>JAEOAD010000840.1:1226250-2452500 GCA_036365145.1 Orientallactaga sibirica
AAAAGAAATAGAACAAAGACTACCTTGAGATCCCATCTTGTCCCACTAAATATTGCTGTCCTGAAAGAAACAAACAGCAACCAATTCTGGTGAGATTGCAGAGAATCTATAAATACTCTTGGTAGGAATATGAATTATTTCAAGTATGACAGAAATAAGTACAGATTAGAAATATCTAATGATCTAGGTATTCAATTTCTAGGCATATACCTCAATGAAATTTAAGTCAGTATACCACAGAAATACCTGCATCTCCATGTCTATGGCAATATTTTTGTAAGAATCCCTGATATGCATCATCATAGCTTCCCAATAACAGAAAAATGAATAAAGAAAACATGATATATGCATATGTATCATATTTTGGGTTTCCAGGTCCTGCTTCATGCCACTCAGGGTGGCTACATGCAACCAGACTCTGGAGAGAGATGGACCCACTCATCAGGAAGCACTACAGGACAAGGTAAGACCCTGAGACACAGGCTAGTCAGGTCTACCCCAGTGAGTAGAAGAGTCTGAGTCCCTCTTGCTGGTCCCCTAAACCTAAGAAATATATGAGGATGGTGGGGTATTGTACTAACTTCCAAGTGAAATGTGTGAGTGAGTGAACACTTGCTTTCAGGTTCAATTGTGAGGCTCTATCACTGAGGTGCCAATTGGCTCCCTTAAGACTGAAGAGACTGAGTGGGCCTGATTTGTGATACCATGGTGAACTTCCTATGGCTTAGGACAGCATCAGGGTGACCTTATCTGGAATCACAAGCTGACTCCACAATTAAAGCTAAGAGTCACCTAAGCTCCTCCAGGATATGGCCAAGGTGATATCTGAATGGTCTTTTCTGGTAAAGGGCCAGTCACCCTTGTCTGCCCTTGTTAGTCTTATGTCACTGATGAAGGAAGGGACTACATGAAGGAAGAGGATAGGAATAGATTTCCCCACATGTTCCTGTCCTGGTGACCACTTTGTTCGCAATTCTGGGGAAGTGGCTTCTTTCAGGCTGCTTCATACTTATACCTAACTCCAAAATCAGAACATAATAGACCAATAAAAATATGTACATTAAATGATTGGATTGAAAAAAAATCCAACTCTCGGCTGTCTCCAAGACAAACACCTAGCTAGCAATGTTAAAAACTGAATATTGGGACTTCTAACTTCATAAAACACACACTGAATGACATAAAAGAATACATAAGGGGCTGGAGAGATGGCTTAGCGGCTAAGGCGCCTGCCTGCTAAGCCTAAGAACGCTGGTTCCAATCTCCAGGTCCCACGTTTAGCCAGATGCAAAGTGACGCAAGGGCGCAATGCCGCACTTGACCACAAGGGGGCGCACACATCTGGATTTCGTTCACAGCAGCTGAGAGACTGCTGGCGCGCTCATCTCTGTCTCCCTCTCCCTCTCTGTCTATCTCTCTCTGTCTCTCTCTCCAAAAATAAATAAGTAATAATAATAAAAAAATTAAAAATAAAAAGATTTTAAAAAAAAGAATACATAAGCCCAAACATTACAGTAGGCAGATAATTTTATACCCCACTTCATACTTTGACACATGATTGGGACTAAAAATTTGCAAAGAGATCTCAGTGCTAAACTACACCATAGATCAACCAGACCTAACAGATATTACAGAGTATTTCACCCAACAGGTAGCAATACATATTCTTCTCAGCAATGTGTTTAGGTGGATAGTTAGGTTATTGATTTGGGATCTATCTTTCTTACAAAAGAGAGCCCATCCAGATATAGTAAGCACAAAGAACACCACACAGAGAACAGAGAAGAAACTCC
The DNA here is from genome assembly GCA_036365145.1 of Orientallactaga sibirica. Lineage (NCBI taxonomy): Eukaryota > Metazoa > Chordata > Mammalia > Rodentia > Dipodidae > Orientallactaga > Orientallactaga sibirica. The sequence goes on from JAEOAD010000840.1 coordinate 1,228,044, forward strand.
CCATGATACATTATTGTTAAAATACTAAGCACAGAAAACACAGGGAGAAAACTAAAAGCTGAAAGAGGAAAACAGCTCATCATTTACAAAGCTAAGTTGATCAGAATTTTATCTGATTTTTCCATGGAAAGTCTAAACGTCACAAGGGCTTAGAATGGAGTATTTCAAATTTTAAAAGACCCTGGCTACAAACCCAAAGTGCTATACCCAATAAAATTATCCTTCACAACAGAATATTAAAGAAAAATGTCCCACAATAAAATCCAGCTTTATGAATATAAGATCACTAGGCCGGAATATACGAGATTGTGTAATTCACACTGAAGATTAAAATAAACATTCTCAAGTGGCTACAGTATGGAAAAAAAAAAACAATAATTAAAACTAGAAGAGATGTGAAAGCAAATGAAGATCAAGAAAACACCAATTCCACAATGACTTTAAGTTGACAGAGATTAATGCACACTTGTCATTTATAATTGTGAGCATTAATGGACTAAACCCTCCCCCAAGAAAAGGCACAGATGAAAATCACCCACCATTACTCTGCTGGAACTGGGTCCCTCCATTTGTTGACTGCAAGAAACCACTTTATCATTAAAGACAGACACCACTTTAGGAAGAAATGATGGGGAAAATATTCCAATCAAATGGAATTAGGAAACAAACAGTTGTGGCTATAGTAATATCTGATAAAATAGACTTTAAACCAAAAGCACCCCCTCCCGAAATAAAAAAGGACACTTTATACTCTTCAAGGGAACTCAATGAGAGGATATTACAACCATAAACATGCATGCACTAAATAAAATTTCACCAAATTTTATAAAGGAAAATTTACAAGACACAAAATCATAAATTCCAACACAATAATAGTGTGTGATTTCAATACCACCACCATCATCAATATACAGATCATATAAATATTAAGTAATTAAGCAATAGAGATAAACACACCATAGACCAAAATAACACACCTCTATCTAAAGAACATTCCATACAAACTCTACTGAATAAACAGTCTTCCCAGCAACTCATGGGACATTCTGTAAAATATAGCTTATATTAAGACATAACATAAACCTCCACAAATTTATAAAAATTGACATAATTTCCTGTTTTATATCTGCACACAATGCAACAAAGCTATAACACAACCAGAGAAACAAAAGAATATACCCAAACTTCTAGAGACTGAACAACACACTACTGAACAATGAATAAATACTTGGAGTAATAAGAATGGAAATTAAATAATTTGTAGAACTGAATCAAAATGAAAGGACAACTTTCCAAAACTTATGTGATACAATTAGTGTGGTCTATGAGGAAGTTTAAAGTTCTAAATGCCTGCATTGCAAAATAGATCTTAAATAAATAATAAGTATGAGCACTTTGAAAAGTGAAGACCAATCCAAACCTAAAAGTGTCACAGGAAAGGAAATAATCAAGTTCAGAACAAAAATCAATGAATTAGAAATGTAGAAACCAATTTAAAATGATGAGAAAAGAACTGATTCTTTGAAAACTTATCAAGATTGATAAATACCTGGCCAAATAGATCAAAAGAAAAATTTAAGGCACTAATCAACAAGATTAGAGATGAGGGGCTGGAGAGATGACTTACTGGTAAGGCACATTCCTGCAAAGCCAAAGGACCCAGGTTCTATTACGAAGGCCCCACTTAAGCCAGATGCATAAGGTGGCACACACATCTGGAGTTTGTTTGCAGCAGCTAGAGGCTCTGGCATGCCCATATTCTCTCTCTGCGTATCTCTCTCTTTTTCTGCCTCTTTATCTCTCTCAAAGAACTGAATTTTATTTTTAAAAAAATCAGAGATAAGAATAGCGATGTTAGAACAGATTCCAATGAAATTGGGATAAACATTGGGACACATTTCAAAACCTATATTTCACAAAATGTGAAATCTGCAATAAATGGATAAATTTTTGATGAATATGACTTACCAAAACAAAGCCTAGAAGAAATAAATAACCTGAATGGAGCTCTAACATCTAATGACATTAAGGGTGCAATTAAAAGCCTGCTACCCACAAAAAAGTACAGGCCCAGATAGAATCATTGCCAAATTCTACCAAACCTTTACAGAAGGAGTAAAAACACTGCTTCTCAAATTATTTCACAAAACTGAAAAATAGGGATGGAATGCTCCCTGAGTCCTGCTATGAAGCTAGCATTACACTAATATCAAAATCAGACAGAGACATAAGTAAAGAATAGTACAAACGAATAAGCCTAATAAACTTGGATGCAAAACTTCTTTATAAAGCTGGGTGTGATGGTTAAGTTTGTGTCAACTTGATTTGTTTAGGAATCCATAGACATTCCTCATAAGTGTGTCTCTGAGGTTGCCTCTAGGAAGGATTAACTAAAGGAAGAATCCTTCCCCCAGGGTGAGCCCTTCCCCCAGAGTGGGCAGCCCCTCTTGGAGCAGGGGGCTGGTTGATAAAAAGAAGCTCTGGGAAGAAAGGCTCTCTCTCTCCCACCTGGCTGCAGGTGCTGCTCACTGTTCTCTGCTTGGTGCTTGCTGCTTTCCAGTGTGGACTTAAGAGCAGCGTCTCTCCAGGATGCCTCCAGGCCTTCAGTGCCGGATTGGGACTGCTGAGGCCTCCAGCCTCGTGGACTGAGCAGCTACTGGGTTCCTTGATTCTTGGACCTGCAACCCACTATTGCTGGACTGTTGTAAGCTAATCCAATAAATTCCCTTTTAATAAAATTCATTCTATCCGTTCTGTTCCTCTAGAGCACCCTGACTAATACACTGGGTATGGTGGTACACACTTTTAATCCCAGCACACAGGAGTCAGAGATAGGAGGATTGCTGTGAGTTAGAGGCCCAGCCTGAGATTACATAGTGAATTCCAGGTCAGCCTCAGCTAGCACAAAACCCTACTTCAAAAAATTAAAGAAAAAACTCTCTTTAACATGCTTGCAAAATAAATCCAAGGACATATCCAAAGTATCATCCACCTTGATCAAGCAGTTTCCATTCCAAAGATGCAGGGATAGTTCATCATATGGAAATCAACAAATGAAAAATTTCACACAAATAACCTTAAGGACAGAAATCACATAATAATTTCTATAGGTGAAGCAAAGATCTTTAGAAAAAATACAACATTTCTCCATGACTAGAACTCTGAAGAAACTAAGAATGGTGGGATCATGTCTAACATATATACAACAGACATAAAGCACATATCATACTAAATGAAAAAAAAGACACATGAAGCATTGCCACACAGGTCTGGAATAAGACAGGGGTGTCTACTCTCCCCACAACTACATAACATAGTACTTGAAGCTTTCTTTCAAGCAATAAGATAAGAGAAAGAAATAAAATAGATCCAAATTGCAATGTAAGATATCAAACCAGTCTTATTTGCAGATGATATGATTCCATATTAAGAAATCCAAAAGACTTCATAAAAAACACCTAGAGCTGATAAAATCACCAGCATGGAAAGACATAAAAGCAACACACAACAGTATCCTTAGTACATAACAATGACAAACATATGGACAAAGAAATCAGGTAAATCAGTCCCATTTACAATTCACACAAACACTTAAACAGTTGGAATATCCCTAACCAAGAAATTGAAAGCCTCTACCATAAAAGGTTAAAACACTGAAGAAAGAAATTGAAGAAGACAAGAGAAGACAGATATACCCCATGGTCATGAATTGGAAGAATTAAAATCATGAAAATTGCCATCCTACCAAAGGAATATACAGAGTCAATGTAATGCCAGTCAAAATTCCAGCACCATTCTTCAGAGATATAAAAATAGTCTCAAAAATCATATGGAAGCACAAAAGGCCTTGGACAGACAAAACTGTGTTCAGCAAAAACTACTACTGGTGGTATATAAATCAGTATGTAGGTATCTCAAAAATCTTTAAATAGATTCATCTGTTCTAACCTTCATCATATACCCTAATACTCAACACTTTACTCTAGAGATATTTGCTCAGCCATGATCATTGCTGCTCTATTCACAATACTCAGTAAGAGCAATCAACCCAGATGTCCATCCAGTGATAAATAGATAATATGTGATACTCATATAGAATGGAATTCTACTCAGAAATAAGGAAAATAAAAATTCTGAAATTTACAGGGAAGTGAATGGCCATATAAAAATTATACTTAGTGAAGTTAACATGGCTCAGAAAGGCATGTTCTCTCTCACGTGTGGATCCTAACATGGAATAGTCTGATTTGTTTCTAAGTTGTAGTAAGCATCAGTAGTACTGGATGAGAAGCTATAATGAGGCTTGGAGAGAATAAACACTGGGAAAGATAATAAATAGGCACTTTGAAGGATAGAATATAGGAGCTGGAGGGGATTAGGGAACAGAGGTAAGGAAGGGAAGAGAACGGGGAGATATACAAATCCAATGATGGCATGAACTTGAACCATAAAAACCAACCTCTTTGTTAGCTACTTAAAAGACAACTCTCTTAGAGAGAGAGAATGAGAGCAGTATTTTGGGCAGCCGCAGCCTTGAAGGAGTGGTTAAAGCTTTTCTTAAACCATAGGCTGTTATTGGTAAAACAGTGCAGAATTGGGCTACCCACATAGTGAGCTATTGGTCAAGAAGGCTCATGAGACTACTCAAACAATGCAGGCAATTGTCAAACCATTTGGTTAACTACCAGAACTAAGTATTATGCCATTTTTGCTGATGTATATATGTATTGGATGTATGATATTGAGAGATCATACTGGAATGGAGATGAAATTCCACTCCCTGCTGGGTAGCCTTCATAGTGCTGTGAAGTGCTATTCAAGCTGCTGGGGGATGAAAGTAAACAATAGCAAGAATGGGAAGTGATTCCTATAAGTTACACAATCAACCATCCAAGAAAGATGCATCCACCAGTGTAAAAATGTTATGTACATTGTGGGGGATAATCAAGAGCACTCTGATTGTATATTACGGGTGGCTACTGGAATTAATTTTATGCGTGATACCTATAACCAAGTCATAAGCCTATGGCTTTGAAGGTTATAAATCCTAGAGGGAAGCTCCCACTATTCTTAGGCTAAAAGGAGTGGTTATACTGGTCAAAACGTCTTCTAAATATCTACGTTTAGGTCTTTTGATGCATGCTGCTCTCTCTCTTTGCTAGGAAATCTGCTTTCTACAGGCAGGGAGTATAAGGAAGATCCAAGACGATTCAGAATGACAAGGAAAATACACCTTACAAGCTATCTAACATGAGACAACTCATCTCTGTTGCATCTCTCAGTCCCCAGGAAACATTACAGAAATATTGGATTGAATATGTGTGCTGCTCTCACTGATAGTATGCAAGCCTCCTCCAGGGAGATGGTGATAAACACTGAAGAGACTCAAATCTCATCAAAGCAGAAAATCAGAGGCTGCTGAGAGCTTAACACTAAAGGATACTTGCAATAAGGCATTTAACTCTCAGGGAACACTGTGAAAGAGGGGGCAGAAAGACTGTAAGAGTAATAATGTAGAAAGGTGTACTCTGAGGAATTCGTCCTCCCACAGAAACTAACTGGTACATTCATGACTTCACTGTGATTGCCAATAATTCTACTCATGAGGACACACAGTGCAATTGGATCAAGCGAGAGGGATCATAATAGTATATGACGAGAATACAACAAATTTGCAATATGTTCTTATGATAAAGTTCTCAATTTTTTTTTTTTTGGTTTTTCAAGGTAGGGTCTTACTCTACCTCAGGCTTACCTGGAATTCACTAAGTAGTCTCAGGGTGGCCTGGAACTTTCAGTGATCCTCCTACCTCTGTCTCCCAAGTGCTGGGAGTAAAGGCATGTATCACCACTCCTGGCTAGTTCTCAATTTTTATTAAAAAGATTATCATTCATGACCATTTGGGCTTTATACAAGGATACAAATTTGATTTAACACACTTAAATCAATAAACATCAAATTAAGAAACTTAAAGATAATAATCACATGATCATCTTAATAAATACAGAAAATACATTCAACAAACTTTCATATGCCTTTTTGATTAAAATCTTGGAGGAAGTATGATCAGATGGAGCATATCTCAAATAATGTTCATACATAACAAGCCCATAGCCAACATATATGAAATTGAGAAAAACTGAGGCCATTTCCTCTAAAATTAAGAATGAGAAAAGCCTGTTTTCTTTGAAAAATTCTGTTCAATATAGTTCTTGAAGTCCTATGTAGAGGAATAAGACAAAAAGAATACATAAAAAGAATAATAGTAGGAAAGCAAAAATTTATACTATCTATATTTGCAGATGATTCTATAGAGTTTATAGTAAAACGCCAAGAGAAAATAAATACTTTACATAAAGTTACAAGATAGAAGATCAACACACAAAATTCAGTAGATTTCATATACACCAATAGTGAACCAGAAAAAGTTGAAATTTAAGAAAACCATTGCATTTTTAAACGCTATAAAAAATACCTAGTAACAAACCTGACCAAAATTTTGAAAGATATCACAATGAACATTTATGATACTAAAAAAAGAGATAGAGATCAAGACAGATACTAGACAATGCAAAGAACTTCCATGATCATGGATTGGCAGAATTAACAATATTAAAATAGCTAGATTACAAAATGTAACATACAGATTCAACATAACAGCCATAAAATTTCCAGTGAAAAATCCAGGAATTCATATGTAAATACAAAAGCCTATAACCAAAAAATCCAAAGTTATTCAAAAGAGAGAGAACAGAGCAGGTGGTGTCACAATACCAGATCACAAATTACACAGGGAAATAGTGACAAAGATAGCATAGAACTGGCACTAACACTGATATACGGAATAGAGGATCCAGAAATAAATCCATACTTCTTGGACCAAATTATTTTTGACAAACAAGGCAAAAACATTCATCAGAAAAAGTCAGTTTATTCAACAGATGATGCTGGCCAAACTGGATATTCACCTGAAGAATGAAATTGGATCTGCATTTCACTCCCTATAGAATCAATTCAAGACCTCAATCTACTACCCGAAAAAATCAAAAGTGCTAGAGAAAGAAAAACACAGAACAGGATATGGCACAGGTATACACACACGCACAGCCATAGGCAAGAACTTTCTAAATAAGACTGCAATTATAGAGGAAATAGCCCCAAGAATCAATAAAGGGGCAACAAGAAATTAAAACATTTCTGCACAGCAAAAGAAACAATCAGCAAAGCAAACTGACAGCCTACATAACAGGGGAAATTTTGCAAGCAATACCTCACACAGAGGGCTAATCACAAGAATTAAAATAAACTACAAACACTGAACAACCAAAAAATTAAAAAAGAAATGCTAATCACCAAGTGGGTTATTAATGAAATGAATTGACAGTTTACAAAAGAAGAAACACAAATGGACAATAAATATTTTGAAAAATGTTCTATATTCCCAGCCATTAGGGAAATGCAAACTAAAACCACTCTGTGTGAACCATATTCCCCAATTAGAATGGCTATAATCAAGAAACAAGACAACAAATGCTGTGGAGATTTAGAGAATGAGAAACCCTCATCACTGTGTTGGCAATGCAAACTAGTACAGCCATTATGGAAATCATTATTGAGATATTTCAAAAAGTTAGAAATAGTTATCCCATTCAACCCAGCTATACCACTACTAAGGCCTCCATATTTTGCTACAGAGATATTTGCACATCCATGTTGATTGCAGTTCTATACAAAATAAATAAGAAACAGAATCAAAGCTGGGCATGGTGGTGCACGCCTTTAATCCCAGCACTCGGGAGGCAGAGGTAGGAGGACTGCCGAGAGTTCGAGGCCACCCTGAGATTACATAGTTAATTCCAGGTCAGAGTGATACCCTACCTTGCAAAACGAAAAAAAAAAAAAAAAGAAACAGAATCAGTCTGGATACCTATTTACAGATAGATGTGCAAAGTAAAATATGTTACATATTCACATTGGAATTCTATTGAGCAATACAGAAAATGAGATAATGAAATTTGTAGGGAAATGGATGAACCTAAAAGCAATCATATTAAGTCATGTGGCCCAAACTCAGAAAGACCAGAACTTCATATTCTTTATAATATCTGGATTCTAGATTGTAATGTCTGTAATTTGTATGTATAAGGATATTGCAGTTACCTTTATGTTGTTGGAACAAACACCTGACCAAAAGCAGCTTATGGGAAGAAAGGATTTACTTCAGGCATACAGATTCCAAGGGAAATTCCATCCATCCTAGTGGAAGAATATGGCTCACTTCATCATACATCCATAGCAGAGAAGACTAAATAACAGCAGAGCTCAAGGTGGGTCTCTACATACCTTAGGGCTGGACTCAATATCTGCCCCCACCTCTTGACATACTTCCTGCAGTAAGGCTCTGCCTGCTGAAGACTAAAGTAGGAAGCTTAATCTTAATCATAAATATCTAAGGACATGGGGACATTATATTCAAACTACAGGGGTGGAATGTGGGTTCAACATATAAAGTAAAAGAGTAATCAAGAATGAGCATAAAAAGATGAGCAGGAAGGGGTATTGTGAGAAGAGTGAAAGGACATATTAGACATGTAAACATAAGATGGAGGATTTTAGGGGGAGGTAATTTGGAGTATAGTAGAATTGAGGAGAGGATGGCAGATGAGTTTCAACTAAAACAAATTGTATTTGAAAATATCAGAATGAATGCTATGTAGATGTCTATATACTCCATAGAAATGAAAATGTAATTTAAAATCTTAATGTAAGACAATCTATGCTCTACACTTACTTTGTTACCTATAAATACCAGACTGAAACCTGGATATTTGTAATTAGGAACTGTATGTCAAGATACTGGGAAAAACAGTGATATACTATCAAAAATATCTCAGGGTGAATATTCAGTGGGTAAATCACTTGCCAAACAATTATGAGTACCTGAGAGTGGATCTCCAGCATCTATGCAAAAGCCAGGAGTGGTAGCACTCTCACCTGTAATCCCAGCAATAGACATAGGAAGACCCCTGAGACTTGCTGCCTAGCTCCAGGTTCAATGACTAAGGCAAAGAGTGACATCTGATATCACCCTCTGGACTCCACATGTGTACCCACACACATAGAAACTCACATATGCACAGTACACATGTACACACACAGAAAACAAAAAAAATATTTTTGCCAAAGATTAAAAATTATGAAAATGAAAATCGAGACTTGTACTTGTTTTTCTCATTGAACTGTAAGGGAAATTGTCATTTCCATCTATACAACAATAAAATATGTGAACAAAATAGAAATCAACTCTTCTTAATCCATCAGTAAACTGATGCCATATGGAAACATCATGCTTCCAATGCTGCAGAGATAAGTAAACACAGAGAATCATATCTCAACAGACTAAAAACCTTGGATACAGGCCAAATGCTTATAAAACAAAGAAGTAAATTTCTGAGAGTTTAGTTTAAAAAAAAAAAATCTGGAAAAAAAAACCAAAGACAACAAGGGGGATTTTTTCAAAGGAGATAGGGGACAATTTTGGCCTAGGATACCTACAGATAAAACAAACAATGATGTATAGTCTGAAAACACATAAATTGTTAAACTAAAGGCCTATGTAACTCAGTTCTGATATGAAGTACATTAAGTAAAGTTTGCAATAAAATATTACAAGAAAATCAAAAAGGCAAAATTCCTTTTAAATAAGCAGTCAGAAGAGAAAGAGAGCATGTAAATAAATGCATGAAGCTGGGTGTGGTGGTGCATGCCTTTAATCCCAGCACTTAGGAGGCAGAGGTAGGAGGATTGCCATGAGTTCAAGGCCACCCTGAGACTACATAGTGAATTCCAGGTCAGCCTGGGCTAGAGTGAAACCCTACCTCAAAAAACCAAAAAAAAAAAAAAAAAAAGTTAATAATAAATGCATGATTACTGGATAGTAGAAGCTTGAATTTGAATCCTGGGAATTAAAAATAATTTTTGATTATGCATCAAGCTCTAGTAGAACAAATATTAAGCATGTGAGATCAGAGGAGTAATGCAAGCAGACTACATGGAATGGTATGAAAGAAACAAAAGGAAAAGGAAGACTCTACACTGATATATCTGATATAACTTTAAAGTTATAGAAAAAAAGTGAGCTGTTAAGTATGTTGGAATATTGATCAAAGATATAAATCACAGGGGTAGTGGTTTACATGTATAATTCTAGAACTCAAGAGGCTGAGGTAGGAAAATCCCCATGAGTTTGAGGCCAGCTTGGACTACAATGTGTGTTCCAGTTTAGTTTGAGCTACTCAAAACCAAACCAAACCAAACAAAATAAGATAAACATCAACAAAAGCTATACATTGGGTTAAATGAAATTATTCCTCATCTTGGGGTCCATACAGATTATGCAGGAAAATGTGAAGATAAATTTGGTAGTATACAGAAAATTTCTTTAAAAAAATAGAACTGCCAGGCATGGTGGCACATACCTTTAATCCTAGCACTCGGAAGGCAGAGGTAGGAGGATCGCAGTGAGTTCAAGGGCACCCTGAAACTACATAGTGAAATCCAGGTCAGCCTGAACTAGAGTGACACCCTACCTAGAAAAACAAAAAAAAAAAAAAAAAAATAGAGCTAACCCATACAAAATATAGAAAATCTCACATGTACTATGCATAATTAAAATACCTTTGTATTTTAAAATGTTGTCAAAGATGAATTCTTGTGCCATAATCTATGAAGTCATGAATTTCCATTGATAAGAATGAAGTAATTTCAGTCTTTTATAATCTACCCATATAATGAAATATGTAAAGGTATACAGTGACCTAAATGTTTCCATCTGAGAATGACATAATAACAAAAAAAAAAAAAATCAAAGATTTACATCCTTCAGAAATGACATTGTTGGGCTGGAGATATTGTTTAGTGGTTAAGGCACTTGCCTGTGAAGCCTAAGGACTCAGGTTTGATTCCCCAGTACCCTTATGAGCCAGATGCACAAGGTTGCACTTGTGTCTCGAGTTTGTTTGTGGTGGCTAGAGGCCCTGGCACACCCATTCTTTCTTTCTCGCTCTCTTTCAAATAAATAAATAAATAAAATATTAAAACAAAACTACATTGTCTACACACAGGAAAAAAACCTACAAAAATTATGTTACAAAGAACCCAAATATATTTAATCTTTATAAATCTGTGGATATGCATGTGTTATTATGTAGAACATATTTATACACACAAGTGAAATAATGGATTTCCTAGTTTATTTCTCATATGACTGCTCTATCATTATCAAGTATATAAGAACTTTTTAAATTTGGCATAACCGTTATATAGCAGTTATTATATTATTAATACATATTATTTAAAATATTTGCTTTTCATTATCTATTCATGTATAAACATCCTTTAAAACTTCAGTCACAGCTTCCAGTCAAGATGGCATCCGTATAAGCAAGCCTCACCCAGTGTGGAAGCAAAGAATTTGCTTATTTTTTTCAGATGGACAACGAACCGGAAAGGAGGATCAACCTATCACAGCTCACCAGGACCCCAGCTGAAACCATAGAGTAATGCGGGAAAAGGGCAAGAGTACAGCTTTCTTGGTGATCAAGACACCAGAAAAAGGCTGAAGGAGATAAACACAGAGAGCATTCAACTCCTACTAAGGCAGATATCCAGAGACACAGAGGCTCCCAAAACCTCATCACTGAAGTAGAACTAAAATTACCCCAAGGTGGCTCAGGGAAATTTGCAGAAAAGAGAGGAAAGAGTGTTAGAGCCACAAGTTGGGGCATTATGCACAGAGACTTGGCCTATCCCCACAATGCATGACCCACATTCCCCATTGATGAGGGTCCCTTTGGAGGGGGGAAGACAGGGAGGAGGATAATGGAGTCACTAATATGAATGTAAAATTAGAATAATATAAATAAATAAATTAAAAAAAAAACAAAAAAACCCACCACTTTTACATAGTAGTGTTATGTGAATTTATGTTGTGCTGTCCCCATGAACATATATCTAGAATGTTCTCATCTTGCATGACTCACACTTGATGTGATAAATGGTAACTCCATTTTCCTCCTTGCTTTATACAGTGGAATCCACCATTTTAAAATGTCTCTTGGTTTAATTACTGTAAATATATTATAGACATAAAAAAGAAAAAAACTCCAGTCACATACTGTTGTAGAAAGACAATTATTGTACAGCACTGCTAAATTTTAAAATTGTTGCTAAAACATATTAATTCCAAATATCCAAGACCACTTTACATTCCTATCATAAAATTGTGTCAAAATAAAAAAAAATTACCTTACTTTTCATTTTAATATCCCGGAGAACTAAAGCATTTAATTACTAATTTACTATTAATATCTATTAGTGTGTGTTCTTGGTTGATTTTAATAAGTCTATTTTTAAACATTATATTTGTTCATTTATTTATTTGAGAAAGAGAGAGGCACTTGGGGGGGGGGAGAAAGAAAGAGACAGAGAATGTATGTGCCAGGGTCTCTAGCCATTGCAAATGAACTCCAGATGCATGTGCCACCTTGTGCATCTGGCTTACATGGTTACTAGGGAATCCATCCTATATCCTTAAGCGTCATAGGAATGTGCCTTAACTACAAAACCATCTCTCCAGCTCTAGTAAGTCTATTTACTAGATATTATTACTTTTAATTATTGAAATAACAAATGGTTAAATGTTTTAATATATTTCTTACTTTTGATTCTATTCTAAATACTTCTAAATATTTTCTGACATATTCTCTATAAAATTATTACTGTCTCAAATTAATTTTCCAAAAATATATTGTACATTTTTAATTATAACGTATTTAAAATATTTTGTTATGGATGAGGTTTCATTACTTTGTACTGAGGATTTTAATATGGTACTTCTAAAATTTGCTAAAAAATGTCAATTTATTTTCCAAAACCTCAGTACCATATTTTATCTGAATAATTTGTTATAAAAATAACAGCTTAGGGAAGAGGGAGGGAGGTACCATGGGATATTGTCTACAAGTAATGAAGTTGTCAATAAAAATAAAATAAAGCTGGGCGTGGTGGCACGCGCCTTTAATCCCAGCACTCAGGAGGCAGAGGTAGGAGGATCGCTGTGAGTTCGAGGCCACCCTGAGACTACATAGTGAATTCCAGGTCAGCCTGGGCTATAGAGAGACCCTACCTCGAAAAACCAAAAAAATAAAATAAAATAAAATAAAATGAATAACAGCTTATTATTTAAGATATAATAATTTAGGGGACTGGAAAGATGGCTTAGTGGTTAAGCACTTGCCTGTGAAGCCTAAGGACCCTGGTTAGAGGCTCGATTCCCCAGTACCCATGTAAGCCAGATGCACAAGGTGGCGTATGCACCTGGAGTTTGTTTGCAGTGGCTGGAGGCCATGGTATGTCCATTCTCTCTCTCTCTCTCTCTCTCTCTCTCTCTCTCTCCGTCTGCCTCTTTATCTGTTGCTCTCAAATAAATAAATGGAAATTAAAAAAATAAAACATATAATGATTTAGTATTTATCAAATTAATTTTCAACTTTTGGTCAACCTGCATATATTGTGAAGCCAATATATAAATTACCAGTGAGCAGGTAATACACAGCTTCTTTAGAAAATATTCAATGAAGCCAAAGTATAAATTCTAGAGTGATCAGCTTCAGTTCATGAAGACCTGATCATAAACTGCTAATTTCCTTAATTTTTGCCCGTGTTTCTAACTTAGGACCAATGAAAGTAAACCAAACATGCCTCCATATCCATTAATATACACTATACACATACTACTGCTAGTTAATCTATCATCATTTCCCAAATCTTAAACCTCTGGCCAGGACATATCTAAAGGCCCTCCATTTTCTCTATGAATGTTTTCAGCTTCTATAACTACTTTTTTACCCCTTCTAAACACACAAGACGGAGTCCATACCCCTGGCTATGGCAAACAAGAATGGATATATATTCTTTGACTCATTTGGATGGTACTCATTTACTTTCGGGATTGTTTGATATATTTATTTCCTATTATAGAGGCTATCATTTTATGAATGTGAAACCTAAAAATGGCCATATATACATATACATATATATGTGTGTGTGTGTGTGTGTGTGTCTATGTATGTATGTATGTCTAATGATATAGACTATCTGATATGCATTACTTTAAATATAGATTATAGCTGCCACACAACCATTATAATTTTATTTTTATATTTTCCCTATTGGCAATCAAATTTTATCCTTATTTGTATAAATAAAAACATTAATTCATAAATAGGTATTAAGGTTTCAATTTTTTTTTTAATTTTTTGAAGCAAGCCGAAGAGACTGGCCTTTCAGGAGAGAGAGAGAGCGTGAAAGAGAGAAAGAATTGGTAGCCAAGGCCTCCAGCCACTGAAATCGAATTCCAGACCTGTGAACCACCTTGTGTGCATGTGTGATCTTGCAAGCTTGTAACACCTTGTGTGTCTGGCTTATGTGGGACCTGGAGAGTTGAACATGAGTCCTTAGGCTTCGCAGGAAATTGCCTTAACTGCTAAGCCTTTTCTCTAGCCCAAGGTTTCAAAGTATTTTGTCAATAAACTATTCGGCAGAATTCTGTGAGATACGTAAAAAGTTCTTATTAGTGATTCATACACCTGCATAATTATAAAAACTTAGGATTAATAAAGCCAATTACCTATCATGAATAACAAATTAATTGATGGTACTAAAATTTTTCAAAACAATTCTTAGAAAAATTGTGAAGAATGAATCAGCAACTTTCCAAAACTGAAACAAAAATACAAAGCCATCAAAGGAGAATGCTACATCCAGCAACCGTATTTCTATAAACTGAAAAGAAAGCAAGATGCAGATAAGAGTAACTAAATCTCCTTATTCTGAACTCCACTGAAACAGCAAGTGTATGACAAATAGAAGTAGGTAGTGTTCTAGTTATAATTTCAGCATAGAAATTTACTACAAAACTTATCTTCTCCTATAGAATCTATATTTATTTCTTTTCCACTGGACTTGCTATGGTTTAGGTATCACTTAATTGATGTCTCCTGAAGGCTTGTGAATTGGAAGCTTAGTTGTTGGTGTGGGAATGGTGAATGATAGTATGAAACATTTAAGAAAAGAGGCCTATTGCAAAGGGACTAGATTAATGAGCGTGTTCTCCTCAAAATGATTTAATGTACTTACCAAGGGATTCTAGTTTTCTTTTTTTGTTTAAGACTGACTCCTCCTTCTCCTTGGCTTTTTGTCTCACATGTCATCATGCATGTTCCTATAGTGATTCCACCCACTTTAAAGCCTTCACCAGAGTTCCAAATGATGACACTATCTGATCTGGGTTTTTCAGTCTCCAAAATGTGAACTTAAAAAAGAAAACAAGGGCTGGAGAGATGGCTTAGTGGTTAAGGCACTTGCCTGCGAAGTCTAAGGACTTCTGTTCAACTTTCCAGGTCCCACGTAAGCCAGATGCACAGTGACACAAGCATGGAAGGTCACACATGTGCACAAGGGGGTGCACACATCTGGAGTTTGATTGCAGTAGCTGGATGCTGTGGTGTGCCAATTCTCCCTCTCCCCTCCATCCTTTTCTCTCTCTCTCTCTCATAAAAAAGGCCCGTCTGTTGGGGTTGTCTCAAAAAAAAAAAAAAAAAAAAAAAGAAAGCACTTTTTCCTTCATTTAATTGTCACCCTTGGATATTTGGTTATATAAGTGGAAATGAACTAATATAATCATGTACTTATGCACATACCTAGCACGCATAGGAGCATAATCACTTAAAACAGCAATAAAAAAAATTGGACTATAGTTCATGACTATCTAGTGACATAAAATCTACCCTTCAGGAAGATAATTCCCATTAAAATTATTTACTTTTATTAACATGAATATTGGATTGACTACAAAATGAAAAACCACTGAAATTAACACATATTTCCAAATATCATATGTAAAAGAGTAACAGTATTCCTGGCATTTCAGCTCAATCATTGCGATGAATACAACTAGGAAAGGTAGAAGATCTCAAAAACATGGTTTCATGGGAACAAAAACCCAGTTTAAACAGTGGCATGAAGGGAGAAAGGTGTCTGTTTGTGAAAAGGAAGAGCATCAGGAGGCTGACGGTAAGAAGCATAAGAGGATAATAGCATATATATTTATGGTATGGCATATGTCTGTATAAAAAATGTCAGGATGGGAGCCAGTTGTGGTGGTACATGCATTTAATCCCAGCACTTGGGAGGCAGAGGTAGGGGGATCACTGTGAGTGACAGGCCAGCCTAGGTCTACAGAGGAGTTCCAGGTCAAGTTGGGCTAGAGTGAGACCCTACCTCAAAACAAATGTCAGGATGGAACCCATTATTTTGTATATCTAATGTTCTAATAATAATGAACAAAAAGATTTAAAGCCCAAGTGGCGAGACCCAAATTTGCCAATCCCATTCACTCTGTAAGCCTTTTGCAAAGTTAAAGGACAAAACTTGGGACCCAAAATGCTTAAGAAAAAGTTACAGTTTCTGTGCAGCTAATCAGGGTTTCCATCAATCTCACCAGTGCAGGTCACATAGTCTGTTTATGGCTCACCCTGATAGAGAGGAGCTAGAAAACAAGCCGGGGTGATTTTGACATACTTGAAGCTCTAGTGTCTCACCGTCAATATGAACCTGAAAATTCAAACTATTCAAAAAGCCTGAGGATAAGCTTCAGCAGTGTTCAACAGTCATAATGATATGGTGAAATTTACCTGCACTAATGTCTCCTTTAGCCAAATAAAAATGTCATAGAGGGAATTAAAATCACCCAGAACTTCCAGTTACCATTATATCACTTGACACATAAATTACTCAGTTCAATCAAAAATAAACTGTCCAGACAGAAATTGGCCTCGATATCCATGACCTTGCAGTGCCTAGCAATACCTCCACAAGACCCTCAAAATAGAAGAAAGAGATGATGACATCAAATTAAAAGAGAGACTAATGGAGAGAGGGAGGGGATATGATGGAGATTGGAGTTCTAAAGGGGAATGGGGGAGGGGAGGGAAACAGCATGCATTTTTTTGTATATAAGTGTAGAAGTTGTCAATAAAAAATAATAATTAAAAAATAAACATATATGGAGGGGAATATACAAAACTAATGGCAACATGAATACATGCCATAGAAACCTTCTTCCTGGCTACCATTCTTCAAGTCATTATTTTCAATATGGGGGAGGGAAGACATTAACCAAAGAACCCCATAAAATGTAGAGAAAGAATAACCCTAAAACCATGGACTCTGGCCACAGTAAGCTTTTGGTCAGGGAGACACAAGGTCCCCAAAATGCTACAGGCCATTGCCAAAACACTTGACTACCTGCAAAACCTAAAAGGGTATTTCTCTATTGCTTAAGACACCACAGACATTAAGTGACCATGCTGGAACCGAAAGGGGATAAAGTTCCCTCCCAGCAAACCCTCATAGTGCTAGAAAGTGCTATGCGAGCAGCTGCAGAATGGTTGTCAACAGGTTGAATGAGCAAGAGATCCTGCCATATACAAAATCAACTAGCCAATCAAGAGGTATAGTTGTGCAATCGTGGCACACAGCCGATGACTGGGAATGAGACCTGCTCAGTTGGGGTAACTCATATCTGGCTCTGGAAACCAATCAGATTACCAAAGACAGGAAACCAAAAGGCTCCAGGGAGAACCTCCATTGCTCTTGAAGAAGAGTGGGCATACACATCAACAACTCTGTAATAACTAGGCTTATCCCCTTTAATTCAAACTGCTCTCATCTTTGGTTGGAGAATCATTCTAGCTTACAGATGGAGGATGTAGCAGACAGCTTCAGGTTCGCTGAGATGAACTTCCAGACCAGGCTCAGTTATGGAGGAAGGGGTATTATTTATTGAAGCTTACAGATCCAGGGGAAGTTCCATAATGGCAGAAGAAGCAGCCTGCTCTCCACAGGGCCAGGCAAGACAGCAAAAGCCCCCAGCCACACAGCACACAGAGCAAAACTACAGCCAAAAGGTCACACAGCACACTTCAGGAACTCCTGCTAGACACATTTGCATATCTTTACAATGGAATCTCAAACCCACCACCACACCTTAAGACCGGCCCCCGTGACCTTGCCTCTAGCAAGGTGATTGCAGATGCAAACTATAACTAATAAAACACTGAATATATTGGGGGACATATATTCAAACTACCACATTCCGCCCCTGGCCCCCAATATATTTAGTTTTTGGCCCCCAATAGATTTATAACTATCACACATTGTAAACTGTACTCAGTCCAATTTCAAAGGTTCTCACAGTCTTGATCAACTTAAGATAGTGAGTCCTGTAAAATCAAACAAGTTAAATACTTTTAACATGTAAAGGCACAGAGTAAACATTTTTAACTGTATAAGGAATACCAAGGAGAAACTAGAAAAATGCAAACTCAGCCACCATCAGCCGTCATCAAACTTCTGCAGTTCAAGTTCAATATTACCATAGACTGACAGTCTCCAGGTTTGCCAATTCCGCCCCTCCAGCTGGGCAGAGTCTCCAGGGAAAACTTTCATCCCATGCCAATACTGCACTCCATGGTAGCCCTTTTGCACAGTCCTGGTATATCCAAAACATCTTCAGGTCTCCATGCAAACCATGGTCCATCTTCCAAAAGGCTCTTCCAGCCTGTTCCTGAGGGTCTTCATGCCCTGACTCAAGCCAAATCTCAGCAGCAGCTCCTGGAACCCTGTGCAATTCATGACCACTCCATGCATTTTTCATGCTTCCAAAACTAATACCAGGTGTGCAGGGCACAGCCATATTCTTTATCCAGGGACAAAATAAATCATAGCCTTGAAAAGCAGGTTCCTTCTCCAGTCAGCTCTTTCCAAACATTTGCATTTTTAACAGTCTTTCCTCAGGCATCCTCTCAATTGTTTTAATGTAAATCAAGTCAGGCCACCTTCCTTCCACCTTCCTTAAGATTGCTAATGCATTGACAATAGCAGCTCCAGTAACCTAAAACCAGTCTCACTCAGTGCCTCTGCTTTTATCTTGCTTGAGGTTTTCCAACTTAAAATCTTAAAATCTCAGTCTGATATCTTTAGCCAAGCACATCAGTCCATTACAAATTTAAGTTTGATCAAACACTCTGGGCCTGGATAGTGGAACGTAGCCATCCCTTACGCCAGTAGCCCAGTTCCAACAAAGTCCTCTGCCGTCTTTCCTTCCCCTTAGAAAGCTCATAAGCCAAGCCTCGAAGTTCAATATTGTCTGCACTTAGCATTCTCAAACTCTCATCAGAATAGTCCATAAAACTTGGCTTACCACTCCAGAAGGCATCTTCAGTTGCAAGCACCAAGTCCATGCCCATTCCTCCAAAACAAAGGTTCCAAAAGACGAATATCCACACGGTCAGGTTCATCTCACCCCACACTCCTCGGTACCACTTTACTGTAGCAGACAGCTTCAGGTTCGCTGAGATGAACTTCCAGACCAGGCACAGTTACGGAGGAAGGGATATTATTTATTGAAGCTTACAGATCCAGGGGAAGTTCCATGAAGGCAGGAGAAGCAGCCTGCTCTCCACAGGACCAGGCAAGAGAGCAAAAGCCAACCAGCCACACAGAGCAAAAACTACAGCCAAAAGGTCACACAGCACACTTCAGGAACTCCTGCTAGGCACATTTGCATATCTTTACAATGGAATCTCAAACCATCACCACACCTTAAGACCGGGCCCCCAGTGACCTTGCCTCTAGCAAGATGAATGCAGATGCAAACTATAACTATAAAACACTGAATATATTGGGGGACATATATTCAAACTACCACAGAGGAGAACACTGGGGAGAACTAGAAAGCATCAATACATCAGGAATAGAGACAACTGCCTACCATGAGGTGGGTCAGCCCCACCTCATCTGCCTGGGCCCAGAAGTCACTACACAGCCAATACTACTCTTACAGTTAATCTGAAAACAAGTTCGAGGGAGACAGTTACTGTGGTCACTCAAACCTCAACAAAACAGAGATCCAAAAGTTACAGAGAAAGCAACACTAAATCAGATCCCTATCTTGCCTATCAAGGTTCAGAGAACATTGTGATAGAGGGGGAGAAAGACTGTAAGCCCCTCAGAGTGGGTGGGAGTGGCCTGAGGTACTGGATTCCCCTTGCAGAGATTCACTGAGGCCTCTTGGTACCCACAATGAATGCCAATAACCCCACCAAAGAAGACCCTCAGCAGAATTGGGGCAGGGGAAAGGAAATCTAAGACTACTAACTTTTTATTAAAAAATCAATAATTGATACAAATTTAAAAAAAGTAAACATACATGCAAACTACTATGGCAAGGTAATGATGTATATCAGATTTGCTGACCATTATTTGGCATTTCCTGAAGATGCAGTGAACAGAAAGAACTATGGCTTGATTATAGCCATTCAAATTAGAATGGCACTGAGATACTACTATACACCAGTCAAAACTACTATCCTTACCTACCTCCTGCTGACAAAGTGGCTCAGAAATGTTGCCACTCATAGATTATTTTTTTAAGTTTATTTATTTGAGAGGGGGGAGAAAATATGAGAATGGGAATGCCCAGGCCTCCAGCCACTACAAATGAACTCCAGACAAATGCACCCCCTTGTGTATCTTGCTCAAGTGGGTCATGGGGAATCGAACCTGGGTCCTTTGGCTTTGCAGGTGAGCACCTTAACTGGTAAATCATCTCTCCAGTCCTCATATACTTAATAGGATGCATACTTGTATAACTGTATGGCAAAATGCTTTGACATTGCCTAACATATCTTAAACAGGGCCTGGAGAGATGGCTTAGCAGTTAAGTGCTTGCCTGTAGAGCCTAAGGACCGCAGTTTGAGGCTCAATTCCCCAGGATCCACGTAAGCACCAGGTGGCACATGTATCTGGAGTTCGTTTGCAGTGGCTGGAGGCCCTGGCATGCCCATTCACTCATTCATTCATTCATTCTCTCTCTTTCTCTCTCTCTCTCTGCCTCTCACTTTCTGTCTGTCTCAAATAAATAAATTAATTATTTTAAAAATAAAATAAAATATCTTAAACATACACAGGCCATGTCATTATGCTTGGATATTTATCAGGAAAAACAAAAGGGCTTATGTATATGTACTGAAAGAGTGGTATAAAAATGTTCCTTCCATCACAATGGAAATGGTTTAGGGAGCTCCATAAAGGAGAAGTCTGAAGGTCTGCATGGGAATTTGGTTGGGTAATGACTATGTCCATTATCTTCACTATACCAATTATTGCTCAAACGTACAGATATCTCAAAATTCATATTATATATTTAGGAGTTTATTTTATGACGGCTATTCACTTATTTATTTATTAAGTGCGTAAGATCCACAAATAAAGAGTTAATGAAATTATTTCAGCATTGCAAAGAAAGAAAAAAATTCTGAAAATGCAAAATTTTGAGATAAAATCACCTCAAAATTAAGGAATGAAATGATTTAAACTATAATACTAATCAAAGTAAACTAAAATAGGAAAATTAGGATTGTATAGTAAAATCTGTGTTGTGAAATAGCTAACAACAACAAATCTAAAAGTGGGTTTATTTTTCATTTATATTAGAAAAGATAAAAATGTATACATTTAAGTAAAATTAAGAAACAGACACATCATATAAAATCCATTGCTTAAAGTGCTTAATATTGAAATTGTAAGAAATAATGAAATGTCAAAAATGTAAATTAATAAACAAGAAATCCTCTAGTATCTTTTATATATTAATAAAGTTGAGTCCATAAAGAAAAAAAAAACTTTGCATAAAGTTTCCACTGTTTAATGCCTGATTGTGCAAATTCCTCCATAAATATCAGAAAAATAAGTAAATCATCGATTCTGCACAACCACTTGCAGAGAATAATCAATGGAGGAATACATTTTACATATCACTGAGTGGTATCTGTATGAATGTTACATTACTCTGATAATTTTGTAATAAAGAAAATTCAATTGTTGCTACACATATTTTCTGCTCGCCTTCTTCTGTCCAACTACTTCCACAACTACTTTAATAACTTTTTTTTTTCTTTCTCCACCACACGTGATGGAATGTTGACAGGCCTAATAGTGTGTAGATCTTGTGAGGGTATACAGTTCTCACTAAACAGTCTCTATCCAAAGCAATGAAATGAAAATTTAATGCAAAATATAATTTTAATGTTTTATTTCGCAAGTATTGGTAAGACTAAAACTGGGAAGATTTGTACCTTGTTATTATTTTCAGTTTTCTGGTAATATAACAATAGAGGAGCATTAGTAGAAAACTATAGGGGCTGGAGATTTGGCTTAGCAGTTAAGGCTGTTTGCTTGCAGAGCCTACCAGCCTGGGTACAATTCCCCATTACCCACATAAGCCAGATGTAAAAAGTGTTTCATTCATCTACCATTTATTAGAAGGAAGAGACTCTGGTGTGGGTATGTAGCTTATGTTCAAAATTTAATTTTCCTGAAATAATAAAAGATAGTTCTTTGTGACACTTTTTAATTTATGGATTTCAGTAATTAATTATAAATCAATTTATTTTAAAAAATTTTTTATTTTTATTTATTTACATGAAGAAGAGAAAAAGAGAGAGGGAGAGAATGGACATGCCAGGGCCTCTAGCCACTGCAAACAAAGTCCAGATGCATGTGCCACCTTGTGCACCTGCTTCATATGGGCCTAAGGAACTGAACCTGGGTCCTTAGGATTTGCAGCCAAGTGCTTTAACTGCTAAGCCATATCTCCAGCACAGAAATAAATTTCTTACTAATTATTCACAAATTATTTCTCCATGAATATATTTCGTATTTTTCTTATTTCTTTCATTGATAAATCTGTTTTAACTCTGATTTTAAGTATAAGGTCATATTAGTACATTACTACATTAAGAGAAACAAAAGCCACCCCCACGAATCCCTAATAGCAGACTTGCCTGGGTTGGAGAGATGGCTTAGTGGTTAAGGCAGTTGCCTGCAAAGCCAAAGAATTCCAGTTTGAATCCCCAGGACTCGTGTAAGCATTTGCACATGGGTGCTGGGTGCGTCTGGAGTTTGTTTGCAGTAGCTGGAGGCCCTGGTGCACCCATTCTTTTGCTCTCTCAAATAAATAAAAATGTTTAAAACAGGCTTCCTGTTACATATGTTATCTTTACTTATTTCAAGTAACATTTTCACTCTGTGTAACGTTTCCAAAAAATGAAGATACATATTCTTTCAAAAAATAGCTGTGTAATTAAACAAATATACATCATTTATAGAAAAATAAAATGTACCACTGAACACACAATAGCAAATAATAACATCCTTTTAACTATCAGTATGTCATGGTGATATCTTTAATTCTTATAGAGCTACAAGATTGGGTGTAAAATTTGCATAGTATAAAGACAGAATATTCCATTAAAAATAGTTCTTCTGGGATGGAAAAATGGCTTAGCAGTTAAGTCACTTGCCTGTGAAGTATAAGGACCCAGGTTTGACTCCCCAGAACCCACATAAGACAGATGTACAAGGTGACACCTGCACACAAGGTGGCACAAGTGCACAAAGTGTCACATGTGTCTGGAGTTCATTTTCAGTGGCTAGAGGCCCTACTGTGCCAATTCTTTCTCCCTCGCATAAATAAATAAATTTAAAAATAGTTATACCTCTCTGCATCCAATACTTTAAAAAAAAAACTTTTATTTTTATTCATTTATTAGAGACAGAGACAAAGAGAGACAGGCAGGGAGTGAGAATGGGCACACCAGGGCCTCTAGCCACTGCAAACGAACTCCAGATGCATATGGCACCATGTGCATCTGGCTTACGTGGGACCTGGAGTATCAAACCTGGGCCCTTAGGCTTCGCAGGCAAACGCCTTAACCGCTAAGCCATCTCTCCAGCCCTGCATCCAATACTTTTATGGACATACTTCAAGTTCTTTCAAATACAGTCATATAAAGGCAATTACTATGGAGAATGGCAGAAAGCTTAATATTGTTTACAAATACCAAATCAGGGGCTGGGGAAACGGCTTAGCAGTTAAGGCATTTGCCTGCGAAGCCTAAGGACCCTGGTTTGATTCCCCAGGACCCACGTAAGCCAAATGCACAAGGGGGTGCATGCATCTGGAGTTTGTTTGCAGTGGCTGGAGGCCCTGGCATGCGCCCATATTCTCTTTCTCTCTGCCTCTTCCTCTCTCTCATTCTCTCTCTCAAATAAATAAATTAAAAAAATAAAATAGGGGTTGGGGATTTAGTCCAGTGGGCAAGTGCTTGCCTAGCAAGCACAAGGGCCTGGGTTCAGTCCTCAGCGCTGAAATAAAATAAAATAAAATAAAATAAAATAAAATAAAATAAAATAAAATAAAATAAAATAAAATAAAATAAAATAAATAAAAAAACAAAATAAGGACATAAAAATAACAAATCAATTTCCAAAAAGAGTTTAATTTTTACTCCCCCCAAAATCAGATACAATGGACTAAAAAGTATTACCTTTAGTTTACACTATACTATACTATAGATTTTACATATATATACATACTATAGATTTTATTTTGTGTTTTTTAATTTTTTTTTTTGAGGTAGGGTCTCACTCTAGTTCAGGCTGACCTGGAAATCACTAAGTAGTCTCAGGGTGGCCTCAAACTCACGGTGATCCTCCTACCTCTGCCTCCCAAGTGCTGGGATTAAAGGCGTGCGCCACCACACCCAGCTCATACTATGGATTTTAAAACTGATAATAGATACTTACTGTTTTGTATATCATACATACATAATTAACATATTTGTTAAAGAACATCACTTCCTACTTATTTTAATACTAATATTATACATATAAGCGTAAATTACTCATACTTTCAATTATAATCTATTGTTTGCTACCAAATTGGTTATGATGTATCCCATATAAATCATTTCATCAATAGAACATGCTTTCTGAAGGAGACTATTATACCATATAAATGGAGTTATGTAACTATAGGTAACACAATTGTTGCTGCATTATTTTTCAGTGGAAGTTTTATCTGATAGTTTCTCATCCAATTCAACATTAGCTTGAGACCAACAATTTAAAAATTACTTTTGTTTCTTTGCTTATATATAATGCTAAAATTAATGCTTATGTAATATGCATACATTTAATATGTATTTTAAATAAAATGTGGAATTTGCTTTTAATGTTTCCTTGTGCATATTTTTCTTGCCTTTACATGGCTTTTGCTATCAACAATAAATGTTACCTTTTATTTACAAAAACCCTGTTATTTAATTGCAAGAGATCAGTACCAGCCGGGCGTGGTGGCGCACATCTTTAATCCCAGCCCTCCGGAGGCAGAAATAGGAGGATCACCGAGAGTTCGAGGCCACCCTGAGACTACATAGTTAATTCCGGGTCAGCCTGGACCAGGGTGAGACCCTACCTCACAAAAAACAACAACAACAAAAAAAAGTGATCAATATCAGTGCTTTGCTCATGTTAGGGAAACATTCAATGGCTGAGCTATATTCTGAGCCCACAAATAGAAAAATTTGGACTAACAAAATAGCAACTGACATTTTACAAACCAGTCTCCTTTTCCTTGTGGCAATTGAGGATAAATTCAGGGTCTTGTGCCTTCTGAGCAAGCAGTCTGCTATTGAGCCCATTGAGCTATTTCTCTAGGCTATAAATGGGAAATTTTGGGTTGACAAAAGAGCTATTGAAATTTTATCCATTATCTGCCATCCCCACCTTTTGTTGTTGTTGCTTGGTGATGGCTGCAGAAGCAAAAGCGTTATCTAGCACATGCCCGTGTGTAAGTTGCTGGTGATGGAGCCTAAGATTTTGCACATTGCCAGCAAGCATTTGACCCTGTGCAGGGTGGAAAATCACGAACACTAGCGCAGGGCAGAAAATCAAAATGGCTGGGAAAGATACATCACCTGTCCTGGAAGGTGCAGTTCAAGCTGGAGGCCTCTTCCACCAAACTCATGCAGAAAGACAAGAAGAACCATTAAGAATGGCGCCAGATGGTTTCACTGCTGAAAGCAAAAAATCCAATTGTCACCAGTATTCTATATCTAGCAAGATTTTCTTTTCAAAATGGGAAT
Organism: Orientallactaga sibirica; assembly: GCA_036365145.1. Lineage (NCBI taxonomy): Eukaryota > Metazoa > Chordata > Mammalia > Rodentia > Dipodidae > Orientallactaga > Orientallactaga sibirica. The sequence continues at coordinate 1,254,156 of JAEOAD010000840.1, forward strand.
GAAAAAACACTTATCAAACCACACGAACCTGAGGCAAGCTGTTGCCAGACTAGGTGCGCATTCACTGCCTCCAGGAAGTTCTAGAATCTGACCAGAGGAAATGATATTTTGTGGAGCGCGGCAACATCCGGGATACCAGAGGCGCTCCTGCACAAGGAGGCTGAGGTTGCAATGGCGCCCCTACTGACCACAGCCAGTTATTACAGATGTGTACAATGCAATTTCAAAGTAGGAATTTTTAGGCATCCTAACTTAATTCTATTCTCCAGAGGAAGATCATATTGCTTAGTGCAGAATTCCAAACAATGCTCATTAAACCCATGATTTGATTTAACTTGTAACACGGAATTGTGTACATGTTTTTAAATAGCAATAGATAATAATACAAAAGAGAATTTTGCTCTATTCATGACATCCAAGAAATGGAATAATCCTTGATGTCCATCAACTAATGGAGTTCTATTCAGCTGTAAATAAAAATGAACTTACGAAATTTGCAGGAAAGGGGGTTGATAAGGAAAATTTCTACTAATTGAAATAAATAGGCTCAGAAAGACAACTGCTATATGTTCTGTCTCATATGCAGAACCTAGCTTGGAATAGTTAATTTGTTTTTAAGTTCAAGTAAATTCAGCAGTAGAGGTGTCTCAGGGAAGAGATATAGAAGGAGACACTCAGCTTCCTCCTCCAATCTACATAGATGTGCACACACACACGTGCATATACCACACATAGATCAAAACCAAAAAGAGTTCAAGGCCAATAGAGTGTGATCATGCACATGTGCAATTCCAGTAACCTGAAAGCAGAGGCAGAAGGATCAACAGAAGTTCAAGTGAGTTTTAGGAACTCTTCAGTTGTTCAGAGTGAAACACTCTCTCTCTCTCTCTCTCTCTCTCTCTCTCTCTCTCTCTATATATATATATATATATATATATATATATATATATATATATATATATATATATAGTTTGAACATATGTCCCCCAATATATTCAGTGTTTTACTAGGTATAGTTTGCATCTGCAATCACCTTGCTAGAGGCAAGGTCACTGGGGGCTGGTCTTAAGGTGTTAATGGTGGGTTTGAGATTCCATTGTAAAGATATGCAAATGTGTCTAGCAGGAGTTCCTGAAGTGTGCTGTGTGACCTTTTGGCTGTAGTTTTGCTCTGTGTGCTGTGCTGGCTGGTTGGCTTTTCTCTCTCTTGCCTGGTCCTGTGGAGAGCAGGCCACTTCTTCTGCCATTATGGAACTTTCCCTGGATCTGTAAGCTTCAATAAATAATATCCCTTCCTCCATAACTGTGCCTGGTCTGGAAGTTCATCTCAGCGAACCTGAAGCTGTCTGCTACACTATATATATATATATATATATATATATATATATATATATATATATATATATATATATATATGAACAGCTTGCCATTTATCGTGAGAGCTTGTATTGAAATAAAGGAAAAATAAAAATAGAAAGTTACTGGAAACAGTAAATGGTGAGAATTTCAAGAAAATCAGCCGTGCAGGACACAATGAAGGTGGTCTTAAAAAATGGCATCCAGGTGGGAGTGAGTAACCACATTTGTTGAGGAAATGTATGTAGCATCTTAGCAGCATTCTGTTTTTCACAAGTAAGTCATTGAAGTTAGACCAGATCAAAATAGGTCCCATTAACCACATAACTTTATGCAATTTTTATTATAGAATATGTGAACATGTTTTAAAATTACACACAAAAACTCAAGAGTTAAATTTAAATTGAATAATGAAGGAAAAAAAAAATCAAAGAAAACAAAAGGAGGTACAAACAAAAAAAATCCAATAAGGACAAAAATTAAAAAGTGGCAAGATAATCAACTATCTCAGATTATATTAATAAAAAGTGTCTCACAAGGGAGGCTCAGGAACTATATGTGGATTTTTTTGGCCCATAACACATTGTTGCAGACAGGTTCGCATTTCTGGTAGAAATCATCCAACCAAGAGCAGCTTATGGGGAAGAAAAGGTTTATTTTGGCTTACAAGTTCTAGGGGGAAGCTCCATGATGGCAAGGGGAAACGATGGCATGAGCAGAGTGTGGACATCACCCCCTGGCCAACATAAGGTGGACCAAAGCAACAGGAGAATGTGCCAAACACTGGCATGGGGAAACTGGCTACAACACCCATAAGCCCGCCCCCAACAATTCACCTCCAGCAGGCTTTAATTTCCAATTGCCATTAGCTGGGAAGACTAGCATTCAGAATACTTAAGTTTATGGGGGAAACCTGAAACAAGCCACCACATTCCACCCCTGGCCCCCATAAACTGATAACCATACATGATGTAAAATGCAATGCATTCATCCAACTTTAAAAGTCCCCATAGTTTTTATCAATTCCAATGATGTTCATACATCCCCATAGTCCAAGATTTTTAACTGAGCCATAATACCAACCTTCCAAAAAAAAAAAAAAAACCATAATGGCACAGAATAAACATTCACACTGCAAAAGATGGCATTGGGCATATCAAAGAAATATTCAGCCAATACAAGATTTAAATAGGACAAACATCAAACTCTGTAGCTCCAAGTCCAACAACTCTAGCCAGTTACAAATCTCCAAGTCCAGTAATGCTAACCAGCAACAAGTCTCTGGAGCTCCAATTCCACCCCTCCAGCTAAGCTACTCACAGTCCTGGAAAACTTCATTGGGGCCAGCAGCTCTCCTTGGCAGCCATCTCGTGGTCCTGGCATCTCCGCTGGGTCTCCACTGCAACCCACGGTTCATCCTCATGGCCCCATGGGATCTCCATGCAGGCATCCAGCAAACCTGCTTCACTCTGCCCATGGCCATTTCTAAAACAAAAGACCACCTTGCAAACTCAATGACCCTCTCTTTCCTGCATTTCTTATACTCCACAATACCAGGTAGAATGCCAATTTGTTAATCCACGGGGGAATAAATCAGACTTTGAAGAACAGGACACTCCTTGAGCACTCAGGCCCCTTCAAAAAAGTCTACCTTAATGCAGGTTAGCTGGCTCAATCTCATAGGTTGTAATCTCTCAATTGCAGCTGAATGGGCAGCAATTCACCCAAAGATTTTTTTTTTTTCTGTGCCATATCCTTCTGCTCACATCAGTCTGTTTCTACGCAAAGCAACCCTGCACAAATTCTCAGGACATGGGCTTAACATCAAGCTTCTTACACAAACTACTAGCCCAGCCAGTCCAAGCAAAGCTCTTTCTCACCCTCATAAGCCAAACCTCATAGTCCATAGTTCTTACTACATTCAGGTTGTGGTAGTTTGAATATATGGCCTCCAATATATTCAATGTTTTATGACTTTATAGTTTGCATCTGCAATCACCTTCCTAGAGGCAATGTCACTGGGGGCTGGTCTTAAGGTGTTAATGGTGGGTTTGAGATTCCATTGTAAAGATATGCAAAGTGTGCCTAGCAGGAGTTCCTGAAGTGTGCTGTGACTTTTTGGCAGTAGTTTTGCTCTGTGTGCTGTGTAGCTGGCAGCTTGGTTTTTCTCTCTCTTGCCTGGTCCTGTGAGAACAGGCCACTTCTCCTGCCATTATGGAACTTCCCCTGGATCTGTAAGCTTCAATAAATAATATCCCTTCCTCCATAACTGTGCCTGGTCTGGAAGTTCATCTCAGTGAACCTGAAGCTGTCTGCTCTTTCAACTCTGAACAGAATAGTCCATCAAGCTGTGCTTAGAGCACTGCAAGGCATCTCTTAGGCCAAGGTTTCAAATCCTTCCACATTCCTCTTGAAAATCAGCTCCAAAAGGCCAAAGCCACACAGTCAGGTGTCTAGCAGCAATGTCACTCCTCAGTACCACATCACTGTTACAGTCAGGTTCACATTGCTGTAGGAATCACCCAATTAAAAGCAGATTGTGGGAAAAAAGAGGTTTATTTTGGCTTACAGGCTTGAGGGGGAAGCTCCATGATGGTGGGGGAAAACGATGACATGAGCAGAGGGTGGACATCACCCCCTGGCCAACATAAGGTGGGCCATAGCAACAGGAGAGTGTGCCAAACACTGGCAAGGGGAAACTGGCTACAACACCCATAAGCCTGCCCCCAACAATTCACCACCTCCAGGAGGCTTTAATTTCCAATTTCCATCAGCTAGGGAGACTAGCATTCAGAATACTTATGTTTATGGGGGAAACCTGAATCAAACCACCACACATACACATATTCATTATTTTGATTCAGCTGGCAATTTCATGAAAAAATATATACACACATACATGTGGAAATTGTATCACACAACACAGTTGAAAGTTCCCCAGGTTACTGGGTCAGTTAATCGTCAATAAATCTGCTTTTATACTGTGGAATGAACTCCACAATAGGTATAAGTATGCAAGTTTCACATAAGATGCAAAAAAATCTATAAAATTTGGAATCTGACCACTTAACACAAGCATTTGACATTTAGAAATGATCTCTTCTCCTTTATTTCTACATTTGTATAAAAAGTTCCAATATATTTGGGCTAGGAAAAGAAATATTCTTTTAGTCCACGCTGTAAGGACACATTAATCCTATTGAGTATTCCTTCCCCTTCAGCATCCTCATCAAAAGCATCTCCAGTGCCATTTATCTGCAGCTTCCAGGCTAGAGTATTACACATACTTAAAGTTGTCCTTGTATGTCCTTGGCAGAGCGTAGTAGTTTGTTCATCAAGGTAACTGTTGATATCCACATCCTTTCCAAAGACTTAGCGATCATAAGCCCAACACAGAAAATCCTTAACCTCCCTCTGCTTCTTTTCAATGAACACTACATTCACCACGCAAAGGTCCAGTTCCAGATTATCTCATCTCCCAGTTTACATGGTCCACAGTGGCAAGATCACCAAGTAGTAATACAGACAGAACTCAGATCACATGATCTTTGACAGCCCTCAACCTCAGTGTACAGATGCTTGTTGTTTGGCTTGGCAAAGTTGCTCACAGCAACCTCTATCATGGGCTCTGTGAAGCTAGGCCATGCACCTGGATAGAGATGGAATTTGCATTCGTTTACATCAGAGTACATGATTCCATTCCCTGTTGTAGCCCACAGAGAACTGCCACTGGTTGTTCATTCATCAGAAGCCTTGGAAATTATTGAGTGAGTTAGGGGTACTGATGAAGCTGGTGATACCAGTTTATTCGGAGTTGGAAACTGAAAGTTGAGAGGATCCTAAGCCTGGCATTCAGTGATGATGTTTTGCAAAACAAACAAAAAAATGCTTTCATAACCTGCTGTCTTAGAAGATCCTTCATCCCTCCAAGGAACTGGTTTATTTATGCCATTTAACTCAGGAACTGTTGATTAAAGTCTCCTGTGCTTGTTGAAGCCAGTTGCACACCCTATTGTGGGAAACAGTCTTCTCGGCTGTCCACCTGGAAGAGTGAGCACTGGACCATCAGCTTGAGCTCTTTCCTTTGAAAAGTCCTCAATTCACTCAAATGGAAAACTATACAAATAATAATGCTGGCCTGGAGAGATGGCTTAGAAGTTAAGGTCTCCTGTGAAGCCCAAGGACCCCTGTTTGACTCTCCATATCCCACAGAAGCCAGATGCACAAAGGTGAGGAAAGCACCAGGTCACACTTGCCCACAAGGTGGCACAAGCATCTGGGGTTCAACTGCAGTGGCTGAGGTTCTGGTGCACCAATTCTCTCTCTTTCTCTCTCACTCTCTAAAAAGAAATATAAACTGAAATTTTAAAAAAAAAACTTAAAAAGTAAGAATTCTTCCTATAAGCAGAAATACATTGAATGATTTCACTTATTTATTTGTGTGTGTGTGTGTAGAGTATGTGTGATATGTGATGTGATGTGTGCAGTCTTCACATGTGTATGCCCTGTGCATGTATGTGCAGAGGACAGAGAAGAACATTGGGTGTCCCTGCTATTTTCACTCACTCACCTGTTTCCTAGAGATGGAGTCTCTCATTTAATCCAGAGCTGCCTTTTTCAACATTTTTTGGGATCATCAAGCTCAAGTGATCCTTCAAGCTCTGGACCCTGAAGGACTGGGGGAACAGATATTCATGGCCATGCCTATCTGCTTACTTGACAGTTGGAGAATTGGACTGGTCAGTCTCAGGCACTCATGATTATGCAGAAAGCACTCTTAACTGCCATGTCATCTTCGCAGCTCCTGAATGAATTTTAAAGAGATAGAGATAAAATATCAAATGTAAATTTTTTTTCTTTCAAAGGGTAAATAGATTATAAATATGAAGGTAAGAAAAATATATTAAAGACACTTGATAAAGATCTAAGTAGAATGACGCAGAAAATAGAAGCCACATGTTGATAATACTAGAAGTATAAAAGAATCATCAAGCCAGGCGTGTTGATAATCCCACTCGGGAGGCAGAGGTAGGAGGATAAAAGAGGCCACCCTCATTAATTCCAGGTCAGCCTGGGCCAGAGAGTAAAAAGAAAAAAGAATCATCAATACATCCCAGTATATAGAAAAAAAGTGTAGATAGTTACATCCATTAAATTTGAATTAAGATAAAGTAGAAAAACCAGAAAAATCTTACCTTAATACCTAAATAATGATACATATTGTAAATATTCATAAATAATTGTATCTATAATGAGAAACCCATTAATTCATTCAAATTTCATATCCTGGCACCTAATCTTTCATTATGATTAAGAAAGTAATAATACTAATCCTGCACTCAATTTTCCAGAAAATAAAACTTGCAAGTATAGTCCCCTACATACTGAATGGGACCCATATAAACTTTTTTTTTTTTTTTTTTTTTTTTTTTTTTTTTTTTTGGTTTTTAAAGGTAGGGTCTCACTCTGGTCCAGGCTGACCTGGAATTCACTCTGTAGTCTCAGGGTGGCCTCGAACTCATGGCAATCCTCCTACCTCTGCCTCCCGAGTGCTGGGATCAAAGGCGTGTGCCACCATGCCCAGCTTTGGACCCATATAAACTTTTCATCAAACTAGCTACAATGTATAGGAAAAAAAAAAATTAAGTAGCCCCTTCCCAGAAACACACAACCAGGAAAATGAGACTGAAAACAAACTGAATGCAAGATACATTAACTGCAGTACAAATGAACAGAAGATAGGAATACAATTCTATGAACAAACAATGTTTAATTGAAATAGAAATTCATACTTTAGTAATTCAAAATCAAAGACCAGAAGATAAGGATAGGAATCTAATCCTGTGATTCCTATGAACTTGTTCCCTTGGAATCAAGAACAAGGAATAAAATCTATTACTAGGGTTTCTTAACTACTTATTGATACCTAAATGAATGAATAAATAAATAAAAGATTTGAAAGACTTAAGATTGAATAAGAAAGTGTGGGAGAAGCATAATGTACAGATCACAAGATTTTTTTCATGCTATCTTGAAGTTATATCTAGTGTTTTTCACGTAATTATTCATTTTACAAGATTAATAGGTAAAAGCTGAGGGAAAGCATTAAGTTTGGTTCTAGATATCATAAGCAGTTAAATATAAATACTCTTTACCACATTTTGAAATCATCAAGTTCTAAATATAAGTTTATTCAAATATGTGGAAAATCCTTCCACAGAAGTCTACAGAAAATAGTAAACTACTAGAGGTATTGCAGAATACATAAAGAATGAGAGGAATTATATGTTATCTTCATTTTACATTGAGTCTAGGAATTTGTATGATTCAGTGAAATCCCATTATTTATAATAAAATATAGAATTTTCTGCATATTAGTTACACATGGATGTTTGCTTTTATTTTGTGGAAAATAATCAGCCTTATGTAATTCTTACTTGTTCTTGTGTGCTTGCTATATTTTATTGAAAACTTCTATTTATTAAAACAAAATGTTTCTGTTGCCACTTTTCATTGTATTTACTTGTAGAGAGAGAGAGAGAGAGAGAGAGAGAGAGAGAGAGAGAAAGAAAGAGAGGGGGGCATGTGAAGGCCTCCTGCTACTGCAAATGAAATCCAGATGCATGCACCAATTTGTGCATCTGGCTTTACATAGTGTGGTAGTTTGAATATATGTCCCCCAATATATTCAGTGTTTTATTAGTTATAGTTTGCATCTGCAATCACCTTGCTAGAGGCAATGTCACTGGGGGCTGGTCTTAAGGTGTGGTGGTGGGTTTGAGATTCCATTGTAAAGATATGCAAAGTGTGCCTGGGGGGCGGTTCCTGAAGTGTGCTGGGCTTTTGGCTGTAGTTTTGCTCTGTGTGCTATGGTGGCTGGTTGGCCTTCTCTCTCTCTGCTTGGCCCTGTGAAAGCAGGCTGCTTTTCCTGCCTTTATGGAACTTCCCCTGGATCTGTAAGCTTCAATAAATAATATCCCTTCCTCCATAACTGTGCCTGGTCTGGAAGTTCATCTCAGCGAACCTGAAGCTGTCTGCTACACATGGGTATGGAGGAATGAAACCCAGGCCTTCAGGCTTTGCAAATAAGTGCCTTTATCTTTTGAACCATCTCTCCAGCCACTCATTTTTCAAGAAAAAAGATGTGACAAAACTGATGTATATTAAGCAAGAATATGCTGAAAGGAGAATATGATATATTTATAAATTTTAAAATAAATCAAGATGATTCATTTTAATATTTGGAGAGGTACTGAGAGGGAAAGGTCAAGACTTCTATTTAATCCTGGTCTACATTGCTCAGCTAAAAAGCTAAGGATACAGAATTAATTAACATGGAAATTCCTTCCAAGACTTCAAAGTTGGTTATAATAGAAAATACACTGGCTCTATGGGTAAGAAATTTCATTTTCATTTTCATTTTTCATTTTTCTGCTTGCTTTATGACCCTAGGCAAGTTACCTAGCCTTTCAAAACCTTAGTAGCTTCAAATTTAAAAGTTGAATAATATTTGCTTATCCACCAAGCAACTTTACTGTGTGAATCACTTTTGACAGTGAAAATATAAAATGTATATATTATATTAAAGACCATGTAGAGGGTTTCTTACCATACCCGTCTGCAGTTTATGCCTGCATTTTTTTTTTTTTTTTTGGTTTTGCAAGGTAGGGTCTCACTCTGGTCCAGGCTGACCTGGAATTCACTATGTATTCTCAGGGTGGCCTCGAACTCTCCGCGATCCTCCTACCTCTGCCTCCTGAGTGCTGGGATTAAAGGTGTGTACCACCACGCCCGGCTCTATGCCTGCATTTTCTATATGACATTCTTGACCATAAATGTTTGTCACAGTTCAGTTCAGAAATAAGGCACAGGTATAAACTGAATATTTCTTTTGGGTTTTTCAAGGTAGGGTCTCTAGCACAGACTAACCTCTAACTCACTTCAGGCTAGCCTGGAAATCACAAGATCCTCCTACCCCTGCCTCCTGAGTGATGGGATTAAAGGCGTACACTAGCACACTCGGTTTTAAGTTACCTGAATTTTCATGAAGACTGTGAATCCACGGAATCTAAATTCTTAGTTGGTTCAAACATATTTAATGTGTTTTCTTTAATATTAGGAAGTATAGTATCCATATATAAATGTTGAAAGTTGAGAGAAATTGAGGATTTTTAAAAGCCATCTTATATAATCATAAAAACTGTGATAGCCGGGTGTGGTGGGGCACGCCTTTAATCCCAGCACTCGGGAGGCAGAGGTAGGAGAATCACCGTGAGTTTGAGGCCACCCTGAGACTACATAGTGAATTCCAGGTCAGCCTGAGCTAGAGTAAAAAAGATAATGTATCATGTGCACAGCATGCTCAAGCAGTAAATAAGATAATAGTACTTTCAATACTTTAAAAAAATGTCAATTCTAATTATTTTGATTGTGAATACATTATTTTTTAAATATTTAATTAATTTATTTATTTGAGAGAGAGATTCTGGGTACTGGGTAATCAAACCTGGGTCCTTAGGCTTCACAGGCAAGGCCCTTAACTGCTAAACCATCTCTTCACCCCTATTAATACATTCTTGTATGAAGACTTATTAATAGTGAGTAAATGTTCTTGGGTCTGTATTCTTCAAGACCTGCAATTTCTTCTCCTAAAAAGGGAATAATACGAATCCTAAATACAGGATTTATAGAACTCACTAGTTCTATAGTCACAAATTGTGACTGATTAATAGTAGCATGAATAAAAAATATTGAGTGTCATGTAAAAATATAATTTTACTTAAAATATGTGTGTTATTGTTTCATCTATATTAGTAGAAAGCTCTATGCTTCGAGGAGCAGGTAAAATAAATTGTGGAGGAATTTTGGATTGCTTTCACAAACTGCAATTAATTGGTAGAAATCAGGCACTTATAGGATAAAGCTAGAAAAAAACAGAAATAAATAAGGAATATTAACAATTTGGACAAAGAAATAGGGGGAAAGATTAGGGTTGATACCTGTTATTTCAAAGTAATCATAGAAAAGCGACTAACAATGTTTCATTAAAACACTATTAAATGAAGTAATCATTCACTACAGCATCTCATCAAGAAGATGAACATGAGTGTCATTAGCAGCTGATTGAGAAAAATGAAAAATAGAAGATGAGTTTTGACAAGACTTGATAAAATACATGCATTTGCTTTCTTGCCTCTTGGTTTTCTTCAGATCGTAACAGCCTTTGTCAGACTTCCAAATAACTGCTGTCTTCAAATTATGATTATTCTATGTAAGTTAACAGTGTATATTTTTGTTAGCTTTCAAAACTGCATATTTGCTCATGGGCTAGTTGGGAAGACACTTAAATTAATCTGTTCCTTGAACTATAGTAAACAAGTAAATAATCAATCTGAATGATTTTTAACCTAAAATATCCTTTTCTTTATTTCTTTTGAATAAATTCTATTAAGAGGCATATTGTGATTGAGCTTTTACATATATTATATATTACATATTTTGGCAAAGGATAGAAATAAGATTTTTAGGGGGCTGGAGAGATGGCCTAGCAGTTAAGGCATTTGCATGCAAAACCTAAGGTTTTTGGTTTGAGTCACCAATGCCCACATAAGCTGGAGGTACATGGTGGTACATGCTTCTGGAGTTCATTTGCAGTGGCTAGAGGCCCTGGTGTACCCATTATCCTTCTCTCTCTCTCTCAGATAAATAAATAAAAATAAAATATAAGGCAGGAAATGTTTTTAAGGATTGTATTTAAATTAATATGATGATACAATAGCCACAGTAATATGCTACCCTTTTCCTTCTTATATCTGTATTAATGTTGTAATATGTTGAACATTTGAGAATTAAATATTATTTGAAAAAAGCTTTTACTTTCCATTTTGGAGTTGTTCTTTAATTTTGCAAAGTGTCTGGTATATTGTTGAATATTAACAAAATTCAGCTTGCTTAAAAATTAGGGAAGTTGGGCTGGAGAGATGGCTTAGTGGTTAAATGCTTGCCTATGAAGCCTAAGAACCCCGGTTCGAGGCTCGATTCTCCAGGACCCACGTAAGCCAGATGCACAAGGGGGTGCATGCATATGGAGTTCATTTGCAGTGGCTGGAGGCCCTGGCTCTCTCTCTCTCTCTCTCTCTCTCTCTCTCTCCCTTTCTCTCTCTCTCTACCTGCCTATTTCTGTATCTCTCTCTCTCTCAAATAAATAAATAAATATAAATAAATATATTTTAAAAAATTAGGGAAGTATCATTTGTCCCCAACTATGAATATTTGAATAGAAAGAAGACTTAAAATTCTCCTCTGATTTGGTCATGTATAAGTCATTGAATGACCTTAATAAAAGGGATCTCAGTGAAATATCGAATATCCAAGTCTGACATGAATGTTTTCTAGAGTAAATAGATGTGATGAGTTAGAGACAGAAAGCACAGATAGTCCCCTGCACAAGGTATCTGTTAAAGGCAAGGAAGAAATGAACACTGGTTAAAGAGATTGCAAAGTATTCTTCTACATGAAAAAACTTAAATATTTTAATACAAATAATATGGCTGCATTTTCCCATGACTGATTTAATGATATCTAAGAGGACACAGAGGCTTTTTGGTTTCTATGATATAAACAAAGAAGTCTTGTAGATGTCTAACTGTAGTGCTTTGCATATAAATGTATGTCCCACATAGCCTCTGGTACATTTGATTAAGCTTTCTATTTAGTCTTCAGCAGAGGCAACTCTGCTGGAGTACCTATGTCATTGGACGTGGAACTTGGACCAATTCTAAGGTGTGTGGTTTGAACTAGCTTAAGCTCTGGCTGTTTTGTGCTTAATTGTGCTGGCTTTTGTTTCTCTACTATGGATGTATGCAAGTGAGTCAGCTTTTTTTTTTTTTTTTTTTTTTTTTTTGGCCATTATGAAGCTTCCCCTGGAATCTATAGACCTTAAATAAAACCTTTTCTCCCATAAACTGTGTCTGGTTGGATGTTTTTCTGACAACAAAAAGCAACTGCAACACTAACTATTCACATTGTATATGTTTGCTCATTTGCTTAATGATTTTTTTTTTAAGTTTTAGTTTAGAGAGAGAGAGACAGAGAGAGAAGAGAAAGAGAACTGGTGTGCCAGAGCCTCAGGCACTGCAACCAAACTCCAGATGCATGCACCACCTAGTGCGCATGTGTGACCCTGCACTTGCCTCATCTTTATGTGTCTGGCAAACATGGAATCTGGAGAGTTGAACATGGGTCCTTAGGCTTCACAAGCAAGCACCTTAACAACTAAGCCACTTCTCTAGCCCTGTTTAATGATTTTTTAGGTAATGGCACCAGGCTCAGTCTTAAGCACTAGGGGTTAAACCATAAATTTCAAAATACATAGTTTAGCTCTCATTTATCTAAATTTTGAGGCAGAAAGCAAGCAGGTAAATGCAAATGAGAATAGAGGCAGAAGTGCACACAATGGTATAAAAATGGCAGAGAACAGTTGCAAGAAAAAATTCCTTAGTGAAATGATAAACTGGTAAAAAAAAAAAAAAAAACTGAGGTGGTGTCAGAGAGAAGAATTCATTCCTTCAATGGAATAAACACATGTTTCCAGAAACAAGTAGGTTCAGGTACATATTTTTGGTCTATTATTTTTTGTTGGTTATATTTATTCATGTATTTACAAACAGGGTGGGGGGTAGGTGCACCAGAACCTCCTGCTATTGCAAATGAACTCCAGATGCATATGCCACTTTGTGCATGCGTTTGGCTTTATGTGGACATGAGAGAATTAAATCCAAGCTCTTGGGCTTTTCAAGCAACTGCCTTTAACCATGGAGCAATCTCTCCAACCCTGGTGTGCTATTTTGAGAACATTTCTCTGTGAAATTAGCCCACTTCAGCTGCAATTGTTTGAGTGATTACCACCATGGTAATGGGCCAGTTGGTCTGCACTGGGACGATGGAAAGAATGCTGACTCTTTTGGATAGAGGTGGCCTCAAATTTCTTGATTAAAAAAAAATAATTTTGTTTATTATTTTTAATTTTATTGTTTATTTTATTTATATATTTGAGAGAGACAGGCAGAAAGAGAGAAAGAGGCAGATAGAGAGAGAGAGAATGGGCACACCAGGTCCTTCAGCCACTGTAAACGAACTCCAGATGTGTGCATCTAGCTTACATGGGTCCTGGGGAGTCCTTTGGTTTTCAAGCAAGTGTCTTAACCACTAAGCTATTTCTCCAGCCCTAATTATCACTTTTATTGACGATGAAAGATAAGATCTGAAATTTTCTAATGATAAATAAGACTAAAGGGTCAAAAAAATCTAGTTATTTAGAAGTTATTTTTATTTGACTAATAAATGTATATATGTAAACATGCATGCATGTATGCATATATACTTATCTTTTATATCATTGAGTTGACCATTATTTCATCTATTGATATAAATGAGGAGAAATATGGAAAATGAATGGGGTGATATTTTCCTGTACTTTCCATAAACTCATCTCCTATATTCATACATATTTATGAAATTTTATAAGTACTTGTACTCACTATGCCCTCTTTCTGTACTTATTCTTCTGGCATTTATTTTCTTTTTCTTTTTATTTTTTGGTTTTTCGAGGTAGGGTCTCACTCCGGCCCAGGCTGACCTGGAATTAACTATGTAGTCTCAGGATGGCCTCGAACTCACTGCAATCCTCCTACCTCTGCCTCCCGAGTGCTGGGATTGAAGGCATGCGCCACCACGCCCGGCTTGGCATTTATTTTCTCTGCATACCTTTCTACTTATGGATCAAGTTTGTTTCTATATTGGTTTATTTTGAACAACTTCCCTGAACCTCCAGGCCAATTTAATGTCAGATATTACTGAAACATCTGTACTTTTCTGATAGAGCATTTATAAAATTAGGATTTTTAAAAATTGTTTTTCATCTATCACTTAAGCTTTTCTCTGGTATAGTAACATTTGACCTATTTCACTTGCCATTTTAACATCTGCCTCGATAAGAAAGAATACATAGCACATAAGGATTTCATTTTTAAGAATGCTACAATCAGCAGAACACCTAAAATCTTGGAGTTACTCAATGCTTGTATGTATGCTGTTCATATAAATATGAGTGTTTACATGTGTGGGGGTGCACATATGTGTGAGCTTGTGCAGCTGGAGGTCAGCAGACAACCTTGAGAGTTATCCTCAGGAATGCTGTTCAGTTCTCATCTCTCACTGGCATAGAGTTCACCGATTAGAGTAAACTGGCTAAGCAGTGAGCTTCAAGAATCCTTTGCTTCCATCCTCCTAGCCAGCACTGGGATTACAAGTGTGAGCCCCACACCCGTTTTTGTTTTTGATTTTTAAATTGGGTAATGGGGATTTAACTCAAGTCCTGAATTTTTGTAAGACAAACACTTTAATCACTGAGCTTATCCCCCAGCGCTGTGCAATTTTATCCTTAGACGAAATCTCACTTCTTGCCATAAACATCATTTCACTTGTGAAGTGAAAATAAGAGGCTTCATTTTACTTGATTGCCCAGAATTCTTCATACACAAGTGATCAATATTGGTAAAAATAAGAGACTACATGAAATTCAGTTTTATGTAGAAGGGTCATCATTTACTTAAACATGATACTCAAAAATATGTGGTTTTGCAATGGAAAATTGGTATAAACCTCTTTGAAAAGTTACACAGGACTTTTCACACAGCACAATGACATCTCATACTTACATTTGGCTTCATAAAAATATTTCAGGGTATATTTTCCTAAGCAGGTTGCAGGATCTGGCCCAGTGACATAATAGCATATTTTACCACTGGTTAAATTATAGTTTGTGAATCGTGCTAGGATATAGCCTAGAGTTGAGATCCAAAAATAGATTGGTAACAGGGGTAAAGACTCCCTCATGTTGCCAGAAGTTGACACATTGCCAATTTGGAACTGCATTAGGAATACGTGGTTAATCAAACAAGCTCCTGCCTTGACTATGTTAGACTTTCTGAAAATTATACTTTAAGTGATCTATCTCATTTTTCAAATTCTTATGAACCTTTCAGTCTGAGGTTATGGTGTGTGCCATTATATGGTATTGAATGTCAAGCAGCTTAGATTTATATTTTAAAATCTTCTGATAGCCAATAACTTAAGAAAATATAAAAAGGATATGTAATTTTTCCAGGAAGGGTATTTTAATGTGAAAATAGGGCACAAATTATTTTCTGGTTATAAGATTCTAATTTAAAATAATAATTAATTTATACATATTTGTGGATTGGTATTTGACACCTATACATTATTTTAATTATATCATATAAAAAGATTTTATTTATTGCAACTTCCATCATTAATGATATAATTATACTGTTTCATTTTGATTGTGTAATTTTTTCATATGATGGATATTGAAGAAATACCTATTGTGCTATATTAGCTTCCTAATAAGAGCATTTACAGATTTTAATCTTAAATTTAATTCCTTTTCTGCAATTTCAATTAATTTTACATGACCATGGATGCTAGAAATCAAGTGTTTTTCTTAATTGTGAATTCGTTATATTTTTTTCTTAGTTTGAGTCTTTACCACATAGGAAATGTCCACTATAGTTTGAAATGACCTTCATAAACTTATATAGTTGTCAACTATAAAATGATATAAGTAAATAATAATAAGTAAAATACAGAACAATTTGGAATATATAATCAATAGATGTACTACTGCATTGCTTTTTCTATGTATGATTTTAGTCATTATAATTTGTATTTATATTTATACAATATTTATAAGCGAGGCTGGAGAAATGGCGTAGTGGTTAAGGCACTTGCCTGCAAGGACAAAGGACCCAGGTTCTTTTCCCCAATGCTCACGTAAGCCAGATGCCCAGGGTAGCACATGTGTCTGGGGTTTGTTTGCAGTGACTATAGGCCCTGGAGCTTCCATTCTCTCTTTCTTTTTCTGCCACTTCTCTCTCTCTCTCAAATAAATAAATTAAATTAAGTTTTAAAAATTCTGGGCTGGAGAGATGGCTTAGTGGTTCAGGCGCTTCCTGCAAAGCCAAAGGGCCCAGGTTTGATTCCTCAGGGCCCACATAAGCCAGATGCACAAGGTGGCACATGCTTCTGGAGTTTGTTTGCAGCAGCTGGAGGTCCTGCCCCCCCTCTCCCTCCTCCTCTTAAATAAAATATTTATAAGCCATGAATGAACAAAACTCTACCCTCCTGATATGTGCGATATGCTTAAAGTGTTACCTCAAAGTAAAGCTAGAGTTGAATGTGAATCAAGAATAACAGGTGTCCATATTAATATACTCATAAAATAAGTTTGAGATCTGGGGATGTAGCTCAATTGGTCAAGGACCTGCCTTATATGCCTTACATGCAGCATAAACCAGATTTGATAGCGCTCTCCTGTAACCCTAGCTCTTGGGAGTTGTAGAAGGTAGGATCAGAAATTTAAGTTCATCCTTAGCTACAGGGTATGTTCAAGGCCATCCTTGACACTGGCACAGAAATAAGTAAATTAATTAGGTTAAATTAAATCACAAAATGTTTCAGCTTGTGACTGATATAATATTATTACATACTTAGAGAAAATTGTTTACTAGTGTTAATTGCAAGAATCAACTCAAATGTCTTTTAATTTTATGCATCCCATACTAGAGTAGCTATATAGTTTCTGTAAAAATGTCTCTTTCTCCTTATTCTTCCAATAGCAAACCCTTTCCCCAAACTCATCTGTCATGTCTATAAAAAAAACATACAGGGGCTGGAGAGATGGCTTAGCGGTTAAACGCTTGCCTATGAAGCCTAAGGACCCTGGTTCGAGGCTCGATTCTCCAGGACCCACGTAAGCCAGATGCACAAGGGGGTGCATGCATCTGGAGTTCGTTTGCAGTGGCTGGAGGCCCTGGCGCACCCATTCTCTCTCTCTCTCTCTCTCTACCTGCCTATTTCTGTATCTCTCTCTCTAAAATAAATAAATAAAAATAAATAAAATATTTTAAAACATTAAAAAAACATACATTTGTAGATAACCTTGTGATAGATGCAGAACTAGTTTCTGAACCCCTACTAGTTTTTATTTGTTTTTCTTTTAAAATACTCTTATTTTTTGCAAGGAGAGATGCAGAAAAAGAGAGAGAGAGGGAGAGACTAAATGGGCATGTTAGGGCCTCTTGTCACTAGGAAAGAACTCCAGATGCATGCAGCACTTTGTGCATCTTGTTTACGTGGGTACTAAGGAATCAAACTCAGACTGCCAGACTGTCAGGCTTTTCAAGCAAGTGGCATTAACCACTGAGGCATCTCCCAGCCCTTCCTTCCTTCCTTCCTTCCTTCCTTCCTTCCTTCCTTCCTTCCTTCCTTCCTTCCTTCCTTCCTTCCTTCCTTCCTTCCTTCCTTTCTTTCTTTCTTTCTTTCTTTCTTTCTTTCTTTCTTTCTTTCTTGTGAGGCAAGAGCAACAGACTTGCCTTTTTATGCAAGTAAGTGAGAGCAAGAGCAAGACAAAGAGAGGGCGAATGAGAGAGTGAGAGAGAGAATTGGCATGTCCAACCTTGCCCATTTGTGTCATTTTGTATGTCTGGCTTACACGGGACCTAGAGAGTCAAACATGAGTCACACAGGCAAGTGCCTTAACTATCTCTCCAGCCTCTCCCCTTTGTTTTCTTTCTCTTTTATAGTATTTTATTTATTTATTTGAGAGAGAGAGAGAAGAGAAACAAACAGAGAGAATGGATGTGCCAGGGCCTCTAGCCATTGCAAACAAATTCCAGACGTATGCACCACCTTGTGCTTCTTGGCTTTTACGTGGGACCCGGAGAACTGAACCAGGGTTCTTTGACTTTGCAGGCAAGTTCCTTAACAGCTAAGCCATCTCTACAGATCCTCCCTTTTTCATAATGGTAGATCTATTACAATCAAAATGCTAGATTACCATCCTGGGACTTAGGTTAAACAGCTTACTAGCCTCTATCATCCTTACCTCACTCTACCCCTGGTGGTCATTGATTAGATTAATGGCAATTTTCCTACTTCTATGAATGAATAATTCCCTTATTGAAGTTTCTGTGTAATCTCCATTGTCATTAACAATGACTGCTATTAGAATAATTAGAATTAGAATAATTCCATTACCAGAACCGGCAGGATTAATAACAGCAGGTACTTGGAGCGCTTACTATTTTTATCACTTGGTTATACTGACAAATAGCAACCTAGACTGTTCATTCTCGTCCTTTATTAACTCTATTTTCACACATAACTGTGAAACGAGTTTTATGATGACTATTAAATTTTATTCCTTACATTGCAAAGACATAGAAATAGGACAAAACAATTCTAGTAGATATTACAGTAAGAGTCCCAGTATACATTTCTTTATTATTAGTTTTTTTTTCCTAGCTTGTATATAAGAAAAAAAAGATATCTAAAGCAAAACTGACTTAGGGAGTTTAAATTATCTGTCATCTCTAAGGCTTGGCTGGCTAAATTTGTGGATGGAACCATATACGTAAGTTTATATTTCAATGCATTTGTACTGTACCAGCATTACCAAAATGCACATATAATCCTTATAGATATGACACAAGTGTCATCAATAGCAAAACCTACAGAAAAGTTATGCATCATCAGTGTGGGTCAGGGAGGGCATAAAATTTATATTACATTATATTTCTTTAACATGCTCTTTATTTATCTGCTCTTGGGTTATTATGAGGTAAAGGAGAATTTTCAAATTCATGATATAAAATATAACATGAAGCAACATTTCTAAAAAATAGAGGCAAATGTATCCCTGCTCCATGAGCCAGGAGAGTGATAAGAGATAATGCTCCTTGGTTAAAGTACTATTTCAAGCAATACTGGAAATAATTTCAATTATTTGTACAAATTGATTTGTGTTTTTAATATTCTTTTCATCATTTTGAAATGCTAGGCATTTGAACCTAGGGCCCTGCACATGCTGTGCAGGAAATCCATCACACAACTACAGCTACACCCCCAGCTCTATGTTTTACTATTTAAGAGATGGTGCCACTAACTTACTCGGGCTGGGCTTGAATTCAACCCACAGCCCATGTATGCCTTGCAATTGCAGTCCTTCTCCCTTAGCCTCCCGAGAAGCTGGATTACAGTGCTGAACAACCACACAGCTGATTTTATATCTCTTCAAATGATTTTGTTGTTCCATTTGCATGCATGATTGGTGTGCATGCATGTAGAGGACAGAGGTTGACATCAGATGTCTTTTTCAATTGCTCTGCACTTCATTCTTTTTCTTTTCTTTTCTTTTCTTTTCTTTTCTTTTCTTTTTTTTTTTTTTTTTTTTTTTTTTTTTTTTGAGGTAGGGTTGCACTCTGGCTCAGGCTGACCTGGAATTCACTATGTAGCCTCAGGGTAGCCTCGAATTCACTGTGATCCTCCTACCTCTGCCTCCCGAGTGAGTGCTGGGATTAAAGGCGTGCGCCACCACACCCAGCTAGCTCTGCACTTCATTCTTGAGACAGGGTCTCTTGCTGAACCTAGAACTCACTTAGTTATCTGGTTTAACTATCCCATGAGCCCTATGGATTCTCTGTCTCTGCCTCCCCAGTACTGAAATTATAGGAGCACAACACTATACCTAGTATCTTACATGGGTACTGGGGATCCAAACTCATGTCCTCATGTTTGTGCAGATGGCGATGACCACTGGGATGACACAAAAGGAAAAATAGTGCTGAGAAGAAGGGATGGAGGAGTGTCCAGCACTGAAACATCTCTATCACACCCTCCAAGGCTCAGGGTCCATTGTGGAAGAGGGGGCGGACAGAATGTAATAGTCAAAGGAAGGGTACGACTCCTTACAATGCAACTGCCCAGACAGAAATTGGCCTCTATATCCATGACCTTGCAGTGCCTAGCAATACCTTCGCAAGACCCTCATACAGGAGAAAAAGTTGATGACATCAAATTAAAAGAGAGACTCATGGAGAGAGGGAGGAGATATGATGGAGAGTGGAATTGTGAAGGGGAAAGTGGGGGAGGGGAGGGAAATATCATGGTTTATTGTCTGTAAGTATAGAAGTGGCCAATAATTAAAAAAAAAAAAGAAATAGAAAAAAGAGAGAGACTAATGGAGAGAGGGAGGGGATATGATGGAAAGTGACTTTGTGAAGGGGAAAGTGGGGGAGGTGAAGAAATTATCATGGATTCTTGTCTGTGTGTATAGAAGATGTCAATAATGGAATTATACATTAAAAATAACATCAGCCAATATCAAGCTCCCACCAATAGTGGGATACAAGAGGGCCTACACCCATTAAATTCACTCTAAAACAACAATGGCTATCCATGTATCTTGCACTGACCTCACTCTCTGTTGGACAATTTGCTTCTCTTTTCCAGATGGACATAGAACCTGAGGAGAGAATCAGCCCATTGCACCTCACCAGGGCACCAGCTGAACCCATAGAATAATTGGGGAAATGAGCAAGAGTGCTACTTTCTCAGTGAACCTGGTATCAGCACAGGGGTGAAGGAGACAGACACAGAGAACACTCAACCCCTACCAACCAGAGATCCAGAGACACATAGACTCCCATGACCTCATCACTGAAATAGACCTAAAATGATCCCAACATGGCTCAGGGAAATTCACAGAAGAGGGGGTGGAAAGATTGTTAGAGCCATAAGTTGGGTCATTATGCACAGAGACATTGCCTCACCCCCATAACTGATGGTTATCCCCACAATGCAAGACCCACAATCCCCGAGGAGGGGGGACAAGGAGAAGGCTAATGAGGGTACCATCATGGCTCTATGCACATTATATAGATAACTGATAAAACATTTAAAAAATAACATCAGATAAAGTATAAATAACTCCTAAACCTATCCAGGGACAAGCACATGCTTGGCTAGCACAATGGTATTGAGCTACACTTCTAGACCTCTTTTGTATTTTCATAGTAAAGCTCACTGTTATAAATTTTTGTAGTTACAATAGAGATTTTTTTAGATGTGCACTAGGAAAAATATTTTATTATGAATTTAAATAAGTACATATCTTCTATTATGTTGATATACTTAATGTGATATCATTGATATAGAGAACCATAAAACTATTCAAAGTTTAAGATATCCTTATATTTCTTCACATCACATATTGATCACCATAGCTTTAATAACTGAACCATTGTTCTATTTTTGCATCTTTAAAAATAGCCTATTATTGAAACAAACTTATTATAATCTTGTAGATTTTACCAAATATACACATATATGCATGAAAATCTAAATATATAAAAAATATATCTCTTTGGTAATTTGGTGCATATTTCTGGGTGAGGTAATGTGAAAATAATTATCCCACCTTGTATACCATCTTTTTAAAGAACAATCTTTACCAATATTTATATTTATATTGAATATAAAATATCAGTAAACATTATGGAAGAACACCTCTATTGATACTGGCTATACTTTTTTTTTTTGAAGTAGGATCTCACTTTGGCCCAGGCTGACCTGGGATTCACTATGTGTTCTCAGGCTGACCTTGATCTCATGGTGATCCTCGTACTTCTACCTCCCAAGTGCTAGGATTAAAGGCATGTGCCATTATTTCCAGATAATACTTAATTTTAAAAGCTTGAATAATTTTAATTTAGAAGAAAATGTGAACTAAAGATATTAGAAAAAGATCAAACAATTTTAGTACCTTTAGAAATCAAAGATATTTAAGGAAAGGAGGAAATAACAAAATTAAAAATATATTAGATGAAATTCCCAGTTATTGTGCATGAGTAATGTTTAAAGTATTAAATTTTAACTTCTTATATTATTTTTAATGAATTAGTCATAGTTTATATTATTGAAATAGAACATGATAAAACTTATGTTAAGGTAGTTAAATCTATAAAGTCTTATGATGTACATTTCACCAATTTTATTATGCTGGTAATAAATTATAGTCTTGATGTGATAAAAATAGTATTTTGCACATATCCATAATATATAAACATGAAAATAATTTGGGAATTATTACTGCCTTATACTTTTTATTTTCCTTCAGAAAGAAAAAGAATGTTTTAGCATTTGTCATTCATAATATATTTTATGGAAAAGGTTCCATTTTGGATTTTACTTGAAACAGGTAGAAAAGTAATTGAAAAATAAATTCATACCAGGATGTACTGTGTTTACTGTTGTGAAATTATATGTCAGTAGATTAAATATCACAAAGTGTTCTGAATTTGAGTAAAATAAAATATGATTTCAATTTTCAGTCACAATGTTTGTCAATTTTGTCAATGTCACAGTTTTGGTCCTGAGGACCACATTCTGTCACAGAATGTCAGGCACTGTGTGAAATGTTGACAAATGTTGCAAATCAAGACACAACTTTGACTTCAAATAAGTTCAAGTAAATTTGAACTTTATATTAATGTTTGCTTAAAATGAGACAACCAACTTATCTTCTTTCTGTTTTATTTTTGTGTTCCTTATATGAAGCCCCTGTAATTTTGATACTAACTCTACAAAATAAACTTTGTATATTATCTCATCAGAAATATAATAAGCTAAATTCTATCTATAAGTAGATCTCTGTAATAAATAACTGTGTATAATTCAAAAAAAAAACCTTTATATTTAAATATACTGCCCTCCCTTCCAGTGAGTGTTGGTTAGGAAGGTCCCTGATGTCCCCAACCCATATAGACTAGTGCCAAGGCTCTTGGTTGCTTACCAGAACTATATGGTAAAACCATAATGCTTAAGACCCCACATGCTTGTGCTGCAGGACACTGAGAATTCAAGCTGAAACTGAGTTGGAATTATTATCCTTGTTGACTAGCTGTCAATGTGCTGGAAAGTACTATATAGCCAGTGAGGAGAAAATAACCAATGATCTTAACAAGTAGTGGAACCTGAAAGCTAAAATAACAAGGCAAAATGATCTTAACAAAGTGGCATGTCTTTTATGGAAACCCTAGAATTGGATTTGCTGATTTGAGGTAGTTCATATAGCTGGCCATCAGCCTCAGGGCTGAGAAATCCAGACCAGGCACAGTTATGGTACAATGGTAATGGCAGGCTGGCCTTTTAGAGAAGCCAACCAGGCACACAGCACACAGAGCAAAAAACCAATTGCACTAGGAACTCCTGCTAGGCAATTTTGATAAGACCAGCCCCAGTGATTGCCTCTGAAGGTGATTGCAGATCAAACTATAAAGTAATAAAACATTGAATATATTACATATATTCAAAACCTAATCAAAAACATAATCAAAAGCATATGGCTGAGGAAATCATAAACTGGAGTGTGGAGAGAGGTTGACTGTGACTGTCATTGTTTGGCAAAATGGAAACAATATGCTCACCAAATTCCCCTCTAAATATTTATTTATTCCAATATATTAGTTGTACTCTCACTTTTTGTTGGAGAAGTTTTCTTTTCTGATGGCTATGACTATTGGAGAGACTTAAACCATATCAAATTGCTGAGAAGAAGTGATAGTGGAGTGTTCAGCACTAAGTGAGCCATCTCTATCATGCCCTCCTAAGCTCAAGGACCATTGTAGAAGTGGTTGGAAAACGTTAGATCCAAAAGGGGGAGTGCTTTGCTATTCTGTCTTCCAGACACAAAGCAACTGATACATTTATGATCTCATAGTGGCTGATGCTGTCTACACAAGACCTGCATAATAGGAGTGAAAATAAAATAATGATATCAAAATAGAAGAATGACTAGTTGGAAATAAGGGGTTCAGTGGAAGGGGAAGTAGTATGGAGTATTTCATGTCTTTGCTTGTTCATATCAGCCAACATTTCATCTGTCAAATCAATGCACATGACCAAGTACATATTGTGAAACAAAATGAAATACATTTTAACTATTCTAAAGTACTGCTAGTGGGTTGGATTGGGCTGTGTAGGATAAGAGCTTCATTCCTTTATGCAGTCTCTATTAGTGATGGTAGTTAATAAACTTCAACCATGTTGACATGACTATATTTAAAAAAAATACAGAAAAACCATAAAGGTACAGAAGTTAATATCAAAATAATCCACATAAAATTTTAAGTGTGCTGGTATCAAATTATGAGTAATAAATGAAATGATAGTAGTACATATCTCTAAACTTAGCATTTGTGAGCCTGAGACAGGAGGATCATGAATTCAAGATCAGCATGGCCTATATAGGGAGCTCCAGGTAATCCTGGGGTACATAATTTAATCATATTTCTACTGAGTCAATAGACAATAAGGACACATATCTTCAGTCCGATCAGAGCTCATAAATGTTTTATTTATTTTTCCACTCAGTTTAGGTATATAGTGTGCACATTACTCACTTTCATGGGAATCTCGTAAACAATAATGACTTCCTGGAACTCACTATTTTGGGTAGACATTGGACTAGATCTAGAAGTACATTACTACTGTACTACTGCCCCTCAGAAAGGTCATAAATGGTGATCAAGAACACTATGAAAATGAATATATACACTCACTGAAGAAAGTTCCCTTAACAGACATCCATCCCCTTGACAGATGTAGCACTACTCATTGCTTAGCTCTAGAAAAAGCACATTATTCACCAAGTCCATTAACACCCAGAATATGCCTTTTATGGCCTATGTTGACCTCCTTTGCTCCCTTTTTTTCTCAGACTGAGGGGTATATGGTGAACACAGTCACCACTTTCCAGGGATTAAAGCATGACTATAAATGAATGGGTGACATCATACAGCATAAGGGGTGTCCTGAAAGGTCAGTGATTGCACATATGCAATGGTTATTTATGTCAAAGGGATCATCTCATAAATTAGTCATTAGGTATTCCTATACAACACTTCTTTATTTTATGTGTTTTTTGAGGTAGGGTCTCACTGTAGCCCAGGCTGACTTGAAATTTACTATGTAGTCTCAGGCTGGCCTCAAACTCACAGCGATCCTCCTACCTCTGCCTCCTGAATCCTGGGATTAAAGGTGTGCGCCACCATGCCAAGACCTATGCAACATACCTAATGCACATATCATGCTTGATATTGGATGATGATGAACCAGCTCCCTTTCTTTCCATCGACAAATACAAGGTGATTATATGAGGTTGTCTGAATTAACATTACATATTCATCACCATGTGCCAGCAGCAATATTGGTTGTGATGGCTGTCATTCCCTTTGCACAATATAGCTGGGAAGAAATGGAAAACTTAACTCAATACCTATTAGTTGATGTTCCCAGAGAAGAAAAACATCTCAAACACTTCTAAAATAAATAAAGTATGACATGCTATATGAAAAGTTTTGTCAGCCAAATTATTGATAAATTAAAATATTCAATCATATTAGAAATAAACTATAATTCAATAAGTTTATTAAGAAGGAAAACAATACAAACCTCATAGTTTACTTTGTCCTTCAATTTCTTCTCATTTTACCTGATCAGGAGAAATGAAACTGGCCACATTTTAGTCGAATGCTATTTATTGATGTCAGAGCCAATTCTTTCCTTCTTCTTTGAGGTTATATAGAAACTTAGAAACCTAAAGTTGTTCCATTTAACTTTTAGAATAGTATTTATCAAACTCTTTTGATCACTGAATGTTTCGATCACATTAAAGAGGAAATGAAAGAGAATCACTGTTCTTCCCAAACTGATATAAAAATTTATTTGTCACATTCCAGTGATTCACTTCTAAGCAAATAGCATATTAACTATACACAGTATAAGCAAATTAATATATGTAGCAACATCCCACCTTCATTTTTATTTTGCAATATTTCTCCCGTGAATTCTTCTATCTTGATTTTTATGATGTTATCAATTATTAAAATTTGATAAAAATAAATCCACTTTGAATTTTATTGTGTTTGTAGATTTTTTTAAATTAATTAATTAATCTATCTGAGAGAAGGCGTTAGAGAGAGTGAAAGATATATAGAGAGAATGGGCATGCCAAGGCCTTCAGCCACTGCAAACAAATTCCAGACCCACACACCACCTTGTGCATCTGGCTTACATAGGTTCTGGGGAATTGAATCTGGGTCCTTTGGCTTTACAGGCAAGCACCTTAACTGCTAAGCCATCTCTCCCACGCGTGTTTGTAGATTTTAATAGAAATTGACAACCCATATTTGGTATTCACATGCAAGAGTCTAGTTTAACTTTAAGCAATTGTTCATTTGTATTCAGCAGGGATCTTATTTTATGCCGATTTTGCAAAATGTACATAATCATTTGAGCGTTAACTCTAGATTAATCTTCTATCTTATAATTTCCTATCCTTTTACACTTGAATGCTAATCATATACTCCTTTATCATAAATATCTTTTCAATTTATGCATATACTTCATAAACACATTTATTTGTGTTGTAAACATCTGGAATTACTTCAAACACTGTTATGTTTGTCTCTGACTCCTCCAGGGACACTTTCACAATCAGCCCTTCCAAGACATTGCCCACTTCTTAAATAAGAACAACATTGTGGGTTAAACTGAAGCTATCATTCATGTGTCTCCATTGGGAAACAAGTCTTCAACTAACCCCTGGAATTTCTAAAGTATTTCATAAAATCCTGATGATTTTTCTGAGTTTGAGGTAGTGGTAAGCAAATATTTTCTAAAAGGGCTGTGTGATTGTGGTAGTTTGAATACATGTCCCCCAATATATTCAGTGTTTTACTAGTTATAGTTTGCATCTGCAATCACCTTGCTAGAGGCAATGTCACTGGGGGCTGGTATTAAGATGTTAATGGTGGGTTTGAGATTCCATTGTAAAGATATGCAAATGTGCCTAGCAGGAGTTCCTGAAGTGTGCTCTGTGACCTTTTGGCTGTAGTTTTGCTCTGTGTGCTGTGGTGGCTGGTTGGCTTTTGCTCTCTTGCCTGGTCCTGTGAAGAGCAGGTTGCTTCTCCTGCCTTTATGGAACTTCCCCTGGATCTGTAAGCTTCAATAAATAATATCCCTTCCTCCATAACTGTGCCTGGTCTGGAAGTTCATCTCAGCGAACCTGAAGTTGTCTGCTACAGTGATATATATTTCAGCCTTTGCAGGTTAAAGAGTCTGTCACAGCCACTCAACTCTGACATTATCATAGAAAAATAGCCACAGACAATATTAAATAAGTTGGTGTGTCTGTATTTCAATAAAAGTTTATTTTAAACTTAAAACTGGGTATTAGGCTAGATTTGACACAGGTGATATAATTTGCTGTCCTCCATCATTTCATTTGTTGCATATATGATTTTCAATAAATTTTTCCAACAAAATATTAATCTGCTGTTCATAAAGTGTGGTATTTGATACAAATATCACATTATTATTTTCAAAGTGTAACCTATTAAATCAAATACTGTAATTCATACCCAGTGTATTAAATCACTATCATACACTAAAAAATTACACTACTGGTATTTATTCATTTCTAGCACTTCTGCTTTTTTGCCTGGACATGTCTTTCATTCTGGTAGGAGATTGAGATGATCTCAGCTGCTCAGATGAACAATGGCCAATTCAGCCTTATAAGACTCCAAACATTAATTTGGAGGAGTCCTGGGTCTGTGATGAGTTTTAAAAGAAATGTCAGTACTCTATTTCCTAGAATGCCTGATTTAATTGAAATAGAGCAGACATCTTTTTTTCCTTAGTAGTTCTAAATCAAAACAGAGAATCTAAAATTGCAAAGCAGATCTGAGGCATTTTCTCCAGGTTGTATCAAATACTAGATGTTGCAAAATCACTCCAGCACGTGTTATAACTTACAGGTGTGTACAAGCTTTTTACATGATTTTGTCAATGACAAAGTTTATGCTTGAAAATGGTACAACGGCTTGACAAAAAAAAGTGCAAAACAAATGTCTTAATGCTTTAAGTGAATTTTGTGTTGTGCTGAATTCATAACTATCCTTGGCCTCATGAGACGTATGAATCAAAGGTTGAACACATTTGCTAGGCCTGTGCTTAACCCTAATCTATCAGAATCTCTGACGGAGGACAGGGGATTTTGCAAAATCCGGCAAGAGTGCCAGGTCATTTTTATCATCTTAAAAATTTAAGAAACACTACTCAAAAGTAAAATTATGCTGTATTTCTCTACTCTGAAGCTGACACTGAATGAGTTGGGCAAATATCCTTCTTCTATCTGGATATCATCCATCCCTGAAGCTTATCTCAAATGATTCCTCTCTATTTAAGTGTTATATATTGATCTTTCATGCTAATTAGCATACATCATCTGTCCTACAATGGAACATTCCTTCAGGATATGAAAAACACTAGTTCACCAACATAGGTCACCATAGGCATGTAATGTTTCCTGTACTGTTGGAAATTTGATTCTTTTATTTATTTGTTTATTTATTTATTTATTTATTTATTTATTTATTTATGAGACACACAGGGAGAATGAGAAAGAGAGAGTATGGGCACACCAGGGTCTCTGGCCACTACAAACAAACTCCAGATGCATGTGCCACATTGTGCATCTGGTTTTACATGGGTACTGGGGAATTAAACCTGGGGCCATCAGGCTTTGTAAGAAAGTGCATTTAAATATTAAGCCATCTCCCCAGCTCTGGAAATTTGATATTTTTACTCATGGTGAAATATTCTGATTTCACATATGTGATAAGTATAGCGGGATAGAAAGTATAAATTGTGATTTACTAATGACAGTTTTCCATCAGCCTGTTAGTGAACACATCTCTATTGAAGGAAAGGTATACAAAAGAAAAGTGAAGGAAGATTTAGGAAGAAAGAATAAATTCATATCCATATATGTAAACATGAGCAGCTCCTTTCAGCTTTTTTCAGTGCTTACCCTTGTGGGAAAATTATTATCCAGAGGAAAAAAAAATCACCTTTCAACTGCAGTATTGAGTAGGAATCCTAATACTGTCTGTCATAAGAAGAGGAAGTTTTCCTATAGAAGCATTTAAGACTTACTGGTTACAATTTCATGATAGAAGTTTTATGTTTTCTGTAAGATATAACACAGGATTTTTTTTTATTAGTTATACATATATAGTGTGTATACAGCCATCATGGTACCATCGTTAGCCTTCTCCCTGTCCTCCCCCCATGGGTATTGTGGTTCTTGCCTTATGGGGGTAGCCATCAGTTATGCGGGAGAGGCAATGTCTCTGATAGCATAGGATTTTTGACAATGAAATTGAAGCTTATTTCATCAAATCATTCATAAGCCATTACCCCCTTTATAGTCAATTCTTATTTCAGTTTACAAAATGCTTAATATTTCTTACTGTGCATCAATTGAAAAATAACGTTTTAGTTATCAGCTAGTTTTTGCTTTATCTCAACCTCAAATTTTATAGTATAACAAAAAAACATTTATAATGATTTCCAGTATGTTGAAAAAAAAGTCTTATAGGAGGGTGTTTGGAAATATATTTGATGGTTTATTTCTAGGTAATATTTCTTTTGCCTGAAATTTCTCCATCAATTTGACTTTATCTACATTCCAACTACCCAAAACTCTTAAAAAGTTCTAGCCCACATATTCCCTTGTTTTCTAGAACTTGGGGACAGAGAAGATCAAGCTTAGATACCTATCCTCAAAATACTTTCAATCTAAGAAGGGAGAGTTTTATCAATCAAATGACCACTTACTCAAAAATAGACTTGTACCTGAGGCATATGCTAGAAAGTATGAGTGTACATGTTCTTCAAAGCAATGGAGAAAATTAATGTTAAAAGAGTGACCTGAATTCTGAAGGAAGAATCAACTAGGTGAAGAAAGGGATTGAGTCTTTTGAAGACTTGGCATTTTGATCATTCTAAATGCTTCCTGGATAAGAATATATATTATTGATTTGGTTTCCTTTTTCATTTCTATCTGAATTATTATGTATTTTGCCTGATAGTTTTATATGAAGTATTTCATATTGCACTCCTAAGCAAGTCAAAAGAATAGATTAATATATACTCTCACATGATACAACCATGAGAGGATAGGAGGTATGAGGAAGGATGGGAGAGAGGGAGAGAGAGAGAGAGAGAAAGAGAAAGAGAGAGGGAGAGAGAGAGGATGTATTTCCTGAGCATCAGGAAACAAAGGTTAAAGATTCTGGAGAATCTTTGAGAGTGGTAAAGTTTGTAATTACTTACCCTTTGTAGAAAGAAAAAATTGGACCTTAATTTAGGGAGGAACAATCCTGGAATGATGTGGTTCTGGCTTATGTGTGGAATGGAGCTGACAAGCCAGAGAGACCAACATGGATGTTGTTCTCAGAAAAGAGTTGTGGAGTCAGAGCTATACAAAGAAGTAACCCCACAGTTTTGGAGAGGCTGTGCCAGTTGAATCCATCGATGTAATTATCATACTGCCCATTCCCATTGCTGTGAACAAGTACCAGAACAGAAACAACTTAAAGAAGGAAACAGTTGATTTTGTCTTAACTTTCAAGGAAATACTGTGGTGGTTTGAAGTAAATATATGTTTCCCATAGCCTCAGGGATTTTTTTTTATTGAGTAGAAAGTTATGTGAATGCATCATATGTTAGTACCATCATTTCCCTTCGCCCTGCCCCCATTCCAGTGAGGCCTCTCCTCAGTGGGATTGCTGGTATTCCCCCTAGGTTTGTGGGTTATGCTATGTGAGAGCATTAGTCAGCATTGTGAGGGAGGAGAGCAATGCCTCTGGACATTTGCTCCCACTCTATGGCTCTTAAAATCTTTCTGCCCCCTCTTCCACAAAATCCCTCAAGGATCTTTGATTAAGACTATGCTTCCTATTAATTCTCCAGCAGGCAGAACCCTAGCTCCTTACACCCACTCCAAGTGGTAAATATAATTGTGAGATCACACATTTCCAATAAATAGATATTTAACTTCAATTTTAACCCCACTGAGGGTCTCCCTTGTCAGCCAAGAGTCATGGAAACTTTTTTTTTCACATACTTCCTTCTCTAAGCTGCATCAATAAAACAACAACATCTCAATTTGGCAACTATTACTTTGTTTTCCAAATCTTTGTTTTCCAAATGACTAGGACTAAGAACATCCTGCTTCCACTCCCATTTTATGGAAACTAAGTTCTGTTTGCCTAGGTAGCTCTTTCTAAAATAAACAATAGGATACTTGACTTTAAGTGGCACATTTTTTGTGAATGTATATTTTTCTCACTTCCACACTACGTCTCTTCAATGCACTCGCGTAATTATGGTCATCTGTAGCTGAAACCTGGCTTTTGTTTACTATATATGTTGTTGCAATGGATATCAAGGTACAGTTATCTCTTCATACTTTTGAATATTTAACTTGGTAAAGTCCTAAGAACATAATGTACAAGAAAGTTGTGTTTTATTTTCACGTATGCTGTTGCAGTGGAGGCTGGGTGTGGTGGCACACATTCTCAATCCCAGCTCTCAGGAGGCAGAGGTAGGAGGATCATTGTGAGTTTGAGATCAGCCTGCGATTATCGAGTGAGTTCCTGGTTAGCCTGAGCTAGAGCGAGAAAGTGAGACACTAACTCGAAAAAAAAAGAGAGAGAGAGAGAGAGAGAGAGAGAGAAAACAAATTGCCATGCAATCGGATAAATGTAGAGCACTGTCCACTAATCACTATAATTTATCAAGGTTTAAAACGTTTACTGAAAAGTAAAGAATGACATTTTATTGATGCTTATTTATCACAAGTGTATTTTCTGAGTGGAGGCTATAAAATCACTATAAACTGTGTGCTTAATATATCAGAATTATTCCCTTATAGTTCTAGGGTCCAAATGTTCAAAAGTGAAAAACACTAAGTGACAATCAAGATGTCAGCAGGTATCTACCCCCTGCATATACTTTAAGAGACAGTCTGCTTTTTGCCTTTTACAACCTCTGGCACTTTCAGACTTTTAAGTCTTTCAGACTAATATTTCAAATCTCCCTCTGCACCATCTTCACATTGTGTTCTCCTTTTTTTAGCTCATATCTCCCATTGCCTTCTCCTTATGAGGACACAGGAGATTTCACTAAGAGCCTCCCCATACAACCTGAGATAATCTTTCCATCGAAAAATTCTTGATCAAATCTGAAAAGGCTTTGCCATTTCATTAGTTTGAGGGGTCCTTAGGGTATGGATATCTTCTGAGGGAATAACTTTTTCAGTTTGTTACTGAAAGAACCAAACTGTTTAAGACTTGGGAGTTGAATTTCCTTTTAGGAATTTGGAACACTTCTCACAGAAGGTGATAGCATAGATACGATAAGGCAAAAATGGCGACTACAGCTGTAAGGATGGCTTAGTAGTTAAGGAGTCTGCCTGTGAAGCCAAAGGATGCAGGTTCAATTGCCCAGGACCCACATAAGCCAGATGTACAAGGTGGCACATGTATCTGGATTTCTTTTATAGCTGAAGCCCTGCCACACCCATTCTCTCTCTTTTTCTCTGTTTCTCTTTCTCTACTGGCCTCTTTCCTTCTCTCACTCTCTCTCTCTCTCAAATAAATAAAATAAATTTTAAAAACTTAAAAATGGCTACTAATGTTATGTGGGAAAGTATACATTTTATGGAAATAGACTTTTAAATCTGACTTTAATTTGCTAATGACATGCTTACATAAATCCATAGAAACCATATTCATGAACTTTAATAAACATGGAATTCTGCTAAAATATAGAAGTAATACAGCTTGGAATTCAGAGTGGAAGTAGATTTTAATCATATGAGTAAGCACTTTTACAAGAATACCATAATGATATATGAAATATGGTTTTATGAATTTCCAAGAAAACAGAAAAAAAGCAAAGAAAAAAAATGTCCATGTTTAGGACCTTATAAAAATTTGAGGAGGGGCTGGAGAGGTATCTTAGTGGTCAAGGCACTTGCCTACAAAGCCAAAGGACGCAGGTTTGATTCCCCAGTACCATTGTAAAGCCAGAAGCACAAGGTGGCACATGAATCTGGAGTTTGTTTGCAGTGGCTAGAAGCCCTGGCATGCCTATTCTCTCTCTCTCTCTCTCTCTCTGTGTGTGTGTGTGTGTGTGTGTGTGTGTCTTTTTCTCTCTCTCTCTCAAATAAACAAATAAAAATTTAAAAATAACCTGAATGTGGTGGCACAGGCCTTTAATCCCAGTACTCTGGAGGCAGAGGTAGGAGGATCACTGTGAGTTTGAGGCCACATGGAGACTACATAGTGAATTCCAGGTCAGCCTGGGCTAGAGCTATATCCTACCTCAAAAAAAAAAAAAAAATCCATCAATAAATAAAAATTAAAAAAAAAGATAAAAAAATAGAAATCTGGCTGGACCCTGCGTGCTGCAGAAGCAGGCCCTTTGCTCTGGCTTCCTGATTGACTGGCCCCTGGATCCCCAACTCTAGGATCCCCTGCACCTGAGGGTACACTCAAGGAGAGATTTTTTTTTTTTTTCAGAAGGTAGTGAAACCTAAGCAGTCAAGGTCCAGGTGAAACCACAGAGGAGTTGGGGAGATGAACAAGAGTGCTGCTTTCATGGTGAGCCTGACAACCAGCACCAGGGTGAAGGAGACAGACACGGGAGATACTCAACACCTACCAAAGCAGAAATCCAGAGGCTCCGAAGAGCTCATCCTGAAGTAGATTTGAAACATACCCACCAAGGCTCAGGGTAGAAAGACTGTAAGAGCCGCAGGTTGGGATGTCATACCCACAGGCATTGCCTCCCCCCAGTAACTGGCTGCTGCTCCTGCAATGCATAACCCACAACCTCATGGGAAATAGCAGCAACCACACTGAGGAGTGACCCCTGAGGAATGTGGGCAGGGAGCAGGGAAAAGATGGTACCAACATATGAAGTATCCACACAAAGTATGTTCTTCTTTTAAATTTAATTTTTAATTTATATTATTCTAATTTTACATTTATAATGGTGACTCCATTATCCTCCTCCCTGTCCTCCCTCTTCCAAAGGGACCCTCATCAATGGGGAATGTGGGTCACGCATTGTGGGGGTAGTCAAGAATTATGGGGGGTAGGCCAAGTCTCTGTGCATAATGCCCCAACTTGTGGCTCTAACATTCTTTCTGCCCCCTCTTCCGTGAATTTCCCTGAGCCACATTGGGGTCATTTTAGTTCTACTTCAGTGATGAGGTTTTGGGAGCCTCTGTGTCTCTGGATATCTGGCTTAGTAGGAGTTGGATGTTCTCTGTGTTTATCTCCTTCAGCCTTTTTCTGGTGTCGTGATCACCAAGAACGCTGTATTCTTGCCCTTCCCTGCATTACTCTATGGTTTCAGCTGGGGCCCTGGTGAGGTGCGATTAGCTGATCCTCCCATCAGTTTCGTTGTCCATCTGAAAAAGATAAGCAAATTCTCCAACGGAGAGAGAAGTTAGTACTAGATAGATGGGATGGCCATAGATATTTTGGAGGGAATTTTATATGTGTAGGCCCTCTTCTAGCCCACATTTGGTGGTATCTTGATCTTAGAGACTGAGCTCATTTACAAAGTATGTTCTTAATAAAAAAAATTAAAAAAAAAACAGAAAAACTCCAAATGGACTTAACACAAAAATAAATAAATAATTAAATAAATAATCTGAGGAAATAACTATAAATCATATAGTGTTAGTATTCTATATACCATGATATATTTCATTTGAGAAATAATAATGAAACTTAACTAGTTAAGTTTAAAATATGCACTGTAACAAACTCATATTAACTAAGATAATATAAATTAGCATCCCCATAGAATTGTAAAAATTTAAAATTAATCTACATTTAATTTATAACCCCATAATTCTACAGATAAATACTCTGAGATGCAGAGCCCCAGAAAATGGAAAGTACTTTAATAATGACACAAACTTAGTTATTCTAAATCCATATTCCAAATGCAATTTCTACCTTTATCTCAAATATTAGTGAATATATATAAACTTATCATACATAATGCAAATATTAAATGGATTTATTGAAAATAACTGACATATATGTAGAGTCCATATATATATATATATATATAGAGAGAGAGAGAGAGAGAGAGAGAGACTACATAGTTTGATTTTCCCATAATGTTATGAATGACATTTCAACTATCTTACTGTTTAACATGTTTAACATTAAATTAAAATCATAGGCAATTTAATTATCTTTAAAGTGTGTTCCTCAAACTGGATAAAAAGAAGTTTCTACACAATATCTTATTTTAGGTATGAAATAAACTTACCATTTCTTTGATTTTTTGCTGTCTTTGGAAACACACCAAAGTACTGTAAATTCTCCATGTCAAATGTTATTAAGGCATTCTTTGGTTTTTAAAATATATGTTTGAAAATATGTACAATAAAAACATTCCAATATTCTGGGGTAGTTTATCAAGATCCTCAGCTCATTTTGTATGTTTTCTCCACAGAAGGTTGCCTTAGTAACTGTGCAACAGAAGTTTTCTTTAAATAGTTCCTACATAATTCCTCAATATAGTCAATTCATTGTTGTAGAAAATACACTATCTCAAATTTCATTTGTGCCTTGTTGCAACAATTTAGAGACCAAAACTCTTCTAGTGAAAATTGGTTAACATATCAAAAATATGAAAACAGAAATCTCATATAATATTGTAGAGAAGTGATGGGTATAACACCATTTCCTGCTGGGCAGCACCTGGGAGGCAGAAGTAGGAGTTCCAGGCCAGGCCAGCCTGAGATTAAATAGTGAATTACAGGTCAGCCTATGCTAGAGCAAGACCCTACTTCAGAAAACCAAAACCCCCCCAAAAAATTTATCCTTTATTATCTGACGAAATGGTAGACTGACTAAATTTAGCTTCTATAAAATGAAGAATGCATGTCAAAATTCAAAAGCAACTATACTAGATTAAAACAGAAATAATATCTTCCAGTGCAATAAACAGAAAAAGGAAACACATACTGAAACATTGTAGTGGGAAGCGAGAAAAGAGCATGGCTTAATGCATGTCTAGTCACTAGGACAAACTGACTCATTCACAAAGTCAAAGTTTGAAGGTTTATAAAGCTAAATATAATTTTCCTGTCAATCCGTCATTCTTCAATTAAATTAAAATGAAAATATTTATTCCTCACATTTCCTTTTCATAGGCCACTAAATTGTAACATGGGGGCTGCATGAAAATTAATGACATGGGATGACATAGACCTCCATTGTCCAAGGAAAGATCAAGGCCTTCAAAAATCCCTGAATGCGATGTCTCCTGTGACAGGAGTAACTCATTTATAAGGAATGAGCTCCGACCTTAGTAATCACTTCCGGCAATCACCCCCTAGGGAGAATGACTTGGGAAAAATAAGGCAATGATTTCATAATAAAGTTGTTAGGGTACTTCATTAACTATGCCTTCCTGTCTGTAAGATACATTCTGATGGACACTATATCTATCTTGAAGTTTACTGTGAACCTAGAAAAAATATGGATACATGATGGAATAGTGGGATTAACGTATAGTAATATAATAATTAAAAAGAAGAGCTAGTGTCTTATGTCATTTGTGAACTCATCGTAATATGTTTTAACACATTGTCTGACTCTCACAAAATTTCTTCCAATAATGTGTCTGTATTTTTTTTTTGTAGCTTACCAGGGCTCATTAACAAATTATTTATCACACACAGGTAGTTTAGCCAACAGAAATTCATTTTCTGATAGTTCTCGATGCTGAGCATCTGAAATCAAGGCTGTGTCGACAGGATTTTAAAAAATTTTTTTTTTTTTGGTTTTCGAGGTAGGGTCTCACTCTAGTCCAGGCTGGCCTGGAATTCACTATGTAGTCTCAGGGTGGCCTTGAACTCTCGGCGATCCTCCTACCTCTGCCTCCCAAGTGCTGGGATTAAAGGAGTGCGCCACCACGCCCGGCTACCTCATTTAAAATTTAATCATTTCAGTAAAGACTATCTCAAAATATAGTCAAGTTCTGAGTTAATGGGTGATTGGTGAAACAAAATGAATTCAGCAGGGATATAATTCAGCCATAAATGCGTTTAATTATAATTTACACATAAAAAAGGGTGAAACACAGGTGTAAAAAGCTTTCGTGCTCAGAACAAAAGGCAAAACCTAAGATCTGTTTGATTATTTTTTAAAAATAAATTTTATTTTTATTAATTATTGGCTATGCTGTATGAACAAAACATGTATCGGTCATATTCCCCTCTTATAGTCCAGCTTCCCCATCCCCATTCCACTGAGGGCCTTCATCAGTGCGACTATTGGTAGTTACCATGGGGTTATGAATGCATCAGTTAGTCTCTATGGGTGGGGCTATGCTTTAGGATAATCCTTGCCACCCTATGACCCATACAATCTTTCTGCACCCTCTTCTGCAATGTTCCCTGAGCCCTGGTGGGTGTGTTATAAGTCTCCTTTACTGTTGAGCTCTCTGCAGCTCCTGAATTTATGATTTAATGAGTTTTGAATACCCTCTGGTTCTAGTGCCATCTCCCTGAAGCTTGTTATCAATTTCCCCATGAGAACCACACTCATATATATATTTTTTTTGGTTTTTTCGAGGTAGGGTATTACTCTGGCCCAGGCTGACCTGGAATTCACTATGTAGTCTCAGGGTGGCCTTGAACTCACGGCGATCCTCCTACCTCTGCCTCCCGAGTGCTGGGATTAAAGGCGTGCGCCACCACGCCCGGCTCACACTCATATTTTAATGGCCACTTCTTCTGCAATGTTTCCTGGGCACTGACAGATGTGCTAAAGGTGGCTTGTCTTGTGATGGGCAGTTGGCTAACTTTTCTTGCCATATTGGTGGTTCTTGGTTCTCCCCAGTTTGTGCTGTCATCTGAAAAATCAAACAAAACAGATTCTCCAACCAAGAGAGAGAGCAGCATAAAGAGGATAAGGATAGTTATTTTATTTATTTATTTTTTATTTATTGACAACTTCTATCTTACATACAAAAAAAACCCATGATATTTCCCTCCCCTCCCCCCATTATTTCACATACTTTTTCAGAGCTATAGCCATTCTTCTTGGCCAAAGACTAGTGAGAGATTCACTTTGGAGTCTATGACCATCTTTTCCCTAGGATTCTGACTTGGCTTTCAGTAACAGGTATGGGTTCTTTCCTGCTGATTGGGAGCTGTTTATTATCTAAATAGGCCGTGTACCACTACTGCACAAGTATGTGCATCTTGTCAGGCTGCTTGATTTTGTAGCTTGCAGGCTTGTTCACATTGGTGGTGTCATTATCCCTAAGCACTTTTCAGTACTATGGGGGCTAGCCAGCAGGGAGCTGGCTTCCTTCTAAGTTCTGGCATTAAAATCTTTATAATTCTAAGCAAGATATGTTCTCTTTTTATATAAGTGCTTTGCATGTCTGACACATGTATTCTCTATCAGAAGTAGTATCCAAGTGGATGGAGTTTTTATTTCTTTTAATGCTTTGGGATATTTAGAGGAAAGGCATAATCAAGTATTTTTATAAGTTCCCCTTCATTACTTTGTGGTGGAATATCATTAAGTGTAATGAAATACTTTCAATAACTCACCTGTAAAGCAGTTTTTTTTTTTTTCCCTTGGAAAATGCTTATTTTCTGCTTTGGAACTGAAAAAATCAAAATTAAAAAAAAGACTTTCCACTATTCAAATAAAATAGAGCATAACTGTTTGCCTTCCCTTTGGCTTTGGTCAATTGGAACTGATTTGAAGGAGGAATGTGGAAGGATTTGAAACCTTGGCCTAAGAGATGACTTGAGGTGCCGTAAGTACAGCTTGATGGAACATTCTGGTCAGAGTTGAAAGAATGAACTGCAGTAAGAACTATGGACTGAGGTTTGGCTTATGAGGGTGAGAAAGAGCTTTGCTTGGACTGGGCTACAAGCAGTTTGTGTGAGAGGCTTGTTGTTATGCCAAGCTTTCTGCCCGATTGT
The DNA here is from genome assembly GCA_036365145.1 of Orientallactaga sibirica. Lineage (NCBI taxonomy): Eukaryota > Metazoa > Chordata > Mammalia > Rodentia > Dipodidae > Orientallactaga > Orientallactaga sibirica. The sequence goes on from JAEOAD010000840.1 coordinate 1,293,327, forward strand.
ATCCTAAGAACTTGTACAGGGTTGTGTTGCACAGAAATGGACTGGTGTGAGTGGATGGATATGGCACAGAAGAAAATGAAATCTTTGGGCCAAAAACTGTGGCCCATTCAGCTGCAATTGCTTGAGAGATGATAGCCATTGAGATTGGGCTAGTTGATCTGCATTGGGACAGCAGGAGGAATGTAGACTCTTTGAAGTAAGGGGCCTGAACGCTGAAAGAGTATCCTATTCTGCAGTCTTTTTTGTTTGTTTGTTTTTTTGTGGTTTTTCAAGGTAGGGTTTCACTCTAGCTCAGGCTGACCTGGAATTCACTACATAGTCTCAGGGTGGCCTCAAAATCATGGTGTTCCTCCTACCTCTGCCTCCTGAGTGATGGGATTAAAGGTGCCACTATGCCCAGCTGCAAAGACTTTTTAATTGCCCCCTGGGTTAACAAATTGGTAGCCCACCAGTACTATAGAATATAACAAAGTCAGGAAAGAGAGGGTCATTAAATTTGCAACAGGGTTCTGCTTTTTTGGAAATGGCCATTGGCAACATGAAGCAGGCTTATTGGGTTACCTGTGTTGAGGATCAGTGGAGCCATGAGGATGAACTGTGGGTTACAGTCGAGACCCAGTGGAGATTCCAGGACTGTGGGATGGCTGCCAAGGAAAGCTGCTGGCACCAGATTAAGTTTTCTGAGACTGTGTGTAGCCTAGCTGGAGATTCATCACTGGTTAGAATTATTGGATTTTAAGACTTGTAACAAGCTGGGCATGTTGGCACACACCCTTAATCCCAGCACTTAGGAAGCAGAGGTAGGAGAATCACTGTGAGTTCAAGGCCATGCTGAGAATACATAGTGAATTGCAGGTCAGTCTGGGCTAGAGCGAAACCCTACCTGAAAACACCAAAAAAAAAAAAAAAAAAAAAATTAACGAACTAGAATTGTCAGACTTGGAGCTACAGGATTTGATGTTTTCCCTGTTAGCTTTAATCTTGTATTGGATAAATATTTCTTTTCTATGCCCAATGCCATCTTTTTCATTGTGAATGTTTATTCTGTGCCTCTTTTTTTTTTTTTTCTTTACAGCTTAGTTGAAAACCGTGGACTATGGGTGGGGATGTTTGAACATCAATGGGATTGATAAAAACTATGGAAACTTTTAAAGCTGGACTGAATGCATTGCATTTTATTTACATCATGGATGGTTATCAGTTTATTGGGACCAGAGTTGGAATGTGATGTTTTAATTCAGGTGTCCCCCGCCCCAAAATATGTGTTCTGAATGCTAGGTCCCCAACACTGGTATAGTTTCTACATGTGGATATCTAACCAAATGTGCATACGTTCTTTCAAAGGTTACTATTTGTATTCTTAGAGTTTTATTTCTTGTATGTGAGCCAGGCTGCTCTTCTGAAAATGTTGTAACTAGTACCTTAGGTATGGTAAAATTTTCAAAATCTTAAATTATCTAACAGTCTTTTTTTTTTTTTTTTTTTTTTTGAGGTAGGGTCTCACTCTGGCCCAGGCTGACCTGGAATTAACTATGTAGTCTCAGGGTGGCCTCGAACTCATGGCGATCCTCCTACCTCTGCCTCCCGAGTGCTGGGATTAAAGGCGTGCGCCACCACGCCCGGCTATCTAACAGTCTTGTTTAACAAACTTTATATCAATATAGCAAATATTTGAGACATTAAAGTTATGAAAATAAAAGCTTACTGTAGCAGACAGCTTCAGGTTCGCTGAGATGAACTTCCAGACCAGGCACAGTTATGGAGGAAGGGATATTATTTATTGAAGCTTACAGATCCAGGGGAAGTTCCAAACTGGCAGAAGAAGCGGCCTGCCTTCATAGGGCCAAGCAGAGAGAGCAAAGCCAACCAGCCACCACAGCAAACAGAGCAAAACTACAGCCAAAAGGTCACACAGCACACTTCAGGAACTCCTGCTAGACACATTTGCATATCTTTACAATGGAATCTCAAACCATCACCACACCTTAAGACCAGCCCCCAGTGACCTTGCCTCTAGCAAGGTGATTGCAGATGCAAACTATAACTAATAAAACACTGAATATATTGGGGGACATATATTCAAACTACCACACTTACTTTAACTCATGGTTTGAGAAGTTGTAGCCCACATAGATTGAAAACATTACTTTTACGTCTGTGGTGAGACAGCTATAGCAGGGCAATAGCATTTCCATCCCTACTGGATAGCAAAAGAGACAAACAGCCAGATGATGCAGTCCCATTATCCCTTTCAAGGGCATGTTTCCAAATATTTAACTTCCACCTCCTTGGCCTCTATCTCTTAATGTTCTCACCACCTCCCAAAGGTGCCAAGATGGGCCTTTATGTGAGATATGCCAGATACAAAGCACAAAACCCCAATGAGAAAGGCTTTACTCTGAGATAATAACAACCACTCTCAGCCCTCAGATTTATCCATGATGTCAATTGCTTTAGCGAAAAAATCTATTGACTTTTCTGCCTTCAAGCAGGAGGAATGAACGAATAAATCTTAGTGACTCTTGTCACTTTTACAAATCTTCAATTCTCTCTCCACTTCTCTTACTTCATCATTTTAAATCTTCATTTGTATCATTTTTTTTATATCTTGGTAAGCATGACTAACAAGTATACTAATATTTCTACCATTATGTTATTACTTCAGATGTGTTATAATTGGGGACAATGTATTAATGTAGGCTTTGCCAAGCAGAACTGAACTCACCAAGTTTTAATTCCTTTTTTTCTGTTATGTTGATTCAAACTATGAACATAATTCGTGATAGAAGTGGATATATCTGGCTTTGCCTTCATCCACTTAAGCATTATTATGCTGTTTTTAAGTAGTTTTAAGGGATATTTTTAAATTTTTTGCCTGTACTGATACTTTTTTAAAAGTTTTTGTTATTATTATTTATTTGACAGAGAAAGAGAGAGAATGGGCATGCCAGGGCCTCCAGCCACTGCAAACGAACTCCAGATGCATACACCCCCTTGTGCATCTGGCTAACATGGGTCCTGGGGAATTGAACCTGGGTCCTTTGACTTTGCAGGCAAACACCTTAACCACTAAGCCATTCCTCCAGCCATCATCATTTTTTTTTCATTAGAGTACAAAATACTGGATTTCTTTTTAAAAATTATTATTTGCATTATATTTTTATAAAGGCTATAGTCTAGATTCACTTTTCCCTAGCACCCCTTTCCATGAGGGCTCTCCTCAGTTGTGTTGTTGGTGTTCTCTGTTGAGCAACTGAGGCTTCGGTCAGTCAATAACATTTCATACACATATATCACTGTACTTTGCTCATAGTTTCCCTATACTTTCCTCCCCCTTCTTTTTAACCCCCTTCTCACTGGTACCTCTTTTCACCCAGTAATTCCCTTCTTCATTTTTTTTTCATGGTACACAAACACACAGATCACAGAGACACTTATTTAAATCTAGGTTCTGCATATGAGAGGACATGTGGTATTTTATCTTTTTCCCTGTATTACCCTTTCTTCTTCTTCCCTTCTCTCCCTTTACACTTCTTCCTCCCTCTTAGCTCTGTCTTCTACATTATATATACAGATGAAGTATCTGTCTTCCTGAGACTTATTTTTCTTAACATGATCATTTCCATTTCCATCCATTTTAAAGGCTATTTCTTGAGTACTAAATATGTTTGGGGTACTTATGTGTGGTTTCTAATTTTTTAAGTGTATGTGTTATGAGTGTGTGCATATATATTAGTGTGTGTATACGTGTTTAAGCCAGAGGTTTTCATTGGATACCTCACTCACTCTTAACCTTACTTTTTGAGATACAGCCTCTCACTTAACCTGGACCTCACCTATCAGACTGAAGAAGCCAATAAAAAAATTCCTAGGTATCCTCCTTTTCCTACCTCCCCATCACTGGGATTACAGATATTGCACTGCCATGGCTGGCATTTGATGTCGGTCCTGGGGATTTGAACTTAGCTTCCTTATGATACTATGACATGAATTTCTCCCACTGAGTCATCTTCTCAGCCCCTAGGCTGTAAATTTTGAGACAAGATGAAGAAAGTATGACTAGTGTGTGTGTGGGGGAAGCACAGTGTGCTGGAAGTATAGAACAGGAAAGTGCCAGATCTCACCGTATCATCAAGTGCTGTCTGTCTGAATATGAAGCTTATGCTTCCTCTGTTATTTGAGTCTCTCCTTTTTTTGTGTGACGTTCTTGGAAAGTAACTGAGTTATAAAAATCACTGGAAGTCTGTGTTTAAAATCAAAACCTTGAGGAATTCAGGGTATTTCTTCAAAAATGCTTGCTTGGATCTCGTGATAAATGCAGGGCCATTTCAAACACCTTCTTTTTTCCCCTAAATAATCTGGTTAAGGGTCCTTTTAAAATTACTTTTTGAAAACTTGAAGATTAAACATTCATGACATGGTTTCTTCCCACACATTACAGCTAACAAGACTGAACATTTGAGTGAGGAGACAGTAAGGACTGCTCTTCTATGTTTTGTTACCCTCTTAAAAGTTCTCTTAATAGTAGGCTAAGCCACATGATGGGCTTTTGAAATCATTTTGCTTGTCGTGCTGACTTCTCTAACATTAAGTACCTGAAACTTGAAAAAAGCTTATGTGGCTTATACAGCACAATACGATGCTGGTACATTTTTTCCTTGTTTTTTCCTTGTCTTATTTACATTTTATTTGCTGTTATTTCCCATTATGCATATGTCCTCTTTAAATCTTTCCTTACAAACTCACTGTGGGAAAATACAGCAAGAAATGTAAATATTCCTTTTTTATGGTAACTATTTTTATTATAGATTCAAAATAACTAATAAGAAAAGAATAAAGATGACATCAAAACAGAAATTTACTCCTTACTATAATTTTTTTGTTTTGTTTTGTTTTGCAAGGTAGGGTCTCACTCTGGTCCAGGCTGACCTGGAATTAACTATGTAGTCTCAGGGTGGCCTTGAACTCTCGGCGATCCTCCTACCTCTGCCTCCCAAGTGCTGGGATTAAAGGCATGAGCCACCACGCCCAGCCTTACTATAATTTTAAATAGCTGCTTTGTTCTGGAATTCTGTCTGCTTCCATCACAATAAAAGCTTAATTAAAAAAAAAAAAAACTTCTTTGTTTAAGTATATGAAGGATAACTGTCTCCATGCAAGTCTAGCCAGAAGGAAAACATGAAATGCTCTTCTAATAAACTGCCTTTTTTGACATTTAATCACAACATGAATAATCCCATTACATTTCATTTAACTGCATAATTTTCCAAGTGTGAAAATGCAGTTTCCCTGCTGTGTTGTGTCCTCTGAAATGTATAATTCTATCCCCTGAGGTCACATCCCCACTTTAGTAGACTTTATATCTGATGAAATTATTGTGTGTTGTGTTAGGGGTATACTATTTCTTGATTTTTATATAGCAGTCTCTTAGTTTTACATAAGCTGGTCTCCTACTGGCAGAATAACACATGGAATATGTTCTCTTTTACTTTTCTAAATTCATGATTTTTGTAATTCAGGAGAAATGTTGCAGGTTTAAAAAGTGCACAGTGTTATTGCTAAATCCAGTATAACCTGTTTCTAGAAAACTATACTTTCTCTCTACATAGACAATCTTGTACAAAGAATGGCTCAGTGTACCATTAAGTCAAAAATGCTCAAATTAGGATAATTGTTTTTCAGTTTAAGTGAATCCAGGAAAATGGACCCAGTTAACTTATTCCTCTAAATATAAAACCTCTTAAGTCTTTGCTGAAACTAATTTTGAAGAATTCACTTGTACACACACTTTAATAAAGCATTTTAATGACACAGTTCTATTTACAGAAAGAAAAGTCTTCAGGTCATATGATGACTTTGACACATACCTTTTTCTTCAGCAAAATGGATTCTATGTTTGTTCCTGCAGTAGTAAGTTGTATTAGTCATTGTTGTGGTTAATCTTTTCAACTTGACTAGATTTAGAACCACCACAGAATCACTTCTGAGTTTGTCTATGAGGGTATTTCCAAAAGTTTAATTGAGGTAGGCAGACCTGTTCCGAATATAGTATGGATGGGAGTCCCAGACTGAATAAAAAGAAAAATCGAACTGACTACCATAATGTATCTTTCTTCTTCCTTACTGCAGATGCAATGAGACTGGCTGCCTCATGCTCCTACCACCATGGAGCTGCCTATTGCCATATCTTCCCTGCCTCAATGGACTTTATCCCTCAAACTGTATACCAATTGTTTTTTTTTTTTTTTTTTTTCGAGGTAGGGTCTCACTCTGGCCCAGGCTGACCTGGAATTAACTATGTAGTGTCAGGGTGGCCTTGAACTCACGGTGATCCTCCTACCTCTGCCTCCTGAGTGCTGGGATTAAAGGCGTGCGCCACCACGCCCAGCCCAATTGTTGCTTTTGTTAGCCATTTTGTTACAGCAATGAGAAAAAGTTACTAAGACAGAAAATTTGTCCCAAGGAGTGGAGTCTGACCTTAGGTTTTGGAACTGGTTTGAGGAAAGAATATGAAAGTTTGGAACTTTTGAAAAGAACAACTCTACAAAGTGTAAATAAAGTAATTGGCTATTCTGGTGAGAATATGAAAGAACAGAATCAATCGACAACCCTGGACATTGGAGGCCAATGTAATTCAGAAGGGAGCAAGGAATCTATGGGGAACTAGCCTAGAAGCAGTTTGTATGATATGTTAGTAAAAAGCAGTTGGCTTCATTTTGCTCATGTCATGAGAACTGCAGTATAGCTGCATTCAGAATTAATGGACTAGGCCGGGCGTGGTGGCGCACGCCTTTAATCCCAGCACTCGGGAGGCAGAGGTAGGAGGATCGCCTTGAGTTCAAGGCCACCCTGAGACTACATAGTGAGTTCCAGGTCAGCCTGGGCCAGAGTGAGACCCTACCTCAAAAAAAAAAAAAAAAAAAAAAAAAAAAAAAAAAGAATTAATGGACTAATTGTTTGGTTGCTGAAATCTCAAGACAGGATATCATTCAGGCTGTGTCAGTATTACTTCTCACTGCCTTAGTCTAGGCCTACAGTGAGAGAGAAAAGCAATAGAGCAAAAATACATGAAAAAAGCATCCCAATTAAAAGGGGAAAGAATGAGTTTGTAGTTATAGGCATGGCAGGTGCTGATATAACTGTTACTGAGATTATCACAATTAAAGAAAATCCTCTTGTTCCTCACTAGAACATTATTAAAGGAAGGTAACATCCCATCCATTGAAGGCTCCATTTTGTCAAAATACATGTTCATTTGAAGGAGATTGCCTAACCTGAGAAGGGCACCCCTGGGTTTCCTATTTGAAAATAACCACCTAGGAATGTCTTTCTCTTAGGGTCAGCCTCAAAGACACACAAGAAGCCAATGCAACTTTGGTCCAAGGAGGCCAGGCTATATCTTGAGCTAGCAGCAGAACTTCGAAGTTTCATCCGTGTGGCTGATTTTATAGGCATAAAAATGCAAGAGTGAGAGAATCATGGAGGTTTAGACCAGGGTGCCGGAAAGCCATTGAGGCCAGGCAGTATGTGGCAGGGTTAGAATTCCTACTAGAAGATTCTAAAGGGTCATTATGTGAAGATGTGAATGTGAAACCTAAGTTGCAATGGAAACCCTGGGCTATTTGAGAAACCAGGGCCATGGAACCTTCCATAGAGGATAGCTACAGTGAGTAGAATTGGCCTAAGAAAGAGGCTTCGTGTGCTGCAGGCATCAGAAGTGGATTGGTAGGGTTTCCCAAACCTATGGGAGCACAGATGATCCCTTTAAGAGCCCTAAGTGTTGCACATGGAGCTGCAGAATTTGTTGATTTTCCTGTAGGGTTTTGGACTTGCTTTGCTTTTATCTGTCCTTTCTACCCCCTCATTCCTCCTTTTTGCAGTAGGCATGTTTACACTGTGGCATTGTAGGTTTACAAGTGAGGTAATTTTTTTTTTTTTGTTTTTTGTTTCACCCCAGGCTGACCCCTCAGGGTGGCCTCACAGTTAGTGCTGGGAGACTGCCGGTGTATTGAGTCTTTTATGTATTCTTTTTTTTTTTTTTTTTTTGTATACCAATTGTTTCGAGGTAGGGTTTCACTCTGGTCCAGGCTGACCTGGAATTAACTATGTAGTCTCAGGGTGGCCTCGAACTCTCAGCGATCCTCCTACCTCTGCCTCCCGAGTGCTGGGATTAAAGGCGTGCACCACCACACCCGGCTTGAGACTCAGCACTTTTGAATAATGTGATTACTTGTGGTGGGAAACTTTTTCCTGGGGTGGGGTGGGGTTGAATACACACCCCAGCAAGGGCTGAGACAACAACCAAAGGAAGATTGCAACAAAACTCATCTTTTTTTGTTGAACCAATGAAACCAATGTTTATTGAGTTTACTTATAGAACAAAGTGAGGGGACGCTTACAGGAGCAATGGATAACTCAAACACAGCTGCCTCACTGAAAATCCCACCCCAGCATAGGTAACAACTTCATCTTTCCATCACACTACAACCTGCAGGCAGCTCAGCTTAGACAGTCTCCAGCATAGCACATGACTTGTAGGCAGTTTGGCTTACTGGAGAGTTTCCCCATCAGTGGTTGTTTTCTCTTTATATATCTTTAGGGTGGGGTCTTGCAACCTTTTTTTAGACTTGTTGACCTGCTTAGTCTCCCAGGGGCCTTCTTCACTCTAGGAGGAAATGCTTTTTTTTTTTTTTTTTTTTTGAGGTAGGGTCTCACTCTGGCCCAGGCTGACCTGGAATTAACTATGTAGTCTCAGGGTGGCCTCGAACTCACGGCGATCCTCCTACCTCTGCCTCCCCAGTGCTGGGATTAAAGGCGTGTGCCACCATGCCTGGCAGGAAATGCTTTTTATTGCTACATAGCACTGGTCAAAGTTGGCCCCTCAACAGTTGTTTACCACTCCTATAATCTTGGGGAGTGGTTTTGTGAGCTTCTATGTTTCAGCTTGTTCATATTTCTTGACCTCTTGATTATCTCCTCTCTTTAGGAGGGGAAATTTCAATTCAGAGGAATATGCGATACAACACAATTGAAGATGATAGAGACTTCTTTTATGGGCTGAATGAACTTTACACAATAAGATGAAATGAGACTTTAGGGGCTAGGGGCAGAATGTGTTATTGAAGAAGGATCAGGAGCAAGATAGCTTTATATAGGTAGTCAGCCAGGGACAGGCCCAAGGAGAACATGGATGACACCTTGCCTGCCTGGACAGGACTAGAACCCAGGTCTGATTCAGACTCACACAAAATGGTTGCAAGCCACAGTCCCTAGCAGCAGCTTCCTGGTTCTTCCTCACTTTAGCACTCCTGTAGGCTGGCCCCTGGAGTTACAAATGGGCCTGGCACGTGTATGTAAAGCTCTTGGTTTTCACATTCATCTGGCTCCTGAATCTTGTGGCCTTGCTGGGAATGGGGAGGAATTTCTTCTCTATCGATGTGTTTTTCGGCTTGCTTTTCCGTGTATGCTGTTCTGGGTGCTCTCTTGCCTAATCACATGTGTATACCTCGACTCCTTGGTCCCCTCTATCCTCCGGTTCCATGTGAACGCAAGGGTGCAAGTCTCTCTGGGGAAGTGGGAGGATTTATTATTATTTATTATGGATATTTCCCTGATGGCTTCCTGCATGTATTGTGTTCTTGGATGATTTACTTTGTTACATGTATGATCTCTCTGTTTTGTCATATTTTTGGCTTGAGCTGTTATGTTTTTCCTTTCTGTGTGTGTGTGTGTGTGCATACGTGTGTATGTGTGTGTGTGTGACTTCTTTAGAGGTTTTTTTCCCTCAGAGATGTCTCTGTGAAGGAGATTCTCTTCATCATCCCTCCCCCTTTCTAGATGGGCCAGCAAGGAAGAGAATTTTCTTCTGGTTTGAGTCTTCCCGCTAGCCTTTCCATGAATCCTAATTTCCCCTAAAATAGACATCATGATTCATCATTTCCCCTTCTCTGATTCTGTGTTTCCATTCTTTTTTTGTTAACTCAAACAATAATCCAAAAGTTGGCATCCACAGGCTTGTCATCTCCTGCATCTTTATGGAATTTAAGCATTCCCTGTACCCTGACTCCTGCATAATTATAATTTAAATTGATATACATTTGGGCCTCAGCTTGTTTAGTGGTGGAGTTGTGCTCTTTAATCACCATTGTCAACTAAGAATAACCATGGAAATATTCTTCTGGATGCATTTATGTGAGTGTTTACAGAAAGGTATGAGTAGGAAAGACCTGCCCTGAATGGGGCTGTCATTCACCATCCATGGTCTAGGGTCCCTGACTGAAGAAAAAGAGAAATCAGAGGCTAGAGAGACAGCTTAGTGTTAGAGTGCTTGCCAGGTTCAATTCTCCAGTACCCCCCATTAATCTCTCTCTCTCTGCCTCTTTCTCTTAAATAAATAAATAAATAAATAAATAAATAAATAAATAAATAATGTAATAGTTTAAAAAACAAGAAAGAAATTGGGCTGGAGAGATGGCTTAGCAGTTAATCGTGTGCCTGTGAAGCACAAGGACTCTGGTTTGAGACTTGATCCCCAGAACCCAAGTAAGCCAGATGCACAAGGTGGCGCATGCATCTGGAGTTCGTTTGCAGTGGCTGGAGGCCCTGGTGAGCGCATTCTCTCTCTCTCTCTCTCTCTCTCTATCTATCTATCTGCCTCTTTCTTTCTCTGTCTGTCTGTTCTTAATAAATAAATAAAAATAAAACAAAAAATATAAAAAAGAGAGAAATCAAGCCGAGAACCAGCATTCATCTGTTTCCTTACTAAAAAAAAGTAATGTCACTGGCTGACTTGTGTTCCTGGTACCATGGGGCTGCCTACGGCCATGCTTTCCCTGACCCAATTATATCTTCACAAACTGTAAGCCAAATTCAACTCTCCATCCATTAAGTTGCTTTTGTCAAATATTTTGTCAGAACAATGAGAAAAGTAACTATTCAATCATCAAAAGTTATATTCTGAAACCTATGTGCTGCTCTAGAAAGGACAAAGTTCATTCTTGAAAAAAAGATATTAACTTTAACACTTCAGAGGACGCAGATAATACCTTTATGAATACCACTGGACAGACACTTAATATCTCTAATCTAAAAATACATTAACAACTGCGCCTTTTGGATCCAAGTTGCATTTTTTATTTGTGAAAATAGACGCTGAGGATCACTTCCCTCTTATTATTCACAAAGCTGAAACTTTGCTAAATCTTCACAGAAATGTTGAAACAAACTCAGTGTTTCTAAATGCTGACTTCGTTTTGCATACAAACATAAATGTCTTTAAAAATGCAACTTAAGGCAACAATTTGCTTCTAATATCCAGCCCTGGGTTATATATTATTTTATAAAAATTATTTCCTCCCTGCAAACCATCTCCCAAAGTAAGACATTCATAATAAAAAATTACCACCCAAGTATTGGTTACTTTTATTATATATGCATGTATGTTCTCTTTTAGTTCATAATATTTGCTTCTCAGTTCATATGAAAAAGCTTTCGGAATAAGATTTTTTCAGTTTGTGACACTTACAGAATTTTGGTTAAGGCACAAATTGAGGGGATTCAATAATGTTTCTATGAACTAAGATTAGGTCTTTTCTTGGGAGCTCCTTGGCCTTCGTTATCTTCATCTTCATCATCATAACCACCACGGTTGTTATCCTCTGAATAGTCCACTGAAGAAACCGTATGGCTACAACGTGGCCTCCTTGCTCTGTTGTTATCAGCAGAATAAGATGAAGAAAATTTAAAGTCACCAGAAGATGTTCTTTTTGGACTTCCTATATTGTATTCTATTTCTCTTTTTTCTTTAGTTTTCATAACAATATCCTTTCCCTCTGATGGCAAAGCTGTTTTATTTCCATTCCCCTTAGGACACATTATTCTCTTGAATCTCACCTTCATGGTTTTGGTATATTTGCAGTATACATTCCTGTATATTATAGAGTGTATTTTCTGCCTCATTTGATTTTCTCTCTCTTTCTCTTCTTCATATTTAATCTTCAACCCTTTAAACGTCTGAACATAGTCAATTGACTCAAAAGCTTGATAAAACTCTTGCACTATGTGTGAAACAAGAGACTTAACGTTTTCCACTCTTATCCATTCAAATATCTCAATAATAGCTGAATTTAACATGTTATACCGAGTTCCATTAAGCAGAAAAGCATTTACAAGTGGTTCAAAAAGATTTTTTTTGATTATATAGTTATTTAAAACTTCATCTTTAAGGCCAATCACCCCCCTCATAAAGCGAACAACACACAGGGTCAGGAAAGTGTGTTTTGAATTCATCAGTCCCAAGATTCTTTTTAGCAAGTTTTTGTTCAAAATATAGTTTTTCATGTAGAATGCATGATGGTGTACACAAAATGTGAGTAGTTCTAAAATTAATCCAAGTAGCTGTGCTGTTTGGTAATTATCAGAGCAACTTTTTTCCTTGTCAGGTTCATATACGCTGTCTGCATTATTGTTTAGTGGAGTGGCAGCCAAAAGTGGTGCTATCAAGTTACTCATGCAACATTTATAAAAGAAATTAAGAAATTCAGTTCTTGCACATATGTTAGCCATTCTGTCCATGATGTCTGGATCAAGGACATAACAAAGAATTTCCTTCAAATGAGTGGCGCATGCAAGGTGAGGATCAATATCACCAGCCATTTGTTCAATAACTTTGTTAATTATAAGTTCATTATCTTCACACTCCACAGCTTCTTCCATTGCATATTTTTGGACCATGTATGGGTTATATTCCACTAGATAACCAAATATATCTAGTGCAGCTACTTTTATCTGGTAATCATCCATGTTCATTGAAATTTTAAGTGTGGGGATGATTCCTAGATTTATCAATGTTTTCAGTAATGCATCTTTGTTTTGAGGCTGTAATGTCTGGAAAAATGCACAAAGTTCCTTTAAAAAAAATAGCAACTCACACCGTCTGTCATTATGTATAGTATAGTCTCTTAACTGTGCAAAAAGTTCATACAAAAAATTTTCATCATTCTGGAGCATGGTAATCATTTCAGTTTTGTGGCAAAAAATAAAGTTTGTAATATCAGAAAGAAGATTCTCTTCAAATATGGATGGTGTAGGCAAAAGAATGTCATGGATATACTGTATTCTGTAGATCTGTTGGATTTTTTTCTTTAGTTCAGGATGTGTTATTGGCACAATTTCCTTGAGCTTTGAATTTTGCATCAAAAATTCTCTGTGCCTTTTTGGCTGGTTCAAAGCAGGATCATATTCAAGGCAACCCACCACATCCATAATACACTCATCAGAAAACATGATCTTAAATAAAGAAGTGTTATTGAGAAATAAGATTCCTTTAATAATGTCATGCAAATAATGTAAGCCTCTAGTATTCTGCATGTGCTCACAAGTGTGGAATAATTGCAGTAGTTGTTCAATATAGTTCTCACTCTGCAATATCACAGCCACGTTTTCATTATGGCCACGAGAGGGAAAAACTGACGTAAATAAATTGGCAAGTTTTTCAAGTGTATCAAGTTGACAGTTAGACGTCTCAAGTAGATTCCATAATTGTGGCATTTCATCAAGTGTTTCTGATTCATTAGAAAAGTCTAGTGTGGATTCCACACTTGGATCATTACCCTGGGCCTGGCATATGTCTTCCCAGATATCTTGACAATCATCTGGGTCCTGGAAATGTAGTGCCATACCATGATTCTTCTCTTCGGACCAAATAATCAAATCCTCTTTTGGTTTCTGGTAGAGCACATTAGGATTGACCTTGGACTCTAAAATCAGAGAGTCATCTAATTCTGATTGCACAATCAGGCATACACCCTGGAGACGCTCGATGTACTTGGTGGAGATTTGCCCCGTACCTATTTCTCTCCACTGCTCATCTTCAATCAGAACATAGACGTTTACTCTATGAAGGCCTTCAGCCATGATGACATTCAAGCTGGCCTCTCCGAGTCTTATCCTTACATCTGACCTTGCCTTTCTCGGTGTGATCCTTGCACCGGGCCCTCGGCTGTATGTGTTCTGGGCAGAAGAAGCTAATGCTGCCTTGGCAACAACTGTGGCGGAGGTGGTGATTCTGAAAAACCATAATAGAGGATAGAAGATAACTAATGGTTACCCTTTGGTCTACACTGAGAGGCCCAAGGTTAACCATTGTCCTGAGAATGAAGGTGCTTCCTGGATTTAAACTATCCCCAACCAACCTCTTTATTCCCTCTCCGCACTTGAGTAGCTGTGCCTTTTTTTTTTTTTTTTGGTTTTTCAAGGTAGGGTCTCACTCTGGTCCAGGCTGACCTGGAATTAACTATGTAGTCTCAGGGTGGCCTCGAACTCTCGGTGATCCTCCTACCTCTGCCTCCCGAGTGCTGGGATTAAAGGCGTGCGCCACCACGCCCGGCTAGCTGTGCCTCTCTTAAGCTAAAGAATACCTCAGTTTTGGCAAGAATCTTGTAATTTTCTCCTCAATTTTTCCTAAAAGGACTGTGCTTATGTAACAAATACTGTACTTGTTAAAGGGAACCGCTTCCTCTACCTTAAAAATAGAAGCCTCAAAAATACCGTATGCCCATTCCATAAAATATTTTGTCTTTCAGAAATGTACTCACTCATAAGATGTAAGAGGGTGAAGACAGTCCTTTTGGCAAATTTACTTGAATCACCAGCGTCTTGGCCAACTCACAACTTGACATGTCCAGGTTCTACGTTGCTAGATGCACAGTGACGAAAGCATGCAATGTCACACGTGCGCACAAGGGGGCGCTCGTCGAATTCGATTGCCGCGTCCAATTCGATTGCTGCGTCAAATTCGATTGCAGCCGCTCAAGGACCTGCCCTGGGCATCCTCTCTCTCTTTTCTCTTTTTCACTCTCTCAAAAACAAACAAAACAAAACAAAACAAAACAAAACAAAACAAAAAACTTAACAGTATATTTCAATAAAATGCCATGCCAAATAGATGAAGTGTCGTGTAGATGAATTATAGACCTAGATACATTGCCAGAATTAGATAAATGAAACTGGTTTTCGCAACAAGATTTTGCTTCGTTTTGTATTATTGATTTATATATTTTCAGAGAAGATTATATTGTGAAAGGGAATATGTCAACCCCATTGCTCTATTCTGCTCAGCCAAAAGTTTTACCTTCCATTACAATGTCTGAAACATTTCTGCAAGTGTTTTCCTATACATAAGTGTATTGTTTATTAATTGGGGAAGGACGACATAAGCAAAAGTGTGGCTAAGGCCTGGCATGGTGGCCTTTAATCCCAGCACTCGGGAGGCAGATGTAGGAGGATTGCTGTGAGTTCGAGGCAACCCTGAAACTACATAGTGAATTCCAGGTCAACCCCTGACTAGAGTGAAACCTTACCTCAAAGAAAAAAAAAAAAATAGTGAGCTAAAATTTGACAGGACTGAGTATTGATCATCAGAGATAAATTATTTTGTTTTATTTTATCTTATTTTTCATTTATTTTCTTTCTTTTGTGGTTCTATGAATCAAATCTAGGGCCTTGGACCATCTATGAAAGGACTTTCCATTGAGCTCATTTTTTCATAATGAGCATAGTAATAAACTTTACAACTGATAATATTTGAGTGGGTACTTATTTATTATTAAAAATAGGTAATAACTTGAATCTTTAGTATATTCAAGGCAAGCACCATGGCAAGCACTTTATACTTTACATAATTTCATAATCATCTAGTGACATAGCGGTATTACTAGTCCTTTTAGAGTTAGGGTACAGAGAAGTAAAATAAATTGGCAAATGTTATATACTTAATAAATTGAGGAATTCTGATCGGCACACATATTTCTAATTCCAAAATTGGTTTACACAGGCATTGAACTGCTACTGCCTCCCTTTTTTGGCATCCATCACACTTTATTTCACATTCTTCTCATCTATATAATTTGTAATCAACATTAAATAATCAAGACAAGATGAAAGTCATACATTTCCTCCTTTTTAGATCCACATCTGTGTATAGCTGACTGAAAAATAGAAACTTGGATGTGGCAACTAAGATGATTTTTGATGTAACAGCAACTTTTGTAATTTTCATTTTTTTAAAAAAATATTTTCCCAAATCTTAACCCTGCTATTGCAAGGGAAAATTGAGAACTAGACCACATCAAATGCATTTGAACTTGACTAGGCCAAATTTTAATAAGTGCTTCATTTTTCATAGAATTGAGTGTGGCAATTTGCAAAGGAAGAAAGAAAAAAATGTTCGACATCTCTCTTGCAATGTACCATTGAGAAGATTATATTCTGGAATGTTCAGTAGAACAGTGTAGTTAGAGCACCGAGGGGAGGTAAATGCAAAATACAATCATATATGAAAAAAAAAAACACAATCACTGAAAGAATGGTTTAGAAACATTTAAAATTATGGATCATGTTTAAACATAATTAATATCTATTATAAAATGTATACATGCATAGTGAAAATCATACATTATTTCAGTCAGAGAGAATTAGTAATATAAAATATGAATAACTGTAGGCTAATTTCCAATTTTAGTCTCTGCTGTGTTTATATTAAAGTCTCTTTCACAACCAATTACAATATTGTCATTTCTCTGAATATGCCCTCAGGTTCCATTCTATGAGACACACATTCAGCACAAATCAGTCTTCTTGCAATTTATAATGCTTGGAGTTTCCTGTAGGCCAATTAAGTTACCTTTATCATAATCAGCTTAACAAGGGTTTCTTTACAATTTAAAAGAGCCTCAGGAACACAATTCTTACTATTTCTGCAGCAGTTTCATTCATTTCCTTTATTACCATTTCAGGAAATTATATTTATCTTAGCTTCATTAGTTATACCTATATAAGATTATTGTTTTGTTGTTTTGGTTCTTGATGTTTTCCAGAGAATAAAGCAAGCAAATGCCATATTTTAAGAATGTTATAATTTATTTTTGGTATTTATTATTTACATTTTGAATAAATTATCAGATAGTAACTGAAGTCTATATTAGTTCAATGGCAATGTGGGAAACAAAAGTTTTTTAAAACTTCAAAGTGCCGGGCGTGGTGGCGCACACCTTTAATCCCAGCACTCGGGAGGCAGAGGTAGGAGGATCGCCGAGAGTTCGAGGCCACCCTGAGACTACATAGTTAATTCCAGGTCAGCCTGGACCAGAGTGAGACCCTACCTTGCAAAACAAAAACAACAACAACAACAACAACAACAACAAAAAAAAAAAAAAAAAAAAAAAAAAACTTCAAGGAGAGATGGCTCAGCAGTTTAGAGTTTAGGCACTTGCCTGCAGAACCTAATGACCCAGGTTTGATTCCCCAGTACCCACGTAAATCCAGATGCACAAAGTGGCACATGTGTCTGGAGTTTGTTTGCAGTAGCTAGAGGCCTTGATGTACCCGTTCATTCTCTCTCTCTCTCCTCTCTATCTCTCTCTGCTTGCAAATAAATAGATAAATAAAATATTTTTTAAAAAAGCCGGGCGTGGTGGCTCATGCCTTTAGTCCCAGCCCTTGGGAGGCAGAGGTAGGAGTATCACTGTGAGTTCAAGGCCACCCTGAGACTCCATACTGAATTCCAGGTCAGCCTGGGCTAGAGTGAGACCTTACCTTGAAAAAAAAATTTAAAAAACAGCAACTTCATAGAGCCGGGCGTGGTGGAGCATGCCTTTAATCCCAGGACTTGGGAGGCAGAGGTAGGAGGATTGCTGTGAGTTAGGCCAGCCTGAGACTACATAGTGAATTCCAGGTCAGCCTGGACCAAAGTGAAACCCTACCTCAAAAAAAAAAAAAAAAAAAAAAAAAAAACTTCATATAGATAGTGTTTCTTCTTTCTTCTGTCCCAGTCACTCTGTCTCAGATCCTTCATAGTCGCTCTTCCTATTTTGAACATATCAGTTTTCAGTATGGACTTGGCTTAGTCCTTCATTCTCTTGAAAAATTATTTGATGTCCTTTTTCTGTAGAGAGACCTTCTTGAAGCACCCAATTCAAACAGCAAGTACTTTCCATTCCACTTCTGCATAGCAATCTGCATTTTCTGACCATTTTTCCTTCTTTTAACTCTGACTTTAGAAAAAAAACACATTACTTACATAAGGCAGTAGTCTTTATTTTGCTCACTTCTTTGCTTCAAATACCTGACACAGACATGGAACATATTAATTTCTCAACAATTATCTATGGAAACACATATAAATTAATAAACATTCTTCCTGGAGTAATAGTTGGCTTCAACATGCCATTTTATTTTTTTATTTTATTTTATTTTATTTTATTTTATTTTATTTTATTTTATTTTATTTTATTTTATTTTATTTTATTTTATTTTTTTGGTTTTTCGAGGTAGGGTCTCACTCTGGCCCAGGCTGACCTGGAATTGACTATGTAGTCTCAGGGTGGCCTTGAACTCACGGCGATCCTCCTACCTCTGCCTCCCGAGTGCTGGGATTAAAGGCGTGCGCCACCACGCCCGGCAACATGCCATTTTAAATAAAGTTTATTTATTTATTTTTATTTTATTTATTTATTTATTTATTTATTTATTTATTTATTTATTTATTTTGGTTTTTTGAGGCAGGGTCTCACTCTAGCCCAGGCTGACCACTCTAGCTGACCTCGAACTCACGGTGATCCCTACCTCTGCCTCTCCAGTGCTCAGGGTGGCATTTATTTTTTTTAAACTTTAAATATTTTTGTTTATTTATTTGAACTCAGAGAGATCAGAGAATGGGCTCTGGGCCTCCAGTGCTGGGATTAAAGGCGTATGCCACCATGCCAGGCTACATTTATTTTTTTTAAACTTTAAATATTTTTGTTTATTTATTTGCAAGCAGAGAGAGATAGGAGACAGAGAATGGGCATGTCAGGGCCTCCAGCTGCTGCAAACAAACTCTAGATGCATGTGCCATTTGGTGCATATCACTTTATTTGGGGACTGGTTCATCAAACCCAGGTCATTAGGCTTTGCAAGCAAACAGCCACCTCTCCAACTCCAAGTTAATTAATTCTTAAAGGAATACCTTAAATATAAAATACTTGACATTTTATAAGAGAACTTAATTGAGTCAGAAACAGAAGAAGATATTTCCATTATAAGAGGGAGTAAAATAAACACTTTGATTATGGCTGATTTTGGATCCATTATTATGTGTTTGAGGATCCAGTTCATTCCTCCTGAAAAGTAATCTTTTTTTTTTTTTTTTTTTTTTTTTTTAGTTTTTTGAGGCATGGTCTCACTCTAGCTCAGACTGACCTGGAATTGACTACGTAGTCTCAGGGTGGCCTCAAACTAACAGTGATCCTCCTACCTCTGCCTCCTAAGTGCTGGGATTAAAGGCGTGCGCCACCATGCCCGCTTCTGAAAAGTAATCTTTCATTTAACACTACTAATTGAGGTCTGTGATCAATCTCTTTTTTTAGGAAGGATAGGCTATGTCATTATAGGAATACATTTTAACAGGAATTTTAAAATCATTTTTAATTTTTATGGTTTTATTAATTCTGGACTTTACTGTATGAACAAATCTGGTGTTGGCCCCATTCCCCTGGGGTTATCCTATTATATTGCTTCTTCCCCACTCCCATTCCACTGAGGGCCTTCCTCAGGTAATATAGGCTCAGAAAGACAAATATTGCATGTTCTTCCTCATATGTCATTCCTAACTTGGACCAGCTTAAGTTGTGTGTAAGTGGCAGTAAGCATCAGGAATATTGACTGGGCACTAGAATGAAGCTAGGAGAATGTGGGGAAAGAGAGGGAGGATAATAATTTTTTTAATTTTTATTTTACTTATTTATTTTTCATTATTTATTTGAGAAAGAGAGAAAGAGAGAGTATGGGCTTGCCAGGGCCTCCAGCTGCTGCAAAAGAACTCCAGAGGCATGCCACCTTGTGCATCTGAGTTACGTGGATACTGGGTAATCAAACCTGGGTCTTTTGGCTTTGCAGGCAAGTGCCTAACTGCTAAGCCATCTCTCCAGCCCAGAATATATTTTGACAATAAAATTATTCAAAAACTATCCAACCCTTGTTTAGTTATGCATATAATGTTGAAAACCTTTAAGAGGTTTACCCAATATCAGTTGAAATGTCATGTAAAACAAGGATGAAGTTTTGTCATACTTCTTAATTTTTTTACATATAATTTCTATATTGTTTCTATATATCATAGGCAGCTCTTTAGGTATTATATTTTCCATGACAGTGATCTTATAAAGCAAATGTTGATAAAGATCTCAAATCTTCAAAACATCTATGTGCACAAGCTTTATTTGATTAACTGGTTAGTTGATTACTGAAAGTGGTGTGATATTGTAATTATATTTATGAAATAGGTGCTCTAAGAACTGCACCCCTCCCCCGTTATGACAGTCAAAAAGGTCAGCAGGTACTGTCAAATATCCGTTTGGGTGTGGTTTTGAGAAAAACTATTGCTTATCACTTTCTTTTTCTTATAGTCTATTAAAGATTAAAAAATGCAAAAGGGAATTCCCAAAAGAAAAAAAAGAAATTCTGCATTCATTTTCATGTGTGACAAATTAAAAAGAATGTATTTGAATTTCTGCCATCCAAAATCTCTATTAACCAAAATCTCTGTGCATTCATTGTAAAAATAATTCGTCGTGGTATTTATTATCAGGTCTCCCTGCAGAAAAATGGTGAATAAGAGAATTTTCTACTTTAGCCATTTTCTCTTGTAGCTCTTGTCTGCAGCACCCGGAGCCGTCATGCTCCTTTCTACAAAATCATAATAATTTGTATCCTCTCATGATTCACTTCTTCATGCTCCTCACCAACTCTTCCCCCCTCATCTTGCTCCAGATCGCTGACCTTGTTCCATATCACTATGCCTTTATTCTGCTATTTCCTTTCACCAGAACTTCACGACATTATATGTTTTGTATGAAAAATTCTTTTACGGTTTGACTACAAAGTAATTTCTTCAAAAATACTTCGCTGGGGCTGGGAAGATGGATGGCTCAGTGATTAAAGGCACTTTTTTTTTTTTTTTTGCAAAGCCTGCCATCCCAGGTTTAATTTCCATGCCATCTGGATGGCATTTATTTATAGCAGCAAGAGGCCTTGGTTTATTCCCCCCACACATACACTCTGACCTCCAACACACACACAAACACACACATACAAATAAATACTATTTTAAAAAATTAAAAAGATAACAAAATTAAAAATTAAAAATAAATACTTCTCTACCCATGAAATTTGAGGCAGCAGTCTCAATGTCACACTTTCCTTTCACTATCATCCTACTTTCATTTTAAAGAATTTTCTCCATCTGGAATTTCCTTGTCATTTGTGAAATATATTGTCTTAGTCTGTCCCAGTCTCATAACTCTGCCACCAAAGGCCAACAAGGGCTCTGCCTAGCCATGTTCTCCCCTTGCTTTGCTTAGAAGGCAATAGACATTCATTTCATGAATGTACATGAAGAACCATTGTGCACTATTTTGGAAACATTCCCTTATAAAACCAAATTAACTTCCCTCTAATTTTATTAAAATTTGTTCACTTACTATCTTGTTCCATTAATCAGATGTTTTCAGGTTCTTTCCTGAACTTCTTTCTGTATGAGCATAATGAAATGAAGGTACTTGTGCAAGTTTGCACTGTGAGCAAACATCTGGAGCTTAGATTTGAACCCTGCCAGTCAGATTTGCTAGTCAGATCATTCAAGATCTTTGCTACAAAAATAATGCCACCATTCTCTCTCTTTTCTTTAAAGAAATCCTGAAGCCATTTTAGATATCTGCATTGCATGTCTCCATGTACCTATTCTGAGTTATCACCCCATCTCTCTCTCCTTAATGGAAAAGGACATTTAGATATCAAGTGAGTCAACTTCTTCACCTCTCCTCTTTAATGTACTTGTACCTTAACTAGAAACAGTGCCATTATTTTATTATTGTTGTTCTCTAAATAGAGGTGTACACTAACTTGAAATTTAATTGTCCTTGAACTTTTGATCTTTTTGTTCTCACCTTCCAGTGCTAGGATTTATAGGTGTGCACCACCAGGCCCAGTTTCATCAGTGCTGGGGATCAAACACAGGGTTTCGTGAATGCTAGACAAGTAGTTCACCAAGTGAGCTACATCCTCAGTCCAAGTTTTCTTACAGAATGCATTTTTTTCTCCATGACTCATAAAAGGTATTTCTAAAAGGCTATATAGCTATGTGTCCCTATTTCATCAATAAGGTCATTCTTTGAAAGAAATTCATTATGGAAATTCACTTGGGCATCATGGCTTGCATTTGCTCACACTGTATCTCCAGATGGAAGACCCCATTATGTCTTTATTTCCTGAGTTTTTTTTTTTTTAAGTGATTCTTTTAGGCAACACATATAAGCACATGCCATGTATAGCAAGGACTGCATTTCCAAAACAAGTAAGATATTCTTTTGTTTTTAACAATTTAAATATCTTGAAAGGTTCCTTCTATAATCATTCTAAAATTATATGCACCTAATTATGCAATCTCTGTGTGATGCGTACTTATGCTTCCTTCAGAAATCTCAGCTTGTTTTTCACTTTAATTTAACAATGAAAATACCAGAGTAAGCCTGGTGTGGTGGCGCATGCCTTTAATCCCAGCATTTGGGAGGCAGAGGTAGGTGGATCACTGTGAGTTCAAGGCCACCCTGAGACTACAGAGTGAATTCCAGGTCAGCCTGAGCCAGAGTGAGACCCTACCTTGAAAAAGCAAAAACCAAAACCAAAAACAAAAATAATACCAGAGTAAGAACATACCTTTTTAAACATTATATTGAGGTTGCTCTGGGGACATGCTCATGGAATCCATTGTCATTTATTAAGAGTAAGCAAAGCTGGGTGTGGTGGCGCACGCCTTTAATCCCAGCACTCAGGAGGCAGAGGTAGGAGGATCACCGTGAGTTCGAGGCCACCCTGAGAATACAGAGTGAATTCCAGGTCAGCCTGGGCTAGAGTGAGACCCTACCCCGAAAAAACAAAAACAAAACAAAACAAACAAAAAAAAGAGTAAGCAGCAAAAGAAAACAAAGAAAAATGATAAGGCGTATATATTTCATACGGCTCACTGTTCATGCTCAATTAAAGCTCTGAGGGCATTTCAACACCTCAGGTACCTGGCTATAAATTTGTCCCTAGGGTCTTTTTTAGTTTTGTTGGGGAAGTATCACTTGCTCATAGTACAAGAAGTAATTATCCCCATTCAGAAAATAGTTCAAGGAAAGATAGGAAGAGACCTAGTAAGTGGTATAAGATACTGAAAAAAAATTACAAAATAACAGAAAAAGGGGTGGATTTAATAAGTTCCATAACATATATTTACTATATTTTTAAATTTAAAAAATGAATATAGATGTAGTGGCATATAGCTGCATTCATTTATGTTAACATTTGCACCCATATTAAAATATTTTACCCACCTATAAATACATTACCAGACCCACATTTCTGTCCTTATTTGTATGTGTAAATGAGAGGAAGCAGGTTTGGTAATAAAGAGCTCAAACACGAAATTATATCAAGTTGAAATTCAGGTTCTTTCAGACATTGCTCATGTGATGTGGACTAGGTAAATGGTATATCTATCTGTACCTCAATTCTAGCATTTTTGTGGGAGTAAAATCACCATATACTTCATTTACATGTTGTGGGATTAAAACACAAAAATGCCTTAATAAATAAACATTTAAACATGCTGGTTCATTTAAAATAGATTTAGTACTCTTCATTTGCTTTAAAAGGGAATGAGTATATCCAGGAACCTGAAATCCTTCTGCTTTTATAGTTTGAAATAGCTGGGTTTTAAAGGCACATATCTCAAGGCTTATGTCTGTGAGTGGTTTAGAAATTTGAGCAAGCTTGACAAGAGACAAAAAATCCACCTCATTAAGTCCCTGGCCCAAGAACTGTGTGATGTGAGGACAGCAAAGGAGATCCACAAAAAAAGGAGCCATGTAATTGACTCAGTGCCTGGTGTGTTTTCGAGAAGGGATAGTCCAAGGTGTCTTTCAGAGTGAGATGGCGTGGTATGTATAATAAATGTAACATTGTATAATGATGGTATGGTATAATAAATCTAAGATCATGTTACCTACTTCTTTTTAAAAATCATTAATGGGGCTGGAGAGATGGCTTAGCCGTTAAGGAGCCTGCCTCCTAAGCCTAAGAATGCCAGTTGCAATCTCCAGGTCCCACGTTTAGCCAGATGCAAAGTGATGCAAGGGCGCAATGCTGCACTTGACCACAAGGGGGCCCACACATCTGGATTTCATTCACAGCAGCTGAGAGGCTGCTGGAGCACCCGTCTCTATCTGTCTTCCTCTCCCTCTCTCTCTGTCTCTCTCCAAAAAAAAAAAATCATTAACTAATTAATTAATTTAGGTATGTGTATGTATGCATTTATGCATGCATGTATGTATGTAGATGATAATGATGTGTGTATATGGGCATGCACACCTAGGGGTCACAGGAAAACTTAGTGGTGTCTTTGCCCTTCTTTCACCATCATTGAGACAAGGTCTCTTGGTTCTGGAAACAAACATCAGACAAGCTGGTCGGCAACCTTCAGGACTCTCTTGGCTCGGCCTTCCATTGCCTTAGAAACACTGGGATCACATAAACATGTACCACTTTGCATCCAACTTGATGTGGCTGCTGAGGAGGATCAGACTCATTTCAACAGGCTTTACTATCAAGCATTTTTTAACTGTTGATCTTTCCTACCATGATACTACTCCTTTTAGGGGTAAATACTCTTCTTTGAGTTAGAAAGTTTCCTAAGATACTTTTAAATTATTTTTTAAAAAAATTATTAAAATTTACATAATCTCTTACCACCAAGAATTTTTCTCCCCTCCCCCATACTCCCACATTGAACCCCATCTTCATACCAAATAGTCCATCTTCTATGTTGATGTCAGTATTTTTTGCCCTATTTCCACTATCTGTAGCAACATGTTAATTGTCCCAGTATTATGCAGGTCTTGTGTAGGTAGTGTCAGCTGCTTTGAGGTCATGAATGCAATGACCCCTTTGTGTCCAGAAGACAGCATTCTAAAGCAGTCCTCCCCGTTCTTTGGCCCTTATATCACTCTGCAACTTCTTCCCCTATGGTCCTCGAGCCTTGGAGAGTGTGACAATAATGTCTCATTTAGTGGTGAACTGTTACTTCTTATTAGCACTTTAATGAGTTTTGAGTCTCCCCAACAGTCACTCCTATCTGTAATTGGAATTTTTTCTAACCCCAAGTTGTAGCCAGCATTTATCTATGGACATAAACATAAATGTTTACTGGGCATAATATATACAGCTAGCCAAATAGCAGTAGCTTCTACCCTATGGCTTGCGACCTTCTTAGCCATAGGCTTTTGAGGAGGTTTTCAGCTGTGGGCATGAGTTCTCGCATATTGAATGGGCCTCAAATCCAGTTAGATAGCAGTTAGTTATCATCATAATTGACATGCCACTATGACACTACTGGGTAAATCTTGCCTAGCTGTCCAGTTGGGTAGCTTGTGGTGCCCACTAATGGTTAGGACTGTAGATGTCTTTTCTCCCACAGCAGGCTGCGTGGCACTTTCCAGCACTAAACCGCTAGTCAATAGGCGGGGAATTTCCAGCTTAGCTCTCTCTTGATTTCTCAGTGCTCTGCACTCGAAGCATGCAGAATCTTTAATGATAGGGTCATTCCATCTAGTTCTAGTTGGCAATAAAGAGCCTTGGAAATAGTTTGAATTATTTTGAGGGCCTCAGGCACCTCATTAACCAAATAACTCACTGAGAGGTATACAACCCCTGTAACTGGTATTTTTCTGTAACAACCTATGGCTTCTGAATGAAGCATTATTCATTTTTACAGGGTACTTCTGCCTAAACTATCTCTTTGTAAAAGCAAAGAATATATATATCTATTCAAAAAGCAGGTTTCCATATGGCTTATTCATAATATTTTTAGGTTTGGTTATCCCCCTTCTTTCCTCTATCAGTGTCTTCTGACTCCACTTAGAACCTTCTACTCCCACTATTCTGCCCCTCTACTTGCATACATTCTATATCCTTCCTTTTGGCAACCCCCCTTCCATCCCTACTTCATGGCCTCTTTTTAGCTTCCTGGCCTCTACTACTGACTTGCACTCCAACTTACATTCAAATATAAAAATTCAAAGTTAGGATCTGCGTAAGAGAGAGAACATATGAGGTCTGACATTTTGGGACATCACTTAATATAATCTTTTCCAGTCCACACATTTTTCTGCTAATTTTGTAATTTCATTTTTACTTACAGCTGAATAAAACTCCATTATGTCTATGTACCACATATACGTTATCCATCCATCAGTTGAAAGCCATCTGGATTATTTCCATTTCCTAGTTATTGTGACTAGAGCAGCAGTAAACATTGATGAGCAAATATCTCTACAGTAAAGTTTATAATCATCAGGGTATATACTCAGGGGTGGTATGGCTGGGTTATATGGTAGATCTATTTTTAGTAGTCTCAGAAATTTCCACACTTGGGGGAGGGGTCTGGAAAGATGGCTCAGCAGTTAAAGGTACCTGCTTGCAAATCCTATGGGCCTGCATTTAATTATTAAATTGCTCACATAAAACACATGCAAAATGTTGTTCACGCATCTGGTGTTCATTGCCAGAGGCATGAAGTCCCACCATACCCATATAAATACCACATACACACAAGAATACATGAACACACACACTCTTAAGTAACTAAATTAAATTTAAAAGAAATAAAAAATAAATAAACCTCCATACCGATTTTCATAATGCCTGCACCTGTTTACATTTCCATAAGCAATGGATAAGGGTTCCTCTATTCCTACACAATTGACTGCATTTATTGTCACTTGTTTTCTTGGTGATAACCATTTGAACCAAACTGAGATGGATTCTTAATTTAATTTCTCTGATAGCAAAGGATGTTGAATATTTTCTAAATATTTATTGGCTTTTTATATTTCTTCTTTTAAGCATTCTCTATTCTGTTCTATAACACATTTTTTGAAATATTATTTATTTATTTATTTGAGAGAGAGATACAGAAATAGGCAGGTAGAGAGAGAGAGAGAGAGAGAGAGAGAGAGAGAGAGAATGGGTGCGCCAGGGCCTCCAGCCACTGCAAACGAACTCCAGATGCATGCACCCCCTTGTGCATCTGGCTTACGTGGGTCCTGGAGAATCGAGCCTTGAACCGGGGTCCTTAGGCTTCATAGGCAAGCGTTTAACCGCTAAGCCATCTCTCCAGCCCCTATAACACATTTTTTTAACTCACCCACTCTGGTTATGTTTGGGTTAACCTCTGACTTTACATCTAATACTATTAATGAAATTGGGTGCACCTGAGTTTGGTGCCTATATATTTAGAATTGCAATATCTTCTTGTTGGATTGTTCCCTAATCAGAATAAAGTGACAACCTTCTTTATCTCTTTTGACTAATGTTGGTTTGAAGTCTCTCCTTTCAGATATTAGGAAAGCAACGTATGTTTGTTTCCTTCACCCATTTTCTTGAAATAACATGTTCTGTCGTCTTATGAGAAGGTAGCCTCTATTTTTTTTTATGGAGAGGTGAGTTTCTTAGGGGCAACAAACAGAAGGATCTTACCTCTTAATAGAGTCTGCTAATTTGTCTTTTGATTGGGAGATTGAGACCAGTAATATTCAGAGTTATTATTGAGCAGTTTGTATGAATTCTTGCATTCTCGCTGATTTTGTAGAGCTTGCTGTTTTGCTATTTCAATTCCTCTCTTCAGTTCACTGTTACTCAAGTATGGCTTATTGTTTTCTGTGGTCTTATGTATGTGCTTTTCCTTCTCATCAGTTGGAAGGATTTCTTCAAGTATTTTCTGTAAAGCTGGATTAGTGATCCTGTATTCCTTCAGCTTTTTTTTTTTTTAATCATTAAACATTCTTATTTTTCTTCAATTTTTGACACTCTTTCTGAATTTAGTCTACTGAGTTAGCAGTTGTCTTTCAGAACTTGAAATAAAGCATTTCATACTCCTCTGGCTTTTTTTTTTGTTGTTGGTTTTTTCATTTTTTGGTTTTTCCAGGTAGGGTCTCACACTAGCCCAGCTGACCTGGGATTCACTATGTAGTCTCAGGGTGGCCTTGAACTCACAGCGATCCTCCTACCTTTGTCTCCTGAATGCTGGGATTAAAGGCCTGCGCCACCACTCCCGGCTCCTCTGGCTTTTAAACTTTCTGTTAATGGAATCTGTTATCATTCTGATGGGCTTCTCTTTAAAGGGGATTAGGTGTTTTTCTTCTGCTTTCATTACATTTTCTGTGTCCAAATATCTGGTAGTTCAATTATAATATGATGAGGAGAGAATTTTTTCATGGTCTTGTGTGTTCAGTGTTCTTTTCTTTTCTTTTTTTTTTATATGAGAGAGAGAGAGAGAGAGAGAGCAAAAGTGAGATTGAGAGAAAGAAAAAAAGATAGAGGAAAAGATTTGGTGTGCCAGGGTCTCCAGCCACTAGAATCAAACTTCAGATGCTTGTGCCACATTGTGTGCATGTGCAACCTTGTGCATCCATCACCTTTTGTGTCTGGCTTACATGGGATCTGGGCTTTGCAGGCAAGCATGTTAACCACTAAGCAATCTCTCCAGCCCATGTTCAGTGTTCTTTTAAAAAATATTTTTATTTATTTGTGTGCAAGGATGGGGGGGGGTGGGGGAGAATATGGGCATGACAGGGTCTCCTGCATATGAACTCCAGATGCATGTACCACTATGCACATCTGGCTTTATGTGGGTACTGGAGAGTGGAACCCAGGCAGTCAGGATTTGCAAACAAGCACTTTAATCACTGAACCATTTCTCCAGCCCCTGATTGGTGTTCTAAATACCTCTTGGCCTCCTGTGTCTCTATTGACATGTCTTTCCCTAATTTAGTGAAATTTTATTTTATGATTTTGTTGAAATACTTATTATGCTTTAGATTGAAATTCTCCTTCGTCTATGCCTAGAAACCTTATATTTGATCTCTTCATACTGTCCCAAATGTTTTGAAGTTCCCACTCATGTTCCTAATCAATTTTGTTTCTCCCTGTTGGAATATTCCAGATTCTTTTGATAAAGATTTCCATGTTTTTTTAATATGACATACTGTGTTTTTGATTTTGAATCTTTCAAAAAATATTTGCAGTCTTTCTATTTGTTTACCTATATCTTGAATAAACCTTCTTTTTTTTTTTTTTTTCATTTAGCTGCCATCCTGTGTTCTCTTGGGATTCCTTTGGGAGTTTTCTTCTTTGATTTCTTTAAAGAATTCTTTTGAATTCTCTGTCTTCTTGTCCAATTCATTCTCAAATTCAGGGTAACTCACTCGTATTATGGGACTCATAATTTTGGAGGAGTTATTTTGCCTTTCTTCTTTGTGTTTCTTATATTACTGTGTTGGGATTTTCACATGTCTGGTTATTTCATTGCTTGGATTTTCTCTTTGTTTTATCCGTTGTATTCTTAATTGTGTAGCTCAATTTAATACTTTTAGTATAGGAGCTCAAGGTACCAAATATGGAACTTGTATTACTCCCAGTGCAGAATACTGAAAGCAGGAGGGATTCAAGCTGGTAGATATGAATGCTATGTGAATATCCTATTAGCAAATTAACAAGTACCATTTTTCTTCAATAATTGCTGGTGGGTACATGAATAAGAAGTTCTGGGTTTCTATATCACCTAAAACGATTTGTGAAGCCAGTCCCCTCTTTGGTGCACTGGATTATCTCAACTGTCTAGGTGGGTCAGGAGTTTGGATTATCTGGACCGGATGCTCTGTGGGAGGGGAGCAATTAGGATCCCTTGGCTTCCTGCAGTGTTTCTTCAGGTGTTGGCATATGAGGGAAGGAAGGCTATGAGGTGCTATCTGCAGGTAATTTGGGCCTGCTGGTCTGATCCCCATTGTTCTCTTCTTGGGTTCTTTTGGCTTTTCAGTGCTGGTGTGAGTTGGGAGAATCTATTTAAGTAGATTTCAAGGCTAAGGCAGGGCCGGACAAGGAAAGGAGTAGCATTTCCCTGCAGTAGCCTGATCCTTGCTAATTACGAATATCTCCCTCCAGCTTCCCTGCAGGGGTCTTGCCTGCCTTAATAAATTCTGTAGAGATCGTTATTTTTACCGAAAAAGAGCAAAAAAGGTCTTATTGTGTGTTATCTTGCTTCCCTCATGAGGTTGCTTAGGTTTGGTTCCTATTTTGACATCTGAACCTCCTAACATAAGACAGTTCCTAAAATAATATTTTTGATGAATAAAATAAAGTTTCATGCATTTTGTGGGTGTAGTCAAGAGTTCTGGTGGGTAGGCCCCAGTCTCTGTGCATAATGCCCCAACTATGACTCTAACAATCTTTCCGCCCCCTGTTCCGTGAATTTCCCTGAGCCACATTGGGGTCATTTTAGTTCTGCTTCAGTGATGAGGTTTTGGGAGCCTCTGGTCTCTGGATATCTGGCTTAGTTGGAGTTGGATGTTCTCTGTGTTTATCTCCTTCAGCCTTTTTCTGGAGGACAGGGAGGATGATAATGAAGTCAACACTATGAATGTAAAATCAGAATAATATAAATAAAAATAAATTATAAAATAAAAAAATAAAGTTTCACAAATCAAGTACAATTTCTTTAACTAGTGACTCATTTTTCAAATAAAAAGGACTTTTTAGTCTATACAAGATTTACATTTGAAGATATATAACATGTGCTTAAAAAGAACGTTTATTTTCAAGGATCTAAGTTTAGCAAAATATATTCTGTTGTAGTTTGAAAGTTACATGTCCCCCATAGGCTCACATGTTTGAACACTTGGTCCCCAGCTGGTGGCGCTGTTTGGAAAGGTTGTGAAACCTTAAGGAGATAGAGTAGGTCACTGCGGACAGGCAGTGGGATTTTACGTCCAGGAACTATTTCCTGTTCACCCCATCTGCTTTCTGACCCTGATTGCAATGTTATGAAATGGCCTACTTTACCTTTGCTGCATGATGGAAGGCATCCCTTTGGTAGAGTAAGCTAAAATAACCTCTTTCCTCTCTTAAATTGTTTCAAATCAGGCATTTTGATCTAACAGAATGAAAGGTAAGTAATACAAATTTTTCCCCTCTTAGAGTTACTACCACTCAGGTAAGCATTCATATTAGACTCAGAACAATCAGAGTCTTAATCTTGTATTTAAAATTTTTCAGTGTGTCTTTTGAGTAAGCCACATAATTCTTTTTTTTCTTTATTTTCCTCTGTGATGGGATTGGAATAATAAAGCTACTTATTATTTTAATAAGCAATTGTTCAAATCATAATGTACTCTTTTTTTCTAATTCTTACTGAGAACTCAAATATTGTACACATTCTTCATATTCTCATGAAGTTACACTCTTATGTCCCCTCTCCCCAGCCCCAATTCCACAGAGGACCCTTCTTATTTGGGTCATTGGTAATCACTTTGAGATCATGAATGTACCAGTCATTTCCTGTGTGGGGGACAATGCCTCAGAGTATACCTTCCTATCCAGTGGCTCTTACATTCTCCCAACTCCACTGCCACTCTTTTACAATGTTCCCTGAAGCTTGAGGACATATTATTGAAGGGTTGATGGACTTTCCTCATGAAAGACTGATGAACTTTCTTTAACTCAGAAAGCTCTGAGAAAGTGAAACAATTTGAGAAATTCCACCCTACAGAAAAACCACTGTGGCAGTTCCTGTGACTCATAAAATATCCAACAAACCAAACATTGCTGTTATTCAGTTACTTGCCTATCCCCTCCAGACTGTGCCTGATTCCTATTTCCTCAAATAGTGCCTTTATAAGCTGAGTCCCTTCCCCTGCAATGTGCTTCAGCCTACATCCCACAGAAAAGACCCCTTGCTGTACTTCAATTAACAGTCTCTGTCTGTTGAGATTTAGTCCAGTTTGGTTTTCTCTTTCACTTTCCCTACAGTTACAAGTCACATTTAGTGTTGAGATCTCTGCAGCCGCAAAGATTCTGCTTTAGTGAGTTTTGAGTCTCCTCAGTGTTTACTGCTATCATCCTGGAGGAGGTTCTCAGGCAAGATTCACTGGAGTCATATTTAATTGTGGTAGTTTGAATATATGTCCCCCAATATATTCAGTGTTTTACTAGTCATAGTTTGCATCTTCAATCACCTTGCTAGAGGCAATGTCACTGGGGGCCGGTCTTAAGGTGTTAATGGTGTGGGTTTGAGATTCCATTGTAAAGATATGCAAATGTGCCTAGCAGGAGTTCCTGAAGTGTGCTGTGTGACCTTTTGGCTGTAGTTTTTTTTGCTCTGTGTGCTGTGGTGGCTGGTTGGCTTTGCTCTCTCTGCTTGGCCCTGTGAGAGCAGGCCAGCTTCTTCTGCCATTATGGAACTTCCCCTGGATCTGTAAGCTTCAATAAATAATATCCCTTCCTCCATAACTGTGCCTGGTCTGGAAGTTCATCTCAGCGAACCTGAAGTTGTCTGCTACATTAATCTACTACTTCCTCTGTAATATTTCCTGGGCCCTGGTAGATGTGACTCATTTCATGGTAGGCAGTCAGCTTTCTTTTCTTATTATTCTTGCTACTCTTGTGTCTCCGTGATTTTTGTTGCTGTGGTAATTTGAAAATATTCCCCCCCGCCCATAGACTCCAGTGTTTTATTAAAGTTTGTAATTTGGATCTCCAGCTGCCTGGCTGGAGATGGTGATGCTGGGGACAAATCCTGGAGTTCAGCCTTAAGGTATCACATGAGACAGATCTGAATTCCAGTCCAAAGGTATAAGAGAGAAGTCTGAGTTTTGAAGCTTGCTGCCCATTTGTTCTTGTTGCTTTTGGTGTTTGCTGGCTAGTGATGGTTGTTTCTCTCTGCTTTGATGTATGGAAGTAGCTTCTTCATCAGTGCCACTGATGAAACTTCCCCCTGGATATGTAAGCTTCAAATAAAATCCTTCCTTCTATAAGCTGTGTCTGGTCTGGATGTTTATTCCAGGAATATGAAGCTGTCTACAACAGATGCTATCTGTGAAAAGCAGATTATCTAGCCAAACGTGAGAACAGCATGGATTTTAGAAGAGTTGAGGTCATTGATGGTCAGAGTTATAATTGAGAGAGATGAGTTAACCCTTGTTAAGTTGAACACTTTCGGGAGTGTGGTGTTTTCTTGATCTTCAATTACTTTAACAGCTGTTCTAGTTTTGATTATTGGTTTTTCCCTCCTATATCCTCTTGAGTATGTTTCCTCTTTTCTTAAGTGTGAAATATTCCATCTAGTATTCTCTATAGGTCTGTCTTAGTACTTACTTATTTATAAAGTTGGCTTTTGTTCCAATGTTTTTTCTTTCACCTTCAATTATGAGGGATAATTTTGCTAGGTATATCAATTTGGTTTGGCAGCCTTGGTCTTTCAAAATTTGAAATACTCCTTTCCAAGCCCTTTTGGCTTTTAGCATTTCCACTGAAAAATCACATGTAATTCTGATGGGTTTATCTTTGTTAGTGATGAGCTATTTTTCTCTTGTAGCTTTTAGTGCCCTCTTTTTGTTTTCTGCTTAGTGTTTTAAATATAATATGATATGGAGAATTTCTTATGTGGGTCTCTCTATTTGGTTGTCTATGTGTCTCCTGTACTTGGATAGGCCTCACTTTTGTAAGATTAAGAAAACTTTCTTCTATAATTTTATTGAAGATAGTTTCTATGCCTTTTTCCTGAAGTTTTCCCATTCTTGTATGTCCCTGATTTGAATGTTTGGTTTCTTTAATGTGTAGTGGTTTAAATAGGTGGTCCCTTAAACTGAGCCTTGAATTCTAAGTCTCCAGTGGGCAGAACCCTATTGGGGAAGAGGTATGTCACTAGGGGCAGATCTTTGAGTCTAGTCCTAAGGTGTGTGGAGAGCAATTTGGAAGTCTTGACTGGTGCTTACTGGTATTAGTGGTGCTGGCTATTGGTGGTATCTCTGTTTGGAGGTATAGAAGGGAACCAGCTTCTTCTACCATTCATGGTGTTGTAAGCCTGAAATAAACCCTTTCCTTCCACAAGCTCCTTCTGGTTAGATATTTTTCCCAGCAATGAGAAATTGACTACAATATAAAGTGTCTCTTATTTAGCCTCACATTCTGTTCATGCTTTTTTTTCCTGACTTGTATTGATTTTGACCTCCCAATCCATTTCTTATATTTTGTTCTTAAGCCCTGATAGTTTGCTCTCAACATGATCTTTTGTGTTTGTGAGGCTTTCATGAGAGCCTTTTGATTGAGTTATTTCATTATTTATTTCCATTTGGATTTTCTTCATTATCTCTATCTCTTTATTGAGTTCAATTTTCATTTCTTTGTTTGACTTTCTTATGTCTTATTGACAACTTGTGCTCATTTGGAATTAATTCAGGCATTTGATCATGTCTTTTTTAAATTCATTCCACTGCCTATTGAGTTCTTTCTGTTGATTCTCCTCTAGCTCATTCAGCAGCTTGTTCATGAATCCATGTTTATTGAAAATATACTTATCATATTTGCATTTTGTAATGTTTGTCTGGAGTTTCCTTGAAGTAGTTTTCATTGGAGGCTTACACTATTCCAATAGGCATTCCTTTTTGGTTTTTCAAGGTAGGGTCTCACTCTGGCCCAGGCTCACCTGGAATTCACTCTGTATTCTCAGGGTGGCCTCGAACTCTTGGAGATCCTCCTACCTCTACCTCCCAAGTGCTGGGATTAAAGGCATGCACCACCATGCCTGGCATTCCATTAGGCATTATCTTTTTAAAAAAAAATTATTTATTTGCAAGCAGAGAGAGAGAGAAGAGAGGCAGACAGAAAGAAAGGGCATGCCAAGGCCTCTAGCCACTGCAAACAAACTCCAGATTCATGTGCCCCTTGTGCATCTGGCTTATGTGGGTCCCAGAGAATGGAACCAGGATCCTTTGGATTTGCAGGCAAACGCCTTAACTTCTAAGCCATCTCTCCAGCCCCCATTAGGCATTCTTGATAGACTTTTACTCAGCTAGACATCTT
Source organism: Orientallactaga sibirica (assembly GCA_036365145.1). Taxonomy (NCBI): domain Eukaryota; kingdom Metazoa; phylum Chordata; class Mammalia; order Rodentia; family Dipodidae; genus Orientallactaga; species Orientallactaga sibirica. The sequence goes on from JAEOAD010000840.1 coordinate 1,328,313, forward strand.
GCCTTTTTGCCTTCTGTTTTTTGTTTTGCTCTGGAATTTGCTCAACTATAGATAACCTGTTTTTCTTTCTGAGAATGCAGCAATAGTAGCTCTGGGCTTTAGTGGGGCTTATGTTGAGTAGCCTTTTCAACCTTGATCTAGGTGGGCATGGGCTGGTAGTCTATCTGTTGCTTTGGGATGGGCACACTAAACCTTAGCAGTCTACTCCATGTGTAGGCAGTCTCCACAGGCATCTGGGATGGGTAACATGGGGAGTGTGACATTTGAAGCCAACTTGGGGAGGCCTTATTCTATTTGCTTGTACTCAGTGCAGCACTGGTAGGCAGGGAGGCAAATGGGGAGAGTGACAAATGGGCCTGATTCACAATTTAGGTGTGCATAGGCCAGGGAGGTACATGTGTAAATGAATAGGTACTGGAGGTGGGGTGCTCACCTGGACTCTGAATGGCCTACTGGGTTCCCTGGCAGTTTCCCCACAGGTCTGGGCTGGTGAGTATGACCAGCTAAGAGAGGGTCTAATCTAGCTGTACTTACTAAGAGGAAAGCTGGCTTGTGGTCCTTCTTTAGAAAATAAAAGTAAATATAGTTTTGCACTTAAAATTTGCCACACAAATGCTGAAAAAATTAGAGAATGCATTTCATGATCAACTAACAAGATGAATTGCCATAATATTTAAGTGCAAACCAGCACATCATTTTTTTTTTTTTTTGTTTTTGGGGTAGGGTCTCACTCTGGTCCAGGCTGACCTGGAATTAACTATGTAGTCTCAGGGAGGCCTCGAACTCTCGGCAATCCTCCTACCTCTGCCTCCCGAGTGCTGGGATTAAAGGCGTGCGCCACCACGCCCGGCTTAAACCAGCACATTATTGATGATTAGATAAAGCCAGAATTAATACTTATGAAAGTAAAATCCTGTGCACTAAAACATAGAATTATGGATTCAAGAGGAGGGAGATCAAGAAGATAAGGGTAGAAGAGACTAGAGTTAGAAAAGAAAATATGTGATTATGAAATTTATGAAATTTGGTGAATTTGAAATGATAAGTGTGGCAGTGTCATCAATGAATTACAATTGTGTAGAAAATGGAAAAGGAGAATAAGAATAAGACAAGGGTTTTACAGATCCAGGGGAAGTTTCATAAAGGCAGGAAAAAGCCTGCTCTTCACAGGGCCAAACAGAGAGAGAAAGCCAACCAGCCACCACAGCACACAGAGCAAAACTACAGCCAAAAGGTCAACAGCACACTTCAGGAATAGGCACATTTGCATATCTTTACAATGGAATCTCAAACCCACACCTTAAGACCAGCCCCAGTGAATTGCCCCTAGCAAGGTGATTGAAGATGCAAACTATAACTACTAAAACACTAAATATATTGGGGGACATATATTCAAACTACCACAGTTTTCAAATAGAATTCTGCAAAAGTCATGGCAGTAACCTGAACTTCAATGCCAGCAGTGAAGCTACAGAGAAGTTGATAAATTCAAGAACTATTTAGGAATTTTAATTAACAGAACTTCCTGATTGATTAGTATAATGATGAGTCTGGCAAGTAGAGACACAATAAAAATAATTACCATCTTGAGAGATGCTGATGTCTTTCAATTAGAAAGAAAGATAGGGTTAAGGGGGAATTGGTTAATTTAGTTTAGACTGAGGCTGAGGCAGTTATAAGGCATAACATCATAGAAAAAGAGTTGTAGTGTACAAGGAATACTTAGTTTTTTCAGTATGTTTCTGTGCATGTGACAGTGATAACTTCAGAGAACGGGGAGAGCGTTTAGAAACATGAATGGAATGTTTTTATGCTGTGAAGCTGTTCTAGCAGAAAACCTCAAGGTAACTCTCAAAGCTGAGAAGAAAGGTTTCAGTAGACAAAAATTTTAAAAAGATCACTAAACTGGTGAGATTAATTTCACCTTGCATGCCACTTTGCTCTTACTCCATCATTGCTTATTTAATATGTGTTTGTTTAATTCCTGATAAACTCTACTAATATATCAGCAGATAAAGTTGTAATTCATAAATTGTAGGTGATGAAGTTGAAAATTGCTGTGCTCTTAACTTTCTTTCACCACACACAGAATTTCTTCTTAGACAAAGCTGACAGAATTTTGTGCTCTTCTCTTAGTTTTCAAATTTTAAAATTCCTGGAAATAATGGCAAATAGAGTCTATCTGTCTATCATCTATATTTGTCTGTATGTTTATCTACCTACTTACCCTATCTATATATATTTTTCAAGTCTCTATGATCTATCTTCTACCCATTGATGCAATTGAATATATAGGACATAACCTTCTTTTGGGGGGGGGTGAATTACAATAAAATAGTGTCTGATATGGAGATATTAGGAATATAAATATTCCCAATTTTCTGAAAGAGCATGAACATAAATGGTTCCAGGAAAAAATAAAGAGGAAAAAAGCTGATTTTCAGTGTTTCAATTTCTTTATTTTTAAGTTGTTACACTTGGAGTTTATTTTTACCTCATTCTGTGCAGGCAATTGCCCAGTGATCTACTGCTGACCCAATGAACCTCTTTTATTTTATACTGGAACTTCTCCAAATCCATTTTCCATCATAACTCCCCACCACTGTATTTATGATATTCTGTTTATAGGGGAGCACTGGAGACTCAGTGGCTTTTAATAATCAGTGCTAAGTGAGATCATGTACAGTTCACAAAAATACAAGTAACAAGTCAAAAACATGGTTCACATCTTAAACTTCAAGTTAGCCTTCTATGTCAAATTTTCCAGTTATACTGAGAACTAATATACCTAGACTATGATATGGATTGTTAGTTCACCAAGTAGGTATATTTGGACTGCTTACAGTGATTCCACTGGTTTCACAGAATTCACCCCCATCTTTGATTTTTCAATGAATTCTTAGTTTCATGAGTTCAATTTTGCCTTATCATTCTTTTACTTTGAGGGTAGATATTTTTAAACTTGATATTCAAGAAAGTGTTTTTTTTTTTTTTCTCTACCATTGTTAACTCTCTGTTTCCAGGTGAGGAAGATACTATATAATAAAATAAATATCAACACTCCCCTCTTCTTTAAACAGTAGTAGTTCTAATTATGGAGAAGGAATGAAATTAAAGATTGTTTTAAAAATGTAAACTTCTTCCTCTTGTTTTAAAAGCATACTCAACTACTAGTAGATTTATGCATTAATTAGTGTCTTTTGGCTTGCCTGCTGAGAAAACATTGACTCTTGCAAGAACTATTTGATTCTTTAAGAGTAATGAAATATCTAAAGACATTTCTAGCTAGTTTTTAAAACTAAATATACAGTGTCTCACCCATAAAGAGCTAGAATTATTTTTCTTTCTTTCTGTGAAAGATACATAATTCATAACCTAATGAGCTGAAAGGTCCTCTCAAAAGTAAAATTATATTATTACTCCCTGGAGTACGATAGGCACATTATCCTTTAGTAACTCATTCAAGTTTATTTTATTTTAAAATGTTAAACACAATATCTTCTTTTTAATCATGTCATTAGATGAATACCAAGATTTAAGAAGGTAGAAATTACTAGAGTAAAAATAGAGATAAATCCTAGCTTGCATTCATAGTTGTTGTCTTTTGGTTAAGGGAGAATTGAGTATTTATAAATTAGGAATAAAAACACTGGTTTTAGTTGATTCTCCTGTATTCTTATCTCCTTTTCTACCCCTACCCTTTTTGTGTCCTCCTCTTTTCTCCTTTTTGTTTACTTATCACATGTATACTTTTGCTGTTCCTTGACATATCTTATTATCTGCTCTGGGTCACTATTCTAGCTTTATAAGCTTTATTTACATTTAGCCCGCCACTTTATATAAATACATATAAATATTATAATCCAGGATTTGCATATGAGAGACAGCATAGCAGTTTTGGGCTATCTGTTTTGGGTTACCTCCTACGGTAGTTTGAATAGATGTCCCCCAATATATTCAGTGTTTTATTAGTTTATAGTTTGCATCTGCAGCCACTTGGATGGAGGCAGTGTCACTGGGTGGATCTTAAGGTGTGGTGGCGGGTTTAGAATTTTAATCTAAAGATATGCAAAGTGTGCCTAGCCAGGTATGGTAGTTTGAATAGATGGCCCCCAATATATTCAGTGTTTTATTAGTTTATAGTTTGCATCTGCAGCCACCTGACTGGAGGCAATGTCACTGGGTGGATCTTAAGGTGTGGTGATGGGTTTAAGATTTCAATCTAAAGCTATGCAAAGTGTGCCTAGCTTGGAGTTCCTGAGGTGTGCTGTGCTGTGCTGTGTGGCTTATGGCTTTTGGCTTGTGGCTTTGGTCTCTGTGTTTGGTCCTGTGAAATCAGGCCAGCTTCTTCGGCCATTATGGAACTTCCCCTGGATCTATAAGCTTCAATAAATAATATCTCTTCCTCCATAACTGTGCCTGGTCTGGAAGTTCATCTCAGTAAACCTAAGGTCACTATTCTAGCTTAATAGGCTTTATTTAAAGTTAGCCCACCACTTTATATAAATACATATAAATATTATAAGCCAGGATTTGCATATGAGAGAAAGCATAGCAGGTTTGGGCTGTTTTGGGTTACCTCACTTAATATAATTCATCCTAGAACCATCCATTTTCTGGCATATATAATAATCTTAATTTTCTTTTTTTAAATAAAAAAGATGTTTATTTATTTATTTATTTATTTATTTATTTATTTATTTATTTATTTATGAGAGATAGAGAAAGGGAATAGGTGTGGCAGGGCCTCTAGCCATTGCAAAGGTGCTCCAGACATATGCACCACCTTGTGCACCTGGCTTTATGTGGGTACTGAGGAATAGAACCTAGGTCCTTTGGCTTTGCTGGCAAGTGCCTTAACCACTAGACAATCTCTCCAGACCTCTGTATGTATAATTTATAAGTATGTGCATGGGCACGTGCATGCTGTATGGAGGTCAGATGATGACCTCAGCGTTTTTCTCCTGTCACCATTTAAAAATATTTTTATTTATTTGCAAGAAAGAGGGAGAGAGAGAGAGAGAGAGAGAGAGAGCAGTCTCTCAGCTGCTGAGAGAAACAATGGGCACAGCCCCACTTTGGGCCTGGAGATTGGAACCAGCCCAGCCCTCCTGTCACCATTTAAAAATATTTTTATTTATTTGCAAGAAAGGGTCTCACACTAGCCCAGGCTGAGCCTGGTTTATCAAGGGTCTCATAGGCAATCCCCTCAAACTCATGGCAATCCCCCCTACCTCTGCCTCCTGAGTGCTGAGATTAAAGGCATGCCCCACCATGCCAAAGCATAATCTTAATTTTCTTATGAGTAAAATTTCATCATGTACATGTGCCATACTTTTATTACCCATTCTATTTTCTAGCTATTGTGAATAGAGAAGCAATTAACATCAATAAACAAATTGTGTTTAAAAATATAATGATACTGTGGTGGTTTGATTCAGGTGTCCCTCCATAAATTTAGATGTTCTGAATGTTAGGTTCCCAGCTGATGGGGATTTGGGAACTAATGCCTCCTAGAGGCAGTGTATTGTTGGGTTATGGGTATTATAACCAGTTTCCCCTTGCCAGTGTTTGGCACACTCTCCTGTTGCTGTAGTACATCTGATGTTGGTCAAGAGGTGATGTCCATCCTCAGCTCATGCCATCATTTTCCCCTGCCATCATGGACCTTCCCCTCGAGTCTGTAACCCAAAATAAACCTTTTTTTTTCCCCACAAGATGCTCTTGGTCGGGTGTTTTCTGCCAGCAATGCAAACCTGACTGCAACAGAAACCCAAAACTCGATATGCTAACTAAAATATAAAAGTGTAAAAAAAAAGTATTTGGTATTTACTGGGTAAAATATAACTGTTACTAAACAACCTGCATTTTTTTCCCCAAAATGTTTAGTTCGTTATTGCATGTCGTTTTGAGAATTTAACACAAGCCTCATGCATGTTAGGTGAACATTCTACCACTGAATTGCAGCTCCAGACCACTTTTTTTTGACATTGCAGCTCAATTCCTATGGTAAGAGCCCTCTGCAGTGATTCCTAACAAGTTTGCCTCCTTATGTTTTTGCCCTTGGAAATACCCTTTATTAATATATAATGGATTTGAATACATTAACATATAATACATTTTATTAACATAAAATGATTAAAGAACACAATATGGCAAAGTAAGAGATGCAGGGAAGTCACTGCTGGCTTCTTCAACCTCTCTTTATTTCTAAGTCTGTCTCCTTCTCCCTCTTCTCCATCTGCCCCCTCTTTTTTTTTTCTTTAATGCTTACTGTAAGTAATCAAGTTATCATCTAGAAGGGATTATGTATCAAGGAATTGAGGGTAGCCTTTGTCCATTAGCCAATAAGAAAGTGAGACCCTAGGTTGAATAATGATTTGCATCTAATGTAATATCTTGTCTTCAATTTCTCTCTAAGCAAAATTTTCACATGAGGGCACAGCCCTGGATGATACTGTGATTACAGCTTGGGGGTCCTTGAGCCAAAGCTCACATGTAAACTATACCCAGATAACTGAGACAGAGATGCTGTGAGAAAAAAAAAAATGTATGTACCTTAAGGCATCAAATTTTAGGGTAATTTGCTGTGGATAAATAAGTAAGTAATAAAATTCCAAATAAATCGTCACTAAAACATGCATTTTATTTATGTATTCTTGTATTATATGTAAATGTATCAGTGTTCAGTGATAAGCGTTATGTAAACATTTGTAAATATGAAATTTTCATATAGTCCCATGAGCCATTTTAAAAATCACATTGTATTCATGTGAATTTATCTCCAAAGAAGGAGGAGACATTATTTTGAATTTGATGGACAATTCTTTCTGTGCTGTTTAATTTTCATCTGAGCTCCCAGGACTCATAGCACACATTTGAAGGGAGAGATTTCTGTCTCTGCTAGAAGTTTATGTTATCTGCTTCCTTTCCACTATATGATAATAGTAGATCTTATATATTATAAAAACAAAAAGATACCAAACAATTCCAGAAAGAGCTAAAGAAGGTCAAATAGTTGCCAGATTAGAAGTATAAAAATTTCTTGGGCTGGAGAGATGGCTTAGCGGTTAAGGCGCCTGTCTCCTAAGCCCAAGAATGCTGGTTTCAATCTCCAGTGGTTCCAATCTCCAGGTCCCATATTTAGCCAGATGCCAAGTGACGCAAGGGCACAATGCTGCACATGACCACAAGGGGGCACACACATCTGGATTTCGTTTGCAGCAGCTGAGAGACTGCTGGCGCGCCCATCTCTATCTGTCTTCCTCTCCCTCCCTCTCTCTTGGTAAACCCGACACCAGAATAATTTTATTTTTATTTACTTATTTGAGAGAGATAGAGAAGCAGAGAGAGAGAGAGAGAGAGAGAGACAGACAGACAGAGAATGGGCTCACTAGGGCCTCCAGCCATTGTAAATGAACTCTAGACTCATGCCCTACCTTGTGCATCTGCCTTATGTGAGTCCTGGGGAATTGAACCGAGGTCCTTTGGCTTTACAGACAAGAGCCTTAACCACTAAGCAATCTCCCCAGCTCAACTCCAAGGTTTAGAGACTGAGTTAAAAATCACAATGCTTAGAACAGGATTAATCTTTTCAGAATCCTTTATTGCCTGACATCTGGAAATACTATTTCTTTTAAGGAATTTAGATCAGCTCTAGTCATTCACAAAATGGATATGCTTATTTATTTGTACATAAAGAATTAAATCTTTTTAGAATATTTGATACTACAGAATATCCAGCATGTGAAAAGTTTTATAGAGTTGATCAATATTTTAATTTTATGTGGGAATGCCATTTGTATAAAATACCTAACATAAAATGTTAGACATATGTTTAGGGTTATTTCAGAAATAATTCCAAGCCAAAATTCCCTTAATATTTCTTAGGAAACTCAAGTCAGCAACACAAACAGAAATCTTTAAAAACAAGCATTCTCACAAATAACAACCCAAAGATATACTAGTTTGAGGACTGGAGAGATAGCTTAGAATTAAGGGGCTTGCCTGCAAAGCCAAAGGACCCAGGTTCAATTCCCCAGAACCCACCTAAGCCAGATGCACAAGGTGGCTCATGTGTCTGGAGTTAGTTTGCAGTGGCTGGATGCCCTGGCATGCCCATTCTCTTTCTCTCTTTCCTCTTTCTCCCTTTCTATTCCTCTCTCTCTCTCTCAAATAAATAAAATTAAAAATATTTTTAAAAGATATACTGGTTTGATCTTTATATGCTATAAGGTGATGCAAGCAGCATTCATTGGTGTTACATGAGGTCATGTGCAGTGCAAAGTGTGCATGTTTCTTAAGGATCAAGGGTGCAATGATGCCCTGTAATTCAACAAAGAAAAACATTACCAGGAACATATTGAATTTATCTGGGTGTGGTGGTGCATGCCTTTAATACCAGCACTCGGGAGGCAGAGGTAGGAGGATTGCCGTGAGTTCGAGGCCACTCTGAGACTACATAGTTAATTCCAGGTCAGCCTGGGCCAGAGTGAAACCCTACCTCGAAAAAAAAAAAAAAAAAAAAACATATTGAATTTATCATTGGTTGGATTTCTAATTAAATTTTGGTTGTTGAACATTTGAGACATTTTTAAAAATAGAAGATTTTCTTTTTTTTTTTTTTTTTTTTTGTCAAGGTAGGGTTTTTGGTCCAAAATACATTTATTGTTTATTTTCAAGTGCTGGGAGAATGAGAGAATTGTTTAGACAGAGAATGAGATGGAGACAGAGAGAATGGATGCACCAGGACCTCTAGCCACTGTGAATGAACTCCAGACTCATGTGCCACTTGTGCATCTGGTTTTTAATTTTTTTTTTATTTTAATTTTTTTAACTTTTGGAGAGAGACAGAGAGAGAGGGAGAGGAAGACAGATAGAGATGGGCACGCCAGCAGTCTCTCAGCTGCTGTGAACGAAATCCAGATGTGTGTGCCCCCTTGTGGGCAAGTGCGGCATTGCGCCCTTGCGTCACTGCATCTGGCCAAACATGGGACCTGGAGATTGGAACCCAGTTCTTAGGCTTAGCTGTCAGGTGCCTTAACCGCTAAGGCATCTCTCCAGCCCGTGCATCTGGTTTTATGTGGGTACTGGGGAACTGGCTTTGTAGGCAAGAGTATTAAGTGCTGAGCCATGTCTCCAGCATAATTTTTAATTTTTCAAATTATATATTGTTTTAGCTATTTGCAGAAGAGAGAGAATGGGTATATTAGGACCCCTTGCCACTGCAAACAGACTCCAGATGCATGCACTACTTTGTGCATCTGGATTTATAGGGGTACTGGGTATTTTACCTGGGCTAGCAGGTGTTGCAAGCAAGTCCCCTGAACCACTGACTCATCTCCCAAGTTTCAATTTTTCAATTTTTTTACTAACAATTTTAACACATACAAAATATACATACATGTATGTATATTTTGATAATAATCTTTTGTCATTATCTTCTTTTATTTCCTGCCCCTGTGCCCTTACACTGAACTCCTTTACTTTCCAATTCATTCTTCTTCTATTTTGATGTCATTATTTTCTCCACCTTCATCACCCATGATAAAATGTCATTATTATTGATTGAAAGATATTTTTATAAAATTGTTCTTTAAGCATCTTATGAAACAATATTCTGGATTAGTTTTCATTAGATTTTTTTGTCTCTCTCATTATCAGTGATAGAAACCAGACTGGAGGAATGAAGAATTGGATTGATTCATGAGGACAAGCTATCACAATTTTCAAGCTGAATGCTTAGATTGAAATGGATTAAAATAAATTAGCCAGGCTGGATGGATGGCTTAGCTGTCAAGGCGTTTCCCTTCAAAGCCAAAGGACCCAGGTTTGATTCCCCAGGACCCACGTTAGCCAGATGCACAAGGGGCTGCATGCATCTGGAGTTCGTTTGCAGTGGCTGGAAGCCCTGGTGTGCCCATTCTCTCTCTATCTCTGTCAAATAAATAAATAAATAAATGAAATATTTAAAAAATCAAATAAAATAGCCATACAAATATCAGTGACATTGGTTTCTGAGTGGAAGAACAAGTGTAGTCATTACCAGAAGCTTAGATACTTGAAAATGATGAGGAAAAGGTATTAGTCAAAGGATGCATTACAGTCTGGTAAGAATATATATATGTACATATGGAGAGAGAGAGAGAGAGAGAGAAGCAAATGTAGAAAAGTGATTTTCCAGGGCAAGTGGTAGAAGAAGTTTCATAGTTGGTAGGAGAGGGAGAGTAAAAGCGGAAATGACTGATAATAGTTAAAACATTTATTTTGGGCTGGACAGATGGCTTAGTGGTTAAACACTTGCTAATGAAGCCTAAGGACCCAGGTTTGAGGTGTATTCCCCATTACCCATGTAAGCCAGATGCACAAGGTAGCACATGCATCTCGAGTTTGTTTGCAGTGGCTGGAAGCCCTGGTGGGCCTATTCTCTCTCTCTCTCTCTCTCTCTCTCTGCCTCTTTCTCTGTCTGTTGCTCTCAAATAAATAAATATAAATAAACAAACCAAAAAATTTTATAAACCATTTATTTTGTTGGTGATGTTAAGCATTTTCCAAAATATCAGATAGACGATCACTCTGTAAATGAGTCATTAGAAACCAACACATTTTGATAACTTGTCTAAAGTGACACAATTAGATAGTGATTGACTTGGAACTTGTATCTCTGTGTGTACAGCTACAAGGCATTTATCCTTACCAAGTGAAAACATATTTAACTGCTAGCTAAATTATTGGCATTGACATGTGAATTTACCAACATCATAGTTTGAGATCCTCAAAGAGTACCTCACTTTTGTCACAATTTTGAGTTTATTATTATTATTGATCGAAGCCTAACTTTATAAAATTGTTCTTTATGCAGCTTATGAAACAGTATTCGAGATTAGTTTTACTTGGATTTTTTTATTTATTTTGAAGATGTCACCATGTAACCCAAGGTAGCCTCAAACTCACTATTTTGCTTTCACCTCCCATGTGCTGGGTGACAGGTCACCATGTTTCATTCTGTTTTATTTATTATTTCTATACATAGATATATCTTAATTTAATGCTATTGGGCAGGCAACAATTTAACCCACAATAAGTATCTGTCATCCTTGGTGGTAGTTTTGGTATTGATATCATTGTGTAATATTTTCTCCTTAAATGAAGACTAGACTGAATGCCTTGCCTTTAATGCCTAGACAATGGCAAAGATGACAGGATATCAGTTGTATGATCCTTTTGCAAAAGACCACCTCTGATCTTGTTGAAACTTTCCTTTTGCAGGTTCAATTGCTTGCTCACTTAATGATAAAACAAGGTTATATGTGAGATGTTCTAAAGAAAGGCCCGTATGTCAAAAGACTATGTAAGACCTCTATCCCACATCTCACAAAGAACCAGAGTTTCAGTCCCAATCCACAAGAAGCTAAATCCTGCTAACATCCAGGTAAATAAGGGAGAAAGTAGACCCTTTCCAGAGAGCAGAGAATGATCACAGACTAGAAATAGCCTGCAGCCAAAGGATCCAGATAAGTCACACTTAAATTCCTAATACACAAGAAATGTAACATAGGTGTGGTTGCTTTAAATCATTAGCTTTTAGGATAGTTTTGGATACCAATATGTAACCTACCAAATATTTGACAAATGTTTTTATAAACTTCTGGATTTTGGTGGCATACTATGGCCAAGAGCCTATGTTACAGTGAGATGTGCATTTAAATAGTTATCCAATAACTAAGACTAAGGTTTCAAGTAGCCTTGTTAGTTCAGAGGAAAATATAACTTGGCACAACCATTCTTTACTTAGCCTATCAATATTTGAGCAGAACATTGACAAAAAAAAAAATCACTTTTCATTGAGGACAAAGAAAAATCATTTTATCACAGATATATAAACCAGTGAAAAAACTTTCATTCTCACTTTAACTGTTTGTCAAGAATGAGAACATCCCCATGTTAAGATATTTACAGGGTGAAAATTGAGAGTTTCACACAACTCTCTACTCCAGATCAACTTTGTATACTCTTTGGCCTATGAAAAGATAAGTGTGGATTTTTTTTGGCAATGAAGATTAAAAAAAATATTGTACTAGCTTCCTAAGTTTGCTCTAAAAAAAGTACCACAAACTTTATGGCTTAAAGTACATTTATTTTCTTATGATTCCAGAGCCTAGAAACTCAAAATCAAGAAATCAACAAAGGTTCATTCTCCTCAAATAATTCTTGGGGAAGATTCTTTTTTCTCTTTAATTTTGTCTTAGGTCTTATTTGAGTTTTAGCAGTATTACTCTTGTTTTCAAATGGCATTCCCCTGTGGATTTGCATGTGTGGGCACAAATTTCCCTTTTCTTATAAGTATGCTAGTTGTACTAGAGTAATGCCTGCCCTTAAACTTGCATAGCATAATTTTATTTGCAAAATTCCTATTCCTTTTAAAAATATTTTTTAATTTCACTTCAAATATATATATATATATATATATATATATATATATATATATATATATAGAGAGAGAGAGAGAGAGAGAGAGAGAGAGAGAGAGAATAGGTGCACCAGGGCCTCCAGCTGATGCAAATGAACTCTAAACTTGTACACCATTTTGTGGATCTGTCTTATGTGGGACCTGGGGAATCAAACCTGGGTCCTTTGTCTTTGCAGGCAAGTGCAGTAACTGCTAATCCATCTCACCAGCCCCAAAGTTCCTATTTCTAAATAAGAACACTTTAAGAGGTACCTGGAGTTAAGACATCAGTATATCTTAATGGCAAGATAATCCAACGTATGATAATATTTCCCCTTTGTCTTACAAGGTCATTTAAAATATCTGTATTTGGCTTTGTTACATCATTCAACCTTTTCTATGCCAATCAAATAAATTATACTTCTATCAGTCAATACTTTTCTGAACTATAATTGTGTTCTATTCTTATTTTACCTTCCATATTCTAAATATTGTTCCCTTCAAGAGTGTGTAAACAATGTGGTAGCGGATATCTTTATGTAATTCAACAAAAAAAAATTAAAAATATTATCTGGTAAATGAGAATGGTTTTACTTATTTTTATCTGATGGTAGAATATAGCACGTTTTGAAACTGATTCCAATTTTAGGAGTTCTGATTATTGTGAAATTCTCCATTATAGTTTATGTCAGTGTAAAATAGTTGGAATACCAGCCTGATTGTTTTTAATCATCTAAGGTTTGATTTATGTGAACTCATTCTAGAGTGAGGAAGCAATACCATTACCCCAGAGGACCCAACTATAAAATTGTTATATATTCTTTCACCAAATAATGGATAGACTCTCTCTCTCTCTCTCTCTCTCTCTCTCTCTCTCTCACACACACACACACGTTACTACTTTAGTTAATTCATTTGTGGTAGTATTATTTTTAAAGCATTATTAAAATATAACTCACATATAATTCAATCCATTCATTTAATATATTTTTTTTTACCTTTTTCTTACCACATTCACAATGTTGCACTACCATTCCACATTCAGTTATACAGTATTTATATTACTCATAAAGTTAACACTTTTACTATTGACAGTCATTTTCCTTTCTCTGTCCTACCAAATATCCTTTTTCTCCTACCACTATCCCTGGAAAATCCCTTTTCTATATTTACATATCTATCTATCTATCTATCTATCTATCTATCTATCTATCATTTATCTATCTATATGACTTTTGGCTTTATTGTCTTACTGTAATACATCCTATGACCAGTACATCTTCCTCATCACTTCAGGTACCTAAGCTTCTGGTAATGATTATTCCACTCTTCTCCCACTATCAGTTTTATTTCAAATTGCATATAATAAGTGAGATCATGAAGTTTATATCTTCTTGAGCATGGTTTATTTCACCCACCCTACTATTCACTTAACATAATGTTCTTCAGTTCACTCAGATCATTGCAAATGTCAGAATTTTCTTCTCTTGTGAATAGTATTCCATTTTGCATGCATAGCAGTATACTTGTCTTATACATTCATGCAATTATGGATAGCTAGGTTAGTGCTACAATAATGAGATTCTTTTCAGCATGTGAACATATGTAGTATGTGTGTGTGTGTGTGTGTGTGTGTGTGTGTGTGGTGGTGTATCTGCTTGTGTGTGCAGATGTGTGTTCCCATGTTAATGGTACAGGGGCCAGAAAAGAAAATTGTGTCCATCTTCCATCACACATACACACATTTTCTTGAGAACAAGTCTCTTTCTGAACCTGGAGCTGCATTTTCTCTCAATCCCCAAAGATTCTTTAGTGTGTTCCCCACTGGATTGGGCTTACAGACACGTGTAGCCACACCCACCTGGTTATATGGGTGCTGGAAAATCAGATTCAGGTGGTTTCAGGTCTTCTCAAGCTCTCAATCTTCCACAAGAAGTGCCCTTACCAACTAGAACATCTCTTCAGATGCTCTGGATAGGTGTGTGTGTAGTGTGTGCATGCAGGTGCAGGTGCAAATGTCTCTTGCACGTTGTTGTAGTCAGGTTCGTATTACTGGCAGAAATCACCCTAGCAAGAGTAGCTTGTAGGAAGAAAGGTCTTTTTTGGCTTACAGACTCGAGGGGAAGCTCCATGAGGGCAGGGGAAAGCAATGGCATGAGCAGAGGGTGGGCATCAACCTCTTAGCCAACAACAGATAGACCACAGCAACAGGAGAGCGTGCCAAACACTGGCCTGGGGAAACTGGCTATAACACCCATAAGCCCACCCCAACAATACACTGTCTCCAAAAGGCATTAATTCCCAAATCAGGCCCTCATTCTTGTTTAGCAAGTGTTCTTAACTTCTAAGCCATCTCCCAGCTCCCATGTTTATGTTTTAACCTTGATTTCAGTTCCTTTGCAAATATTCCCAGTAGTGGGATCGATGCAACATACTATAGTCCCACAGTCCCAATCTTTTGTATTTTAAAATGATTAGAACCGGGCGTGGTGGTGCACGCCTTTAATCCTAGCACTTGGGAGGCAGAGGTAGGAGGATCACTGAGAGTTCAAGGCCACTCTGAGACTACATAGTGAATTCCAGGTCAGCCTGAGCCAGAGTGAGACCCTACCTTGAAAAAAAAAAAAACAAAAAAACAAAATAAAATGATTAGAGTGAGGAGAAAATTGAAGATTTGTAAAAGTGGCAAGAGTCACTAAGATTTATTCCTTCATTCCTCCTTCTTGAAGGCAGAAATTCCAACTAGAATATATCATTACATAATAACCTATGTAGACTTGCTCTAAAGCAATTGACATCATTGATAAATCTTATGGCCCAAGAGTGGTTGTTGTTATCTCAGAGTAAAGCCTTTTTCATTAGGGTTTTGTACTTTGTATCTGGCATATCTCTCATAAAGACCCATCTTGGCACCTTTGGGAAGTAGTGAGAACATTAAGAGGTGGAGGCCAAGGAGGTAGAAGCTTAATTTGATTGTAAGTTGTAGTAAGAATCAATATTCTTGGTTGGCAAGCAACTAGAATGATGCAAGGAGAGAATGGAAACATGAAGGAATGACAGGAGCGGATATTTGACAGTCAACTGGAGGGGCAGGTTATAGGGGTGTGGGAAGGTCTTGGCAGGGACTGAAGTAAGGGAAGGTTGGGGAATTATACAAAACTAATAACAGCATGAATCACTGCCATTGAAAGCTTCCTCCTGGTTAGCTAACTGAAAGATTTAACTCTTAATAAGGTGGTGGGGACTGGCCTGGACATAATTGCCCTGTAGAGGGTGAAGAAAACTACATCCTAACCTGGTAAATCCAGGTACAAAAATTTAGTTACATGCCACCCCCCATGGTGAGCTGTTGGTCAAGGAAACCATGCTGTCCCCAAAACAAGACACTTGGTTACCCATCAGAGTTTAATGGCAAAAACCTATCTATTACTTAAGCCACCACAGTCTGTGGTCACAGGAAATTAAGAGATCATGCTGGAACTGAGAAGGAAACCAGCTCCCTTCTGGCTAGCCCTCATGGTACTGGAAAGAGCTATGTGAGCTGCTGGGGGTTGATGGTGACAAACAGTGTGAACAAGCAGGGGATAATGCAAGCTACAAAATCAACCAGCTGGGCAAGATGTATAGAAGTGTGTGATAGTGGCACACAAGCTATGCAGGTAATCAACTGCTCTCTGATTGGATATGAAGTCCTCTCACTGGAAAGAAATTCATACCTGATATTGAGAACTAAGTCAGTATCCTATGGCTAGGAAGGTCGAAGACTCCACAGAGAAGCATCCACTGTTCTTTGGCTAAGAGGAGAAGGTATGCCCATCAAAAAGTCTTTAAAATGACTATTATTATCCTCTTTGATTCATGCTGCTCCCTCTCTCTTGGTTGGAGAATCTGTTTTTTTTTTTTTTAACAGATGGCAGTGAATACTGGAGGAAAGCAAGATCTATTAATATGACAAGAAAATATATTCAACTTACTAGCATGAGAAGAGTCATGTCTATCACATCTGCCAGGGCCAGAAGACATTACAGAGGACATGGTGATATAAACACAACTGCTCCTCTTACTGCTAGCCTAACAACCTCCTTTAGGGAGATGGCGGTAGACACTCAGGAGAATCAAAACTCATCAAAGCAGAAATTCAGTTGATATAGTGAGCTTAACATTAAAGGAGACTTATAACATGCCTGCCAAGGTTCAGGGACCATTGAAGAAAAGGGGACAACAAATTTGAGTCACAGAGTGGGAAGGAGTATCCTGAGGCATTGTCAACCCCCCACAGAGGCTGTCTGGAACATTCATGGACTACACAATGACTACTATTGACCACACTGAGGAGGACCCTCTGTGGAATGGGGTGGGGGAAGAGGTGACATAAGAGTTTAACCTCCCTGGCCATGGTCGATCATGCCTTTAAGTAACACTTGGGAGGCAGAGGTAAGAGGATCACTGTGAGTTCAAGTCAAGCCTGGAACTATAGAGTGAGTTCAGTCTGGGCTAGAATGAGACACTGCCTCAAAATTACCAAAACATAAAGAGTTTAACCTGATGGGAATATGATCAATATGTGGTATGTTCGTGCAATGAAGTTCATAATTAATAAAAATACAACAAAATAGATAAAAAAATAAAAAAAATAAAAGATGGAAATTCCACATGAGAATCAGGACTTGTTCCAATACTGTTCATACAGCTGGTTCCTATGCATAGAGCAAAACAAGTACTGAATAAAGAGAAATAAAAGCTACAAATAATCAAAAACAAATAATCAAAAGAAAAATACAGTGTTACTAAAACTGAGAATCAAATAAATCTCCAGGATAATCTCTGCTCTTTTGTTACTTTGCTTACAACAAAATATAACTATTATAAAACAGGAAAGCATAAAGAGAGCTGAATTAGTGGCTCAGGTGCTTCCCTGTGTAGCCAAATGGACCCAGGTTTGATTCCCCAGTATCCAGGTAAGCCAGGTTCACAGGGTGGCGCATGCATCTGGAGATTGATTTCATTAGCTAGAAGTCCTGGAGCACTTGTTCTCCCTCTAATCAATCAATCAATCAATCAATCAATCAATTAATTTTTAAATGACAACTTTAATTATGGTTTTGAACATCAACAAAGAGAGCTTATACAACATAACGGAGCTAGAAGAAAGTGAATATGTGCATAATGAAGATGTTGACTTCATTGTACTCATGAGAATATTTATAAATGAAAATTTATAAATAAATTTATAAATAAAAATCTTATCAGTTAACATAGGATGAGGAAATTATAGTTCAAAAATAAATAATAAGAAGCACTTGTTTTCTTTCTTTTAATTCTCCAGGCAAAGTCTGCTGAATTATAGGTATTTATTATAACTTGATCAAAAAAGTCCAAATTCTATGCGTGCTACATCTAGCTACTACAGTATTCTCTGTCATAGGCATCCTGGGTCTGACGATTTTGACTTGTTAATGAAGTCATCAAAGGAATAGGCTAAGTCTTTAGTTAAAACTGTTTGTTCCAAGATGCTCTGCAAAATATGCTCCAGGCTTTTCTAAGGCAACTCTTTCATTTTTTTCCTTCTTAACTTAAAACTAAAGTCTGCTTGTCATGCTTAATTAAACATCTGAATCAAATTAATTATTTTGAAACCAGAGTGGTGTGTGGGATGTATATTGCAAATTTAGCATAGGACATTAACTGAAGAGGCAGATTTATCTTTATAAAATATTATCTTTTTATACCTTTAAAAATACAACATTTAGAAACCAAGAATGCACCCAGCCATTTTTTGGACTTACATTCACAACAAAGAGAGGGATGATAAAAACATGCTTAGCAACAAGAAGCATACAGTATTGAATTTTTAGACTTCAAGGAACTGTGTTTTAAGAAATATATATAGGACTTGGACTTGGGAGATGGCTCAGCAATTAAATGTGCCTTTTGCTTAATAATGATGACAACTCCCCCAAACCCATAAGCAAAGCTGGGCATGGCCACACAAGTCTGTAACAGAAATGACAGCGGTAGAGACCAAAAAATTGTTGGGGCTCACTGACTGACAGCAGCTCCAGGTTGAGGGAGAGGCCTTTGTCTCAAGGAGCTACATAGATGAGCAGTAAGAGGATACCCAATATTTTCTGACATCCGCACGCATGCACATGGGCATACGTACTTATACACACGTGCATACACTATTATTCAGATCTTTGCGTGCAAGATTTGCACTGTACAGTAATTTCTGACTCTTTCATTTGGTTCCTTAGTGAGCTTGCACTAATATATATTGATAATTTTGTCATAAATTTTGTCTTTGAATTTACTTATCCAAAATGTACAAATGTTGGTAGTTTTGTCTATATAAACTATCAAGTAGACAACTTATATAAATAAAAACTGATGAAACAATTCATGTAAAAAAAATTGCCAATTGTGAAGAAGTGAACACAAGTGCAAATTTAACACAAAACAGCTTGGTTGATAATATATTTATTATATATTTTAATTGTGATATTAAAAATTTTTAAACAAAATTGCCAGTAGAATATACTAAAAAATGAAATATAACATTTCGATACCTGGATGACATTCAGTTTTTAAAACTTTAATGAATATTTCTATTTTTCACGAGTTTTGCATGATTCAGTTGGATGATTCTGTATAAAACAATAAAACAAATAATACAGTAAGACAGTCCTAGCAACTTAACTACATTTTTTTTTTTTTTTTGGTTTTTTGAGGTAGGGTTTCACTATAGCTCAGGCTGACCTGGAATTCACTATGTAGTCTCAGGGTGACCTTGAACTCACGGCAGTCCTCCAACCTCTGCCTCCGAGTGCTGGGATTAAAGGTGTGTGCCACCATGCCTGTCCTTAACTACATTTTTATTCAAAGTAAAATCTAATGTAGGTAATGATTTTTTTAACTTCTCTTTTTTTTAAGTCTTTTTTTTAATTTATATTATTCTGATTTTACATTCATAGTATTGGTTCCATTGTCCTCCTCCCTGTCCTCCCACTTTCAAAGGGACCCTCGTCAATGGGGAATGTGGGTCATGCATTGTGAGGTTAGTCAAGAGTTTTGGGGGGTATGCCCCAGTCTCTGTGCATAATGCCCCAACTTGTGACTCTAACAATCTTTCCGCCCCCTCTTCCATGAGTTTCCCTGAGCCACATTGGGGTCATTTTAGTTCTGCTTCAGTGATGAGGTTTTGGGAGCCTCTGTGTCTCTGGATATCTGGTTTAGTAGGAGTTGGATGTTCTCTGTGTTTATCTCCTTCAGCCTTTTTCTGGTGTCGTGATCGCCATGAACGCTGAACTCTTGCCCTTCCCCTGCATTGTTCTATGGATTCAGCTGGGGCCCTGGTGAGGTGTGGTTAGCTGATCCTCCCTTCAGGTTCGTTGTCCTTCTGAAAAAATATAAGCAAATTCTCCAACGGAGAGAGAAGTTAGTACTAGATAGAAAGGATGACCATATATGTTTTGGAATTTTATATGCATTGGCTCTCTTCTAGCCCACATTTGGTGGTATTTTTCGAGGTATGGTCTCACTCTAGTTCAGGCTGACCTGGAATTTACTATGTAGTCTCAGGGTGGACTCGAACTCATGGCGATCCTCCTACCTCTGCCTCCCAAGTGCTGGGATTAAAGGTGTGTGCCACCACGCCCTGCAACTTCTCAATTTTTAAGGTGTTTATTTCATACCTGGGCTGAATTTCAGGAGGAAATGAAAGGCATGGACCATGAATATTAAAGCTTGATCCTTAAGCTGGAGAGATGGTTTAACGGTTAAGGTCCTTACCTGTGAAGCCTAAGTACCCATGTGCTACTCTCCAGATCCCATGGAAGCCAGATGCACAAAGGTGAGGCAAGTGCAAGGTCACACATTCCCACTAGGCTGCATAAGTGCCTGGAGTTTGGTTGCAGTGGCTGAGGCCCCGATACGGCAATCCTCTCTCTCTCTCTCCCTCTAAAATTCTTTTAAAAGTTGATATATAGTAGATTTATATCTATAACTATATTGAGAGGTTGAACAAAGATGGAAATGACATTAATGTAAGCAATTGTGAGTACAGAACTCAACAATCTCTCTCAAATAATATCACTGTATTTCATGGGTTTCATAAATGTTCATATTAGCTTACAAGTTAACTCTTACTTTTTGCTTATACCCTCTTTTGTCAATTATTATTGCCATGTTACATATTTTATGTTGAAATAAAGAGTCATGAAGTTGGAAAGATGGCTCAGCAGTTAACCTGCCAGCCTGAGTTTGATGCCCTAGAACCCACGCCAAGACAGATACACAAAGTGGCATATGCATCTGTAGTTCATTTGTAGAGACACTGATGCACCCATAATCTCTCTGTCACAGAAATAAATAAAAATATTTTAAAAATTAAAATGATTTCTCTTGTCTTCAAATAGAATTAGTTCAAAATAACTTCATTTTTTTTTCTGACAAGTATGTGACTGGTTGTATATAATAATTTCATGCTTTTTAAATAATAAAGACAGCCAGTTTCCTCTAAAATGTAAGATGGCAAGAAATTGTGTCAACACTAGAAAAAAATCACTATATATAAATGGAGACCTTGTGCTGGTACCAGGTTCACCGATAAAGCAGCACTCTTGCTTATTTCCCTTATAACTCAATGGATTCATCTGGTGCCCTGTTGTGGTGACATGGGCTGATTCTCTCCTCAGGATATGGGTCCATCTGAAAGAGAGAAGCAGATTCTCCAATGGGGAGTGAGGTCAGTGCAAGTTACATGTATAACCATTATTATTTTAGAGAGAATTTAATAGGTGTAGGCCCTCTTGTATCTCACTATTAGTGGGAGCTTGATATTGGAGAGCGGGCTCATTTTTGGATATGGTTCTGACTTGTTTCCCATTTCCAGGTATGGGTTCTGTTCCACTGAGTGGATCTATTAGCCAAATCCAGAGCAGTTGGTAACCCACCATGGCTGTGTGCCACTACTGCACTTGTGTGAGCATCACATCATGTTGTTTGCTGCTGAGTAGCTTAGACCACGAGTTGCTTAGACAGATGTTGGTTGTTTTCCCCAGTCACTTATTTAGCATCTTCTGGCACTAGACAAGCTGTCTGGGGACTGACTCTCTTCCAGATTCCATCCAGGTCTCTCCATGTTCTGTCTGAACAGCATATGGTGTCTTCAGCAGTAGGGTCTTACCAATAACCTTTGGTGGGTCATCAAGTACTCTGACAGAAATGTGTCTTCTTTTGGGAAACCTTGTAGGTCTCTCTGATCAACAGCTCCTTGTGGATGTTAACCACATGCTGGTATTGGGAGTTACAGGTCAGTGCCAAGGGAAAAGAAGGAAGAATATATATAGGTGATATGAAAGAGAAAGAGAGAAGAGAGGGAAGAGGGAGTGATAGAGAGAGAAACAGGAGATTGAAGTTAGTCTTCATCACACCCTCTCAAGGCCCCTGTGATTCAGGTGTTCTCTCCAAGCACCTGATGCAGATTCGCCCTTTTAGTATGTCCTTCAGAATATAGGATTTTATAGTACCATTTCCATCTGGGTCCAGTTTTTTGTCCCTCCCCACCCACCCTTTCCCTGCCCTCTCACCCAACCATCCCTATTGTCCAGTCCTCGAGGTGTTTATTAGGTGTGTCAGCATCTTGGGAGAATACAAATTAGGAGCCACAGATGAGTGAGACCATGCAGTGCTTATCTTTCTGTGACTTGGTTAGTTTGCTAAGAATGATCTGTTCCAAGTTTGACCATTTTTCTTCAAATTGCTTTGTTATTTTTCCTTACTGCTGTGTAGAATTCCATTGTGCAGATATACCACATCTTAGTTATCCATTCATCTAATGATGGACATCTGGGTTGATTCCAGCTCTTAACTATTATGAGTTGAGCAGCTATAAATATAGTTGAGTAAATATCTCTGAACTGAGGCTTGGAGCTTTTAGGGTAAATGCCCAGTAAGGGGATAACTGGGTCTGTTGGTGCCTCTATAGTCATCCTTTTCAGGAGTCTCCATATTGCTTTCCATAGTGGTTGTACCAGCTTACATTCCCACCAACAGTGAATGAGGGTTCCTATTTTTATACTTATATGTTTGAAATAAATACAAAGTAAACCTGTAAAACCATAGTTCCCTTCTGAGTCAGCACATGAAATTGCAAGTCTAGATTCATGCTTTTATTTTAACTTGAATAAGTAATCTTTTCACTTTATTACATACATTTTAAGTTAGTTGAAATCATATCTATATCACATGCCACATATTGAGGAAAAACAGTTCCAGAACGGCATTGTAACAAATTAGATGTGAGTTATAAAACGGCAAGTTTCTTGATTGTTGGGCCCTAAGAGGCCCAGGTGTGAGGCCTAGTGGAACTTCCTGAGCCTGACTAGAGATTAGCAACCTGTCTTTGGCCTACTTCCGCTTAAGAGTGACTCAGCAGGACCTAAGCCAAAACTGCCTCCGCCCAGCTACTGCTGATGTGGTGAAATACTATTGGCTCTTACACCTTTTTCCCATCCTGAGACCCTCCCTCTTTCTCAAAACTATATAAACATCTTCCTACTATAATAAAACGAGTTCTTGCATCGACAAGACTCCTGGCCCAGTGTGTTTTTCTCTCCGGTGTTTCAGAGGAGGGGGGTCTGGGCCACCAACACCCATCATCAGCCTCAAGAGGAGCTGCTGGTCTGGCTCTCTCTTCAGCTCTACCTGCCGGGGGAGGAACCGGCACTTGATATATATTGTGACCAAGCAGATAAAAAGTGAAGATAATTCAAAAGTTGTTTACTCATGAAGTTGTGTTTGAATCAATGAATGAGCACATCTAACTATTTCATTTATTTCCATGGTTCAGGTTATGAAGCCTTGTACAGTGCATGGGTGGTACACAAATGATCCAGTTACAGTGGTTTTGTATCTAATGGATTCAGACAGCACACTTTTCTCTGTCTGTGGCTCACCATCAACAGTGTTATGATACTCTTTGCTGTCATATATATTTGAATAGAAAAGTATGAAAATTGCATACTATTTTCTGGTTTGTCCTTTATACACCAACATTTGAAAGAGTATGTGTATTTGAAAGACCTATAGCCTATATAAAACAGAAGCAGAAGGTTTTAGGTCCCTCACTTTTGTTTATCATATAGAAATGCAAGCAAATATTATATAGAACTGGATGAAATATATACCTATGCACAGGACACATAATGTAATTATGTAATATATGAACATTACACAAATATTTTCGTAACATTATACCATATATTTTTACACATCAGCACACATATACAGACACATGGAAAATGGCAACACCTACCATTCAAAAATAAAAAACATGTTTACCTAGAAATTTGGACCAATACCTGAATAGGCTGAAGAATTTTTTTTTATTTTTTTAATAAAAATTCACTGAACATTGGCATCTAGCTGACAGATAAGCTTAACATGTCCACATGAAAAGCAATGAAATAAACAGTAGACTCATGATGGATGTTTGAAAGTACTAGCCTGTTTGTGTACTCATTGATCTTATCAAATGAACAATGTGGAAGAGCAAGGCTTCTCACTATATTTGCATTGACTGTGCTAAAGACATCCTTTATTATAAGAAGCATTCAAAGAGAATAGTGGGCTAACTGCTTAGCCCTTACATTAATACTATTGATTCTAGCTAACATTTACTCACTACTTTCTATAATGTCATTATTGCTCTAATAACTTCTTACAAATATAATCGGTATAATAGTTGCAGCAGAAATTTCTCAGATGATGAAAGTGAGGCACAAAGAAAATAGCAACACAGCTAAGTTATGATGACATCATAACTAGAGGGGTCTAGGCAATTTGTGTCTAGCAGCTGCACCTTTACAAATTTAAATAAATGTAACATAAAATAGCCTTTAAAATACTTAAATTATATCATAAATAAATATATTTTATCTATCTGTCATCTGACTACCTACCTATGCTGCTCCTTCTCCTAAACATACACAGATATTTGTATGCTAGCAATTTAATTATCCAAAGGTTAATGATTTGTTTAAAGAATATTGAAAATAATCAATTTCCTACAACAAACACAGTCTCTAGAATCTGAAGTCTAAAGTAATCAAAGCAATACAACTCTCTATAACAAATATGTTTAACAAGTTTGACAGTCAATTGATCCAATACTTGGAATTATAAACTGGCTGTGGTTCAAAGGAGGCACTTTCTTCTGATTAAATAATGAAGTGCGGAAACACATTAAGAAACAAACAGTGCATCATCTTTGCTTTTCTTCATTATTCACCTTAGTCTTTTCACCATGCCCTCGTGTTTATCAGAATGTACTTTCCTCATATCATCATTCATTTTGTTATAGTATTAAATGTCATAATATTTTGATTTCTGAAAACACTGATCTCAACATTCCTCTTAAGGATTCTTTCCAAATGTTATTTTCCATAACATATATATATATAATATATATACTTCATATTTGTAACTTCAATGCCAATACTAGTAAATGTAAAATGTACTGAACTTTTTGAACTTTTTGCTTCTTAATAACAATAAATTAGTATTTTACTAAATTATTATTCATTATCCTTCAGGGAATAACACTGGGATTTTTTATTTTAAGTTTCAAAAATTTTTTGTATTTTTATTTTTATTTATTTATTTAAGAGAAAGAAATAGGGAGGGAGAATATGGGTACACCAGGGCCCCCAGCCACTGCAAATAAACTCCAGATGCATGTGCTGCCACCTCGTGCACCTGGCTTACGTGGGTCCTGGAGAATCGAACCTGGGTCCTTTGGCTTTGCAGGCAAATGCCTTAACCACTAAGCCATCTCTCCAGCCCAGTTTCAAAATTTTAATTTTAAAGGGATTTCTGCAGTGTAACATAAAGTCTGTGACACTTTGATTAAAAATAATTTGTAATGGTCAAATTGTAATATCTGTGCAATTAGCTTTCATTGAATTTTCCTAAAAGTAAAAAGATACATGTCATAATGAATATAATTATTTCCTTAAAATCTGAAAATTTCTTAGTATAATATATTAAATTCAAAAAAATTATGGGACAATATAAAGCAATTACAAACTTCTTCACAGTGAAACCCAAGAAAAAATATTTTTATGCGTTAAAATTAATCAAAAGGCATAAATGGGTTATAAAATATTTTGTTTTGCTGGGTGTGGTGGTGCATGCCTTTAATCCCAGCACTCAGGAGGCAGAGTAGGAGGATCACTGTGAGCTTGAGGCCAGCCTGAGACCACATCGTGAATTCCAGGTCATCCTGGACTAGAGCAAGACCCTACCTCAACAAACCATATATATATGCAATATGATAGATTTAAGATTTAAGGGTACTTTAAAGTTATATAGTTAATCTACTACAGTTATATAGATAGGCCATATGTGATAAAATCCATTTTGCCCAGTCAATTGTCAATGACCTTTTTCCCAGCAAAACAGAGAAATAATGTATCTGAAAAATGGATAGGCATGGAATCCCAGCACTGAGAAGACAGAGGTAGGAAGATTGCTGAGGTTTGAGGCTAGCCTGAGACT
This sequence comes from Orientallactaga sibirica, assembly GCA_036365145.1. Taxonomy (NCBI): domain Eukaryota; kingdom Metazoa; phylum Chordata; class Mammalia; order Rodentia; family Dipodidae; genus Orientallactaga; species Orientallactaga sibirica. The sequence continues at coordinate 1,354,318 of JAEOAD010000840.1, forward strand.
TCATAGTGAGTTTCATGTTTAGCATGGTTTCTTCATAATGATTCTTTTATAAGTTGTGCTAATCTCTGGAAGGCTATATCCATCTGTTCAGGAGAAGTTAAGGAGAAGGATGCTCTGAAGTATGAGGTAGGAGCTGAGCTATCAATGAAGAAACAGTCTCCAGGAACCAGTAAGACTTCTCTTCAACATGACGATGATGGCAAAGGCAGCTTGCTTGACTGAGCTCTCCACTTTCTTGCTAGTCCCGTCCTTTCTCTTTTCTTCCCTCCCTTCCTTCCTCTCTTCCTACCTCTATTTCTCTTTCTTCTTTCATGGTGAGGATTAAGCACAAGACTTCACACATGCTAAGCATACATACACTCTGCTACTTAATGACACATCTCATACTCTAACCTCTTTGTAGCTAGGTGTGGCCACATTAGCAATTTTTTTTTTAATTTTAAATATATATTTTTATTTATATTATTCTGATTTTACATTCATAGTATTGGTTACATTGTCCTCCTCCCTGTCCTCCCACTTTCAAAGGGACCCTCATCAATGGGGAATGTGGGTCATGCATTGTGAGGTTAGTCAAGAGTTCTGGGGGGTATGCCCCAGTCTCTGTGCATAATGCCCCAACTTGTGACTGTAACAATCTTTCCGCCCCCTCTCCCATGAGTTTCCCTGAGCCACATTGGGGTCATTTTAGTTCTGCTTCAGTGATGAGGTTTTGGGAGCCTCTGTGTCTCTGAATATCTGGCTTAGTTGGAGTTGGATGTTCTCTGTGTTTATCTCCTTCAGTCTTTTTCTGGTGTCGTGATCGCCATGAACGCTGTATTCTTGCCCTTCCCCTGCATTGTTCTATGGTTTCAGCTGGGGCCCTGGTGAGGTGTGGTTAGCTGATCCTCCCTTCAGGTTTATATATATGAAATTATCAAAGAAAAATAAGAATATTTTAAAAATAAGAGGTTTTATTATGAACATAGTATTTCTAGATGAATAACTAGATAGACATGGATATAAATACATATATACATGTATTTTATAGAACTATCTACTGATATCTACTGAGTGGGTCCAGATGCTGTGACTGTCCTGTAGCAATGAGCATGCCTATTATTATTAAAAAACACACATCAAAAGTCAGATCTTGGCTCCTAAATACCAGTTTTTAATGAAGGGAATGTGGATTCTTTAGGTGAATGGCTGAAGACTAGATTCGAAATGGAAAGGGAACAATTAGCCTGAAACATTCTTCTTTGACAAAAGAGTAACAACCACTCAGAGAATCAATATATATCCGATTCTGTATCCAGAAGGATACAGAAACCAATCCTAAGTGGTTTTCTGTAGCCTTATATAGGATGATTGAAAATCAAAATAACACATGATAGCAGTTAATTGTATTATACAGAGTAAAATCACCATCTATGCAGGCTTTAAAATGAATACATATATAACTGAAAACAGAAAGCTTGCTTTTATTAATACAAGATATGCTGGAAATAGAGTATCGCTGTATGGCAGCTCTCAAAGTAAGAATTGATGCACACAGTTTCTCTCTCCCTTTCTCTCTCTCTCTCTTTCTTTCATGTGTACACACATGCAATTGCAAGTGCTCTTGGTTTACCACTAAAACGGCACAATAGACCCTACTGCCAAAGTTTACATACCTTCTGATTGCAGGATGTAGGGAAAACAATAGTTGAAACAAATAGAAGCCTCATCTCTACTGACGAGCTCTCATAGTCCTGGAGAATAAAAATATATATTCCATGTGTACAAGGGAACTGTAGAGTTTGAGTGTAAATGTTTGTCTCCCATAGACTCAAGTTTTTTTTTTTTTTTTTTTTTTTTTTTTTTTTTTTTGGTTTTGCGAGGTAGGGTCTCACTCTGGTCCAGGCTGACCTAGAATTAACTATGTAGTCTCAGGGAGGCCTCAAACTCTCGGCAATCCTCCTACCTCTGCCTCCCTAGTGTTGGGATTAAAGGCGTGCGCCACCACGCCCGGCTAGACTCAGGTATTTTTGTTTAAGCTTCCTACTTAGTCTTCAGCAGGTGGAGGTCTGCTGGAGGATGTATGTTTGTATGTTTCCAGGATTGGATCTTGATTCCAGCCCCAAGAAGTATATAGTCAGCTTGAGTTCTGGCTGTTCATATTGGCTGTTGTTGGCTTCTCTCTCTCTCTCTGCTATGGGTGATGAAGTGAGCCAGCTTTTACCACCATGTTGGAGCTTTACTGGAATCTGCAAGCCTGAAATGAAGCCTTTCCTCCCACAAGCTGCTTCTGTTTGCATGTTTGTTTCAGCCTCCCGAAGGTAACTGCAACAGGACTAAACCCCAGAGTCTTATTGCTTGCTAGGTAAGCATCTACTGCTGAGCTAAATTTCCAACTCTAAAATAGTTATTAATTAAAATATTTATTTTGCAGTAAAAGAATCCTGGGAAAAATTACCTTTGCCAAATAACAGCATGGTGGTGTGCACCTGTAATGGTAGCGCTGGGGAAGTGGACACAGGAAAATCAGAAGTTCAAGGCCAACTTCAGCATCGTAGCAAGTTTGAGGACAGGCTGGGCTGCATGAGACTTTGTCTCAAAAAAAGCAAAGGCGAAAAAGCCCAAACTCCAAATTAAATCAGCATTAATTTTCTCCTCAGTGGATTTCACACGTTACCACACACTTTGAAGGATAGACACATCACATCACATTCTTGCCCAAAATGTACAAGGTCAGTATAAACCAAATATAAACCCTAACTGTAGTATATTCTGTAAAATAAATAATTTATAGTCTTTGAAATATCAGTATGTTTAAAATAAAACTTGAGGGGCTGGAGAGATGGCTCACTGATTAAAAGCACTTGCTTGCAAAGCCTGAGAGCAAGGAATTGATTCTCCAGTACCCACAGAACAAGAAGCCCTCAAACATGATACACATTTCAGTGGTCTATAACTAAGCTACATCTCCTGCCTTGATAGGGAAATCAGAATAAGGCATATTTGGGAATGATTCATACTCTTTTGGTTCTAAGCCTGAAATTATATGACAAAAATTCCAAATTCAAAACTTTCTTATCTTTCCTTTTTTGTTCTGATTACATTTTTATATCTGGCTTTATTCACAATTCTTATGTTAAACTTCTCCTTGCATGAATCCTATAATACTGTATCTAGTGATGCTAGGTAAACTTCTGGAGACATCGTTTTCCTTAGGGATCCTATTCTCTTTAGTCTAAACCTTCCCTAAGTAATAGTATGTAGCTATTCTATGGTTTACATTGCTATATTAGGGATTCGGGAATCCCACATTATACATACATATATATAAATGTATAATATATAATAATGTATTAAATAAATATATTATATATTTTTTTTTCTTAATTTATTTGCAAGCAGGGAGAGATAGAGAGAAGAGAAAGACAGACAGAATGTCATGGCAGGGCCTCCAGCAGCTGCAAATGAACTTCAGATGCATGCACCACCTTGCGCATCTGCCTTTTACATGGTCTTGAGGAATCAAACCCTAGTCATTAGGTTTTTTTTTTTTTTTAATTTTTATTGACTTTTAATCTTACATACCAAAAAAACCCCACCTGATATTTCCCTCCCCTCCCCCATTCCACTTTAGAACTCCGGTCTCCATCATATCCCCTCCCTTTCTCCATTAGTCTCTCTCCTAATTTGATGACATCATCTTTCTCTTCTATTTTGAGGGTCTTGCAAAGGTATTGCTAGGCACTTCGAGGCCAATTTCTGTCTGGGCAGCTGCATAGTAAGAGGTCATATCCTTCCTTTGGCTCTTCCATTCTATCCGCCCCCTCTTCCGCAATGGTCCCTGAGCCACTGGAGGATGTGACAGAGGTGTTTCAGTGCTGGGCACTCCTCCATCCCTTCTTCTCAGCACTATGTTGCCTTTTGTGTCATCCAAGTGGTCATCACCATCTGAAAAGAGAAGCTTCTCTAGCCAGAAGTGAGAATATAGCGTTAATATGTGGACATGAACATTTAGTGTAGTGTCCCCAGGGCAGCTTGGTGGGAATAATATATACATTTAGTCAGCCATGAGCAGGCTTATACCCCTAAGGCTCATGACCTCACCTACCATAGACTTTTACTTAGGTTTTTCAGTACCGGGTATGTATTCCCTCCTGTAGGCCCTCTCTACGGGAGGGAATACATACCTGGTAGTCATTAGGTTTTGCAGGCAAGTGCCTTAACCACTAACAATCTCTCCAGCATCCATATTTATATTTTAAGGCAACATTTTTTGGTGTCCCCTGCTCTTTTAATCAATTTATTACTGAATATCTTCATTTCAATTTCCCGTTGGCAATTAATCTAAAAAAAAATTCCAAAATGTACCTATTACATTGTTTTTTTTTTTTTTTTGGAACTCAGTAGCTGCTTCTGTGGGTGTATACTTGATGGCATCAGTCACTACAGTCAAAAACCTTGTAGAATCCTAAATATTTCTACCAAATTACATACTTAGAACATCTTAATTTCTCTTGTGTTTATTCAACCTGACAAGCATTCACTCAACAAATATTTCTTTATGTTCTGTACTGGGACTAGAGCAATTAGCAAGATTTATGTGGGTTTGTATTTTGTTAATATTATTTTTAATTGGCAAATGATAATCATATGCATCAAGCTCAGTCTTTACAAAGCTTTTTTCCTATTATTATTTGTAATTCTTTTTTTTTTTTTTTCCAAAATAGGGTCTCACTCTAGCTCAGGCTGACCTGGAATTCACTATGTAGTCTCAGGGTGGCCTCAAACTCACAGTGAGACCCTCTGCCTCCTAAATGCTGGGATTAAAGGGGTGTGCCACCACGCCTGGCTTCCTTTTATTTTTTTAATTTTATTTATTTATTTTTGTTTTTGAGGTAGGGTCTCACTTTCGCTCAGGCTGTCCTGGAATTCACTATGTAGTCTCAGGGCGGCCTTGAACTCTCAAACATCCTCCTACCTCTGCCTCTCAAGGGCTTGGATTAAAGGTGTGCACCAGCATACCCAGCTGTAAATCCTTCTCAACAAGTAAGAAAAACCTTTTCTATTACAGATAGCACACAGATTCATTGTAGGAAACCTGGAAATTGTAGAAAGCAAAAGAAAAGAAAATCAAATTACCCTATCACACTATGGTCTTTATTATGGCACTGAATACTAAGTATGATGGCTCCAGAAAGCAATTACAGAGATTGGGCAGATGGGCTCAGCGGTACCGTAGATAAGATCTTGGGTTCAAACCTCAGCTTATGCTACCCACATATACACATACATATATGTGCATAGAAATTCTGATCTGACCTTGCCTTGCCACTTTTCTGTCTAAATTTCTTCATAAAACTTCCACTATCTTTAGATAAGCCCCTTAACACTTTGGATAGATTCCAAAATTATTTTAAGCCTTGTGTTTATTTAATAATCAAAAGTGTTTTTTCTGTTGCTTCTTCTTGTCCTCCTTTAATTCCTTCTTTCAGCTTCAGCATCTTCTCAGTATTCTTCTAGAGCCATATGGAAACATCATGATTCTGAATTGCTGTCCTGTTTATAGTCTCCTGAGACATCGCTGGACCTATTGACTACATATACTATCCACTGAAATTCAAATTTTCATTTAGCTTTCTATTTACTAATATTCTGAAAGTAATAGAAATTTGTTAAAATTTAAATTTCTGGTATTAACCACATGTGATTCATAGTTGGTATGCCTGAATCTTTATTGAAGTGAATAAACAAAAATACAATGATGTTTTATTCTGTAAACTATGTAACAAAACATGTAGTATACGAGATTTTTAAAATTTTGTCATCATAAGTTATTAGTGACTTAAAATGATGATAATCTTTATGAATGGCCAGAAAACAACATTCCCCCCAAAAGCTCACATCCAGGTGTGATGGTGTGTGCCCTTAATCCCAACATTTGCTAAAATGAGGTAGGAGGATGATTGTAGCAGATAGCTTCGGGTTCGCTGAGATGAACTTCCAGACCAGGCACAGTTATGGAGGAAGGGATATTATTTATTGAAACTTACAGATCCAGGGGAAGTTCCATAAAGGCAGGAAAAGCAGCCTGCTCTTCACAGGGCCAAACAGAGAGAAAGCCAACCAGCCACCACAGCACACAGAGCAAAACTACAGCCAAAAGGTCACACAGCACACTTCAGGAACTCCTGCTAGGCACATTTGCATATCTTTACAATGGAATCTCAAACCATCACCACACCTTAAAACCAGCCCCCGGTAACATTGCCTCTAGCAAGGTGATTGAAGATGCAAACTATAACTAATAAAACATTGAATATATTGGGGGACATATATTCAAACTATCACAATGATTATGCATTCAAGGCCAGCTTGGGCTAAAGTGAGATCCTGCCTCAAAACCCCACCATCAAAATGAAATAAAATAGATAAAATAAAACCCCAAAACCAAAATGCAAATCACTTTCTGCAAAAAGGTAGATTTATTCATTTTTCAAATTTAGACTAATTTGACATTTTATTCACTGCTACTGAAGACTTGAGTCCAATTAATTGATTAACTAATTAAGAAGGCAATTAATTAATTAGTGGTGCTTTTAAACTTTCTTTTTGACTAATGAACTACTAGCTTGGCCTTAGGCCAAGACTGTGTTTAAAGTGAGCTACATTTCTCTTCTTCTGCTTTTAGAATGGTTACTTCCTATTTTAAAGGAAGCATTAACTATAGCTTTCTGGATAAAATAGATTATTTTTAAGGAAATTTATGGAATCACTTCCAAGGAGCCAAGAGTAGTGTAGCTCATGTTATTTCTGATATATTTGGACATGAAAATAAAACTTAGAGGATCTGTCATGCTTTTCTTTAAATACTTGGAATTAAAAAAAAAGTTCTTGCATTTGTTTAATAAATTTGCTGTCATTTGCTATACCCTTTCCCAAATAATAGTTCTTTTTAAAATATTAGTGTCTGTAAAATAAAACATTCACAGGCAGAGGCATTATATAAATAAAATACAATGTGAAGTTTGTATAGTTGGTGTCTATTGGAAATTAAGTACATTTTAGGTTGAATGTACAGAGGAGAATTTACAATAAGAAAAGCAACATGTAAATGTCAGCACAGAAAGAAATAAGGATGGTTGTCATTTTCATGCCGGAAGGAAGGAAGAGGACAACCTGAATGCATAAGGAAGAAAGCCTTCTGTTTATGTCGTTTCCAATTGTTTATTCCTCTTGTTAATTATACTTTAATCAGATATAGCACAAGAAAACAAGGAGGAAACCATGCTAGTAAGTAATTTACATAAAATTTAATTTTATAGCCTGTGAAACATTTATGTTACTATTTAGTGAAAGAATGTGACTGTCTTGGAATTTTTAGTTAATTTCAGACAACAAGTATGCTTAAAAACAATGCAGCAAAATGAACTTAGAAATTAAATTAGCTTTTTTCCTTTAAATATTATGTTAAAGTGGAAGTAGCAGTTCGTGCTTATAGCTGTAGTACAGGAGGATGACAAGTTTGAGACTAGCCTAGGTTAGTTAGCCAGACCCTGTCTCAAAAAGCCAAAAGAATTTATTGTATCCCTTCCAAACTAATTACATATTTCTGGAATCTTTGTGAGCCATTCATAATTCAATAACAAAGAGAGATTTGAAAACAGATTAAGTTACAATGGGGACTGCAGAGAAGGGCGTCTGCTAGTTGAGATGTGTACATACACATCTCTTCACATGCATCTGGGGTATCTTTAGAAAGCAGGCTGATTTATGTGCAGGCTAAAGAATGCATGCCGAGTTGTGAAACAGATTGGTCAAGAGAGGAAATGACTTTTTAGCTCATGCAAAAAAGCTAAGGTATGAATGAGTATGGTATATTTAGCAACTGGTGAGATTGATATGTATTATGAGCAACATTTTATCTTATCTATTATTCTCAAAAGTATAATTTTCACAGCATTATTTCACCATATGATCATTTACTCAACTGCAATAATATTTGGAAACCCCATTTGTAAACAATTATCTCAGAAACAGATGTTTTTTGATTAGTGTCTATAGAGAACCACTTCCCTCCACTATCCCCTCAGATGATCATTGATGAGATTCAGAGAAACCCATAGAGATTGCATCAGCACAGTTTGAAATTCACTCTGCTGTGTCATCTGGCCTATTATTATGTTTCAAATTTCCCTTAAGAAAAACAAACACACAGTTCCCTTTAGTTTACATGATTGTCATCTAGAAATTGCAAGTTGAGATGCCAAACATTGTTTTTAATTACCTGTAGATTACAGCAGAGGTGGGTTTTTTTTTTCACAACTGTTTTCAATTTCACTAGCTGTATCAATAAGAATGAATTAGATTATAGTGTTGTAAGAAACAAAATCAAGCCTCAAAAATATACTTTCCTCTCGTTCTGTATTACATGACAAAGGCTTAGCTCATTTTGAACACTCAGGACACAGTACTGATGAAAATAATTGGTACACTTTATGCAAAATAATTGAAAATCACTTATTGTTTAAAAACCTGTATAACAAAAGACATTTCAGTTACATTCACATTTTATTGGTTACATAAATGGATATATCTATGCAAAATATAATATTGACCAAATATAATCCAAAACTGCATTTCCCTCCCTCCCTCCCTCCTTCCCTTCCGTTCTTCCTTCCTTCATTTCTTTTTTCTGGAAAGAAGTAATTTAAAAGTTGGCAGATACCCAGTTGGCAGATACTTGGCTTTGTCTAGCTATGCACTTCGAATATTGACATTGAGCTGTGGAAGATCCTAACTCGACAAAATATTGAAAAAAGGAATACAGTTTAAGCCGAAGAGAAGAAATAATAAGTACAGTGGTAGTCAGTGCAGTGGGAGCATGTTTCTCCCCTTGACCTGGTGAGTAAGAACCTTATGTATTACCACTCATCCTTCTCAGCCACTGGGACCATAAGAAGCTAAACTTAGAATGAAAGTGTCTTTTCTGGGTTCTTCACGTGGCCTACCCTATTATGGGTATTTTCCTGGTATATCCCAAATTTCAAGTTGATATTCAATGCAACGTGCATTGGGGTTCATATGTTTTAACAATGTCCTTAACAATGCTTTAAGGCAATCTCTTATTTGTTATTTTTTTGAAAATTAAGTTATTTAATGTTTTTTTTTTTTGTTCATCGAGCAATAATATTGTGTCCACCTGTCTGCCTGTGGGCTTGTGTATTTGCACACGTACACACACAGCTAGTAAAGTCAGTCTTGACAATATGCAAAAAATTACACAATACATATCTGGTGTATAGTTGAGCACATTCTGTTTTTCCTTCTTAACCATATGTTGAGATTGTCTTATCTAGAAAGCACTAGAGGAGCTTTGCCTAGATTGAGGTCTCTATCCTCTGTTGAAGCTGAATCTCTCACCTGTTGTAACTTCTGCATTGCACATTGTTTCCTACTATGCTAGTTGCTTTAGGCTATCAGCAAGGTTAATTGTGATAATTTATCAGTGTCCTTCTCCTTGGGGTTGCTTTCATTTCACTCCTTAAAATCTCTCTTCCTGGATACGGAATTAATCAACTGTACTACCAGGTCAATCAGTGATACTACTTTGCTTCCTAATTGCTAGTGCACTTTGTCAGTGTGATACTGGAAGTGCCAGCGGCACAGAGCCATAAACCTTTCCTCTGTTGCAGCTCTCAGTTGTGCCTGTCTTTTAACTAATGCCCTCATTTCTACTGGAGTAGGAACATTACACAGATCTTTTTTACCTTAGGTTTGAATAGTGTATTATTTTTCAATCGACATTTTCTGTCTGCTATAAACAAACAATTTAATAGCTATAGAGGGTACCAATTTTAGCCTATATCATTCTAGGGGTGGGATTTAGAAATGGATTGTATGTTGTTCCGGCCTAATGTTCATGGCATATGTTAAGAGTCCCAATGAAAAGAACCTAAAGCAGCCACACATAGCTTCTGAATTACATTCCACATTCTTCACTAAAAGAGTTATCCTAGCCGGGCGTGGTGGCGCACGCCTTTAATCCCAGCACTCGGGAGGCAGAGGTAGGAGCATCGCCGAGAGTTCAAGGCCACCCTGAGGCTACATAGTTAATTCCAGGTCAGCCTGGACCAGAGTGAGACCCTACCTTTCAAAACCAAAAAAAAAAAAAAAAAAGAGTTATCCTGTCCCCTGAAGTGTTCTATGAAAGGAATAGCTGTAGTATAAAAGTTCATATTATTAGAATTCAGTTTTTCTTTATGGAAATTGTTTTAAAGATTTATATGCATATTGTCTAAGCATCCAATTATATTGAATTGTGATGTAAACTTTTAAAGGAAAAATTAAACAAAAATCTTTAGTAAAACTTGGAATTGAAGAAGAGGAAGATGGGGGGGAGGAAGGGGAGGATGAGGAAGAGAAAGAGTAAGAAGAGGAGGAGCTATAAGACTAAAGAATATTCAGAATTACCTTGAACAAGGAGATACTTATCTATTGTTTACATTATAGGAAATAATCAGGGATCCTCCAATTTGTGCATAAATTAAAAGCTTGTAATTTTACCTTTTAAAATTTATTTATTTGAGAGAGAGAGACAGAAATAGGCAGGTAGAGAGAATGGGCCTGCCAAGGCCTCCAGCCACTGCAAACAAACTTGAGATGCATTCACCCCCTTGTGTATCTGGCTTACACGGGTCCTGGGGAGTTGAGCCTGGGCCTTTTGGCTTTGCAGGCAAGCGCCTTAACTGCTAAGCCATCTCTCCAGCTTGTAATTTTAACTTTTAAATGTTGGAAAAAGTGGCACTTTTAGAAAACATTATAAGAGGTAGGAGGATCACCATGAGTTCGAGGCCACCCTGAGACTACACAGAAAACATTATATAAATCAATAATACCAATTTGTAGATTAGATGAAACGTTAAGTAGTAAGACCACAAAATTTGACATTTTTAAAATTTAGAAACTTTGTATGGACAAATCATGTGTTGGTACCTTTTCTCCTTGCCCCCATTACACAGGGCCCTTCTCAGTGGGGATGCTGGCATTCACCATGGGGTTATTGGGTATGAGACACTTCCAAAATAATGATTTACTTTTAAAAATACTTATTTATTTGCAAGCAGAGACAGACAGACAAAGAGAGAAGGGGGGGTTAGGCACATCAGCACATCTAGCCACTTGAAAGGAACCCCAGATGCATCTGCAACTTTGTGCACCTGGCTTTATGAGGACACTGGGGAATCGAACCGAGATCATTATACTTTGCAGGCAAGCCCCTTAACTGCTAAGCAATCTCTGTAACACATGACTTACTTTTTTTTGAAGGCTTTATTTGTTTTTATTGTCTGTTTTTTTTTTTAATTTTTATTTCTTCATTTAGGAAAGAGAGAGGCAGATAGAAAGAGGAAGAGAGAATGGGCTTGCCTGGGCTTCCAGCCACTACAAACGAAGTCCAGACACATGTGCCACTTTGTGCATCTGTCTTATGTGTCCTGGGGAATTGAACCTGGGTCCTTTGGCTTTGCAGGCAAGTGCCTTAACCATTAAGCTATCTCTCCAGCCCAAGGTTTTATTTCTTGAATGGTCTGCTCCTTAACAATACTATGTTTGTCTATGGGTTTCAACCTTTAGCATATTAAAATCCACATGTCAGAGCATAATATGAGTATAAAGGATGCTTGATATAAAGAAGCTAGAAAAGAAAGGTATTACTCCAGCTATGTTTAGCTTCAGTTCGATCCCAGGAGTCACTGTGACAGCAAAGAAGATTCCTTGTCCACAAGGTATGAGTGGGAGCTGGGATATTGTATCCCCATGAAGTGAAGTCATTGGTTTAAGCTGCTGTAACATGAAATATAACCTGTCATCTTATTATATTGGTTCAGATAATCCAATAACAATCTTCAAGAGAAGAATGATGGAAGTCAGTTACACAGTAACAATGCCACCGCTGTGTGCCTGTGTCAGTAAGGTAAGGAAGATGGGGGAGGAAGGGGAGGATGAGGAAGAGAAAGAGTAAGAAGAGGAGGAGCTATAAGACTAAAGAATATTCAGAATTACCTTGAACAAGGAGATACTTATCTATTGTTTACATTATAGGAAATAATCAGGATCCTCAATTTGTGCATAAATTAAAAGCTTGTAATTTTACCTTTTAAAATTTATTTATTTGAGAGAGAGAGACAGAAATAGGCAGGTAGAGAGAATGGGCCTGCCAAGGCCTCCAGCCACTGCAAACAAACTTGAGATGCATTCACCCCCTTGTGTATCTGGCTTACACGGGTCCTGGGGAGTTGAGCCTGGGCCTTTTGGCTTTGCAGGCAAGCGCCTTAACTGCTAAGCCATCTCTCCAGCTTGTAATTTTAACTTTTAAATGTTGGAAAAAGTGGCACTTTTAGAAAACATTATAAGAGGTAGGAGGATCACCATGAGTTCGAGGCCACCCTGAGACTACACAGAAAACATTATATAAATCAATAATACCAATTTGTAGATTAGATGAAACGTTAAGTAGTAAGACCACAAAATTTGACATTTTTAAAATTTAGAAACTTTGTATGGACAAATCATGTGTTGGTACCTTTTCTCCTTGCCCCCATTACACAGGGCCCTTCTCAGTGGGGATGCTGGCATTCACCATGGGGTTATTGGGTATGAGACACTTCCAAAATAATGATTTACTTTTAAAAATACTTATTTATTTGCAAGCAGAGACAGACAGACAAAAGAGAGAAGGGGGTTAGGCACATCAGCACATCTAGCCACTTGAAAGGAACCCCAGATGCATCTGCAACTTTGTGCACCTGGCTTTATGAGGACACTGGGGAATCGAACCGAGATCATTATACTTTGCAGGCAAGCCCCTTAACTGCTAAGCAATCTCTGTAACACATGACTTACTTTTTTTTGAAGGCTTTATTTGTTTTTATTGTCTGTTTTTTTTTTTTTAATTTTTATTTCTTCATTTAGGAAAGAGAGAGGCAGATAGAAAGAGGAAGAGAGAATGGGCTTGCCTGGGCTTCCAGCCACTACAAACGAAGTCCAGACACATGTGCCACTTTGTGCATCTGTCTTATGTGTCCTGGGGAATTGAACCTGGGTCCTTTGGCTTTGCAGGCAAGTGCCTTAACCATTAAGCTATCTCTCCAGCCCAAGGTTTTATTTCTTGAATGGTCTGCTCCTTAACAATACTATGTTTGTCTATGGGTTTCAACCTTTAGCATATTAAAATCCACATGTCAGAGCATAATATGAGTATAAAGGATGCTTGATATAAAGAAGCTAGAAAAGAAAGGTATTACTCCAGCTATGTTTAGCTTCAGTTAGATCCCAGGAGTCACTGTGACAGCAAAGAAGATTCCTTGTCCACAAGGTATGAGTGGGAGCTGGGATATTGTATCCCCATGAAGTGAAGTCATTGGTTTAAGCTGCTGTAACATGAAATATAACCTGTCATCTTATTATATTGGTTCAGATAATCCAATAACAATCTTCAAGAGAAGAATGATGGAAGTCAGTTACACAGTAACAATGCCACCACTGTGTGCCTGTGTCAGTAAGGTAACTGAGACAACAAAGGAATATGCTCCATCTTGTGTTCAAAATATCAGAAATTTAGCCGGGCGTGGTGGCGCACACCTTTAATCCCAGCACCGGGAGGCTGAGGTAGGAGGATCACCGTGAGTTCAAGGCCACCCTGAGACGACATAGTGAATTCCAGGTCAGCCTGGGCCAGAGCGAGACCCTACCTCGAAAAACCAAAAAAAAAAAAAAAAAACAGAAATTTGTGAGATACAGCCAAATCTGCAAAAGGCAGGAGGAATCCTGTGACAGAAGTTTTTTTTTTTTTTTTTTTTTGTGAGGTAGGGTCTCACTCTGGTCCAGGCTGACCTGGAATTAACTATGTAGTCTCAGTCAGGGTGGCCTCCAACTCTCAGCGATCCTCCTACCTCTGCCTCCCGAGTGCTGGGATTAAAGGCATGCGCCACCATGCCCGGCTCAGAAGGGATTTTTTAGACATCAGGATAAAAATGGAATGTAAGGAGTAGGGGATTGGTTACAGACTTCATAAAGTTTATAGAAATGAAGCAAATCATAGAGTTTCTGTATGATTTCTTTTCAGATACAGAAATTAATTGCAATAACTAATGCAAAGTCCTAAAGGAGTGAGTAAATATTGAGAATCTACGAGTGACTAGGACAAAGTGTAGTTTTTGAGGAGTTAAAGCTGGAAAAGTTGCATTTTGAAGGCATTTTTTTATTGTGCCCAGATGTCACACTCTTTCTTTAAAATTGTGCCACACTATTATAGATTTTATCTAAAGAACCATTATACAAACAGAAGAAAGAAATGAATATAACATATATGGATCAACATCAGAATACAACAAGTCCAAATCCAAACACAAGGCCATAGCTCCATATTTGCAGTGGAAAACCATCTTTGTTCTTTTGGGGAAAGTTGTACCAGTGAACCAAGGCAAATAATTATTTGTATAATAGAACCAGTGGGAGGTAGTATTATTATAGTGAGAAATTGAATCCATTGGCATGAAAGAGATATATACCTTCATTTTACCCTCTTTTAAGTCTGAAGTAAATCATTTTATAGAAAAAAAAACCACATTAAATCTGAAAAGTTAGTGAGCTGATTTATTGCAATACACTACATATAGAAAGCTGTTAACTTTTCAGTTTGTGAAGAAAAAATTTTGACCACAAGCATTTTGCAAGTATGTTCATATGACACAAAATAACTGACATTTTTGCTAGTCTATTTAAAATAATGGTTTATAGCCATACTAACCTCCATATAATGGCTGGATTCGTTTGTATTCCAAGGGTTTGCCTTTTCCACATCCTCACCAGCATTTGACTTTTTTGTTCTTTTAGTGATTTACATTCTGATTAAGGTAAGATGGAATCTCTATGCAATTTTGACTTGTATTTCTCCAATGGTTAGGGAAGTTGAATTTTTTTTCATAAAAGGAGGGAGCGAGATAAGAAAAAAGAAAGGTAAATAGGGATAGAGGGTAAATATACTCAATATATATTCTCTACAGAAACAAAATATAAATAAATAAAAAACAAATAGCAATGTATGTTAATGCTTATCCTGAAATAAGATTGCCAGAGCAAAGCATATGTGGCATATTATTATTAAATATATTTCATACCTAAGCAAGAGATTTAATATCATTCTCAATTAATAAAAGAATGAATGAGGAAATGTTACTGAAGTCAAGAACCAAAGTTCATTAATTTATATTTTGTATATTTGTGTGTGTGTGTGTGTGTGTGTGCGTGTGTGTTTGTGCACGTGTGTCATCTAGAGGACAACTTCATGTGCCATTCTTTAAGAACACCTTCTACCTTATTTAAGACAGGGTCTCTTCTTGGCCTGAAATTTACCAAGAAGTTTAGAATGGCTGGCTAGCAAGGCCTAGGAATCCACCTATCTCCTCCTCCCCAGCACTAGCATCATTGCTGCTTGCCACTACGTCTTGCTTATTTGTAAAGTAGGTTCTGGAAACCAACCTCATATCCTTGTGCTTACAAGGCAAATATTTTACCAAATTTGCTCTCTTCCCACTCCTCACACCAATATATCTTAGTAACAGGTGATATATAAATATTGCATGATTCAGGCAGCTTTTCACTGATTTATAGGTAAAACATTATGATGGTTACTATAGTGAACCACTCAAATTCAGCTCTACGAACAATAGCTTCTATTTTTCCAGTAGCTAACAGCGTTACACAGATATCTAAGTGCCTCTCCAAAAATTACCCTTACACAGAAAAGGTTGCAGTTTCTAAGGTCATGACCCCTCTCACAGGACAGCCTCTATACATTTACTGGAATATAGAGGATTTATCTCCTAGATTAAAAGCTGTATCATCTTCAAGGCTCCCTACAGCATTAGTTGGCTGATGTCTCTATTTATAAAATGAATACATCCTCTAATATCTAGAATAACTTTATCACAGCTCATTGCCTCTTCCCCAATACTGATACACTTATTCCTCACAAATACTAGAGTCACAAAACTGTTTCTTGCACAACTCATTGTAACATAATTGTTGTCAGGTATAGTCCTAGGAAGTAACTCCATAGTGAGATTTTAGAAGCAACCCATCTGTCGGCTAGCTAGCAGTGAGGACCTTATCCCTTGTGTGGTAGGTGGGCTCTGATAAATTCCTGTTGACTGACAATACTCCAGTGGAGTATTGGCAAAAGGGAACACATTAATGGACTCAATGTCTCAGGCATGAAAACTAAAAGTTTCAAGGGAGATAGTAATTATAAGGTTATAGAAATATGATGGCAACTTGGAGGTCATGGATAAAACAAAGGAAAGGGCTGAAGAGATGGCTTAGCTGTTAAGGCACTTGCCTGTAAAGCCAAAGGACCCAGGTTTGACTCCCAGGACCCCGTAAGCCAGATGCATCTGGAGTTCGTTTGCAGTGGCTGGAGGCCCTGGCCCATTCTCTCCCATTCTCCACCCTCTGCCTATTTCTGTATCTCTGTCTCTCAAATAAGTAAATAAAATAAACTATTTAAAAAGTATTTAAAAAAACAAAGGAAAATACAGCCTGCAAATTCAAATTTTATTTTTACATTTTAAGGAATGATTTTAAATAAAGAAGCACTAATATAAAGAGCACATTTGGCCCTAAGAGTCTAAAAGATTTACTGTATCATCCTTTGCAGAAAAAATTATCAATATTTACATTATGATAGTAAAAGAAAGGATGGAGGCTATCACTGGCTAGTGAACAGTGAGATGTGGAAACCAAAGTGTTTCCAGAACAGCCCATACTGGTTCTCATCTCTTACAGCCTAGGGGCAAAAACTGCTGATAATTATACACAAGAGGTAATTATTGAGGCTGGGAAGATGGCTAACTGTGTAAAGTGTTTGTGTGTGAATGTGATGACCCATATTTGGAACCACAGATTCTATGTAAATCCAGGTGCAGTAAGTGAGTGTCTGTAATCCCAGCCCTGGGGAGATGAAAGGCAGATGAAGGAGAATTCTGGAAGCTCAAGAGCCAGCCAGTTTGACATTCAGAGCAGTGAACAACCTACATCAAACAAGGTAGAGTGTGGAGTGACACTTGGAGTTATCCTCTGACCTTGACACATGCACCATGGCATACATGTACTCACACCCCCACACAAATAATTTTTTTTAAAATCCCAATTATTAGATAGGAAGGGATTTAAAAATGTTGATGTCTTAAACTTAAGACTTTTACTGCTCCAAGATTAAGGTTATGATTAGAAACACACACACACACACACACACACACACACACACACACACACACATATATATATCTGAGACTTAAGTATCTGGGAAATGCACAAAGTGGTTTATTTTTCAGTTCCAAGATTTACATGATCCAGTTTGGTTCAAATATCTATCCATTTCTCCCATTAGAGGCAAGTACTGTTACTTTAACTGAATTTGCTGCAGAGATTTATGGCATTTAAGATAGTGTGTATCCATCTCAGGTCTCTTCTATCCTTTCCTCCTGACTACTGCTCTAGTATCAAGGATCAATCCACAACATCCCTTGAGACCTGACAGAATCCAAACATGACTACAATAGTAATAAAAATTGTCTGGGCTGGAGAGATGGCTTAGCGGTTAAGGCGCCTGCCTCCTAAGCCTAAGAATTCTGGTTCCAATCTCCAGGGGTTTCAATCTCCAGGTCCCACGTTTAGCCAGATGAAAAGTGACGCAAGGGCGCAATGCTGCACTTGACCACAAGGGGGCGCACACATCTGGATTTCGTTCGCAGCAGCTGAGAGACTGCTGGCGCGCCCATTTCTATCTGTCTTCCTCTCCCTCTCTCTCTGTCTCTCTCTCAAAACAAAATTGTAGTCAAGGGGCTTTCTGGAAATTAATGAACAACTATTAAGATCTCAAGGACCTCAATAAGTGTACATATCTAACCTTTTCAACAAAACAGACTCAGTCTGGGTTATGACATTAAAAATATCTCAACCTTTACCATGCAGTAGCCACACTTGGGGTAGTAGTATCAAATGGCTAGTTTTCTTTAAAATATTTTCTTTATTTATTTAAAGGAGAGAGAAGGAGGGAGAGAAGGGTGCACCAGGCCTCTAGCCACTGCAAACGAACTCTAGATGTATTCACTACTTTGTGCATCTGGTTTTACGGGGGTACTGGGGAATTGAACTGAGTTACTTCGGCATTGCAGACAAGTGCCTTACCCACAGAACCATTTCTCTAGACCTATCTTTTATATAGTTACAATTACATCTCTTCACATATTTGGTATGAGGTAATTGATTTCATGAGTACGTTTTTTCCCATTTAAAAAAAAAAATTAAATTTATTTTTGAGGTAAGCCCAACAGTCTGCCCTTTTTATGAAAGGGAGAGAAAGCAAGAGAGAGAGAGAGAGGATTGGCTGGCTCTGGCCTCCAGCCTCTGTAATTGAACTCCAGATGTGCATATGAACAACTTTCTGCGCTTGTGTCACCTTGCACATATGGCTTACATGGGACCTGGAGAGTTGAACATGGGTCCTCAGGTTTCACAGGCAAGCACTTTAACTGCTTAGCCATCTCTCCTGGCCCCTTTTTGCCCATTTCTAACAGCAAAGAAAAATAACAATAGTTCAAATTTTTCTCATATAGACAAAGCTCTTCAGTGATAATTTTACTTCCCAGAATCTCTCAAAATGTAGTCTAAGCCGGGCATAGTGGCGCACGCCTTTAATCCCAGCACTCGGGAGGCAGAGATAGGAGGATCGCCATGAGTTCAAGGCCACCCTGAGACTACATAGTTAATTCCAGGTCAGCCTGGGCCAGAGTGAGACCCTACCTCAAAAAAAATGTAGTCTAATATAACCTAGAAGACAGACAGCCCTCAGAATCATATATTGGGCCTCTTTATCACTGATAGCATGTTAGATAGAAATGGAAGATCAAAAACCTGAAAGTGCCTTCAAAACCTTAGTAAGACATATGTTCTGCAAACTGTAGCAGATATATCCCACAAAGATTAAGGACTTTCCCATCAGTGAACATTTTTAGAATTTCAGTTGTCTGAGTATGTACCAACAAGCCAATGGGGAAAAAGTTAGGTTTCTTTATGTTCTGAACATAATTCATTGAAATACTGTCTTAGGTTATTTACTTAGTACAAAGACGACTTACAGGTTTAACTAGGGCTCATCAGCATGCTGAATCTCTTGCGCAAGAAATCATGTCCCTTGAGCCACACCATTCAGAACCTTAATGTAGTCAAAGTATCTGCTTCGGAAAGCAATACGGTATATATTCTGTAGCGAACTACAGTATGGTCATTGCGCTCATGTCTATCACCACATAGAGGGTCTCTATCAACAGCTGACAAAAGACAAACAGTCACCATGCGTAAGTGAGCATACTTGAAACTCGAAAATGGCTGTGGCTATATAACATTATTTTTAAAATATTTTATTTGCTTTCAAGCAGAGAGAAAGAGAGCAGAGAGAGAGAGAGAGAGAGTGGACACACAAAGGACGTCCAGCCACTGCAAACAAACTTCAGATACATGCACCATTTTGTGCATATGGCTTTACCTGGGGACTAGGGAATCGAACCCTGGTTGTTAGTACCTTATCCACTGAACCATGTCTCCATCCCTATAACATTTATATACAGGGTTTATCCTTGAAAGCTTGTAGTAAGTGATATTTACCTATAAGGCGATGATTCAGACACTGTGCCTTGTCATTCACTTGGAACAAGAAGAGAAGTGGCCTGGGATTATGTAGGTGGATGTATGGCAACCATGAATGACTGAATATGCTGTTCAGCGTGTCAAAGCAGAAAACAGAGTGGAAGGTGGGAATAGAGTGCTCTAGTGTAAGGCATGTAGATTGGCATTGGAGTGATCACACAATGTGAGCATACTTATTTTGCATGTTGACATCCAGGAGAGAACATCAACTATAATCCATCCCACTCAGATGACCACAATCATATTGAGTGACAAAGTCATTAGATGCTGTCCAAATTCTCACATCAGTCATGTGTAATGACAGCACAATAGCCCTGTGGTGTGAGGAGTGATATTGGCTGAAATTAAGAAAAGGCAGGTATCTCATTCAGCAAGGCTCATCTAACTATTGTTGCTGCCAAATATCCAACCTGCCAGTTGAAGCAATTAGCAGTGAACCCTCAGTAAGGTATTCTGACAGGTATTTGTTCTCAGCTCCACGTTCCTCCTTTGGTCAATACTCTGCTGCAGCATGAATGGGCAGAATTATTATAAGCATTCCTCTTATAGGGAATACAGTGTTACGCTTTCTTTGTAGAAGTGTCCATAGGAAGAGATTTCTACTGATTCTGCTTGCTGTGGCATCGATGAGAGGTGTGAGTTGGAGCCAACAACTAGTTTGTCTCTATTTTGATACTTTCTCCTAGTTCTAGGTTATCCTGCAGAGGTCACTTACATTTTATATTCGCTCTTTCTTCCCCCTTTAAGACAAATAACTGAATATTGGTAAAAAGTGTATATTATGCTACTCTCAACTCCAATTCTGAAAAACAGTGGGTTTTTGTTGATTATTTCCAAGTTATCATTGCCAGTGATGCAGAAAAGTCAACAATGCAAACTGTGATGTGATAAAAGATCCCCTTTTAGATCATAAAATTTTATTTAAGGGAAGAATTTTGACTGGAGTGTCATAAACGCATGACAACAAGCTGAAGTGCAAAATCATCCAGGCAAGTTTCAGAAAGCTTAGACATCCCAGGCGATGGATGCTTACCACACAGCTGAATGCTAATATAGGCAGGATGATCACCTCAGCCCCAGATGCAGCTGTTAGGCATGTGCTGTGACACAGGTCATCTGTGACCAATGAGAATCCTGTCTCAAAAAACAATTGGCAGTTCCTGAAGTAAAGAAACCCAAGGATCCAAGGTTGTCTGCTTGCTTCCACACTCATGCATTCTCACCTACACACATATGAATACTCTCTTGTTCTTTCCTTCACTCCCTGACACACTTAAATGTAAATATTCCAAACCAATACTTCTATTAACTGGAATCATGAAAACACTGCAGATTTTTTGGTCAGATTATCTTGTTTTCCAGAGCTGATCTAATAACTTTCTATGTAGCACTCTCTGGTATCTCAAAAAAATAAATAAATAAAATGTAAAGATTGAAAGTGTTTAGCTTTGTAGATAGCCTAGTTATTAAAAATTCTTCTTAAAGGTTAATTTATACTTATTGTCCATGAAATTTTCATATGCCAGAAGAATATGTCACTAAATGAACAGAGTATGATGTAAGCTTTACTAGAAGTGTGTTCGATTTGAATAAAACAGCTATTAAACTTATTGTCCAAAGGCTGTTTCTGACAGAGTTTAGAAGCAAAGTGTTTATTAGAGAACAAGATGAAATTGACCTGTGATATAGGAATCTTTGGGGTAATCTCTTTGTTAGTATCTCGTGCTAGGCTGTAGTGGCCAGGCCCTGGTGTTCTTGTT
This sequence comes from Orientallactaga sibirica, assembly GCA_036365145.1. Classification (NCBI taxonomy): domain Eukaryota; kingdom Metazoa; phylum Chordata; class Mammalia; order Rodentia; family Dipodidae; genus Orientallactaga; species Orientallactaga sibirica. The sequence continues at coordinate 1,375,821 of JAEOAD010000840.1, forward strand.
TTGATCACTGAGGGATGCCGGCTCTTCTCAGGCGCATACGGATGGTTGTACAGGCTGAACATCGGAGGCTGTCTGCTCACACTTCCTGTAGTGGCACAGCAAGTCTTTGCTTGAAAATGGATTTGGGCACCTCATCTCTGTCTGTATCAGAATTCGCATTTTATGCCTCAGAGCTATACTTCTTGCATCTTTGGGAAACAACTTCTAGAAAATTCTAATGGGTCTGTCTTTCTAAGGGGGAAATTGGAAGAAGTGAGGTCAATAAGACAAATTACAATCTCACAGCTATGCTTAGTCTTTGGATCACAATTGCTATCCAACTTCCCCCATGCTTGCATTCTAAATAATCCCAACATCAGCTACCACATATTCCTGGCATCATCACTGAGTGTCTGGTCATTGTTCTTCTTATGACAAGGTCACCATACTGGACTCTTTACAGTCACAGTCGGTCAAGGGGATAAGAAGAAGCCCTCCTATACATTATCTGTATCACACGTCTTTCTCTATGATCCCATTGTGTAAATAGCATGGCTCCAAATTCTTTTTTAAACTTTTGTTTATTTTATTTTTTAATTTTATTTCTTTTTATTGATAACTTCTATACTTGCAGACAATAAACCATGATATTTCTCTCCCCTACTCCCATTCCTCTTCACAACTCCACTCTCCATCATATCCTCTTCCTCTCTCCATTACTCTCTCTTTTATTTTGATGTCATTGTCTTTTTCTTCTATTATGAGGGTCTTGTGAAGGTCTTGCTAGGCACTGTGAGGTCATGGATAACGAATCCAATTTCTGTCTGGACAGTTGCATTGTAAGGAATCATACCCTTCCTTTGGCTCTACATTCTTTCTGCCCCCTCTTCCGCAATGGACCCTGAGCATTCAAGGATGTGACAGAGATGTTTCAGTGCTGGATACTCCTGCATCCCTTCTTCTCAGCACTAGGTTGCCTTTTGGGTCATCCCAGTGGTCATCGCCATCTGAAAAGAGAAGCTTCTCTAACCAGAAGTGAGAGTAGCATTCATACATGAATATGAACATTAAATGTAGTGCTTTCAGGAGTTTGTTTCTCCTGTCAAGAAAGTGACTCTTTTTGTTGCATGACATTGTAGTTTATAGTTCACTGGGAATATAGCTATATTGGTGGGGCTATTATGCTCTTTTCAGAGAAAAAAAAATCCATCTATCCTTGCAGAGCTCAGAGCTGCAGACCTGTCTAAAACCCAAGGCTCCAGTGGACCACTAGGGAAAATCATAAGAGGATGGAAACTTCGAATTCAACCTTCTGGTTTCCAATTATTCTGCCTACTTGCAACAAAATGTCATATAAGGATTGTAAATTGTGGGGCTGGCAAGATGGCTCAGGGGTTAAAGGTATTCGTTTGCAAAGCCTGACTGCCTGGGTTTGATTCCCAAGTACCCACATAAGGCCAGATGCACAAAGTGGCACATGCATCTGGAGTTCATTTGCAGTGGCAGGAGACACTGTTGTGCCAATTCTCTCTTCCCCTCTCCCCTGTCTCTATTTCTCTCTCTCCTTACAAATAAATAAATAAATAAATAAATAAATAAATAAATAAATATTTTTTTAAGATTGTAAATTGGGTTCATGTACAAAATCATGAAGCTTCCAATCTTGTGCTTCAGCTAACCTTCAGCAAGCTTTTCTGATACTGTACTGTAATAATAGATTGTGGGTTATAAAATATGTGCTATGACTAGTGGATACCATGATCAAGGACAACATATCACAGTATTTAAAAAATATTTTTACTTATTTTAAGAAAGAGAGAGAGAGAATGGGCACACCAGGGCCTCTAGCCACTGCAAATGAACTCCAGACACATGCGCTACCATGTGCATCTGGCTTACGTGGGAACTGGGGAATCAAACCTGGGACCTTTGGCTTTGCAGGCAAATGCCTTAACCTCTATGCCATCTCTCCAGCTTTCACACCATTTTTAATGCAAACAAAGCCTCTTGTTCTACAACCTCACCATCTCCAACCCTTCAGCAATGGGGCTGGCCAAGATTCTGTGGGCAAACTGATATTCAGAGTAAGTGTCTACAGATACTTGGCAGGATAGAAGAGATTTAGTATATTCTACTTGTCTCAAAGTAGTCAGTTGTGGTTCTCAAGGAATGGGACCACAAAGTTTGGTTTCTGCTGCTATTGCCTCCAGATTGGACAGTCACTGGCTCCAGTAGAAAGAACAGCCTTGGTCAGGGGCATCCATGTTGTTGGCCAAAGGGAGAATCTCCACATCTTCTAGGATGACTACATGTTTATGTGGATATTCTTGCAGCATTAGGTTGCTGAAGAGAGGGACCCTAACCTCACAGGTATGCATTGTTTACTTTGTTATTTAGTGCCATTGCTATAGAGGGTGATGTCTGCTGCATACTGAAATGTGATACAAAAATTTTATGCTTCATGTTAGTCTTCTGTCTATTCATATGTATGCACAGCAAAGTTCCTTTCCCAATACCTTTCTTTTTTATAAAATATTATTTATTTATTTATGTATTAATTTGCGAGAGAGAGAGAGAGAGAGAGAGAGAGAGAGAATGGACACACCAGGGTCTCTAGCCACTGTAAATGAACTCCAGATTTATCTAGTTTTATATAGGTACTGGGAAATTAAACCTGGGTCCTTTGGCTTTGTTGACAAGCGTTTTAACTGCTAAGCTATCTCTCCAGGCTCCCAATAGCCTTCAAATCTGACCATTCAACAGACTACCACTGTTGATGAATATGTATATAATTTAAACATGGGATACTTCTTTTTCAACACAAAAGAATTATAGATAAACTTCCTTAAACTCTACTCACTGGGGGCACTTTCCTTTACTACTACCCGCCAAGGTCATTTATGTATGAGACCAAAATTCAGCTACCATACACTTTTTAACTTGTACCCACAAATATGCCAATCCATGTGTAAACCAGTCTTGGGTGTTATGCTCTTCCTTCTGTTGATAATGAATAATATTTTCATGTGCCCACAGAAGGGAGCTGTGGGAGTGGTACTTATATAAAAATGATGGCTACGGTGGAAGTCTAGACTATCTGCCAAGTAACTTTCTTATATCCACTACTGTAAATGCTTAATCCTAGACAAATCACTTCTATCTTACATTGGATTGTTACTGGATTTACCCAGCCTTAAGCTTCAGTGACTTGCATATACTTTAATTCATGATGAGTAGTTCTGGCTATATACTTACTTACTGTTGTGTGAGCATTCATTGAATTTCAGTGCAAGGTTAGGAGCACACTGGAAATAGTTTTCCAAAAAGGAATACAATAATTGAGGCCGGCATGAGGTGTTTTCAGAACTCTGAGAGTTGTATTTATTTTACTATAGCTTACCACAAATTCCCGGTAGTATCTTCTTTCCTTTCAAGATGCTTCCAGCATGATAATGTCTGCTAAATCTCATGGTTTAACCAGTAAAGCACCTCCCATTGCAAAAGGAATTATTGCAGAGTCTTGGTACTCTTTAAAGCAGGTGGCATATCATGTTATAAAGTAATTAGTTGGAAAATGTTGGTTTTGAAATATGGAGTGACCAACTTATCTTTTACATTGTAGGTAATGCCCCAATATGGAACTAGAGGGTTCTGAATTTAAAGGATGTGTTTGGCCTTAATTCTTTGTCAAGTTTATCTTCTATTACTGAAGATAAACTTGTTTTCTTTCAAGGCTTCTACATGCTAGTTCTGTCTTGCTTCTTATATACTGATAGTTACTTGTATACAAAAGAGGTCATCTGATTTTGACATCTGAGTAGTCAATTATCTGGTACACTCCCTCAGTTGTGTGTTTCGCTGCAGAGCATCAATTACATTTTAATGAAAAACTTGATCATATTCCCAGGTCATGGAGAGTTTACACTTCTAACAACTATAATTCACATGCCATACAAAATGACACTTTGAAAGTTCCATTCAATGTATTTTTATTATCTGTAGTATTCCATGGGCCTCATCATTGTCTACATGTATATTATTGTTCCACTTTAAAATGATCTAGACTTGTCGATTCCCCAGGACCCACATAAGTCAGATGTACAAGTTGGCACATGAGTTTGGAGTTCATTTTCAGCAGTTAGAGGCCCCAGCTTGTCCATTCTCTAACTGCCTCTTTTTCTCTCTTTCTCAAACAAATAAGTAAAGTTTTAGAATAATCTAGTTGTGATAAGTAGGCATGCCTATCTTCTACCATATAAAAACATTACCTTTCGAGTTCTAAATTCAACTATTCCAGACTTTTGATACAAATGGAATAATCAATTATTTTTATGACTAGTTTCCTTCATTTAGTATACTTTTCAATTTTATCATTGTGATAGCCTGTTCCAATACAACATGTCATTTTATTCTTTAATAATTGTCAGGTGCATGAAGTTAGCATATTTTGTTTGCCAATTCATTGGATTTATGAGCCATTATTGTGATGAACATTTATTTTGACTCCACTTTGGGCTATGATGAATAATGCTGCTATCAATATTTCTATGAAAGCTTATGTATACAAATAAATTTTTATTTCTTAGGTATATATCTAGTAGTAGAATTTCAAAGTTGAATAGAACCCCTATCATGACAACATTTTAAGGAATTATTTTCTGAAATTGCTGCATGATTTTACATTTCCTTCAGCAAAATATTAGGATTCCAGTTTCTTTCCATCCCCACAAGTAGCCTTTTCTGTCTGACTTCTGAATTATAACCATCATACTTGGCAGTAAATTATTTATTATTGTGCTTTTCATTTGTATTCCCAATGACTTACACTATTATATTTTCATGTACTAAATTATACTTTCATCTATTATTTTCCCCATAATTTCCTAAACCAGGTACATTGCATTTGCTAAGACATTTCTTTATATGGTTATATTGTCTTTATTCACTAACTGTAAAGTGTTAAAACAATTTAATAGTTAACTTACACAAAAAGCTCCAACCACTCTTCTTACCAAGGTAGTTACAAAACGCCATCGTAATGACTACCTTCTCATATCACTCCAATAACAACTGATGCTGACTAGATTTTTTTTTTCAGAAGATGTGAGGAAGAGTTGGAGTCGAGGGTACATATTGGGATTAATATCTGTGAAGGGAAGTAAGGGGAGGATAAGGCAGAGAAAGAAGTCAAACTGAAACAGGCATGGTAATCTTGTCCAACTACATAGGGAAATCAGACCAATGATTTTTCATCACTATATCCTGATTTTGGCTGTTTATGCCCTTCCCTGACATGGACACCAGAAGTGGCCTGACCCCAGAAAACAGTGACTTTATAGCTACCCTCTGCAAATGAGGTAAACTAGAAATTGCTGACAGCAGGAATTTGCCTACTGACCTCCTCCTAACAGCTAGACATGAGATCTTTCATCCCAGGCAATTGGCTTGCTTCATCATTATGTTTACAACATATGTTCAACTTTGACACACTGTATATGTATTCCCAATAGTCATTGTGGTTTATTAGAAATATGACCACATAACATCTTAAAATTTTCAAAAATTCAAATATTAAAATAATGATGATATGAAGTATTGATTTATAATGCATAGTTCTCTTCAGTTATTTACTTATTTCAATATATTTATATAATATAACATTGTTTATAAACAGAAGTAAAAAACCATTTATAATGATGGATCATATAAAATTATATAGCCTGATACACACACACACACACACACACACACACACACACACACACAATACTCTTGGTGAAACTAGATACTAGATATGGCTTAAAATAGTTTTTTTTCTTATTTAAAAACATTGTCTATAACAGTCAATTAATTTCATACAGAATAAAACACAAAATTTACCCAGAGTTCACTGGCCTTGGGAACGATGTATAGATTCATTATTCACATTTTATAGCTATTTATGTAATTTTACTTTTAGATATTTAGACCTGACTCTTGCATTATTCTATTCCTATGTTGCAAATGCACTGTTCTTTCATGTCTTGGACATTTCCTCGTTGGTGTGGAATGAACTCAAATAAAATGTAATACAGTATACACTTTGAAGAACCAAAATCAATTCAAGCAATTTTTGATACAAAGAAAGAAATTTACTTATGAAAGGGAAATCTTATTGGAATTCCTACCTTAAGTGGCAGATACACACCCATTTAGACTTAGTATGAACTAGCTTTCAAATATGATTATGCAGAGGCGAATACTAAAAGAAATCATTTTAATACACATTTATATATTTATTACTAGGCAATGACTTTCTCATATAATATGCATTTGATTTTCTTCTCAACAAGTAGATGTTTGATTTGATTTGCTTTAAGGGATTCAGTACTTTAATAGCATCTATAATTATTTAGCTAGAAAGGCTATGGTCTTTTTCTTATTCTAAGTAATTTACACTGATCTATACTTTCTACATTTTCACTTCAATAAGTAGTGAATATTATTTGGACAAAAATGAATTCCCATGAGTTGAAATGAAAGGTAATTGAATGAAATTTTAGCATCAAAAATGGGTGCTTTTGAGGCTGCAGAAATAGCTTAGTTTGTAAAGTTCTTGCCTTGCAAACACGTGAGTTTAATCCTCAGATCCCATTTTAAAGGAAGAAACATAAGAGCATAACCCAATGGGAATAGAACCAATTTGCAATATGTTTATATATTAAAGTTGCCAATAAAAAATGGGGAAAATCCACTTGTGGTAGTGTGTGCTTGTGATCTCAGTACTGAGGAAGTGGAGACAGGAAGATCCCTTGGGCCGGATTCTTAGCCAGTCTAGCCTTATTCGATGGTGCCTGAGGAATGATATCTGAGTTGGTCCTCTTGCCACTGCGTGGAATGGACACATACACTTGCACACACACAAAATTAATGCTTTTATTACAACTCTTTCACTTGCTGTTGCTTTTATACTCCCTTTTATCACCCCACTCTCATCTTCTAACTTCTAGTTTTCTGATGCAAGAGAGAGACTCTCTTATTTTCTCTCTGTCCCACAGATAAAGATGATAAGGTGTGTGAAAGAAAGGAAGAGAGAGATACTGACCACATGAGCTTTTATGCTATATTAGGAAATATTGGAGTGTTTTTGATGGTTCCACCTCAGATACCAGAATAACATTACAAAATGTTGAAGCAACATTGTTGGCAATGGATACAGTAAAATTCCTTCTGTAGGGATACAGCTGGGTATATAATTTGAGATTTTGAAATATATATTCTTTAAAAGGCTTCTCAAGCCTGACAAAACCCTGGATAGAAGTGAGTTCTTATAAGAATAAGAATAATAAAATCATCCTCCTTTTTTGCAGTGCTGGGAGATGATCCCAGCCTTTTGCATGTATTAGGCAAGTCATCTATCACAGAACCACTTCCTACTGTCACCAGCCCTTCCTACTCTTCCATGTTCTAGTTGAGATAAAAGTTTAGAGATATGTTACACTGAAATAATTACACTCTTAATTGACAGAAGTATTAGAAATCCTTATACTTGTAGTATATGATTGTCAAGTATATATTGTCAATTGCTTAGTCCTGTATTCTTTCTCTTATTGTCATGTCTATGAATTTGATTGCTTTAGCATTAGATGGCAATCATTACAAAAACAAAGTTATTGAATTATTATCTTTTACTGTTGAATATTTATAGAAATGAAGAATGCATGTGTCCTCATGGGAAAAACTTTTCTTTAAAAATATTCTTATTTTAGGGCTGGAGAGATGGCTTAGCGGTTAAGGTGCCTGCATGCTAAACCTAAGAATGCCCCTTCGATTCTCCAGGTTCCACATTTAGCCAGATGCAAAGTGACTCAAGGGTGCGATGCCACACTTGCCCACAAGGGGGCGGATGTGTCTGGAGTTCATTCACAGCAGCTGAGAGGTTGCTGGCATGCCCACTCTCTCTCTCTCTCTCTGACTCTCTCAAAAAAAATTCTTTATTTTAAAGAGCTGGACATGGTGGTGCTTGCCTTTAAGGCAGAGGTAGAAGGATCACCATGAGTTCAAGGCCACCCTGAGACTACAGAGTGAATTCCAGTTCAGCCTTAGCTAGAGTGAGACCCTACTTAGAAAAACCAAAAAAAAAAATCTTATTTTAAAACCATGTTTATTTTATTCTATTAAGTTATAATCAATAATTAAAACTCATATGTATGTAAGTTCTATAACTTGATTATTTGATGTATACTTTGTGAAAATTTTATTGAAATTTATGTTAATTAGTATACCCATTACTACATGTAGTGACTTATTTGTGTAGTAACATATTTCCAATATATCCTTCTAGCATATTTTTAATATATAACACAATATTACTATCTGTAATCACATTGTTGTAGTTTAGATCTATATTATCATAATTTGTTTTTACTACTGAAACGTTATACCCCATGCCCTTCTACCTCTATGCACTGCTAAGCCACCATTTTATTTTCTGTCTGATTTTTATTTTTAACTTTTCACCATATAAATAAGATTATGCAGTGCTTATGCTCCCATGTCTGGCTTTTAGGAAACATGGGTATAATTTGATATGTATATAAAATATGATATAATTATTAATGGTATCTGTATAATATTTCCTTTGTGTATTCATTCATTAATGTACAGTTGTTTCCATATCTTAGGTATTATGAGAGCACTGCAATGAAATAGTAGTGCAAATACTTCTTCAAGATAATGATTTTATTTTTATTAGGGTATACCTAAAAGTAAATTGCTGGATTATATGGTATAACTCTCTTTAATTATTTTGAGAAATCTCTATATTCTTGCTGTTTCACATTATTTATTGTTTTTTTTCCCTATACTAGAGCTTTGTAATTTGATGCAATCTCATTTTCTACTTTTGCTTTTGCTGTCTGGGGTTTTAGAGAAATATCAAGTCATTGCCAAGACCAATGTAAAGAAATGTTTTCACTAAAGAGAAAAACAAAACAAAAGAAATATTTCCAGTAAATTTATTCTACTACTTTTATGTTTTCAAATTTATGTTGTCTATAATCCACTTTGTGTTGATGCTTATACATAGGATAATATGAGTACAATTTTATTTGTCTGAATGTGGATGTCAAGTTTGACTTCATGTATTGAAAAGACTATCCTTTTTCTGAGTGTGTATTCTTGGTACCCTTGTGAAAATCTGTAGACTATACTGGTGAAGATATATTTCTGGGTTCATTATTCTGCTCTGTTTGTCTATATACATAGTTTTTAGCATGAGGCCATACAACCTTTATTTTTGAGACAGGGTCCCACTATATGTCCCATGTGGGCCTAGAACTTATCAGACCACAGAGATTTGAAGTATGAACTCACATCCAGCTCTTTTTATACCAGTATTATGCTGTTTTGATTATTGTATCTTTGTTAGGTATTTGAAATCAAAAAGTTTGGCATCACCAACTTGGTTCTTCTTGATCCAAATCACTTTGGTTATTTAAGGGTTTTGTGGTTCCCTAGAAGTTTTAGATTTTTTTCTTAAACTATTATTGACATTTTCATAGGCATAATATTAATTGTATAGATGCCTTAGGGAGTATGAAAATTTTAACAATGTTTTTGTTCTTTTTACCTAGGATATCTCACTACCTTTCCCTTCATTAATTTATTTAATGTTTTATAATTTTAACATATAAGATTTTCACATGTCTTCAAAAGGTGACCTTGAATTACTTTATTATTTTCATGTTCTTGTGAATTAGCTTTTTTCTTGATTTCTCTTTTAGATAGATTTCATTTGTTTATAGGTATCTAGTTAACAGTTATTTTGTTTCAAGGCTTGGAATACACTAAAATTCTGGCCTAGCTTTCTGCTAAGAGGCCTCCTGTTACTCTGAAAAGTTCACCTTGTAAATAATTTGTCTCTTCTCTCCTGTATCTTTCAGTGCTCATTCTTTAATCCATACTCTTGACAGTTTGACTATGATATGATGTGGAAAGTTTCTTTTCTGATCATGTCTACTTGAAGGTATGTATGTTTTATGTACATCAAAGTCCACTTCTTTTTCTAGATTTTGGATACTGTCTCCTATAATTTAATTGAATAAGTTTTCTTTGTCTTCTGTATGGTATATTCACATGTTTGATATCTTTAATGTGTCCCAGAAGTCTTGGATATTGTGGTCATGGTTGCTTATTTTCCCCTTTATTGCTATTTTGAATGTAATAATGCCTCAATTTTATCTTTAACCCAAGCTATTCTTTCCTCTATTTGGTCTATTATTCTGGTAATTTTTTTTTTTTTTTTGATTTTTTGAACTTCTCATTTTCACATTTTTTTCACAATCTCTATTTCTTGTGATTTGAATGTGAAATGTTGACTATAGCCTCATGTGTTTCTGATTAAGCCTCATCCTCAACCTTCAGTTGGTAGCAGTTTTGGAAGCAGAGCCTTGTTGAAGGAGGTGTGTTTCTGGAAGTAGGTTTTGGAGTGATATAGCCCAGCTCAATCTAGCCAGAGCTAGCAAACTCACTATCTTGCTGCTTCCTGCCAGCTGTTATAGCAAGATATGATGCCCAGCTTCTGCTCTGCCTTGCTGTAGTAGAACTTTCCTCCAGATAATAGCCACAGTAAACCCTTTACTTCCATAAACTGCATTTGGCAAAGTGTTTTGTCCTAGTAATATAAAGGCATTAGATAGAGAAAACTGGTACAAAGAAGTTAGGCCTTTGTTATAGCAAGTTTTACCATATGATTTTTGATGTTTTTGAACTGGTTTGCAGGAGGAATATGGAAAGTCCTGGAATGTTGGACTAAAGAAACCTTGCCATGCTTAAAATACCCAAGTGCAAAGAGAACTGGGGAATGTGGATGGCTTATGAGGCTTATGGCTTCAAGAAGGGAAAAGGCTTATGAGGTTTCAAGAAGGGAAAAGGGACTTTGTTGGAACTGGGCTAGAAGAAGATTGTATGAGATTGGCTGCTCTGTTCACGTCCTGAGAAGTTAAGCAAAATTGAGTATAAAAATAATGGACTGGTGTGCTTGGCAGAGCAGAAAGATGTGAAGTTTGGCATAGAAAAAATGTTTATATTTTTACAGTTTACAGTGACTGCTTCAGCTTCAGTTGTTTGTTATTACCACCTTTGAGGTTGGACCAGCTGATCTGCATTGGAGTACTTACTCTTTTAAAAGAAAGGTTCCTGAAGGAAAAATGCTGAAGGGGGTTTCTGCTCCTCAACATGGCTTCATTCCCTCCTCTGGATTAACAACTCTGGCAGCCTATGTAGCAAAGATTTAGAAGTATGACAGATGTTAGAAAAAGAGGGTCACTGGATTTGCTTTGCAGTATTTGGGCCCCTAGAGAATGTGGAGGAGGGTCATGTTCCCTACTTAGAAGCCATGACGGGTCATGATTTGCAATGATGAAGATGAACCATGGGTTACAGTTCTGATCCCAGGATTGGGAGATGCCAGGACTATTGAATAACCATCAAGGAAAGCTGGAGACTTTTAGATTTGAACAGAATGCATTTTGCATCATGAGGTGGTTGTGAATCTGTCGTGGTCAGGAGATGAATGTGGTGGTTTGACTGTAAATATCCTCCATTGCCTCATGTGTTTATGATTAAGCCTCATATTCATTCTCCCCAACTAGTGATGATTTGAGTGGTAGCGGTAAGTTACTGGGAGTGGACTTTTGGGTGATATAGCCCAGATCCCCTTAAATAGAGCTAGTTATCTTACTCTTTTGCTGCATCTTGCTGTTTTAAGATGAGATACCCAGTCTCTGCCCTTCCATTCCTTGATGAAATTTCCCTTTTACTTACATAAAATGCTTTTATTTGGGTATTATATCCCAGCAACCAGAAGTAACTGCTTGAATGCCTATGACTTCTACTCTTGTTACAATGCGTTCTGTCACCATGCATGTACCTATGGCATCATGACATGTGCCCTCAATTGACTAAGGAGAGAAGACTAGGCCTGGATTACAGATGAATCTGTACGCTATGCAGGCATCATCCCGAAGTTTACACATGCAAGGTTGTAGCCATTTTCTGGGACAACCCTGAAGGACAGTGATGAAGGAGATGAAAGGAAATCTTCACAATGAACATAACTTTGAGCAGGGCACAAGGTTTTACATTTTGCTTCAAAGGAAAAATGAGAAGATATGCTGTTATGTTGTGTATTATAGGCTGTGGCTAATGGTTTAGCTGGATGTTCTGTTACTTGGAAGGAGCACAACTGTGAAAACTGTGAGAAAGTGATTTGACGAAGGGGTATGTGGATGGATCTCTCTGAATGAGAAAAAGATGTAAAGATACTCGTGATCGATATAAAGGCTCATCAGAAAGTGACCTCAGCAAGGGATAACTTTAATAATCAAATAGATAAAATGACCAGATCTATTGACAGTAGTCAATCTCATTCCGTAGCCACCCCTGTCAGGGATGTTCAATGGGCCATAAACAAAGTATTCATGGTGGCGGGGATTCAAGTTATTCATGAGCTCAATAACATGGACTTATACCTATCAAAGCTGACCTGGCTACAGCTGCTGAGGAGTGGCAAATCTGCCAGCAGCAAAAAAAAAAAAAAAAAAAAAAAAACAACACTGAACCCCCAATATAATAGCATTTCTTGGGGTGAGCAGTCAACAATCTGCTGTGATGTTGACTACATTGGACCTCTAGGCATGGGTGTTTTCCTGTTTGGCTTCTATGTGTGTCTCACTTTGGGGTAGCTTCTCACGTTGATATCATGCATGACTTTTCCTTGATCTCTGAGTCTTTCACGGTTTCTTAATCCTCTCTGTTTTTTTTTTTTTTGTGACCTGCAACTAAATTTTTTATTGTGAAACATTAAAAATCTTCTTTTTATGTTTATTATTATTAACAGCATTTTTCTTATGGATCCATCATGTGTTAGCACCCCCTTTTCCCTCATCCTTGCCCCATTCTGTTGGGGATGCTCCTCAGTGGGGTTGCAGGCACTAAAAACCAAGAGAGGATTTATGCTGCCACAATGCATAAATCCCCTCTGTTTTTTTTTTTGAACTGAAGATCTCTTGGTTCTTATGTTTTCCCCTCCATGTGCCTCCTCCAGAGCCCTTTTACCCTTGGAGATTTCTCTGTGATAGAGATTTCCTCTCTATCCCCTCTTACTTTCCAGCCAGTTAAGAAGAATGATCCTATGGCTTGAGTCTTTCTACTACCCTTCTTCCCAGATCTTAATTCCCCTACAGTAAACCTCATAATGCATGTTTTTCCCTAAATAAACTTAATAATTCATAATTGATCCTTCTTGACTCCATTTTATCAATTATTTTTTAAAACAGGATAAGGGCCCTGTAGCAGACAGCTTCAGGTTCGCTGAGATGAACTTCCAGACCAGGCACAGTTATGGAGGAAGGGATATTATTTATTGAAGCTTACAGATCCAGGGGAAGTTCCATAAAGGCAGGAGAAGCAGCCTGCTCTTCACAGGACCAGGCAAGGGAGCAAAAGCCAAACAGCCACCACAGCACACAGAGCAAAACTACTGCCAAAAGGTCACACAGCACACTTTAGGAATTCCTGCTAGGCACATTTGCATATCTTTACAATGGAATCTCAAACCATCACCACACCTTAAGACCAGCCCCCAGTGACATTGCCTCTAGCAAGGTGATTGCAGATGCAAACTATTACTAATAAAACACTGAATATATTGGGGGACATATATTCAAACTACCACAGGCCCCAAACTTGGGTTTCCAAGGCCTATGGGTACCCCTCCTGAACCTGAAAATTTTGCATCAATAATACATATTAGGGCTGGAGGGATGGCTTAGTTGTCAAGGGCCTGAAAAGCCAAAGAACCTAGGACCCACATAAACCAGATGCAGAAGGTGGTGAGTGCTTCTGGAGTTTGTTTGCAGTGGCTGAAGGCCCTGATCGGCCCATTGTCTCTATCTGCCTCTCTCTCTCTCTCTGTCTCTCAATCTCTCAAATAAATTTAAATAAATAAATAAATAAATTTAAAATTAATGCATATTCCTTATATCAGTTCTGTTCCTCTAAAAAACCCTGACTAAGACAACCCGCTTGCTGAATTTCTTATAATTTTTTAAAAATATCTTGATTTGAAAGTATCTTCTTCATTCTTATTTATTTGAATCCCCTTTGAGGTTAATCTGTTCATTTTTAAAATATATATTTTGAGGGCTGGAGAGATGGCTCAGCAGTTAAAGTTGCTTACTTGCAAAGCTTGATGGCCCACGTTTGATTCCCCAGTACCCACATAAAGCCAGATGCAGCAAGTGGTACATATGTCTGGAGTTTGTAGTGGCAGGAGGCCCTGATGTATCCATCCTTTCTCTTTCTCTCCTTCAAACAAAATTTAAAAAATATATATAGTTTTTATTTTTACTATTTAAACCATTTTAATATTATTGGATTCAAATGCTGAAGCACCATGATCTGTTACAGGAGTCATTTTCTCATGTTTTTTTTAAAATAAATATTTTTATTTATTTATTTGAGACAGAGAAAAAGGCAGATATAGACAGTGAGTGAGTATGAGAGCACCAGGTCTTCCTGCCACTGTAAACAAACTTGAGACACATGTGCCATTCTGGGCACCTGGCTTTTTTACATGGGTACTGGGATACTGAACCCAGGCTGTCAGGCATTGAAGTGACGCACCTCTAACCGCTGAGTAATCTTCCAGGCCCTCTTTGTTTCATTTTCTGTGTGTTTCTACATTGCAGTTTGTGCATCTGTTGGGGCAGTTGTCTCTTCTGGTTTTATTTGAGGATAATTTTAGAGAGCAGCCTTCTTTTGGGGGCTCAATCACCAGTATCACTTAGAGAGGAGAATGTAACCACTGTAACAGCAGCAGCATCAAAACAAACCACGCATCGAGATATAATTAAAATTGATTAAAGCTAACCTTCAATAAAGTACACCTCTGATAATGATATTGATTTTTGTCATCTGTCTGTTTTATTGAAAGAGAAGAATTGATGTTCCATACTATTATCTTGTTCCTTTCAATTTCTGCCATAGACCTGTCTATTATATATTTAGGTATTCTAATGCTGGATGGCAATATATATACATGTGTATGTGTGTGTGTGTGTGTGTGTGTGTGTGTGTGTTTGTTGTTATATGCTCCTTTTACCCATATCACCATATCATACCATTTTTGCTGTATACATAATTTTAGACTTTGAATCTATTTTGTCTGATAAAAATGGTCATCCTCAATGTATGTCACTATATATATCTTGTTTGAAACTAGTTTATATTATAAGCAAGTCCAAATGAAATATACAAAGTAATATTATTGATATTTCTTAGAAATGATCTTCCATTAATTTATTTCTTTCAAAATAAGGGGCTGGAGAGATAGCTTAGCAATTAAGGTGTTTGTCTGCAAAGCCAAAGGACCCAGGTTCAATTCCCCAGGACCCACGTAAGCCAGATGCACAAGGTGGCTCACACAACTGGAATTCATTTGCAGTGGTTTGAGGCCCTAACATGCCCATTCTCTGTCTCTCTCTCTTTCCCTCCCTGCCAATTTCTCTGTCTCTTTCTCTGTTCCCCCTCTCAAATCAGTAAAAATTAAAAATTAAATAAAATTTTTTTATTTTTTATTTTATTTTATTTTTTTTTTTGGTTTTGCAAGGTAGGGTCTCACTCTGGTCCAAAATACCTTTTAAAAATAGTCTCAAGAACTTCAACCTCTGCAGTGCTTTAAAGAAGGCTAAATAAAATATTTTAAAAATACAAGCTTCAATGCATTTATAAGGTCTAGTGAATCTCTGTTAATGACAGTAGTTTTGAGAATGATAACTAGGTCTTTAAAAGTGACCCGAGTCAAGTCCTACCATCAAATAAACATTTTAAAAGTAATTCTATGATCTAAATTGTTAAGCCATTATTCCTGAACATCGATACAATTCCATTATGTTTTTCTTTAACTTTCACTATAACTTAAATTCAATTGTAATAGCTATAATCTGAGTTTTCTGTCGAAATGTCCTCATGACATGTTTATTTTGTTAAGAAGTGTGTGGAGCAAGGAACAAATACACTACCTAGTAGGCTCTCGGTTCCCATTTCTTCTGTTTTCTCCATCATTTATCCTGAAGCATTTTGAATTAAAAAACCATGAAGTTAGTTTTTAACTTCTCCTCTCAGGAAGTGTTTGCTGTCTTGAAACCAATTCAATTTATTATTTACGAACTAAGTGCCCATTACAACTCCTCATTGTTTACAAATTCAAATAGTAAGCTCTATAGAATGAAATTTTATAATACTGGGCTTCTTCACACTACCTACAATTGGAATGTCACCCTTATCACCAATGCCAATTATATTTTTTTCTTTTTTTATATTTAATTAGGTACATTTGATTGGGTTTTCACATTTTCTTTGAAGCCTGTCTCAATTGCCTATAGCTTGGTTCTTTTTTATGAACTCTTTCAGAAAACTACAGATCAGAAACTTGTGGACAACATTTTGGCTTAATTGTCTGATGAATTTAATCTGATGAATCTCTATTTTACAATCATATATTCCAGATCAGGGAAGAATCTGAGATTTCAACATCAATGTCCAATTCCTCACTTTTCTTTCACTTTTCTACTTAAATTTTGGACTTATTTGGAGAGAAAGAGAGAGAGAGAGGCTACCAGTAAGCTATTTCTCAGCATCCTAGTGTAAGAATGTATTTAAGCCAGGTATGGTGGCACAGGCCTTTAATCCCAGTACTTGGGAGGCAGAGGTAGGAGGATTGCCATGAGTTTGAGGCCACCCTGAGACTACATAGTTAATTCCAGGTCAGCCTGGGCCAGAGTGAAACCCTACCCCGAAAAACCAAAAAAAAAAAAAAAAATGTATCTAAGAAATGTCTAACTGCTTAATTTCAGGAAATTGTATTCACTAAGGCTGCTTAGAATAATACCGTTCAATTACAATAAATGTAGAAATGTTGTTTAAAGTAGGAGAAAATATTTCTAAATCAATACAAAATAAAACACCAGTGAATTAGAACACTAGTGCATTTCAATTGGTGTATAATAGTGATCAACAATGTGGTTTTAGAACCAAAACTCTGCTGTTAAACTTGTTCCACTTTCTTCCTACTTGAGGTGATCATTGAAACATTATTTTTGACTCTCCTTTATCAAGCATATTTTATGTAATGCAGCTAATGTTTTTATCTCAGTCATGAAGATCAAATTATAATATAGTATAGCTTGAATTTTGGGAATTTGCCAAATTCTCTGGTGGGAAACCTAAAAAATGGCAATTTTCTTATGGTTTTTGTTAAAATGTACAAAGCATTTTATACAGAAGCCATTAAATATTTTGTTTTGCCTGCTGTTTCTTGTGAACTATATGCATTAAGAATGTCCCTTCTCATCACACTTCCTGCCACATCTCCTGACACACTTCCAGAGGCTTATTAGTGGACACAGAAAATCTGCTTTTATCCTTTCCTTATCTATAGTCTTTAAAATATATTTTGCAGGTAGGGTCTCGCTCTAGCCCAAGCTGACATGGAATTCACTATGTAGTCTCAGGCTGGCCTCAAACTCATAGAGATCCTCCTACCTCTGCCCTCCCCGCCCCCACGTTCTTGGGTTAAAAGAGTACAATACTTCACCCAACCCTTATCTATAGTTTTAAATTTTCTCAGTGTATCTATCTAGGTAGTATTCTCAGCTATTCATGGGTCATAAGCTTGGAGAGAAAGAAATGTAAGTGGATCTGTCTATGACTTAACAATGAAACAGTATTTAAACTCAGGGGAGCATTAAAGAGAAAACTAGTAAGGAGAAGCTGGAAGCTCCATGAGTTGTCAAGATGCAACTAATACCAATACCACAGATTGGAAGGAAGCATATATATTGGATCTAATATGATTTTTTGCTATCTTTACCACTATATTTATTATCATGATTGACTTTTGCCCTCTGTTCATGTCTAGTATATGCATGTTTTATAGAATCCAATAAATTAATGAGCAGTATTTGTAAACAATTCAGGATTAGCTCTTTTTTCCCTCTCAACAATTCTTTCTTAATTAAAGGCAATTCTTTAAAGCAATTGAAGAAAGGAAACAGTGAATATTTATATACTTGCAGCAACCTATTCAAAGCAGGTGCTCTCAGGTGAAAGCACATATATATATTTACACACACACACACACACACACACACACACACACACACACACACCTCCTCTGTTGTCTTTAAATAGTTACTTAATGCACATTTACTATCTTCCCAAATACACTGTAAGCAATTAAAGGGAAGGCATTATATTAGGGATGCTGTTCAGCCTCTTCTTTTACTCTGTTTTTCACTTTATTTTCCCTTAGCTTTAAAGTAGAAGGCAATAATCAATAGTAGTGCACTAACTCTATTAACCAATGAAACCATTTTTATTTCTAAAATATCTTGTTTCTAATTCTGTCTAATGTTCAGAAAGTTCCTACCACTGTTTTATTATGTAAGGCACTAATTCTTACGACAGATCTTTCTAAGTGGATCAATTGCATAATTTTCTACTGCAGGTGTCCTCTCATGTACTTGAAGGTGTCTATTATTAAGCTTCAATGGCTTTATTTGTTGTGGCTTAATAGGCTGAACTCTCTCATTTTTGTTTAGGGATGTAATTTCTTATCCTTTAATCTTTTCAGCTGGTCATTTCTCGATCCTTTCTAGTTTTGCTAGTTCACTTTTACAGATGAAAGGATGTAAACATTGTCTCACAAAATGTTCCAAGAAAAAAGGCATATAATCAATTGTGCCCCATCAGAGGTCATCTATCTCCAGAATAATGAGAACAATGCCTTAGGTTATGGATGTTGGGTGTGATACAGTCCAAGTTTCACCATATTTAGCTATTGCTTTTATAACCAGTGATAGGACTTTGGCGTCATTAGGGAAAGGCCTTCTCAAGAATTTTGATTTCGGGCTGGAGAGATGGCTTAGCGGTTAAGGCGCCTGCCTCCTAAGCCTAAGGACGCTGGTTCCAATCTCCAGGTCCCACGTTTAGCCAGATGCAAAGTGACGCAAGGCCGCACCTGCCCACAAGGGGGCGCACACATCTGGATTTTGTTCACAGCAGCTGAGAGACTGCTGGTGCGCCCATCTCTGTCTCCCTCTCCCACTCTGTCTGTCTCTCTCTGTGTCTCTCTCCAAAAAAAAAAATAAATAAATAAAATTAAAAAAAAAAAAAAAAGAATTTTGACTTTGTGGATGGTTCTGACCTCATCTATTTGTTGCAGATAAGAATGCGATGTGAATAACTCTATCAAAATGCAACATAGGAGATTATTAGTGGGTAACATTTTTGATGCAGTTCTTATAGACTTGAAGCCTAATTCCTTTTTCTTAAATCTTGGCTTGTCTGGGGTTACTACCACCAATACAATTTGGAACAATAGGTAGTCTACACTAAACCTTCTAGTAGGCTAGAAACTCCCGCCTTCTGCTTTAGAACCACAAAGCTACAATGGAAAAAGCCCAACAATCCTAAGAAAATATGTGCAATAGTAATATAAATAAGGCAAGAGAAGCAACAGCGTCCAGCCTCCCGGTGGTTTCCTACTGTTAGTAGGCATCTGAGTGAAGCCATTCTGTCCTCTAGACTAGCCAAAAAACCAGTTAAATACTATGGATTTTAGCTCCGCCGTGCTTCCATGTGGAGCAAACAAAAATGTTCTTTATTCTTGAGGCACAATATTATAGAGACAATAAATTGTTTTAGCACGTCACTAGGTGTGTAATGACTTTTCATGTAGCCATAAATAAACTGCGGATGAAGGAAATACAATCTCCACTCTTTTCTATTACTTTTTTTTTTTTTCTGTATGCCCTTCACTATTGACATAACTATGATTGTTTAATCTAAGATCTTTCACTGGACCCCTCTTGAGTTCCCAGTCCTTGTGTTCCCCAACAAATAAATTCAGACAGTGCATAGTGTAGAAGACAGGAAGAGTTTATTTCAAAATAATGTGAGCTACTCTTAAGGATTAAAGAAAGCAATGACTAAAGGGACCATGACAAAAGAAAAATGCTCTCACAGGGTAAAAGTGGACAGTCGAGCTTTATAATATTTTCTCAAGTATCTGGAACAGTTTCCCTGTGAAGCAGTTTCCTAGCCAGATGATTTGAAAACCCCATTTGAATGAACTTTTCTTTTTTTTTTTTTTTTTTTGGTTTTTCAAGGTAGGGTCTCACTCTGGCCCAGGCTGACCTGGAATTAACTATGTATTCTCAGGGTGGCCTCGAACTCTTGGCGATCCTCCTACCTCTGCCTCCCGAGTGCTGGGATTAAAGGCGTGCGCCACCACGCCCGGCCTTTTGAACTTTTTTTAAAAAAAAATATTTTATTTATTTATTTGATAGAGAGAGAGAGGGAGAGAGAGAGAGAGGAAGGGAGAGAATGAGCGCATCAGGGCCTCTAGCTACTGCAAAGGAACTCCAGACACATGTGCCTCCATATGCATCTGGCTTACATGGGACCTGGAGATTCAAACCGGGGTCCTTAGGCTTTGTTGGCATACGCCTTAACCTCTAAGCCATCTTTCCAGCCCCTGGATAAACTCGTAAGAAAGGGACAATGGTCTATGTCTTTGTTCTTTACCAAAAGCCTCTGATCTTTTGGGCAGCTTAGAATGTCATGTCCCCATGCCAAGCCAGAGGTATGACTCATATTCTATTATTTTGACCAAAAACCATGTAACAGAGTACATTAAAATAACTAAAAAGAGAAGAAATAAAAATGAATATAATCTCTAAAATAGCTCAGTTTTACTAGAAAGAAGTGGTCTTCCTTAATGGACCTCAACAAATCCCTCCTGCCTAAAAGTGCCAAATTTAATATGGTTATTAACTCATAATTGGTTTATCCATTGCCTTATGCCTATATTTCTTTGCTCTTAGCTGAGTGGTAAAATACTGTGTTCACTCTGTGACATCTGTCTGCTGAGCCAGATAAGAAAAAAACGGATGGAAATTCAACTGCCTTCCAGATGACTTATTGAAGCTAGCACTTCAACTGCCTCAGAAAACTCCTTTGAACCAGTCCTGTAAGCATCCTAAAAATCACTCCATGCAACTGGCCTGCAAATGACTTCCAGCAACGAGTTACTAGTTGTACTCAGCCCTATATGAAGTTTGACACCTGGAAAGGGAGGTCTTACCGTTTCTTACTGGCCTATCTTGTCTCTGTCTTACTGAAAGAGGTTTTTTTTTTTTTTTTTTTTTTTTTGGCTTTAGTTTTTGGTATGTTGTTGTAGATATTTGCTTCCAATGATTCTGGCCTTACTTTCAACTTTTTTCTTTCTTTCTTTCTTTCTTTCTTTCTTTCTTTCTTTCTTTCTTTCTTTCTTTCTTTCTTTTTGAAATATTTATTTGCAAGGAGAGAGAAAGAGAGAAAGAGAATGGGCATGCCAGATCTCTTGACATTGCAAATGAACTCCAGATGCATGCACCACTTTGTGCATCTGGCTTTATATGGGCACTGGGGAATAGATCCCAGTCCATCAGGCTTTGTAAACAAGCACCTCTTAACCACTGAGTCATCTCCCCAGCCCCATTGGTCTTTCTTTTATATGGGTTTTTAAATGTTCAGAAGGGGTAATTGTGACGATTTTTCCCTTCTTGCAGATGGTGTTTCAAATGCTTAGAAGATGGGGAATATGATGCTTTTTCTTGTCTTAAAATATGTGTGTAATCAGGGATACAGTAGATGAGACCTAAAGCTGATTGTGAAGGAGGGGTCCATACTCAATGACCTTCATGCCTGCTAATTACTAAGTAGATATTAAGGGTAAATATTTTTGAGTATTTGGGCTAACTATAGCTGTGGCTTTAACAACTGAGGTTAACCAAAAGAGTCTAAATATTTTCATGTTGCCAGGTGATTCTAAGCATTTCTATATAGATTTAAACTTTTTAGAATTTGGGGTTGACATAGTTAGCTCATATAGGGATAGTGGGAAAAATCAAAATACTAAATAGATAATTTCATCTCCTTATGGGAGTTTACTTTGTCTTCATCTTAGAGCTCTAAGCTTCCATTTGAGAAACATGGCTATGACAGACTACACAATATATGTAGTCAAAATGTATTTTTATTGCCCTATGACTAACATGAGCTCTACTTAAACTTGGTCTTAGTCAAAAGTTAAGTATTGCATCTTATGTATTAATATGAAGAAATAGTTCATATATATGTGCATAAATATTAATTATAAGAATAAAGCTGGGCTGGACAGATGGCTTAGCAGTCCAGGCATTTGCCTGCAAAACCCAAGGATCCCTGTTTGATTCTCCAGGATCCACGTAAGCCAGATGTACAAGGGGGAGCATGCGTCTAGAATTTGTTTGCAGTGGCTGGAGGCCCTGGCACCTCCTTTATCTTTCCTTCTCTCTTTTCTCTCTCTCTCTCTCTCATTCTCTCCCCCTCTTTCTCTCTCTCAAATAGATAAATAAAAAATATAGTTTGAAAGAAGAATAAAGCTTTCATGGTGTGATGAAGATGTCATAGGGCACATGTAAAAAGAAAGAGGGCTGAATTGCATTCTATTCTGGGACTCCTTGGTCTGTACATAAAGGTCTCTATATAATGAAACGTTTGAAAATTGCTTACTTGGAGTTACTACTATGGTTATTGCATCAGTTACTTTCTCATTGCTGGGACAAAATATCAGACCAGAATCATCCCAAGGAAAGAAAGCATTTATTTTGGCTTACTGAGAGCAGAGTCCATCATGACAGGGAAGACATGGCTAAATGAGCTGATCACATTCAGTCCAGCAGTGGGGAAGAGAGCAGAGCAATGAATATGGATGTTCAGCTAACTTTCTTCTTTTTATATAGTCCAGGACTCCAGCCACCCACATTCACGGTAGGTGGTCTTACCTTAATTAACATAATCATAATTTCTCATAATGATAATCCTTCACAGATATGCTCAGAGGCCAACATAATCTAAATGATCCCTAACAGGTAATTCTAGGTCTTGTCAGGTTGACAATCAACATAAACCATCACAGTTTCTGAAACTCATCATAAATTTTAAAACATCATCTAAATAAGCAGGTTATAGTGTCCTTTTTCTCCTAATTAGTGAACAAAATTAGTCTTCCTAGAATGTGCTTAGAATGACTATCCTTTACTATTAATCATTTGTCTAAAGTCAAGAATTAAATGATTTGGTTTTTGTGGATTTAAATAAATATTGCAAGTAATGTCAAAATGTATTCACTAATAGAAGTCATTAATAGAAGGCTTTTTCTGTTTTTATTGCTGAAAATGTGGGTTATTTCCCTTTTCTTTTTTTAAGGCACAAAATAAAAGAAAACACTCCCTCTCCCCAACACACAAACAGGGCTGGAGAGATGGCTCAGCAGTTAAGGCACTTGCCTGCAAAGTCTAAGAATATCATTTTTATTCCCCAGGACCTTCTTAAAGCCACATGCACAAGGTGGCTCATGTGTCTGGAGTTCGTTTGCAGTGGCTAGAGGCTCTGGCTTGCCCTTTCTATCACCTTCTCTTTCTCTCTCTCCCTCTTTTTCTCTCAAATCAATAAAATACGAAAAATACAATAGCTGATTGACACATTGGACTGTGGAAAATATATTTACAATGTAGCTTCTCCCTTCACAATTATATAATACATTCAATTTTGTTTTTTTGTATTATCATTAACAATTCCAGGTTTCAAGAGTAGGACATACAGAAAAAAATGCATATATGGAGGTTTATAGATACAACTTACTTGGGCCTTACAAGCTTTGTGAACCTGGGAAAGTCATGAAACTTCTCTATGCCATGGATTTTTGTCATTACAAAGGAAATAACATTTCATTTCTATTCATTTGTCTGACTGCATTAAAAGGAGTGTGGCACAATATTTATTACAGGTTTCTGTGCCTGACAGGTTAATGGGTTAGAAAGAAAAATACTTCTGAATTATTATTCACATGTTTACTCTGGATACATTTTATCTCCATGTATGGAATTATTGAATGTATACTTCTCAACATAAAAATAACTTTTACTTTATTGAGCAATATATGGCAAATATGGACAGGAGGAGATAATTTTTAAAAAATCATAAAGCATTGATACTATTTTTTATGAATTTCTTCCTAGGATTTCAAGATAGGTTTTCTTCTTAGTTACATGGAAGGTAGATTAAAAAAACTGATAAATGGTATTCTGATATACTGTCTCCATTCTGATATGTTTCCAGAGGAGATGGGGTACAAAAGATTCTCACCTAGGGAAATTCTGCATTTACCATGATCCGGGTGTAGAAATTCAATGTTTTACTGGCTTAGTGTTCATCAGACTGAGGGATGTGGGCCATGTAATGACAATTTCAGGATATGTCAGAGCAAACCTGAATACTGATCTATTTATTTACTATGAGAATTACAACTGTCCACCTGACTAGAGAGTCAGGTCAGCCAGATCATCACATTCTTTCCCTGAGGGAAGCCTTAAA
Source organism: Orientallactaga sibirica (assembly GCA_036365145.1). Lineage (NCBI taxonomy): Eukaryota > Metazoa > Chordata > Mammalia > Rodentia > Dipodidae > Orientallactaga > Orientallactaga sibirica. The sequence continues at coordinate 1,400,304 of JAEOAD010000840.1, forward strand.
GGGAAGTCAGCTATAATTAGAAAAGCCTGGTGAGCAACTATTTCTCTTGCTATGGCCAGCTCATAACAGGATATGGCTGTATCTCCCATAAATCATTGTTAAACCAAGACAAAAATCACTTGGAATTGTTATTGACAAAGAGACTTGATATAACAAACTGTTGAGTCTACACTCTTCTATCACCTAGGAAATGTAAAGACAGAATAGTGACATAAATGATAGGGGAACTTCATAACATAAAATAATAACTAAACTCAAAGAAAGATTTATATATCAATATTAATGATAAACAATAAGATACGAGAAAGAAAGGATAATTGGTAAATTCATAAATAGGAGAGTCATGAATTAACTAAATTTTTATTTATGGAAGAATTCACTAAGAAAATTATCTATAAATTAAAATTCTAATTGTGGGAAGAGGTGTACATTAAAGAAAATGTGACTATTTCTATTATAATACACTTATAAGTAAATTTTTCTTATGTTTTCATTTCTTATGCATAACCTGAATTTTGAGACATTTTTAATACTAGGAAAACTAAGCCAAATTTTTAACTTCCCTACAGCCTATAACAAAAAGATATACTTATCAAAAAGCAATTGACCACTCAGGTGAGTAATTTTAGAAGCCAGCTTAACTGGTACAAATGATGTCTGTGTGAGTGTGTGTGTGTGTGTGTGTGTGTGTGTGTGTGTGTGTGTTTCCAGAGGAGACTGTCATATGAGCCAGTGTACCAAGGTGGGGAGGGGGGAGAGAATCTTTCTTCAATGTGTGATCTCTCTCTCTCTTTCTCTCTCTCTCCCCCCTCTCTCCTAGACCTAAGGCATCCTTTTTCTCCATCCCTTAAATTCAGAAATCTGGGTTCTATGGTCTTTGTACTACAACATTGATACCAGTGCCTCCTCACCAGGTTATCAGGCCTGCAGCATTGAATTGAGTTTTATATCACTGGCTTCCCTAGGTATGAGTCTAAAATTAGGTCAGCCATGTTACTCGCCTGTCGGGCTGACTCAAGGATTAGAAAGCAAGGAAGACAGACACAAGTAAAAGAGTGAATGTTGGGGTCAGGGGGTCTGCAGGCTCTGATGGGGACACTCCAGCCTATCTCCTTCTCCCAATATCTCCATTGTCAGTTTGCACAGAGCAAGGGACTGTAGCAGACAGCTTCAGGTTCGCTGAGATGAACTTCCAGACCAGGCACAGTTATGGAGGGAGGGATATTATTTATTGAAGCTTACAGATCCAGGGGAAGTTCCATAATGGCAAGAGAAGCGGCCTGCTCTCCACAGGGCCAAGCAGAGAGAGCAAAAGCCAACCAGCCAGCACAGCACACAGAGCAAAAACTACAGCCAAAAGGTCACACAACACACTTCAGGAACTCCTGCTAGGCACATTTGCATATCTTTACAATGGAATCTCAACCCATACCTTAAGACCGGCCCCCAGTGACATTGCCTCTAGAAAGGTGATTGCAGATGCAAACTATAACTAATAAAACACTGAATATATTGGGGGACATATATTCAAACTACCACATTCCGCCCCTGGCCCCCAATATATTTATCTCCTGGCCCCCAATAGATTTATAACTATCACACATTGTAAATTGTACTCAGTCCAATTTCAAAGGTTCTCACAGTCTTGATCAACTTAAGATAGTGAGTCCTGTAAAATCAAACAAATTGAATACTTTCAACATGTAAAGGCACAGAGTAAACATTTTTAACTGTATAAGGAATAGCAAGGAGAGACTAAAACAATGCAAACTCACCACCATCCGCCGTCATCAAACTTCTGCAGTTCAAGTTCAATATAACCAGAGACTAACAGTCTCCAGTTTTTCCAATTCCGCCCCTCCAGCTGGGCAGAGTCGCCAGGGAAAACTTTCATCCCATGCCAACACTGCACTCCATGGTAGCCCTTTTGCACAGTCCTGGTATATCCAAAACATTTCAGGTCTCCATGCAAACCACGGTCCATCTTCCAAAGGCTCTTTCAGCCTATTCCTGAGGGTCTTCATGCCCTGCCTCATGCTGCATCTCAGCAGCGGCTCCTGGAACCGTGTCCAATTCATGACCACTCCATGCATTTTTCATGCTTCCAAAACTAATACCAGGTGTGCAGGACACAGCCATATTCTTTATCCAGGGACAAAATAAACCATAGTCTTGAAAAGCAGGCTCCTTCTCCAGTCAGCTCTTTCCAAGAATTTGCATTTTTAACAGTCTTTCCTCAGGCATCCTCTCCATTGTTTTAATGTAAATCAAGTCAGGCCACCTTCCTTCCACCTTCCTTAAGATTGCTAATGTGTTGACAATAGCAGCTCCAGTAACCTAAAACCAGTTTCAGTGCCTCTGCTTTTAACTTGCTTGAGGATTTCCAACTTTAAAAAATCTTAAAATCTCAGTCCATTACAAATTTAAGTTTGATCAAACACTCTGGGCCTGGATAGCGGAACGTAGCCATCCCTTATGCCAGTAGCCCAATTCCAACAAAGTCCTCTGCCGTCTTTCCTTCCCCTTAGAAAACTCATAAGCCAAGCCTCGAAGTTCAATACTGTCTGCACTTAGCATTCTCAAACTCTCATCAGAATAGTCCATAAAACTTGGCTTACCACTCCAGAAGGCATCTTCAGTTGCAAGCACCAAGTCCATGCCCATTCCTCCAAAACAAAGGTTCCAAAAGACGAATATCCACACGGTCAGGTTCATCTCACCCCACACTCCTCGGTACCACTTTACTGTAGCAGACAGCTTCAGGTTCGCTGAGATGAACTTCCAGACCAGGCACAGTTATGGAGGAAGGGATATTATTTATTGAAGCTTACAGATCCAGGGGAAGTTCCATAAAGGCAGGAGAAGCAGCCTGCTTTCACAGGGCCAAGGAGAGAAAGACAAAGCCAACCAGCCACCACAGCACACAGAGCAAAACTACAGCCAAAAGGTCACACAGCACACTTCAGGAACTCCTGCTAGGCACATTTGCATATCTTTACAATGGAATCTCAACCCACACCATAAACACCTTAAGACCAGCCCCCAGTGACATTGCCTCTAGTAAGGTGATTGAAGATGCAAATTATAACTAGTAAAAAGCTGAATATATTGGGGGACATATATTCAAACTACCACAATAGACACAAGTAAAAGAGTGAATGTTGGGGTCAGGTGGTCTGCAGGCTCTGATGGGGACACTCTAGCCTCTCTCCTTCTCCCAATATCTCCATTGTCAGTTTGCACAGAGCAAGGGAGACAAAACAAACTTTGAAATAGATACATTTCTCTCAGAGGCAAAAGCCATGGAACAACACAGGCTGACACTCCGGGCAGTAGCATAGAACTAGAAGTAATTTCAGTATAAGAACACCCTCAAATATGGCCAAGTATCTCATCTACATTAAGCTCAGAGGCCTTGGCATAATCCACAGCTAGGCTTTTACCTTGGTTTGTCTCTTTCCAGTGTCAGTCTGTGGGGCAATGGGACTTCTCACTAGCCCAAACAGCAGTGCCCCCCCCCATTTCCATGGCCTTAAGCCAAACCATTCCCAGGCCAAGCCAGCCAGCTCTGTTTGGAGGCAGGTGTAGGTCTGGGTAGCGGGAGGGGTTCTAGCCTTGACGGTTCTGCTGGTACGACTATAACTGAACTGTTTTTTTTTTTTTTTTTTCATATTCCAGGGAGAGTTTTGAATTCTTTCAGGGCTCCATGACAGCTTTATTAACTCACTGTTTTACAACTTTTTAATAAAATTTTTATTATTTATTTCCAAGCAAAGAGAGACAAAGAGGAGAGAGAAGGACAGAGGGGCTGGGGGCGGAGAATAGGTGTGCCAGGGCCTCCAGCCACTGCAACTACCTCCAGATGCATGTGCCATACTGAGGAATTGAACCTGGGTCATTAGGCTTTGCAGGCATGTACCTTAACTGATGAGCCATCTCTCCAGCCCCTTATAACTTTTATTAAGAGTGTGAGAAACTTGTGTAACATTCAGTTTCCTCTGGAGGCCATTCAACATTAAAAGTTGGCCATAGTAATTCACAGAGTCTTTAATTTCCTTGGTGTTATCTTAATATTATAATCCCCTGAATATCCCTTTCTGAAGTTTTATTTTTTTTTGGTCATGCAGTCTAGGATAGTGGGTTTGGTGAAGGACCGGCTCCCCATGTTGAATTTCCCATTGTGTTCGTATTGCAGAACATACTCAGAGACAGACTTCCTGGGCATGCATGCTTTGCTCAGGGCAGAAATCACTCTGCATCACACCTCAGGCTGTGAGTCACACACATAACTGTAGGCACACATTCATATCAAGTGCATTTTTCATACAGATTCCTATTGAAGTGACTCCTTTTCTATAAATGCTTTCTTTTAAAGTTTGGGTTTATAGTTCCCTATCCTTTCACTGAACTTGTCCCATATTTACACGGGTCTCTAACTGTGCTATTCCTCAATTACTTTCAATTGTGTGCACCACCAGGTAGCGTCCTGTCCTTGAGACTGAATCCTTTGAAGTTCCCTTTCGGGTCTCTGGATCTGGGGCCCCACATTGGCCATGACCTATAGGGGCAACCTGAGAATTAGAAAGAAAGACAGACACAAGTAATAGAGCAAAGCTAGGATCTAGTTGTCTGCAGGCTCTCATGGAGACACTGCAGCACCGCCTAACCACTGTTGGTTTATTTTATACACAAGCAGAAAAGCGTCAACAACTATTTTTTTCATCAAATATAGAAAAACTGAGGGAACAGGAGACAAGGTCAGGCAATGAAGGAATGAGGCAGCTGTGGACTATTTTTCTGCAAGCACTTTGCTCTGCACAAGGTCAGGTCCACACAAACAAAATGTAAAGAAGAAGTATGAAGAGACTGTGCCCCACTCTGGTCTCTGCCAGTTCAGCTGGAGTTAAACATGGCTGTGCCTATGGCTGCTACTGGTTGTGGCTCTGCCCAGTGCAGGGGCCTTCCCAGGAATGTAGTACTTAATCACATGTGGCTCTCTATACCTCTTTTACTATTATCTGTCTATCTATCTATCTATCTATCTATCTATCTATCTATCTATCATCTATCATCTATCGATCTATCGATCTATCTATCATCTATCTATCTATCTATCTATCTATCTATCTATCTATCTATCTATCTATCTATCATCTATCTATCTATCTATCTATCTATCTATCTATCTATCTATCTATCTATCTATCTATCTATCATCTATCTATCTATCTATCTATCTATCTATCATCTATCATCTATCTATCTATCTATCTATCATCTATCTATCTATCTATCTATCTATCTATCTATCTATCATCTATCATCTATCATCTATCTATCTATCTATCTATCTATCTATCTATCTATCTATCTATCTATCTATCTATCTATCTATCTATCTATCTATCTATCTATCATCTATCTATCTATCTATCTATCTATCTATCTATCTATCTATCTATCTATCTATCTATCTATCTATCTATCTATCTATCTATATATCTATCTATCATCTATCTATCTATCTATCTATCTATCTATCTATCTATCTATCTATCTATCTATCTATCTATCTATCTATCTATTTATCTATCATCTCTCTATCTATCTATCATCATCTGTCTATGGCAGAATTTTGTTGCTGTAATGAAATACTTAAAATGGTCTCTTTATGAGCAGTTTGGCTTCAAGGGCATGGTACTTAACAATTCTGAGAAGGGCCCTCTAAAAATTGACACATGGCAGTAATCTGTCTGGAACCAAGTGATCACATCTCAAACACTAAGCCAGAGAAAGAAGCAGCATGAAAGTAAAAGTGAGGGAAAGACTGAATACAAGTGAATGCAACAGAGAGAAAGAGTATTCTCTTCCTAAGGCAGCTCTTTGAATGTTCTAAGGTCTTTTCATTAGTCCATATCTCTAAAACGATCCTACCACGTTGACATTGCCATAATAATAACCAACTTTCCAGCTCAAAGTACCATGTTGGACAAAGTATTGCACATCATAATGCCATCTATTCTATGTGTTCTTGGTCCTTTCTCTGTGGAAGACACTATTACACTGATAATATTATTCATAGTTGTGGCAATCTACCCAATCCACTCCTTTATCTATGACATGGGGATGACTAACTAAGAGTTCTAAATTTTTTTTAAATATTTTACTTATTTGAGTTTAAATATTTTAGAAATGGAACTTTTTATGAGAGAATTGACGTAACAAATTACCTTTAGATTTAGACTAAATCCTTTCTATTTTTATGTCTATACCTGGAGAGGGGCCCTTCACAGTGAAAATGTAAGCTTGAAAAGGATTCCAATGAGCATAGAAGGGACCAGAAGGTGATACAGGACTTCATTTCATTTGTAGTAAATCAGTTCCCTAAGTATGGTCCCAGGAGTCCATGAACTTCCTTAAAAGGAAATCTAGGAGATCAAAAGTATAACACTTCAGTTCTGAGGTAAATAAATGGTGACAGTGGAGATACAAACGAAAAATATATAAACATATCTATTTTAATATAGAAATTTTAGACTTTTATGAATGTGACATGGAATAAAAATATTAGAAAATTGGTTCATATTTCATATAACAACTATTGTTTAAGAAATTACCACTTGTCTCATTGGATATGAAATACGTTATCACAGATATATACATACAATTACAATAAAAGATTATCAGGACTTTCATCCATTTTTAAAAATCATATTTTTAAAATTTTATTTATTTTTTATTTATTTGGTAGAGCAAGACAGAGAAAGAGAGAGAGAGAGAGAGAATGGGCACACCAAGGCCTCTAGCCACTGCAAACGAACCCCAGACACATGCGCCACCTTGTACATCTGGCTTACATGGGTCCTGGGGAATCAAACCAAGGTCCTTTGGCTTTGCAGGCAAATGCTTTAACCGCTATGCCATCTCTCCAGCCCTCATATCTGTTTAAGCCTACATTTTCTTCACATATATTGACCAAAAGTATGCATTATAACAACTTAAATGCAGAAGCAGTTATGAAGTTCCACTTATCTTCTGTTATCTCTGACTTAAAAACTAAAATCGAATGTACACCACTATCTTCACATGTTTTACAAAAGAGAGAGAGAGACAGACAGAGAGAAAGAATTGGCACCACCCCTGGGCTTCAGCCACTGCAATCTAACTGCAGACGCTTGTGCCACCTAGTGTACATGTGTGACCTTGTACTTGCCTCACCTTTGTATGTCTGGCTTATGTGGGATCTGGAGAGAGATTGAACATGTGTCCTTAGGCTTTGCAGGCAAGCACCTTAACGGCTAATCCATCTCTCTATCCCACAATTTTGTTAATATAAGGAGTTATAATTTTCATTAAAGTGTGTCATCAAAATATTTAATGAAAGCCGGGCGTGGTGGCGCACGCCTTTAATCCCAGCACTTGGGGAGGCAGAGGTAGGAGGATCGCCAAGAGTTCGAGGCCAGCCTGAGAATACATAGTGAATTCCAGGTCAGCCTGGACTAGAGTGAGACCCTACCTCGCAAAAAAAAAAAAAAAAAAAAAAAAAAAAATTTAATGGAATTATTATCATTGAATTTGAATTGATAACTTTTAAAATTTTCTCAATTGTAATTTCCAATTTGGTAACTGTACATTTTAATACACATTAATAAAAGTTCTTGAGAAGCTTCAATCATTTTAGTAAGAGTACAAGTGCTAATACAAAATCTTGAGCTAAGTGAGACATGATCAGTATGGTCTCAAGTTTAAATGTATTTTGCCTTACAAAGACCTTGTCATGGAAGACATACACGGTGCCAAGCCAATGCAGTAAAATGGACTTGCATGAACATGATTCTCTGTGTTTGGGATTTAAATGGAGAGAAAATTACAAAGCTGCAATGAGATGAGCGTTCCCTGTGTCAAGAGGGTTTCAGAGCCAAAAGGAAGATACGAGTTTAGGTTTTGGATTCAGAATCTTCCTATGTATCCCAGGTTGGCACGGAACTCACAGTGATCCTCCTATCTAAGCTTCCCAAGTGCCAGGATTACTGGTTTATGCAGCACTACCCTTGCCTAGGAAGATGAGTTTTAAACACAAGAGAATAAAGCTGTGCTTCCCCTTTGTATCCTTTGATCTTGGATTCCTCTGAACCTGGGTGAGTCTAGCAAAACTGATAGAATCTTTAAGAGTTATTGAAACATAAATCTGTGATGTGGACTGAATAACATGAATGAAAGTGAGCTGCATGAGGTATGTATCAATCCCTCAGAGCCTGATTGCACCATATCTGGAAAGACTGTCCCCAGAGGACTGCCCCGCACAGAATCAGATACTTTAGTAATGACTTCAAACACGTTTCCCTAGAACATCATGTCTTGGAATTAAGAGCTTAATGCTTATCTGAATACTTCAGTTCTGAGGTGGTGCCAGTGGAGATTCAAATGAAAAATATAAATGTAAGAAAAAAATATATATAATGTGAACTGTTAGGCTTTTATGAGTACATGTCCCATAGTTCCACTGAAAAATACTTATTTTTATATAGCTTTCTTTCATTTTCTACATCATTGTTATTCAATAGAACTATTATGCCAGCCTAAGTAAAATGTGCACCAGAGTAATGATTCTTGGTTATTTTCAGTAGTCACCTTGTAAAAAGTAAAACAACCAGGTGAAATTAATTACTGTTATCGTTTTGTTGGTGCTGGGGCCTAAACATAGGCTCTGGCACTTGTTAGGAAAACACTTTATCACTAAGCTAACTACTTGTAGCAGACAGCTTCAGGTTTGCTGAGATGAGCTTCAAGACCAGGCCCAGTTATGGAGAAAGGGATTTACTTATTGAAGCTTACAGATCCAGGGGAAGTTCCATAATGACAGAAGAAGCTGGCTTGTCTTTTACAGGACCAGCAAGAGAGGGAGGAAAGTTATAATACAAAAGCACAGCATACCTCAGGAACTCCAGCTAGGCACACTTTGCATATCTTTAGACTGAAATCTCAAACCCACCACCACACCTTAAGATCCGCCCAGTGACACTGCCTCCAGCAAGGTGACTGCAGATGCAAACTATAAACTAATAAAACACTGAATATACTGGGGGCCATCTATTCAAACTACCACACTACTCAAACTCTAAATTAATAGTCTTATTAAAAATATATCTAAAATATTATGATTGCAATTAAAAAGTATGAAAATGTGAGATAATTTAAATTGTTTATACTAACTCCTCAAAATATTGTATTTGATTTTCAGTTACCTAATGACTCAAGTTAGACTAGCTACATCACACAGTTCAACAGCAGAAGGCTTATGACAAGCATACTATGGAGATCAATTGTATACAGGCCCATCTTCAGAATTCAAGAAGCAGCTTACTTAGAGAGCGCACCTGTTAGTCTTCATGGGTTTTTTAAATTGTTTTCCATTTCCTTCTTTTCACTATGTCAATTAAATCCAATGATGCCAAAAGTCTCACATGATTTCCATTCTACTGAGTGTTTTAGGCTGACACATGAATTTTCAGGTCTCATTATCTCTGTATATATTGTTTGGGTACAAGTACTAAATTGAAATTGTCCAACATACCTGAACTCAGATATTAAAAAGTGACTTTTCCCTGTTTAATCAACTTATACTTGTTCTGGTTTGTGACCTCCTTAATAAAATAGGATGGTCTTTATCCAAAACAAAAACTAGTGTTTCCTTTTTCTGGGCATTTTTAATTTCTAAGATAATGATTGGCTTGAATTTGATACATTTGAAATTTAATATTTAATTATATGTTCTATTCTGAAATAAACAATTTATAAAAATGAGTCTTTTATTATAGTATTTTTGGTCTTTGATATTTTTAAAATATATTTTTATTGTCAGCTTCCATAATTATAGACAATAAACTATGGTAATTCCCTCGCCCCCACTTTCCCTTTGCAACTCCACTCTCCATCATATCCTGTCCTCCTCTCAATCAGTCTCTCTTTTATTTTGGTGTCATCATCTTTTCCTCTTATTATAATGGTCTTGTGAAGGTAGTACCAGGCACTGTGAGGTCATGGATATCCAGACCATTTTGTGTCTGGAAAGAATGCATTGTAAGCAGTCCTACCCTTCCTTTGTCTCTTACATTCTTTCCACCACCTCTTCTCTAATGGACCCTGAGCCTTGGAAGGTGTGATAGAGATGTTTCAGTGCTGAGCACTCCTCTGTCACTTCTTCTCAGCACCATGATGCCTTCTGAATCATCCCAAGGTTGCCACCATCTGAAAAGAGAAGCTTCTCTAACCAAAAGTGAGAGTAGCATTAATATATGGGTGTGGACATTAAGAGAAGTGCTTACTGGGCAGTTTGGTGAGCATAGTATATACATTTTGCCAGACACCAGCAGACGTTACACCACTAGGGCTCATGACTTCCCCTGTCATAGGTTTTCGGTACCAGGCATGTTTTCCCTCTCATGGAGCGGGCCTCCAGTCCAATTAGAAAGCAGTTGGTTTCCCCCAAAACAGACATGCCACAATTGCACCCATTGGCTCATTTGGACTGGCTGGCCAAATTTAAGGCTTGCAGTGTCCACTGTTGAGTATCTCCACTGGTTATTTCCCTCTCTTGCATGGAGCTGCATACAGCGTAGCTTTTTCCAGTTTTCAGCCAGCTGATTTACACAAAGGAGGTTTTCAACTCAGCTCCAGCAATATTTTCCATATATATATTTGGTTTGTTGAGGTAGGGCCTTACTCTACCCCAGGCTGACCTGGAATTCACTATGTAGTCTCAGGCTGGCCTAGAACTCATGATGTTCTTCCTATGTCTGCCTCCTGAGTGCTAGGCCACTGTTCTTTTTGAAAAGTGTAGTTATTTTACATATAGCCAGTTTGTAGGATTTAGTTAAATTGCCTTTCATTATTTCATTTATCCATTCATTCTACAATTATTTATAAGTGCCACTTTGTTTCAAGTAATGATTACACCTTCCTTTCTTACCATAAAAATCAATTATATTTTTACAATTATTAATTTTGAATTTATTTTATATTTATAGAAATTTGCAAAAGTAAGCATTACAAAACACTTCTTATCTAATTTTTCCTAAAGGTAACTGTTGCAGACAGCTTCAGGTTCGCTGAGATGAACTTCCAGACCAGGCACAGTTATGGAGGAAGGGATATTATTTATTGAAGCTTACAGATCCAGGGGAAGTTCCATAAAGGCAGGAGAAGCAGCCTGCTTTCACAGGGCCAAGGAGAGAAAGACAAAGCCAACCAGCCACCACAGCACACAGAGCAAAACTACAGCCAAAAGGTCACACAGCACACTTCAGGAACTCCTGCTAGACACATTTGCATATCTATACAATGGAATCTCAAACCATCACCACACCTTAAGACCGGGGGCCCCCAGTGACCTTGCCTCTAGCAAGGTGATTGCAGATGCAAACTATAAGTAATAAACCACTGAATATATTGGGGGACATATATTCAAACTACCACAGTAACACTTTGTATGATAGTGATAAAAGCAAGTGAGCTGGGCGTGGTGGTCCACGCCTTTAATCCCAGCACTCGGGAGGCAGAGGTAGGAGGATCACCATGAGTTTGAGGACACCCTGAGACTACATAGTGAATTCCAGGTCTTGGACACAACGGTCAAACATGCCCTTAAAATTCTTTGAACTTTAAAAATTATTGCTTTTATTGTTAGATTTTTTAATATCTTGCTTTTCATTAATTTTTATTTTCAAAGTCATAAGTTCAAAAGCATGTCAGTATTACACACATAAAAATTATCCTCATTACTACACCATACAACCTGGATTAAGCCTTTAAAATATTTTCTAAAAATGAATATACTATGTTACTAAAATATTTATGAAGGATTTTCAATGACAATGCATCTTCCACATGACTTCTAATATGGAAATACATAGTTACATTTAACAAAATTGAGTGTTTGCTTGTAAAATCCTTTAAAAATTGCCAATAAACAAACTATACAAAGAATCTTCTTTTTACTGTTTTATTGATTTTATTTTAGAGAAATGTAAGAGGTGAAATACAAGACACTGTGGCTTGTAATTTAGCAACAATAAAGACAAAATCATAAAAAGTGATGCTTGAGTGGGCTTTTGAAGAAAGAATTAGAAGACCCAGGGCTGCTTTCCAACATACTCTCAATCCTAAACATTAACTACCACTTTTGGTAAATTTCTCTTCTGTATTTAAATTGACTTTATTTGTATAAAACCAAACACATGTATTACATTGAATATATTTGTTTTTATAGAATGTATTATATTATTAGAAAACTTCCTTCTGGAATCAGAAATTGAACTAATACATGAAGGAATGTGGGGTGACAAAGAAATTTCCATAAAAGAACTTCAGTGAACTACTTTTTCACTTGGTAAAACATCACAGATTAAATTGAGAAATACATCCAAACTCTTACCCCTACAACAATGTACTAAAGGCAGGGAACAAATTTCCTTAAAATGCTTTCATGTTTATCTAGCATAACCTTATGGTCCATTGACATATGACTTGTTGGGCCCTAAGAGGCCCAGTGGAACTTCCTGAGCCTGGCTAGAACTTGGGGACCTGTCTTTGGCCTATTACTCCTGCTTAGGAGTGACTCAGCAAAGCCTAAACCAAAACTGCCTCTGCCCAGCTACTGCTGACGTGGTGAAATACTATTGGCCCCTACACCTTTATCCCATCCTGAGACCCCACCCTCTTTCTCAATGCTGTATAAACATCTTCCTACTACAATAAAATGAGTTCCTGCTTCGACAAGACTCCAGACCCAGTGTGTTTTTCTCTCGGGTGTCTTACAGGAGGGGGTTCTGGGTCGCTGACACTCACCATCCCGCTCAGCCCCCAAAAGGGACGGGCTGGACCCGCTCCTTCTTCAGCCCTACCTGCTGGGAGGAACCGGCAATAACTCACTTACAAAGAGCTGTGCACATCGTGAGGTTTTTGTCTCAGTTCATGAATGTGTGTATCACTTAGCTTCTCATTGCTGGGACAAAGCACCTGACCAAAAGCAGTTTATGAGAAGACAGGATTCATTTCAGGCTTGCAGTTTTGAGGGCAAGCTTCATCATGGTGGAGGAGGCTGGCCTATCTCAACATACATCCACAGCTGAGAGAACAGCAAGCACAAGTAGTACTGAACACACAGAAGGCTAGACTCCTAAACCCCAAGGTAAGCTACCAGAAACACCTTCTTAGCAAAGTTCCACCTCCAAACACTGCACCAGATGAGGACTCAATATGAAGCTTAATAACACACACCTGGGCAATGGGGGACATTTACATTCCAAACATTCTACCTCTGGCTCCCACAGACGCAAGATAATCTTACAATGGAAAATACACTCAAGTCGAACTGTAAAAGTCCCCATAACCCTTATCAGTCTGAACCCTACTCAAAAGTCAAAGGTCTCATTTGAGATTCAGCACAGTCTCTTAACTGTGAGTCCTGTAAAACAAAAACACAAGTTACATACTTCTAACCTATAATGGTGTGCAGTAATAGTTCCATTGCAAAAAGTAGGCATAATAAGGAGAGACTGGAACAATGTAAGATCTATAACCAACAGGGCAAACAGCAAACATCTGTAGTTCCATATTTGGCATCTAGGATTTTTAAAAAAAATTTTTATTGACACCTTCTATAGTTACATACAAAAAACATATATTTCCCTCCCCTCCCCTCCCCCCATTCCACTTTAGAACACCAATCTCCGTCATCTCCCCTCCCTCTCTCCATTAGTCTTTCTTTTAATTTGCTGTCATCATCTTTTTCTTCTATTTTGAGGATCTTGCGGAGGTATTGCTAGGCACTGCAAGATCATGGATATCGAGGCCAATTTCTGTCTGGGCAGTTGCATTGTAAGGAGTCATACCCTTCCTTTGGCTCTTCCATTCTATCCGCCCCCTTTTCCGCAATGGGCCCTGAGCCTTGGAGGGTGTGACAGAGGTGTTTCAGTGCTGGGCACTCCTCCATCCCTTCTTCTCAGCACTATGTTGCCTTTTGGGTGATCCCAGTGGTCATTGCCATCTGAAAAGAGAAGCTTCTCTAACCAGAAGTGAGAGTAGCGTTAATATGTGAATATGAACATGAAGTGTAGTGCCCCCCAGGGCAGCTTGGTTTTTGATGATGTCCTTTGGCTCCAAAAGACTTTAGCAACGTTTTGCCCTTCACTATGATGCTTGCTTTCTAGACAGATCTAGCCCATCCAGAGCTAGCAGTTTTCCTTAGCAGCCATTCCACAGATGTGGCATCTACAAAACTCTGATGTTTCCACTGCAATCCACGTTACATCTTTATAGCTTCATACAATGGCCTTACAAGGTCTCCACATAGGGATTTCAACCCTACTTCACAGTGCCACATTTCAGCAGCTCCTGGAACTGTATGCACTTCATGACCCTTTTTCTGAATTTCTCATGCTTCCAAAATTAATACCAGGTGAGTGGCATAGCCAACTTTATAAATCCAGGGGGAAATAAAGCTTGACCTTGAGGAGCAAGATACTACTTTAGCATTCTTCCTTCTGGCTATTTACTTTCAAAAGATTTTGCATTCTTACTAGCTTGAGCATTCAATGGGTTAGGTTGTACCCTCAGGGCATCTTGCCCATTGTTCCATTGCAGTACATTTGTTCCACCTTTAATTGTGGTAATCTCCATAACAACTGTAGTTTAAAGGATCTAAAACCAGTCTCTGTGTGTGTAACTTTAAACTAGCTTACATTGCTTTCTGTGTCAACTGTATTTTTTATCATTCTGTTCTGTCAAGCTCACCAGTCCATTATTTCGAATTCAATTTGTTCAACTTCTTAGGACATGGGCAGAATGCAACTAGACTTTCTTCCAGTAGCCCAGCTTCAACATTTTTTTGTTCTTTACTTTTGAAACTTCATAAACCAAGATGTCACAATCCATAATTCTCTGTGAATTTAGGATTTTCAAATTCTCTCCAGAAAAGCCCATGAAACTCTGTTTACAGCATTGTAATCTTTCTCTAGTCCAAAGTACCAAATTATTCCATATCTCTCCTTCAAAATATGTTCTAAAAGACCAAATTCTCATTGTCAGATTTTTCACATCAAAGACCCCACTGGTGGTATGACATGTTTTTAGCAGTTAGATTTTCCTTGCTGTAACAATTTTCATACACAGTGATAAGACCTAGAGTGCTTTAGCATTGCAAAACAAAGACTACCACATGTGGAAACTTGGAAAACGTTGAGTCAAAGGTTATATAGTTTATTATGAAATTTCTCTATTACTATTCATTTATTTTTCTGTTTTTTTTTTTTTTCAAAGCTGAATCTCAATGTAACTCACTCTGTAATACCAGGCTGGCCTTGAAATCAGGGCGATCCTCCTAGCTCTTCCTCCTGAGTGCTGGAATTAAAGGTATGCACCACCACATCTGGTTTATGTCTCTAGTACTTACACTTGAAAGGCATGAAGGCAATAGTAATTATCCATTTAATGAAATTGGTTGACCATTATTAAGACCTATGTTAATTAGGTTTCTTTCACTTTAACAAAGTACCTTTGGGAGACATTAAATATACAAGCAATAACACTTCTCTTACACCTTTGCTGGTTAAAGGTCACATGGGCAATACCTTGTGTTCATATTACATGCTGGCTATAGCTTCCCTCATAAAAAGTTTCCATGTTTATCATATCTTCCTTTCTGGTATTTCAATGAAAGCATTGGGTTTACTCTCATAGCTCCAATTATTTTCATGTCAATATCATATTTTTAAAAATACTTTATTTATGGCAGAGAGAGAGAGAGAATGAGCATGCCAGGGCCTTCAACTCCCTCGAGATACATGTACCACCTTGTGCATCTGGCTTATTTGGGTCCTGGAGAATTGAACCTGGGTCTTTTTGCTTTGTAGGCAAGTTCCTTAACCTCTAAACCACCTCTCCATCCCATAAATATCTTCTTGTTGGAATTCTAAAACCTACACACATTGTCTGACCTCCAAGGCTTTTGGTTATATCTCAGTGGAAGCCTTCAAGATGTCATAACTCTTTCCTTCTGCATGCCTTCCAAACCACCATTATGTGGATGATTCCAAAATCTGCTTCCAGTATAAAGTATACTTGAAATCAATGTAGGAGCAATGGTCACGCAGAGATCATGACAGCTTAGTTGGTTCTGGACAATAAGTAGGTCACCCTAGGATTCTCTTCTCAAATGAAATTGTTGAATAAAAAATGTGCTTTAACTTATGTGAGCCTGCAGTTGGTGAGTTCTCCTTAATTCCTGAAAATTCTCCAAGGAACATCTAGTGTATCCAAGCAAAGTACCCTCTTCAATTACACATTTAAATATTTACATTTTCTGGCCAAACAGAAAAATTTTAAAAATCTTTCTTCTATGCCCTTTTTTTGCACCTGAGTACCACAGCATCCTGTATCCTGGAGTTGGAAAATATGACTAAAAGGAGATAGTAATGCCCATGCCAATGATTGAATGATATGCTGCCTTGAAGTTTCCTCCATAAGATAACAAAGTCTCTTACCTTTAAACTGTGCTTCCCCAAAACTCTTAGACATGGACAAAATATATTCGTTATTTGCACAGTATAACTAAGATGGACTCTAGTCTAATTCCTAATAGAATTCACATTCACATCTCCTCAGCACAGGCTGTATTAATATAAGTTACTTTCTCTTTTCTGGGATAAAATACCCAACCAGAAGCAATCTTATGAAAGGAAAGGGTTAACTTTCAGTTTATAGTTTTGAAAAGTGTCCATTATGGTAGAGAATGCATGGCAGGCCTGACCAGGATGTCTTTGTCACATCTTCTTATCATCAGAGAGTGAGTAGTGAGAGCTAGCTGGTCTGGGGCTGTAACATCCCAAGGCACTCCCCCAGTGACACATCTCCCCTTCCCAAAGATTGCCACCAACTGGAGATTAAGTTTCAAACACATGAGTTCATGGGAACCATTTTATGTTCAAACTACCACAATATGATTATATTGTATTAATCTGAGAACTCTAAAGAATTTCCCATCAACCTCTGCTTATGAAATTCTATGTTATTTTATGCTTTTTCTGCATTGAGTTATCAAACTCCTCCACATTTCTTCCATAAAGCAACTCTGTGGTGGTGCATGCATTTAATCCAACACTTAGGCGCTGAGGTGGGAGGCTACACAGTGAATTCTAGGCCAGCCTGGCCTTCAGCAACACTCTCCTCTAAAAACCATTAAAAAAGCAGCTCCAAAGGTTCTTTCATATCATCTCAGACGTAGCAGCGACCTCTGTGCTTCTTGGTAAAGTTTTCAGCGTTAGTCAACTTTTGGTTACTATTTTTAGAAGTCTGAGATAATCAATCCATAAAGAGAAAAAACTCATTTTGACGCAGTTTTGGAGGATTCAGTTCAGGGTTCGTTGTTTCCAGTATTTTGGGCCTGTGGCAAGGCAGCATTTATTTGCAAGGAGTGGATCAACAAATGTGAAAGATAATTGATAATCTTCAAATTTTTGAAATGATTGATATAAAATCAAATACAAGTAAATGCTCTGAGTTGTTCATTTAGTGGTGAATTCAGGGCTAAAAAATGCAATTATCATATCAATAATTACTGTTAGTTCCCTTTATATTACTTGAATACACTAAGAGGCTTCTATTTATCCTCTGAAGAGTTGAAAATGCCCACAGAGATTATATGTCGTAATAAAATATTGTTTATCTGGCATTGAATTAGGCTATCAACAAAGAAACTGTGCTTTGGAAATATGTGCACTATAAATTTTAAAGAGTTGAGAATGAGTGAATAATGCAAATGCTTTGCCAGAAACAATTCTCAAAATAAATATAACAAGTACTTATAAGAACAGTGATGGTAATATAAACAATATTAATTGATTCAAATTTATTTGCTACATACCATATTTAATCATCTCAACTCTGTAATTGTACTTCCTATGTGATTTTCTGGAAATTTTATATCTTATAGGGAAAGATGAAATATTGATTTACCAATTACAAAAAAAGAAATGATCAACTCCTGCATTTTATTTAAATTTTATCTTCTCATGGTTTGTAGATAAAACTGGAAAAGAGGTAAGAAAGTTTCTTTTTCTTTTTTTAAAAAATATATTTATTTATTTATTTGACAGAGAAAGAAGGAGAGAGAGAGAGAATGGGTGCGCCAGGGCTTCCAGCCACTGCAAACGAACTCCAGACGTGTACACCCCCTTGTGCAGCTGGCTATTGTGGGTCCTGAGGAATTGAACCTGGGTCCTTTGGCTTTGCGGACAAATGCCTTAACCACTAAGCCATCCCTCCAGCACAGGAAATTTCTTTTTCAATTATCAGCTAAAATAAACTTGGTTCTATCATTAGCTTTCATTAAAGTAGAAGTATTTCAAATCAATGTTTCATAATAAAAGAATAAGATGGGGTGCAGAGATGGCTTAGCAGTTAAGGAGCATGGCTGCGAAGGCTAAGGACCCTAGTTCAATTCTCCAGTCCCATGTAAGCCAGATGCAATGGTGGCACATGTGTCTGGATTTCATTTGCAGTGGCTAGAGGCCCTGGTGTACCCATTCTCACTCTCTCTTTCTCTCTCCCTCTCTCTGTCTCTAATACATAAATAAATAAAAATAAAATCGTAAAAAACTGCCTTAAAAAAGAATAAGATGTTTATATACATTCAAGTTTTAATCTGCCAACTTTGTTACATTACATGCCTATAATGCAGCACTTGGAAGACTGAGGCAGGATGATCATGAGTTATATGCCAGCCTGGGCTACCTGGGATACCATGCCCACCTGAGTATATTCTCATTATAAAACAAACAAATATACTTTTATTTTATTTTTAAAAATATTTTATTTAGTTAGTTATTTGAGAGAGAGGAAGAGGCAGATAGGGAGAAAGAATGGGCATGTCAGGGCCTCTAGCCACTGAAAATGAACTCCAGACGCATGTGCAGCTTTGTGCATCTGGCATATGTGGGTACTGGGGAATTGAACCTGGGTCCTTAGGGTTTGTAGGCAAGTGCCTTAAATGCTAAGCCATCTCTCCAGCACGAAACACACTTTTATTTATTTATTTATTTATTTATTTATTTATTTAACAGAGATTAAGACAGAGAGAGAGAGAGAGAGAGAAAGAATGGATGCACTAGGGCCTCTAGCCACTGCAAACTCCAGACACATGAGCCACCTTGTGCATCTGGCTAACGTGGGTCCTGGGGAATCGAACCTGGGTCCTTTGGCTTTGCAGGCAAACGCCTTAACTGCTAAGCCATCCCTCCAGCCCTCAAACACGCTTTTAAAGTCATTTCCTTTTTCTACTATATTGAATCAATTGAGTAGTTAAAGACCAATTTGAGCAATGTTTTTCCTGAGCTGATTTTATGAACATATTATATTACTATTGTTATCATTTATATTTGATTTTTTTCTGAAACATTAATTTTATATATTAATGGTTCCTCTGTGATATTTCCAAACATGTCTATACATTGACTATCCTTGTATTATATTCTACCACTTAAATTTATGGACAATGTCACTGGATGAGTATAAATAAATTGGATAGAAATAAGTAGTAGCCTTCTAGAAGATAAATATCACCTAAACAAGTAGCAGCAATCAATATATGTCACTAAGATAAGTGATAGAAGACAAATCACCAAACCATTACTACAATATGAGCAAAAAAAATAGACTTAGGAGTTTTATTTCTTATAACTAGTAGAAGTCATGTCATCCAATTTTCTTTTCTTTTTTATTAATTATGGACATACTTAGCATGGAAACATCATGGACATCACGTGTTGGTACCGTCCTTTCCCTCATCCCTGCCCCCTTTCTGAAGTGGGCCCTTCTCATTGGAGTCACGAGCTATCCCTGTGGGGATTGTGAGTTAAGCATTGTGGAAGCAGCAGTCAGTTATTGGGGACAGGCAACTTGTGACTCTTACAATCTTTCTGCCCCCTTTTCTACCAAATTCTCTGAGCCATGTTGGGTGTGCTTTAAGTCTACTTCTGTGATGGGCTTTCTATTAGGATGAGACTAGAAAGCACAATAAACATAGAGTTTATTACATAAAAAATAACATAGAGTGATTTTTTTTTTAAAAATAGCATGCATAGATGGTGCTTACAGCATGAAAAAGACTCATATTAATAGCAACAAAAAGGTCTAGAAACATTTCTCATTTGAGAAATTATAAAAGGTGATTAGCACCTTCACTGAAGTATTTGAAAGACAACTTGTAGCATCCCAGTGCAAAGAAAGGTGAACAATTGAATAGCATATAATGAGTGAATTTGGCAGTCACTTTATAATTGAATGGAAATCTTTCCTGTATAAAGACAAGTTACTTCATTCAACTGCATTGTGATTAAAAATTGTCTTTTGGTATGCCTGGGGAATCGAACCTGGGTCCTTTGGCTTTGCAGGCAAACGCCTTAACTGCTAAGCCATCCCTCCAGCCCTCAAACACGCTTTTAAAGTCATTTCCTTTTTCTACTATATTGAATCAATTGAGTAGTTAAAGACCAATTTGAGCAATGTTTTTCCTGAGCTGATTTTATGAACATATTATATTACTATTGTTATCATTTATATTTGATTTTTTTCTGAAACATTAATTTTATATATTAATGGTTCCTCTGTGATATTTCCAAACATGTCTATACATTGACTATCCTTGTATTATATTCTACCACTTAAATTTATGGACAATGTCACTGGATGAGTATAAATAAATTGGATAGAAATAAGTAGTAGCCTTCTAGAAGATAAATATCACCTAAACAAGTAGCAGCAATCAATATATGTCACTAAGATAAGTGATAGAAGACAAATCACCAAACCATTACTACAATATGAGCAAAAAAAATAGACTTAGGAGTTTTATTTCTTATAACTAGTAGAAGTCATGTCATCCAATTTTCTTTTCTTTTTTATTAATTATGGACATACTTAGCATGGAAACATCATGGACATCATGTGTTGGTACCGTCCTTTCCCTCATCCCTGCCCCCTTTCTGAAGTGGGCCCTTCTCATTGGAGTCACGAGCTATCCCTGTGGGATTGTGAGTTGTGGAGTTAGTCAGTTATTGGGGACAGGCAACTTGTGACTCTTACAATCTTTCTGCCCCCTTTTCTACCAAATTCTCTGAGCCATGTTGGGTGTGTTTTAAGTCTACTTCTGTGATGGGCTTTCTATTAGGATGAGACTAGAAAGCACAATAAACATAGAGTTTATTACATAAAAAATAACATAGAGTGATTTTTTTTTTTAAAAAATAGCATGCATAGATGGTGCTTACAGCATGAAAAAGACTCATATTAATAGCAACAAAAAGGTCTAGAAACATTTCTCATTTGAGAAATTATAAAAGGTGATTAGCACCTTCACTGAAGTATTTGAAAGACAACTTGTAGCATCCCAGTGCAAAGAAAGGTGAACAAGTGAATAGCATATAATGAGTGAATTTGGCAGTCACTTTATAATTGAATGGAAATCTTTCCTGTATAAAGACAAGTTACTTGATTCAACTGCATTGTGATTAAAAATTGTCTTTTGGTATGCAGAGATGGCTTAGCAGTTAAGATGCTTGTGTGCAAAGCCAAAAGACCCAGGTTCGATTCCCGAGGGCCCACAGAAGCTAGATGCACAAGGTGGTGCATGTGTCTGGAGTTCATTTGCAGTGGCTAGAGGCCTTGGCATGCCCATTCTCTCTATCTGCCTCTTTAGCTGTTTCTTTCCCTTAAATAAATAAATAAATAAGTGAAATATTTTTAAAATTGTCTTTAGTAATCCTGGGGGGGGGGATCAGAAAACAGTCTTGGATTTTTGTTGTTGTTTTTTTTTTTTTTGGAGAGAGACAGAGAGAGAGAGGGAGAGGAAGACAGATAGAGATGGGCGCGCCAGCAGCCTCTCAGCTGCTGTGAACGAAATCCAGATGCGTGTGCCCCATGTAGTCAAGTGTGGCATTGCATCCTTGTGTCTCTTTGCATCTGGCTAAACGTGGGACCTGGAGATTGGAACCAGCGTTCTTAGGTTTAGGAGGCAGGCACCTTAACTGCTAAGCCATCTCTCCAGCCCCAGTCTTGGATTTTAATTTTGTAATTGCCTAGTATAAAATATTATGAGAAACCTTTTTTTTTTTCTTTCTTTCTTTATTTTTATTTGAGACAGAGAGCAAGGGAGAGAGAAAGAGAAAGAGAGAGAGAATGTGTTTATCAGGGCCTCTAGCCACTGCAAACAAACTCCAGATGCATGAAACCTGGGTCCTTAGGCTTCTCAGGAAAGCACCTTAACTGTTAAGCCATCTCTCCAGTCCAAATTTTGTTTTTAATCTTCTTAAGCATTTACATTGCCTATTTTAAATTCTCAAAAACTTTGTAATAAATGAATTGACATGAAAAAATTCTATAGCAACCCCAAGGATTAAGCTAGAGTAGAAATAATTAATTTTATAAAGCTAGCTCTTCACTAGAAACATTTATAGTAGTTTTCACAATGTATGCATACATAGTTGAATAGGTTATGCTAGACTTCATAAAATATTGTGTCACATAAGATTTTTTGTATCACTGCACTTGTTTTATTGAAGATGCACTTTGGCCATCTAGCATTTTAAAGTACGTACACTTCTACATGACATCCCTTTATCATAGGATCTATAGCACAATTCTTTGGTGTGCTATTATGCTGCTTTCCAACATCTCATCCCAAAAATATAGTATCATTTTTAAGATATGATAACAAAAATGTCTTATATTTTTAATCTTCTCCCTTCATTTTCTGCCTGGAGAGCACTTGTTGTATGAATCATGAAAGCAGAAAAGGGACCATGAGAGAGGAAAATGAGGTTTTGAGAGGATGGTGGGGAAAGTAATGGAATACATGAAACATAAAAGTGGAAAGGTGACTACTTGGGGTGGAAGGGTGCAAGCGGGGGAGGTGGTCAGGGATTGAAAGAGAGGATCAAGGGAAGAAAACCAGCCAAAGGAAAGTATGTATGAAATCTGTTATTTTGTATGACAGTTAAAAATTAGGGCTGGAGATATGGCCCAATAGTTAAAGGCACTTGCTTGCAAATTCTGATGGGCCAGGTTTGATTCCCCAATACCCACATAAAGGATGCACCAAGTGGTATATACTTCTGGAGTTTGTTTTGGCAGGATGCAATGGTGTACCCATATTCTCTCTGTATACTCTCTGTGTCTCAAATAAATAAATAAAAACATTTAAAAACATTTGCTGGGTTTGGTGGCACACTCCTTTATTCCCAGCACTTAGTAGGCAGAAGTAGAAGGATTGCCTTGAGTTTGAGACCAGTCTGAAGCTGCATACTGAATTCCAGGTCATCCTGGACTAGAGTGAGACCCTATCTTGAAAAAAACAAACAAATAAAAAGTTTAAAAAAGACAAATACATTATGGTGTGCTTTATTGTTTTCATAAAAATGCTACAAACTTGTTTCTCCTTTCCCTTGCTTTCATTATGTAATTTGCCCTTTTTTTCTATTTTTATTTATTTATTTATTTGAGAGAGAGAGAGAGCACTCCTGAGCCTCTAGCTACTGCAAACAAACTCCAGACACTTGTACCACCATGTGCATCTGGTTTATGTGGGTCCTCAGGTTTTGTGCCTTAACTGCTAAGCCATCTCTCTAGCCCTAAATCACCACTTTTAAATTAGCAACAGAGCAATCAATATTATGAAATTACCATACATTTATATCTGTATACCTTGTTCTCATTTGTTCCTCTCTACAACTACCCTCCCAAATGCCTCCTGTCCCACCTTGCTTGTCCTTTGCTTATCCCAATAGTCTCTCTATCTGCTTTCTTGTCACATGTATTCCATGAACCTCTTTGTCCCCTCTAACCCGTCCCTTAATATGTCTTCCTCCTCTTTCATGATTCCCTTTTTACTTTCATAATGTATATGCAAAAATATATATTCCACATATGAATAAAAAATGCGATATAAGCCGGGCGTGGTGGCGCACGCCTTTAATCCCAGCACTCGGGAGGCAGAGGGAGGAGGATCGCTGAGAGTTCGAGGCCACCCTGAGACTACATAGTGAATTCCAGGTCAGCCTGGACCAGAGTGAGACCCTACCTCACAAAACCAAAAACAAAAAAAAAAAATGCGACATATATCTTTCTGGTTTATCTTAATTGATATAATGTACAGTTTCATTCATATTTTTGCAAATGTCTTGATTTCATTTTTTTAAATGCTTATTTCTTTTCTTTTTAATTTTTTTAAAAAAATTTATTTGTTTATTTATTTGACAGACAGAGAGAGAGAGAGAGAGAATGGACACACTGGGGACTTCGAGCCACTGCAAACAGACTCCAAACTCACACACCACCTTGTGCATCTGGCTAACGTGGGTCCTGGGGAATTGAACTGGGATCTTTTGGTTTTGCAGACAGACGTCTTAACCGCTAAACCATCTCTCCAGCCCTTGATTTCATTTTTGTTTATGATTAAATTTGATTCCATTTTGTATATGTACCACATATTCATTCTTCTGTGATGGACATTTAGGTTGCTTTTATTGATCTGGACCTGTGAATACTGAATCAATAGACATAGATGTGCAAGTATCCGTGTGGTATGATTCTATTCTCTTTAAGAACTGATACTGAAGTTTGGGAATGTAGCTCCATGACAACAGTGCTTTCCTAGCATCCCCAAGCCCTTGAATTCAGTTTCTTTTACTGAAAAACAAAAAATACCCTTATATTTAAGACATAGTAATAACATAAATGTAACTTTTGTGATACCTTAGCCATAGCAAAATTCTCCTATATGCATTATATTATTATTTTATCATTACATATTCTGTATCAGGATTCATGTTCTGACAGGTATAAGATAAGAAACTAAGGCTGAGGGAAGGGAGGAAACCAAGAATAATACTGCTATGAAGATGAAACTAGTGTCTTGGTCTCATAAAATTTATATTGGTGTCCTTTTAACTGCATCTGACTAAAATGTTAATGTTTGAAAGACTAAAAAATTTCAATTATTGCAGTTTAAGCCATGAAGTTCAGTATGCAAACATGAGGACATGATTTATGGAAAATTAATAGATTTATTACTAGGTAAGTACTAAGGTTATGAAATGGTAATCTACTAGTGTCATCCATCAATTCACTAAAATTATTCAGTGTTTATTAAGTTCTTAGATACCAATAGGCCTTAGAAATGCCTTAGATTAAAAAAAATTAACCAAAATTATCTGAAATATCAGAATATAAGTTCCTAGATTTGTCAAGAGGAAATAAATATAAATTTATTTTTGTTATACATGTATCATGTAATGACACATCACATTTGATTATTACAATGTCAGGGTATAAATATGATTATAATACTAATATAATTTATTAAATTGGCATACTAGATAGCAAATGCTTCATAATGTATCTTTTTTCTCAGTTTTATTTCATATAGATTAAGCATTGTGGATGGTATCACTTACTTCATAGTTTATTTATAAATTTCGATATGTTGTTTAAATTGGAATATATATGTATGTATGGAATATATATGTATATGCATATATGTGTATATATATGCTTGTTGCAGTCAGGTTCGCATTGCTGGCTGAAAGCACCTTACCAAAAGCAGCTTGTGGGAACAAAGGTTTATTTTGGCTTACAGACTCGAGGGGAAGCTCAATGGCAGGGGAAAACAATGGCATGAGCCGAGGGTGGACATCACCCTATGGCCAACATCAGGTGGACAAGCATGAACAGGAGAGCGTGCCAAACACTAGCAAGAAGAAGCTGGCTATAACACCCATAAGCCCACCCCCAACAATACACTGCCTCCCCAGGAGGTGTTCATTCCCAAATCTCCATCATCTGGGAACCTAGCATTCAGAACACCTATGTTTATGGGGGACACCTGAATCACACCATCACAATACTTTAACAGATAAAATGGCCAGCAACTGAGCAGTTTTCAGCTAGACCATTGTGGTAGTTTGAATATATGTCCCCCAATATATTCAGTGTTTCATTATTTTATAGTTTGCATCTGCAATCACCTTGCTAGAGGCAAGGTCACTGGGGCCCGGTCTTAAGGTGTGGTGATGGTTTGAGATTCCATTGTAAAGATATGCAAAGTGTGCCTAGGGGGAGCTCCTGAAGTGTGCTGTGCTTTTGGCTGTAGTTTTGCTCTGTTTACTGTGTGGCTGGTTGGCTTTTGCTCTCTCTCGCCTCGTCCTGTGGAGAGCAGGCCGCTTCTTCTGCCGTTATGGAACTTCCCCTGGATCTGTAAGCTTCAATAAATAATATCCCTTCCTCCATAACTGTGCCTGGTCTGGAAGTTCATCTCAGCGAACCTGAAGCTGTCTGCTACAGTAAAGTGGTACCGAGGAGTGTGGGGTGAGATGAACCAGATCGTGTGGATATTCGTCTTTTGGAACCTTTGTTTTGGAGGAATGGGCATGGACTTGATGCTTGCAACTGAAGATGCCTTCTGGAGTGGTAAGCCAAGTTTTATGGACTATTCTGATGAGAGTTTGAGAATGCAAAGTGCAGACAGTATTGAACTTCGAGGCTTGGCTTATGAGCTTTCTAATGGGAAGGAAAGAGTGCAGAGGACTTTGTTGGAACTGGGCTACTGGCATAAGGGATGGCTACGTTCCGCTATCCAGGCCAAGAAAGTTTGATCAAGGTTAAATTTGTAATGGACTGATGTGCTTGGCTAAAGATATCAGACTGAGATTTTAAGATTTTAAGTTGGAAATGTAAGACCAAATCGGGGACTCCCCGGGCTCTGTCTCAGGAAAGGCGGCACCCCAAATCACCCAGAGAAGCAGTCTTGATGCAAATAGCAAGAGGGACTTTTATTCCAGCGCGCTGGGGCCCGCAGTCGTTCACCACGCAGGGAGAGGACTCGGACCCCTAGTGCAGAACTAAGGCAGCTTTTATTGAGTTTAGACAAAGAAAAGGAAAATTCTTAACATGATTGGTTAAAAGCTAGCAAAAAGGTACATGTAATAAGCTCATTGGTTATTTAGTTGCAGGGGCACTTTGAATATATTTTCTATATTAGGAAGGTCACAAGTATGTATAAACGTTTGCTGAGTTTCTTATGATTGGCTCATTTCAAGGATTACTTTGAATACTTATCAGTTTGGAGTTTTTCCAGCAACTGCAGAAGTTCTGTGTCAGCTCCTTCTGGAAATAGAAACTCAGGCCTGTGAATATTCTGAAAGCCTGTCATGGCGTTACTTTAGTTCTTGCTTTTCTTGCTTACATTCTCTTATTGTCCTACACCTCTATCTATATACTTTTATATTATAATCTTTCCTTTTATGTTGCAAGCAGTTCACAGAAGCCAGATAAGCAGTTAGTTAGCTCATTTTTTGTTATCTCATTAGGCCAGAGTCACGTACCCAAAAAGCCTGTTCTTTTTATTTAGGTTCATGCAGGAAGCAGGCTCTGAACCAGCAAGAAGGGTGATCTTCTACCTATTTGCTGGCAGAGAGCCAATTCTGGAATTTGAAGCATTTATGACTTTTTCCTTCCTTTCAGAAAACCTGAAGCAAGTTAAAAGTAGAGGCAGTGAGACTGGTTACTAGAGCTGCTATTGTCAACACATTAGCAATCTTAAGGAAGGTGGAAGGAAGGTGGCCTGACTTGATTTACATTAAAACAATGGAGAGGATGCCTGAGGAAAGACTCTTAGAAATGCAAATGTTTGGAAAGAGTTGACTGGAGAAGGAACCTGCTTTTCAAGGCTATGATTTATTTCATCCCTGGATGAATCCCTAGCCAAGTTCCTCATCCAGTACTAAATGTAAGGTTAATAAAATTTAAAACTGTCATCCATACAGGTATCTGAGCCTTTTTGCTTCTTAATTTGCTTTGCCACTGAAAATATATAATATACCATTAACCAATTTCCCAATTTTCATTAAACACTAAGTACCAATCATTTAAATATTTACAAATCAGTGATGTAGAAATTGATTTGAACCACTTAAAAGGTTGTGCTTTCAAGAGAAAAGGAGTAAGTGAAGCTGTGGTCTCAGCAACAGACATGTTCCAACTTGATCCAGCTGAAAATAATAGGAGGGAGAGCAGATATACTTAATTCACATGTGGTAAGTTGAACACATTATCCATTATCCAGTGTAGACAAGATGTAGCTTAGCTGAAGAGTGCTCAGTAGCAGGCCTAAGGTCCTCAGTTCAAGGGGGAAAGGAGAGGAAAAGAGAAAGGGAGAGGAGATAGGGTTCCCTAGCACATTGAATGGTGCAGCCCACAATTTGTATGGGCTCTTCCCATCTCATAATATAATCTATAAAATCTCTAACACATGCTAAGAGATTTGTTTTCGTGGCAACTCTAAATCGTGTCAAGTTGACAACCGGAGATTAACCATCGTAATTCTCCTTGCTAGTTTCTTGTCTTCATTTTGCTTGCTGGTTTTGAGACAGAATTTCACAGTGTGGTACAGCTAGCCTCCAGCTTTCCATCTTCCTGCCTGTCCCTCCAAAGTGCTGGAATTCTAGGAGTGCACCACCAATACTTGGCTTTTTCAGGTTTTTATGTACTCTAAGTCTTGGGATTCTTCTCCCTATTTTACAGATTCTCTTTTGAGTGTTATTAAAGAACCTTGCATCTTATCATCTTTTGTACATATTTGCTTATTCTTGCTCATTTATGTAAAAGTAAGTATATTTAAAATCCACAGAAAGATAGAGTTATTTGGGCTACTCTTTTCTTTTTTGGCTTTTTTGAGGTAGGGTTTCACTCTAGTCCAGGCTGACCTGGAATTCACTATGTAGTCTCAGTGGCCTCCAACTCATTGAGATCCTCCTACCTCTTCCTCCCAAGTGCTGGGACTAAAGGTGTGTGCCACCGTGCCTGGCTCTATTCTTAAATATTTTTATTTATTTATTTGTAAGCAGAAAGAGGTAGAAGACATACAGGCAGACAGAATGGATGTGCCAGGGCCTCCAGCAATTGCAAACGAACTCTACATGTATGTGCCACTTTATGAATCTGGCTTTACATAGGTACTGGGGAATCAAACCCAGGTCTTTAGGCTTTGCAGGAAAGATCCTTAACCTCCAAGCAATCTCTCCATGGGGTATTCTTTTTTTTTGGGGGGGGGGTTGAGGTAGGGTCTCACTCTGGCCCAGGCTGACCTGGAATTCACTATGTAGTCTCAGGGTGGCCTTGAACTCACGGCGATCCTCCTATCTCTGCCTCCTGAGTGCTGGGATTAAAGGCATGCACCACCACCTGCAGCTCCATGGGCTATTCTTATTATTTTCCATTTTTGTTGTATTATTGTTAGTTAATATACTTTATATAATAGCTTTTCCAGAAAATATTCATATTTTCTTTGAAGGCTAAGCATTGGTTGATATTTTAATAAATTTTCATAATCATTCAAATCAAATTATTCACTGTAGGATACAATGTTTTATATATTTCTATAAAATTTTGGGGCCAGGGTTATCTGAAAGGTTGGTTCTCCTCTAAGACTGGTGCCTGGGCTGTCAAGATAGGAAAGCTGGAGGCTGCTATAGCTGGCCTTCCTCTGGTGTTCTATTCCTATGGGGTTTTTTTTCCTCATGGTGACTTCAGGGTAACCAGGCTTCCTGTACAAGGGATCAGAACTCAAAGAGATGCATTCTGGAGGAGAATGTGCCAAGCAGAAGTCACATGACCTTATGCGGCCTAGTCTCAAAAGTTGCATAGCATCCATCACTTCTGCTAAGTAAACTGCTAAGGCCAGATCACAAAGGAAGAGTCATTTGACAGCAAGCACACACACACACACACACACACACGCACGCACGCACGCACACACAGGGAATAATAAGGTGATATAATTGTAATAATTCATAATAATATGATGATGATGATAAGGCAGCAGTGGGTCACTGAAAACCACTGATTTTTTCTTTCAAAGAATGTTTGGCTAAGCACAGTAGCATCCACTTTTCAGCCGAGATCTTGTGAATTTGAGGCAAGAGGATAACTTGAAGCCTAGGGTTCAGGGTCAGCCTGAGTAACACAAAACAAGTCAAGCTGAAAAAGAAAAGAAAACAAAACAGTCAGCATAGGTATTTCAACAGAGAGTGTAGCTCAGTGACAGAGCAATGACAAGGATGTGTAACCCAGCACCATATCGAAGGATGAGGGGAATATGGATCTAAGCCTATGTGTGGGGTAGTGGCAGAGAGCAGGAAGGAGGAAGTCCACAAAAGGGAATGTGTTTTTTGAGGAGGCACATGTTCTACCTGAGCTATTCCTCCGTGAGTGTCATTTTTCCACCGTGGGAGCCACATTTGTATCTATTCTTCAATCACTTTCAGATTGAGAGTCACAACTACTGTGCATTAACTGACAACACCAAAATTGAGGCAACCAAAGCTGAGGACTCAACCCACTACAGAGTCCTCCATGAGTCGCAGCGCATCTCTTTATTTATTTATTTATTTATTTGCAACAGACACAGAGAGAAAGAGAGAGAGAGAGAGAGAGAGAGAGACTGTGTTCATCAGGGCCTCCAGACACTGCAAATGAACTCCAGATGCATGTGCCACCTTGTGCATCAGGCTTACGTGGGTCCTGGAGAATCAATCCTCGAACCAGATCCTTAGGCTTCACAGGCAAGCACTTAACTGCTAAGTCATCTCTCCAACCCCCTGTGCATCTCTTTACTGCAGCACTTAGACCAAGATCAAAGTCTGGTAGGAGTGCAGAGTATATGATCCTTTGCTTTGGTCCTCAGAAGACTTGCTGTTGGCATTCTATGACAAAAGACAGATTCACAAGAGGAAATCACGATGTATCTATGTAATCCTTTGATACAGGATATTTTTTAGCAGCACATGAATAGGCTTTACTGTACCTTTACACACAGAAAATTGCTCCATAGACATCATGTAACAGCTATAGCTCTCTTTCTCTCTTCCTCTTTACATTAAAGTCCTTTCAAAGGACTTATTTATACACATTCCTCAGTCATCATCTTGTCTTGTCATTCAAACCCAATCATTACCCAGGTAAATTCATCGAACATTATTGGTGACATTTCATAATAGTCTCAGTTTGTAGATTCCATTTTTTAGTTAAAACATTTATGGTATATAGTTAGCCAGTTAACGGTATTTCACACACTTGTCCAATCTCAAATTGTCTTCATTTGGCTTCAATAACAATGTTTTCTCTTAATTTCCTCTGATTATACAAACACATTTGCTTATTCTGTATTGTTATGCTCTGCTATATTTTTTCTCTACTTAGAAATACAGAAAACTCCAGGACTGTGCTCAGACACCTCTCATAACTCTACTCAGTACTTCACTGGTCACATCAGGCCTCACATTAGCTAAGTATTACATTTGCAGACAGCATAGGACATAGAAAATGCTGACACCCTGTGTCACTCCCATTAGCAATGGAGAATAAATAGATTTGAATTTAGTCAAATATTTACCTTGTTTGTAAATTTGTAAAATTTTATTTTCATCCAATTTGTTAGAAATCAATGTGTAACTTCATGGCTATCAAATTTATAAGCCAGTACAGATTTCTTACTAGAACTTCTAGATGCTTGACACTTCTCTTTGGAACTTGGATAGGCACTTCAGAAATAGCACATGCAAATCTAAAGTCTGTAATTTTTCCAATCTTCTCCTCCAATTATTTTCATCTCAATTTATGTCAATTTTCTGTTTTTTTTTTTTTTTTTTTTTTTTTTTTTAAATTTGAGGTAGGGTCTCACTCTAGCTCAGGTTGACCTGGATTAAAGGCATGCATCACCATGCCCAGCTGGTAATTCTTTCATTTAAAACATAGTCTAAATTTTGGAGTCAGTTTTGGGCTATATTTCCAACAGATGTCTGTAATTTACTGCCTTATAAATAGATCTCTGCTGAAGGTTACCCTAAGAAGAGTTTTTTTTTTTTTCTGCTTTGCTAATAATTGCTCTTTATTCACTTATTTTCACTATTATTATTCCAGTTCCATATACATATATTCCAATAGGCATATTTATTTTCCATTTCCCTCCTCTAGTGTGTAATATACAATCTATAAAAAGGGTATTTTTTTTTAGTAGTAGTTCAAATTTTAGACAGGGCATAATAATATCAATATTCAAAGAGATATATGGAGTTAGACATGCCTGTGTACACCTGTAATCACATCATTTGGAAGATGGAGACATAAAAAAAGTTTAAGATCATCTCTGATTACATAGAGAGATCAAAGCCAGCTGGACTACATGACAAGTTATCTCAAAAATAAAATGCTTGGGCTGGGGCCTGGAGAGATGGCTTAGTGATTAAGAGCTTGCCTGTGAAGTCTAAGGACCATGGTTTGAGGCTCAATTCCCCAGGACCCACGTAATCCAGATGCACAAGGTGGCACATGCATCTGGAGTTCGTTTGCAGTGGCTGGATGCCCTGGGGTGCCCATTCTCTCTCTCTATCTGCCTCTTTCTCTCTCTGTCTGTTGCTCTCAAATAAATAAATAAATAAAAAATAAAACAAAATAAAAAAAGAAATTCTCTTTAAAAAATACTTGGGCTACAGAGATGGTTTAGTGGTTAAGGCATTTGCCTGAAAAAACCTAAAGACTCAAGTTCGATTCCCCAGTACCCACATAAGCCAGATGCACAAGGTGGCACATGCATCTGGAGTTTGATTGCAGTGATTAGAGGCCTTGGGGTGCCCATTCTCTCTTTCTCTATCTGCCTCTTTCTTTGTATCTCTCTCTCTCACAAATAAATAAATAAAATATTTTAAAAATAAAATATTTATTCTATGATAACATTTGCTTGAATGGTGACATCATTTTACCTTATTTTCAAAATTGACTTAAAATTTCCGAGGTTATTTTCCATCTGTTATATTTTGAGGATCCTAAAGATTCCTGGCGTTTATTTAGTTAACTTTAAGTCTTTAATCTTTTAGATAACTTGCTCTCAAGAATTAAGTGTCTACATTTTCTTTATGTACATTCCACAGGAAGGCAGATAGTGGTTAAAACAACTATTAGGGAATATTCCAGAGAAGTTCTTATCCTTTAACCTCATTCAAAATGGAAGACTACATTAATTTACATATTGTATGAATAGGAAAAAGCCTGGAGGTGGGAACATAATTAAAACATAGATCTGACAGGCTTGTACAAGAACAATGCAATTCTTGTTAAATTACTATATCATTGTGTCTGGAGGGATTACAGATCTTGCTGTGATTATTAATATACACACATTTGAGTTGTTTAAGCAACTTCATTGTTTGTTTTGTTTTTTTTTTCAAAGTAGGGTCTCACTCTGGTTGAGGCTGACCTGGAATTCACTATGTAGTCTCAGGGTGGCCTCGAACTCATGGAGATCCTCCTACTTCTGCCTCCCGAGTGCTGGGATTAAAGGTGTGCGCCACCAGGCCCGGCTAACTTCATTGTTAAGTAGATGAAAAGCAACATGTTTGCTGTGTAAAGTTCACCTATCAGCCTTCTAGATCTAGCAGTCATAGGATGATGTATAATAAGGACAGTAAGAGCAAAAATGTCTGAGCCAATGTATGAAAAGTAACCCACAAGGGATAATTAAGTACATATACTCTCAATGTGCACAAAAATTAATTATTTGGGGCCTGGAGAGAATGCTTAGTGGTTAAGGTGCTTGCCTGCAAAGCCAAAGGACTCACGTTCGATTCCCCCAGACCCGCATAAGCCAGATGTACAAGGTGACGCATGCATGTGGAGTTTTTTTGCAGTGGCTAGAGACCCTGGTGTGTACATTTTCTTTCTCTCTAACTGCTTCCCTTTCTCTATCTGTCTCTCAAATAAACACAAAAATAAATAATACAAGTTTTTTAAAATTAATTATTTTTGCTGGAAAGATGGTTCAGCAGTTAAAGGAACTGATTTGCAAAGCCTGCTGGCCCAGGTTTGATTCCCCAGTACCCAAGTAAAGACAGATACATAAAGCGGCACATGTATCTGGAATTTGCTCACAGCGGCAAAAGGTTCACAAATATATGTAAATAGAAAATAGAAAACATTTAAAATTTATTCAAGTTAATTTTTATGATTCTTATGGCTACCCTTTCTTTTGAGTTTTATCAATTGCATTGTTTCAGATTTTAATTTTATTTATTTTCATTTATTTTTAAAAATTGGTGTTTTAAATCTTCTTGTTTTGTTTGTGGTGCTGGGGTGTCACTGATACCCAGAACTTTACCACTGATCTATATCCACAGCCCTAAAAATTGTTTCTTATTTACATTGTACATAGAACATATTTAAGATATATATATATATATATATATATATATATATATATATATATGCTATATATATGTACATATGATTATTTCTACAAGCAATACTCAAAAATATTATTACCATCATTTTCTCTGAGTAATTTATAGTATTCTTTCCCTGTTAACCTATATTACCTTAGTGCCTTTGAAACATGATCATCGGCAGCCGTGATTAAATATTTTTGCAAAAAACTGTTTAGAGTTAACAAGAGAATATTTTATTAATGTTCACATATGCAGAAGTTAAATATTACCTTAAAGCCTCTTTCAATGTTGGCTATGTGCAAATTTTGCTTTTGTTTTTTTTTAATTTATTTATTCTTGGCAGCACTTGATCCCGAGCATAGAGCCTTGTGGATGCTAGGCAAGGGCTGATTAACAATGAGCTATAGCCCCATCACAAGATATTTTTTGAATTAGTTAAATTTCTGGAAAAAAATCTTTTCTAATTTCTAGCAGTTATAAGAATGAGAA
Organism: Orientallactaga sibirica; assembly: GCA_036365145.1. Lineage (NCBI taxonomy): Eukaryota > Metazoa > Chordata > Mammalia > Rodentia > Dipodidae > Orientallactaga > Orientallactaga sibirica. Next base: position 1,435,115 of record JAEOAD010000840.1, read on the forward strand.
AGACAATGGAACCTTTATATAAATAGAACTGAAAAAAATTCAAATTTCCAATTCTGAGTTATTCCTGACTGTATAATGTGGATGGCTTTTCCTTGAAATTCTAGATTTCTTTTGCATATTATTTTGCTCTGTAGTCAATTTAGGAGAAAGATTATGTAAAATGTGACAGATTAAAATCAGGCCAAGTTTTACCACAGGGTAAGGCCAAAATAAATATAAAAATTATGTATAAAAGACATTATAGTGTGTTTTACTTATAATGGAGAGAAGTAAACTATGAAAAGGAATACAGCTATAAAAGTAATGAATGTTTTACTGAAAACATGAGGTGTTTTCTCCTCTTCTCATATCACACAAACACTCTGACTCTCAATGAGAATGAATTGCATTCCACTTCAGACTGATAAACAACGCAAGCCTTTCTGTACTACACAATCAAGCTGTAGAATTGTATATTGCAATATATCATTGTGGTAAATAGTTTAGCAAAATACAGGAAAGCATTAAATGTTGCTATGAATAAGAATGACATTTACAGCCATGCTAAGTAGGTCACAAAGTTTAAAAGGCTCTCAGCCCTGTATCAGTGGAGAATTTGTGTGAAGGTCAGAGAGCCTTATTTTCTCCTCTGACATTTTTCTTTATCACTCATTCAATTTGACAGATTTATGTGACTTTCTCAGGGTTTGGTTTTAAGTGTATCCTACTTGATTAAAAATGACCTTATTGTCTTCAAAATATAAATGTAATTTTGAAAGAAATTATCAATCATATAATCAATGGTGAGAATACGTCTGTAAGATATCTAACTGAAGTAAAATAAAATATTCTTCCTAATATTGAACAAACAAGTAGGAAGATTTTATGGAATGTGAGAATTTATAAGGTGGAAATGGCTGAAATACAACAATCTAGCGAAAAAAATGCTTTTTTAAGTCTGGCAAAGTTCAATCATAAAAAGGTAAACTAATTCTGTGACATAGCTACATAAGTAATTAGCTTCTGGACTGTAATGGTCTAAGTTTGACTACTCAGAACTTAAATGTTTTCCCATACATTCAGTTATATAAAACTGGTAATTTTATCATTTATTAGATATAAAATATACTTAATCAAAACTTAAAATCAAGAGTCATGAGCTGGAGAGATGTCTTAGTGGTTGCCTGAAAAACTTGCCTGGGAAGCCTAAGGACCCAAGTTCAATTCCCCAGTATACACTTAAGCCAGATACACATGGTGGCATATGCATCTGGACTTCGTTTATAGTGGCCAGAGGCTCTGACACACCCATTCTCTCTATATCTGCCTCTTTCTTTGTTTCATAAATAAATAAATAAATCTTTTAAATTCAAGAGTCATATCAAAATAAATTAGTATATAACAAATGACGGCTCTCAAAACCATCTGTAGATTCAATTCAAATCCTGTTGAAATATTGACATGTGGGCTAAAGTGATGGCACAGCAGTTAAAGCCTCTTGCTTGTACAGCCTGACAGACTGGATTCAATTCTCCAGTACCCACATAAAACCAGATGCACAAAGTGGAACATGTATCTGGAGTTTGGTTGCAGCGGCAGGATGGTGTGCCCATCCATTTTCTCTTTCTTTCTCTCTCAAATAAAATATTTAAAAAGATTAAAAAAAGAAATACTAACATGTTTTTTTAAAAAGTGGACACCGGGCTGGGGAAATGGTTTAGCGGTTAAGGCATTTGCCTATGAAGCCTAAGGACTCTGCTTCGATTCCCCAGGACCCACGTAAGCCACATGCACAATGGGAAGCATGCATCTGGAGTTCCTTTGCAGGGCTGGAGGCCCTGGCATGCCCATTCTCTTTGTCTCTATCTGCTTCTTCCCCCACCTCTCTCTCAAATAAATAAACATATTTAAAAAGTGGACGCTACTCACTCAAACTGATATGGAAGCACAAGAGGCCTAGAGTAGTCAAAGTGAACCTGAAAGGGGAAAAGCAAAATACACCCCAATACTTGCCTTCAGAACAGACTAATGTTACTGGCATAAAAGTCACATATAGAGACAGGAAACATATTAGCCAGAAATACAACAACCAATTGATTTTGGAAGAAGGTAGAAATAACACACCCATGAAAAAAGGGATGAGATTTTTGACAAATTGTTTGGTTCTGGCAGAACTGGGAAAACATGCAGTAGAATGAAACTAGATCACTTTCAGCATTAAAAAAAAAAAAATGCCAACTGTAAATGAAGCAAAAATCTAAATATAAGACTTTATACTATGAAATTGCAGAAAGAACACATAAGAAAAACAGTTTAAGAAATTGGCATAAGCAATGAATTTTTAGCGAGGCCACCAAAACAAGAGAAATGAAAGTAAAATTGGCAACAGGATTGTGTTAAAACAGGACACTACTGTAAATCTACAGAAACAACCAATAGAGGGAAGCCATAGTCTACAAAACTGGGGAAGATATTTATAGTTTTATTCCTTTAGCAAGGTCTTAGACTCCACAATATGTGTGTAAATAGAAAATAATGCTGAAATGATCAATACAAATGTAAATTCAAAGGCTGGGGTTGTAGCTCAGAGGCTGAGAGCAGGTCCCTGGGTTGAATCCATACCCTTTTAAGTAAAACAAAACAAAACAAAACAAAACAAAGGAAAAGAAAACAAAAATGTGAATGACAAAAATGAAAAATACATAACTAAAATAAGTATCATACATTTTATCATTTAGGCTAAATAAAATGCTTAAAACTATGTAAAAATTGATCAATAATAATTGAATTAAAATGAACTAATAGGACTCGGGAGATACCTCAGCAGATAAAGCACTTATCATATGCACTACTTCTTTCACACAACATGCTCCCTGGCATCACACATTACAGACATTATAGACACATTATTTAACATAACCCAAAGCATTGAAATCAAAATGTCTAATAGATATTTGTATTTCCATGTTCACTCTAACATTTTTCACAATAGAAAAATGTGTCTATCAAATGTATTAAAAATGTGATGAGTACACCCATGCACACAATGATATAGCAGAATGCTAGTCAGACTTATTATTATTATTATTATTTTGGTTTTGCGAGGTAGGGTCTCACTCTGGTCCAGGCTGACCTGGAATTAACTCTGTAGTCTCAGGGTGGCCTCGAACTCTCGGCGATCCTCCTACCTCTGCCTCCCGAGTGCTAGGATTAAAGGTGTGTGCCACCACGCGTAGCCTCAGTCAGACTTATATGATGAACATAGGAGATACTAGGTTAGATGAAATTTGCCAAACCCCAAATTACATATACTATATTATCTCACTTATATGTATTATCTTTAAAATGTCAAATTGCTAGCAGTAGAATCAAATGGGAACAGAGGTCAAAAATAAGAGAAATGTTGCACAAACAATGGAAGGAGAAATGTCAGACAATGAGTTCAACTTCAAAGTTTCAGTTTGTAGAGGGACAAGTAAGTTTTGCACAGTTCAGTGTCTAAAGTTAATAGTATGGTTTTTGTATTTTTAAATAGCTCGAGTTGAAGATTTTAAATGTTCTCCCCACAAAGTGATAAATGCTTTCTGCAATGAGTATGGAGGATACTTTAATGTTAACATCACATGATGTATAAATACATTGGAAAAGCACATTGCACCCTAAAATATACACTAATATTTTCAATTAAAAGTACAATGAATGAGTCAAGCTGAGTGTGATAGTTCACATCTTTAATATTAGCACGTGGGAGGCTGAAGTAGGAGGATCAGCATGAGTTCAATACAACCCTGGGATACAGAGTGAGTTCCGTACAGCCTTGGCTAGAGTGAAACCCTGCTTCAAAAAATATAATAATTCATCATCTTATTTCTCCATGTGACTTTATTTTATCAGTCTCTTTAAAAACTTTTCTTAAGTTTTTTTAAAAATTATTTATTTACTTGAGAGAGAAAAAGAGAAAAAGAGAGAGGAGAGAGAGAATGTGCGCACCAGGGCCTCCAGCCACTGCAAACAAACTCCAGGTGTACGTGCCCTTATCACTCTTTTTATTATCAAGTAAGACATGCTTTACTTTATCTTGCTCTAAGAAAGTCATAAAGAAGGTTTTCAAAAATTGTTGAGGATATAATTTGTTCAAATATTCTCTATGTAACTTAATAATAGAAAGGAACTGTATTATACAAAGAGAAAGGCATTGTTTGAATAATTCAGTTAAAGGTCATTAGGAATACAAATTGAAATATTTATATAAATATTTGTAAAGAAATAACATTTAAAATTGTATTATCTTGCCAGGCGTGGTGGCACATGCCTTTAATCCCAGCACTTGGGAGGCAGAGGTAAGAGAATCCCTGTGAGTTCGAGGCCACCCTGAGACTACACAGTGAATTCCAGGTCAGCCTGAGCCAGAGTGAGACCCTACTTCAAAAAACCAAAAAAAAAAAAAAATTATCTTATTAATAAACTATTGTATGACTATTGTTAACTACCTAGAAAATATAGAATGAGAATGAACAAATTGGCTGGAAATAGGATGACACTGATATCATAAACATTGACAATATAATTGTTAGCATACTGTTATGTCCTACTAATTTCTTACTGTTCTGAAAAAATATTGCTTCATATTTCCTTTTCTTAAAATATAAATATCTGTTGGAGAATCTGTTTTTATTTTTCAGAAGGCAAGGAGAACAGAGGACAACCATAATCTACCAACAAGACAAGAATAGATAGATGACTCCCTGGTAAGAGATGAACCACCCCTCACTCAGCAGGCAGGGCCCAGGTGAAACCACAGAGGAAGTGGAGAGATGAGCAAGAGTGCTGCTTCCACAGCAAGCCTGTTTACTGGGACAGGGTAATGCAGACAGACACCGAGGATACTCAAAACGTACCAAAGCAGAAATTCAGAAGCTACTGAGAGCTCAACACTAAAGTAGGTTTCAGCACACCCACCAAGACTCGGGGATGTTTGCTAAAGAGGGGGTGGAAAGAATGGAGGAGCCACAGGGGTGGAAGGAATATCCAGAGACATAGTCCCCCACACGACTGACTGCTGCTCTCACAATTCATAACCCACAACTACATGGTGAATACCAGCAATCCCACTAAGGAGGGCCCTCGGTGGAATGGTGGCAGGGAGGAGGAAAATGATGGTACCAACATATGATGTGTCCATGCAAAGTTTCTACTTAATAGAAAATATGCATAGAAATAATAGGGCTGGAGGCATTATGGCTCAGTGATTAAAGACATCTGTTTGCAATGCCTACCAGCCTGGGTTCAGTTCCCCAGTACCTTCATAAAGCCAGATGTACAAAATGGCATAAGCACCTAGAGTTTGTCTGAAGGAGCAAGAGGCTCTGGCATGCCCCCTCTCTCTAATTAAATACTAAAAAATCCTTAAAAATATAAATAATAGGGCAGTAGGTTGAGTATTTGCCTAGGATTCATGAAGCCCTGGATCCTCCTGCCGCAGCCTCCTGAGTGCCCAGCGACAATCATGCATCACCAAGTCTAGATTCTTAGAAGAGTTAACAAAATTACAAGTCATAACGACACTTACAGGCTAAGAAATTTTTGTAGCTAGGATACACATATGAGAGAGCACATGCAACACTTAGCTTTTCTGGGCTTGGGTTACCTCACTAAGTATCATCATAAGGGATGGTATTGTATATATCTAAGTAGAAGAACAGATTACTGGGAGTGGAATGGTCTAAGTGAGGTCAGGGGAAGACACTGAGTAAAGGAAGGGTGGTGGGAGGGTTAATCAAAATCTAAGAGGGTATGAATAAGTCATATGGAAACCTACTTTTTTGGACAATGGCACTCCAAGAAGCTATAGATAGTTACTAGAAAATGTTCAGTTTCAGGGATGGAATACCTTCCAGTGAGTTGTTGGTCAGGAAGGTCCCTGATGTCCCCAAAACATTGCAGGCTATTACCAAGGCTCTTGGTTTCCCACCAGGAATGGACAGTAAGACCCTATTGCTGAGGACTCCACATGCTTGGGCTACAAAATCACTGAGAAATCTTGTAGGAGCTGAGCTGAAAACCTCCTCTCTGTATACCAGCTGACAGAAAGCTGGGTAAAGCTATGCTTCATGCAACTTCATGGGGGAGAGAGATGTCATCAGCGGAGATAAACAACAATGGATACTGAAAGCCTGAAGTTGGGCCAGCCAGGCCAAATCTGCCAATGGGTGCAATAGTGGCATGTCTGTTATGGGGGAAACCAACCACTCTCTAATTGGACTGGAGGCCCGCTCCGTGGAGGAAATACATCCCTGATACTGAAAACCTATGTTGGAGGAAGTCATGAGCCCTGGTGGTGTAACACCTGATGGTGTCTGGCTAAATGGATATACTATGCTCACCAAACCTCCTGGTAAGCACTTCTCTTAATGTTCATACCCATGTATAAATGCTACTCTCACTTTGGGTTAGAGAAGCTTCTCTTTTCAGGTGGTGATGACCTCTGGGATGACTCAAGAGGCAGTATAGTGCTGAGAAGTGACAGCCGGAGTGCTCAGCACTAAAACATCTCTATCTTGCCTTCCAAGGCTCAGGGTCCATCATGGAAGAGGTAACCAAAAGAATGTTAGAGCCAGGGCTGGAGAGATGGCTTAGAAGTTAAACATTTGCCTGTGAAGCCTAAGGATCCCGGTTCGAGGCTCAATTCCCCAGGACCTACATGAGCCAGATGTGCAAGGTGGCGCATGCATCTGGAGGTCATTTGCAGTGGCTGGAGGCTCTGGCATGCCCATATTCTCTCTCTCTCTGCCTCTTTCTCTCTCTGTGTGTTACTAATAAATAAATAAAAATTAAAAATAAGCTATTTTTTTTAAATAGAGTGTTAGAGCCAAAGGAAGCATATGACTCCTTACAATGCACTCTTCCAGACACAAAATGGCCTGGCTATCCATGATCTCGCAGTGCCTGGCACTACCTACACAAGACCATCATAATAGGATGAAAAGATGATAACATCAAAATGAAAAGAGAGACTGATTGAGAGGGGGAATAGATATGGTGGAGAGCAGTTGTGAAGGGGAAAGTGGGGTGGAGGGAATTATCATGGATTATTGTCCATAATTATGGAAATTGTCAGTAAAAAAAGACAAAACAATACATTTTTGGTTTATTTTGTTGTTTTTGGTATGTAGGAGTATAAGTACTTTATTATCTTTACTAGACAAAGTGTTTTTTAAATTCCATTGTCATTAGTGTAATTTTCATTTAATTACACAGTATTATTTTGTACATTCTTTCTTGGAGTGATGTTTTTCTGTTTTGCTGTAAAACTTTTGTTTTTTGGGGGGGTGTGGTATGTGGATGACAACCTTTTAAACCTTTTACACTTTATTTTTGGCTTACAAAACAGCTATGGAATTTAAAGTGTCCAGGGACTGTATTTAAAATTCATCATTCTACTTTTTTACTTATTCACCTTTTGATGCCTCTTATTCATCCAAAGTGATAGCTTGCACTAAGAGGTTCAAAATAATATAAAATCACACCAAATCCATTCGGAAACTTTAATTCAAGCAGAGGGACTGCAGTCATATATCATTTAGTGGAAATTTAGCCAAGAAGTTGTCATAGAGCTTGAAGCAGAAATCATAAAACAAGAACTGGTATCACCGACTTATAACTTGTATAAAGGAAAATTTTGAAGTATGGTGTACTGGAACAAAACTATTTCAGCTATATATCAATCAACACTGATAGTCATGGGTATACATTTTTATTTTGGTTCAACTGGATATGAATTGTGGGTTATCAGTTGGGGATTTAGAGTATTCAATACAGCTTTAAGCTCTATAGAAATTTAAAGGAATTCTACTTGAAATATTTGCTATATCTGTTGCTATGTATAGAAATTTTCCTAGTAGGTTTTTTTTTTTTTTTATACAGTAACACGTAACAATTAAGCAACAAGTTGCTTACATTCACATCTTTTTTGAAGGCTTTGGAATATGATCTCTTCCAATTTTTAATTAATTGGTTGAAAGACATTGAATGATGTATGATACGCTATGATATATTGTATTTGACAGAAGCAGTCAACTTTTACAGAACACTTACACTAGAGATTAAAACATTCTTACACATTTTTTTGTACCCTAAGTTTTTTTGACGTTCTAATAACATCAACTATGAAGATATTGTACTTAGATGCCTGATCTTTCTTAATGTAGCAAAACTGTGGTCTTGATCTTTATTTGTTATTCACAGTAGACTGTACATTCAATCTACATTTACAGAAGAAATCCGATGCATAATAATAAATTATACAGTTTAGGATGTTAAGATGTCAAACAAAGATAAGAACTGCATAGCACAAAATGTGGAAATAGTCCACTTCTTATTTATACATTACATTCATACTCTGATCTTCAAATCTCATTTAACTCAGAAAGAAATCATTGTCTTTCAGATCAGAAATATGGCACTTAAATATATAGCCTGTATATCATTTCTTTTAGTTCATTATCTCCATTCTCTCAAATTCCTGATGTGGAAGTAAACATGATGTAAAATCTTGGTAAATATCACATGTATGTATGGGTGAATAAAAATGCAAGGAAAATTACAAAAGTGAGTAAGAGTGCTGCTTTCTCAGTGAATCTGATATCAGCACAAAGGTGAAGGAGATAGGCACTGAGGACACTCAACACCTACCAAACCAGAGATCCCGAGGCTCCTAAGAGCACATCACTGAAGTAGAAGTAAAATGCACTCACATGGCTCAGGGAATTTTGTGGAAGAGGAGGTGGAAGGATTGTTAGAGCCACAAGTTGGGACATTTTGCACAGAGACATTGCCTCTTCCCCATAACTGACTGCTGCCGCCAAAATGTATTAGCCACCATCCCCATGGGGTTGACCTGCATCCTCAACAAGGAAAGCCTCTTCAGAAAAGGGGTAGGGAGGATGGAAAGGATGGTACCAACGTGTATTGTTTACATACTAAATATGTCCATAGCTAATAAAAAATAAAATTAAATTATAGGAGGAAAAGATGATGACATCAAAATGAAAAGAGAGACTGACTGAGGGGGGGAGGGGACATGATGGAGAGTGGAGTTTCAAAGGGGAAAGGGGGGAGGGAGGGAAGTACATGGGATATTGCCTACAATTAAGGAAGTTGTCAATAAAAAATAAGAAAAAATTAAATTAAAAAAGAATACAAAGTAAAAGGGAATATTAGTTCATAAGTATATTACCTCAACATATCTAAATATTATCATTCACATTTATAAACAATAAAGTTATTGTCGAGAAAAAAATTCTATTTCTCTATGGTGAACCAAAGTAGAAAATCTTCACAACCTTCTCATGACTATAACACAAAAAATGTTGGACTGAGTTTATTGGCCTCATCCTGCTTCTATTCAAAATTGTTAACTGCAACCTGGTTTTATACATATAGTAGGCAGAGGTAGAAATAAAAATGAATCTTATGGAAAAGAATACAATGAAGAGCATTGCAACATAGATACAACTTCAATGATGGTAAACCTTTTAGGGGAAGGAGATTATATCTATTAAGTAATTTTAGACATGCATTTGTGCAGCACTATAGGGTATTTTTACACAGTCTAATTTATTTTAAACTTAAACTTATTTTATGCAACATCTGAATCCACATTTGCATTAAATGTATATATATATATAGTACCATGTGATATTTTGATATATTTATATACTAGGTAATGCTTAAAACAGTGTAAAGATATGTCTGTCCTTAAACACTTGCCAGTTATTTATGGTAAACATATACAAAATATTTTTATTTATTTATTTATTTATTTTTAAATATTTTATTATTTATTTAAGAGAGAGAGAGAGAGATACAGAAATAGGCAGATAGAGAGAGAGTGAATGGGAGTGCCAGGGCCTTCAGCCACTGCAAACGAACTCCAGCTGCATGCACCCACTTGTGCATCTGGCTTAAGTGGACCCTGGAGAATCGAGCCTCGAACCGGGGTCCTTAGGCTTCACAGGCAAGCGTTTAACCGCTAAACCATCTCTCCAGCCCCAAATATTTTTATTTATTTATTAAAGACACAGAAAGGGAGAGAAGGAAAAAGAGAGAGTGAGAGAATGAATGTGTACTCCAGACACATGTGCTACCATGAGCATCTGGTTTATATGGAACTTGGGGAATTGAACCTTGGTCCTTAGGCTTCACAGGCAAGTGCCTTAACTGCTAAGCCATCTCTCCAGCCCCAAACCCACAAAATATTTTTAGACTTTGTGAAATACAGAATACACAATTGTTACCCTTAGTTACCTTACCATGCAATGGTACACCAGAACTTCTTGCTGTTATCTTATAACTAAGATAGTTTAAAAGTACAGATGGAGGGCCTGGAGAGATGGCTTAGTGGTTAAGGTTTTTGTCTGCGAAGCCAAATGACCCAGGTTCAATTTTTCAGGACCTACCTAAGCCAGTGCACTAGGGGGTGCATGCGTCTGGAGTTCATTTGCAGTGGATAGAGGCCCTGGTGCATCTGTTCTCTCCCCCTCTCTCTGCCTCTTTTTGTCTCAAATAAATAAATATTTAAAAAAATAAAAATGTAGAGATACAGATTGAGTTAGTGTTTAGAGTTAGAGAACTGTGAGGCCAGATTTGTTTGCATTTGGATTACATTTGAAGGGCTGTCATCTAGAAATTTAGATGTGATATACAAAACTTCAATGAACATACAGACATAATAATCATTGAAATGAGCTAAGACAGCAGTAGTCAGTCTTGTAATCCCTCTCTTGAAAGAAACTTTAAACTGCTATGATTCATATAGTAAAAGCAACAAACAATGGATATCCTAGAGCTGATAAAGGAAAATATCTGGTATAAGCTGAAAAAATTTAAAAATATTTATTTATTTATTTATTTGCAAGCAGAGAGAGAGAGAGAGAGAGAGAAAGAGAGAAGAGGGGCAGACAGAGAGAGAATGGGCATGCCAGGGTCTCTTGCCACTGCAAACGAACTCCAGATGCATATGCCCTTTGTGCATCTGGCTTACATGGGTCCTGGAGAATCGAACCGGGATCCTTTGGCTTCATGGGCAAACGCCGTAACCACTAAGCCATTTCTGCAGCCCTAAGCTGAATTTTTTTTAGCTGTATTTATGTGAGACCACTAAGCTGTAGAAGCTTTTAGGCAAGTCTTTGTGAAACTGAAAACTAATGACTTCTTAGATATTTATTTATTTTTTTTTTATTGACAACTTCTTTAATTGTAGACAATATCCCATGGTACTTCCCTCCCTACCCCCACTTTCCCCTTTGAAACTTCACTCTCCATCATATCCCCTCCCCCTCTCAATCAGTCTCTCTTTTCAGTTTGATGTCATGATCTTTTCCTCCTATTATGATGGTCTTACATAGGTAGTGTCAGGCACTGTGAGGTCATGGATATCCAGGCCATTTTGTGTCTGGAGGAACACGTTGTAAGGAGTCCTATCCTTCCTTTGGCTCTTACATTCTTTCCGCCCCCTCTTCTGCAATGGATCCTTAGCCTTCGAAGGTAGGTTTGAGATGTTTCAGTGCTGAGCACTCCTCTGTCCCTTCTTCTCAGCACCATGGTGCCTTCTGAGTCATCCCAAGGTCACCACCATCTGAAAAGAGAAGCTTCTCTAACCAAAAGTGAGAGTGACTTCTCAGATATTTAAAAGTATATGTGTCATATATGGTGTTAGTATTCTGAATTTTGTAATTCAGAGTCTGGCTGACTTTGGCAACATTGAAACAGAACCTTTTTCAGGAGAAGATGTCCCTCACTGAAGCTGGAATATATAGGTTGAATTCTTAATTACATAAGTACCAAAACAGGGAATGTGGGGTCCACCCTCCCTCCCGGGGAGTCTGCTGCCCTGCTTGACTGACATGACCAAGGATTGTTTGCCTAAGAACATCCTGTTCCACTCCCATTTCCTGGCCTAAACACAAGTTCCGTTTGCCGCAGGTGGCTCTTGCTTAACTGTAAACAACAGGATAGGAGAATGTAAACAACAGGCTAGGAGGATGTAAACAACAGGATAGGAGGATATAAACAACAGGAAATGAGAACATAACCTTCTAACCCTGGTACATTTCCACAGTGCTGTAAGACTATATATATCACCCTCTGCATTCAATAAATGGCATTCTTGAAGCACGAATGACCCAGTGAACGTCTCTTCAATCCTCGGCACCTCGCCCAGCTCGGGGTCTTGGTGGTAGCGCGGGCGCTACAAGGGAACATGCTGCTCATCTATTCTTATCATGTGTTACAGTAATATATTTGCCACAAGGCATTAGAAATGAGTTGTGATGGACTCATTCTTATGAACTACCAAATAATTTTGTACATAGTTCAAACAAAAGGGAAATAATTTGAATCCCCACTGTTGGTGAGGATAATGAGAACTCAAGCACAAAAAGAAGATAGTATAGAAGTGCCTGAAGAAAACAAGTACGAAGATTCTAGCAGGTCTTAAGTGCATGATATTTTTCAAGGTAGGTTCACGCTCTGGAACTGACATTGTAATCCAGGCTGGCCTTGAACTCACAAAAATCCTGCCTCAGCATCGTAAGGGCTGGATGTGTCAATACATCAGGCTCATTATTCTCATTGTCATAGTGTGAAAGTAAGTATTCAAGAATTTCACAGTTAAGAACTTTAAGTTTCCAATAATGTATTTTCTGAGTTAAAATGTTTTATGTGAATTTCTTCTTTACATTTTGGTAAACAATTTTTAGTATTCACACATCACACCTCCAGTGATTTCTTTTTGTAAACTACCCCTAATTACGCAGTGATAAAATAAAATAAAATTTGAACTTTTCCTCACAGCATTCAAAATAGAGTAGATCACTTTTCATACATCTTAAACTCTAGAAAACCTCTCAGAGGCTGAAAGCGGATTCTATACTCACATCTTACCCAACACTCCAGTTATAGTAGCTTGATTTTTGGATTTGACAATCTCTCTCTCTTTTTTTTTTTTTTTTAATTTGTTTTTGGTTTTTCGAGGTAGGGTTTCACTCTGGTCCAGGCTGACCTGGAATTAACTATGTAGTCTCAAACTCTCAGCGATCCTCCTACCTCTGCCTCCCGAGTGCTGTGATTAAAGGCGTGCACCACCACGCCTCGCTGGATTTGACAATCTCTAATAGAGACAGTGAATTAGAGACTAAGGGACTTTTAACACCTGGAATGTATGTATAGATCATTGAGAGTTAGTAATATTAAGCTTAAGAGTGAGGGCTCAGATATATTAAAAACAAGATTAGGAGCTGGAGAGATAGCTTAGTGATTAAGACACTTAACTATGAAGTCTAAGAACCCAGGTTCAATTCCCCAGTACCCATGTAAACCAGATGCATGGCACATGTATCTGGAGTTTGTTTGTAGAGGCTAGAGGTCCTGGCATGCCCATTCTCTCTCTCTCTCTCTCTCTCTCTCTCTCTCTCTCTCTCTCTCAAATAAATAAATAAAAATTTTAAAATATATTTAAAAAGCAAGATTAGGAACTTGAAAAGCACAGCAAGGTAAAAGTCAATACCATTGATGTATTTATATGTTTTTCAAAATACTATTCTGTTCATTATGCTCTTTCTAAAAGTGAAGAAGAATTAAAAAGTATTGTTAAGCTTATCTCAGACTAGAAAACAAAAATATGTGGTTTTATAGCTTGAATAAAAGCAAACTTCAGTAATTCTCAAAATACAGTATTGTGAAGGCAACATTTCTACATGATACCAGAAATAATGAAATATGACATATTGTATGGTAAATTGTTTTTATGAATCCATTCCTGTGTGGTATTAATCAATTTCCTGTCAGTTACTGTTATTTTCCAGAACAGAGCTCCAGTGATCTCAGTGGTTGTCATTACTTTTCATAGTGCATTCTAAGATGGACTGAATCTCTTGAATAAGATCTATGGTTATTTAACAGAGAATTATTTAATCTCCAACTGGTTTTGTAGTTTCTTTTTCACTTACAATACTAACTTACCATGACAGAAGAAAGATCCAGCTCTCTTGCTGCATGTGAACCACAATTTTTAACTCAGTGGAAGTTATCTTCTCAGATAATTTCACAAATAATCATGATTTTCTTTGCTATACTGAATTTTATATTCTTTTGAAATCCTATTTCAACATTTTTACTGAATTATTGTTGGTACCCTTTCCAACCTGATATCTTTCTTTCTTTAAGTTGCATTAAATTTAATATATTATTTTTAAAATACTTATTTATTGGATAGAGAGGGAGAGAGAGAGAGAGAGAGAGAGAGAGAGAGAGAGAGAGGGAGGAGAGAGAGGAAGAGGAGATAAGAGAATGGGTTCACCAGGGCCTTCAGTCTCTGTAAACAAAATCCAGAAGGATTTGCTACCTTGTTCATCTGTCTTATGTGGGTACCAAAGAATCAAACCTTGGTCTTTAGGCTTCACAGGCAATCGCCTTAACTGCTAAACCATCTCTCCAGCCCTACATTTAATTTTTGTTGAACAAATATTTTGTTAACAAAAAGTGATAATACCATTTAAATTTACATTAAGTATACCAAGGCAGTATGTTATGAAATTGAGCATGATTTGGATGCTCTAAACTCCAAGTTATAACTGGAGGAGATAATTAAGCTATATTAACATGATTATCAAATTATGATACTATTATTTGATTCTGATGGGAAAATAGCAATTTTTCTATATAACAGGTTCCAAACTAAGATTTACTTTAAACCTTTGAATATGTTTTCATTAGGTAAATTTAGAAAGCTTAACTTCTCTTGCTTTAAAATACCACAATGCTAATATATTTTTGAAGTAGTTCCAGGTTTATCTAAATATGAAAAAAGACTTTATTTTGGTCTTAGAAATAAATTCAGTGAAAAATCTTATTTAAAATTTATTCTTAGATGTACAATACAAGGAATTGAAAAGAATGCTACTAATAGATTTTACGTAAACATTTTGTGTATTGATCACATAAGTCTATCATATTGTGCTGTAATAAAATAAAACAGAAGTAATTTCACTAATAGCCTTGACAAGTAATACAATTTGGTGAACATGGTTTTATGTGTTGCTTTGGTACAATATCTTTTGAATACATGTAATGGGAGATGACTCCACTATTTATGAGATAGCTACTGGGTTTTCTCACAAACTTCAATGAGATTGAGCCTAAGAAAGCAGAAACTTCAAAGGTTTTAAATATATAGGCAGCTCTCTCCCATTCCAGCCTTCCTGCTTTCCTGTCTGATTCATTACTATTATCCGGGAAATCTTTTTCTTTTTTTTTTTTCTGTGATTTTTTTTTTTTTGGAAGTAAGAGATAAGAAAGCATTTTCTCTGTTGAGGATTTATGAGTCCCTCTACCCCTGTATTCATAGAGCTGCATGACAATTTCACATTCCTAAGAGACAGAAGTGATTAACTCAATGCAGGCCTGGCGTCCTACACTAGTCCAATCAATAGTACACAGAATGACACTGTGCACTGTTGTCATGGTTTCTGCCACCCACACAAGAATCAGGGATCTAGCAATGCCTCATTGAGGAACTGAATTCTCATAACTGAGCTGACATCCTCAAAATTATAACTATGCCTCTATTGTTATTGTTGGTAAGAAGAAACAATGACACCAAAGATTTGACATGCCTTGAGCTCCTGCTATGCCAGGACATACAGGCAGATGTTTCCTATGCATTATTGTATTTTTCCTCATCAGGGCCTTGCCTCTATTTTATTGGCAAAGAATATCAAATTGATTATATATTTTGCCAAAATTATCAGAATATTGTAAAAAGTCATAAATTTATAGAATGCAAATTTCATCAATGGAGAAAAAAATATAACAGAACTAAATTCTCTAATAAATGATCCCAGAGAGACATTCAGGTTTCTGAAAGTTCCTAATAGAGAATTGCAGCTGTCTGTCAGAGGCAACCCTGGGATTAGCATTGTCATTCTCATGGCAGTTTTATTTTGTCCAGACCCCTGGTGAATAAGAATTATTCTGCTGATCCTAGTTATATGTCATCATATCAACCAGACACAAAGCAGATGATAGGAAATAAAACAGATGAATTCCTGCATGTCCAGTGTAAATTTAGGTGAAATTAAAGACAGTTTTTCCTCAAATGCTTTATCTGTCAATCACCAGTGTTTCCATTTTCAGATAACTGGAGTCCCTAGAAAAGCATGTGTGGAGACTTGAAGAAAATTTATATAAATACTCTTTTACAATAAGGAACAAAAGCACTGTTGTCCAACATATAACTTTATTTTCTATTTTGCCATCTTAAAATAATAGAATTCAGGCACCCATAGCTAAACTTTACTTATGTTGTCTGATAATAGATTTGTATATTTTTCATCATTTCAATTGTCTCTATCAACATAATGCTTTATTGTTCTGTTTTAAAATATCTTCATTATTTATTGTTAAAACTCAATAGTTGAGTATGCACTCTGTCACAATAAAAAATGCTCAGAGCTGGGCGTGGTGGCGCACGCCTTTAATCCCAGCACTCGGAGGCAGAGATAGGAGGATCGCCGTGAGTTCAAGGCCACCCTGAGACTACATAGTTAGTTCCAGGTCAGCCTGGGCCAGAGTGAGACCCTACCTCGAAAAACAAAAACAAAACAAAACAAAACAAAACAAAAAAACAGTCAATGTACTGTTAAGTTGATACTGGATAATGTTTAGCCATGTATATTAAAGTATTTGTCATATATTTGGAAAGCCAAATGTATCTCATATTTTGTCTAGCATTGAAAAGTATTCATTGAACATTAGTAAGCTTCATAAGGCTATCCAAGTGTTTTGGATTTGACAAATAATAGAAAAATGAAATACTAATGTATACAATTTTATGCATACTTTTGAGATAGAGTTTTTCTTTTTAGACTAGGCCAACATCAAATTCATAATTCTTTTGCCTCAAGCTTACAGACATGCACTACCACACACAGTTTAAAATATCAACACTAAAAAATTCATCACTACTGTATGAACTTATATAACATATGCTTAAATGTGACAGCTGAATTTACATGAATAAGTGCTCAGTTCTCTTTGTGTAAATTTGGTATTTCAGAAAGCATTAAAAAGTGCTTAAACAACATTTAGACAACTTTTTTATAATTTAATACATTTACCATTATTTTTATCAGTATTTTAGCAAAGGAAACATTGGAATGCTTATTTGACAAGAAAACAGCAGATCATGTTGTAATTTTTTTATTGCAATGATCATTAATTTTCATTATTTGTGATTTGTCCATATTTTAAAATATTTTATTTATTTATTTATTTGAGAGAGAGAAAGAGGCAGAGAGACAGAGAGAGAGAGAGAGAGAATGGGAGTGCCAGGGCCTCCAGCCACTGCAAAAGAACTCCAGACGCTTGCGCCCCCTTGTGTATCTAGCTTATGTGGGTCCTGGAAAACTGAACAGGGATCCTTTGGCTTTGTAGGCAAATGCCTTAACTGCTAAGCCACCTCTCCAACCCTTGTCCATCTTTTAACAGTTTGAGTTTAGCACATCTTTGAAGTGTGGAAGTAACACCAGATAAGGGAAAGCCATAAAGAAGGTTATGAAATGGCCTCACATGCCCATGTAAGAGTAGTACATCAAAAGTATTAATGCATCGGGAAGGGATATTGGAAAGCAATGTTACTCTTAAGGAGCAAAGGGTAAAAGTATAATGAGCTCCACTGCATTTTTGTCTACTTCATTATCTGGCCCCCAAAAGAACTGGATGGACCAAAAATATATTTGTAGGAAACTATAGAATCAGTAAGCCATAATTGGGATTGCATCTGGACATATTCTTGTTAGATCAGATTAATATGTTATATGATCATTGATTTGGAAAATGTGGTGACTCTAATTTAATTTGAATAAGAGACCAGTAGCAGTTTGAATTCATGTGGAACAGACCAGTGACTATATTAACAGTTTCACTTTAGGGGCATATTAACTCTACTGTTCTCTATTATGCTTTGGGTTGGAGTTCTCTGGATGGTCTGAGTTAGCCGCAGAACAAAATACTATTCATTAGATGAGTTATATGTTGATTAAGGTGATTAATAAATGACTAAAACAACCAAGACACTGGAGAGACATGTCCACACCTTGGAATGCAATATAAACCTTATTAAGATGTAGAGACATGCTATATCTAAATGATTTCTGTGCATCTTGTGGCAAGACATTTACTCTGAAAATCAGAGAGGAGTAATTACCTTGGACATCTTCCATAGTGAAGAAGGAAGTACAGACCTGAGTGAACATTTTTCTTGCTCTCAATGAAATATTTTACATCCTTACAGGTATGGGTTTGGTCCATTTACTAAGGGATGTAGAAGGCTGCTTGGAGCAATATATATATATATATATATATATATATATATATATATATATATATATATATATATATATTTAGTATTCTGCAAGTCCAAACTAAGAATCTCTGATTTGGAGTCTTATAGTTTACTGAGCCCTTTAATATTAGACATTACTAGTGGGAAAGCATGCTATATAAACCAAAAGAAATATATGGTCCTCCAAAAACAAATGGAAAAAACAAACCAGAAAACAGACACTGGAAATAAAAGGACAAGCAGATATCCAGTGCATCCTTATCGAAAGATATCTGACCATCACTGCATAATAACTAAATAAGCCAATCTTTTAAAATATTTTTCTCTTAATTTTTAAAGGTTTTTAATTAATTTATTTATTGTTTATTTATTTGAGAGTGAAAGACAGAGAGAGAAAGAGGCAGATAGAGAATAGGCATGCCAGGGCCTCCTGCAAATGAACTCCAGATGCATGTGCCAACTTGTGCATCTGGCTTACGTGGGTACTGGGGAATCAAGCCTTGAACTGGGGTCCTTAAGCTTCACAGGCAAGTGCTTAACCTCTAAGCCATCTCTTCAGCCCCTTAAAATATTTTTATTTATTTATTTGCAAGGGGAGAGATAAATAGATAGTAGATGATAGATAGATAGATAGATAGATAGATAGATAGATAGATAGATAGATAGATATGGGAAAAAATGGACATGCCAGGGCCTCCTGCCACTAAAAATAAACTCCAAAAGCATGTGCCACTCTGTGCATTTGGCTTTATATGGGTACTGGAGAATCAAACCCAGGCCATTAGGTTTTGCAAGTTAACACCTTAAATGCTGAGCCATCTCTCCTGCTCCGAACAAAAAGTCAATCATTTTATTTTTATTTTTTGGCTTTTCGAGGTAGGGTCTCACTCTAGCCCAGACTGACCTGGAATTCACTGTGTATTTTCAGGGTAGCCTAGATCTCAGTGTGATCCTCCCACCTCTGCCTCCCAAGTGCTGGGATTAAAGGTGTGCACCTCCATGTCCAGCTCAAAAAGTCAATCTTTAATCAATGCTCTTGACAATTTAGAACAATTTAAACATATAACAAATTAATATATTTTATAAAGATTCAGCTTTAATTATCAATATAATCAAATGTATATCACATAATAAAAAAGTAAATACTATATTATTACATACTTTCAAATTTTCAGTGTTTCAGAAACTATGAATATATTTAAATTTTCTCTTTGCATCATGATGAAACTGAAAAATAAGATATTTCAGAGCAGATCACAATTCAATTAATATCTCTTTGTTGGCATATATATACATATTCATATTTTGGGGGGGGGTTTCAAGGTAGGGTCTCACTCTAGCTCAGGCTTACCTGGAATTCACTATGTAGTCTCAGGGTGGCCTCGAACTCATGGCGATCCTCCTACCTCTGCCTCCTGAGTGCACCACCACGCCTGGCTCATATTCATATTTTTTAAGTGATGAAAGATATACACTGCTCATCAAGATGTCAATTTAAGTAGTCAAAATCCTATGCTAACTCTTTAACATAATTCTAATAAAAATAAAACTTTTGTTCAATGTAACTTTTAAGCTTATTCTAATTAACTCTTAACAGAATCACTGACACTTATATGAGAAGAGAATATTCAAATCCCAAGTTCCTAATCACTTAAGTCTGTAATATACAAAGATCCACAATGTCACTTAAAATCTCTTAAAATTATGAACTTTAGAAATAAATAATAGACACTAGGTATATCCATTTTTTTTACTTTTTTATTTTTATGTATTTGAGAAAGAGTTAAAGATGCAGGGACATAGAGAGAGAATGGGTGTGTCAGGGCCTCCAGCCACTGCAAACAAACGACAGACACATGTGCCACTTCGTGCATCTGCCTTTAAGTGGCTACTGGGGACTTGAACCTCGGTCCTTAGGCTTCACAGACAAATGCCTTACCCACTAAGCCACCTCTCCAGCCCAATATATGCTATTTTTAATATCCCAGATGTCTAGCAGTGTTATTTTTTATATTTCATAAGAAAATTATTTTTTAAAGAATGTTCTGAAATTAACAGAATAATTTTAAAATAAACATTTTCAGTATTCTTTTACTTTTGGTATGTAAAACTTTTAATACTTGTTTTGTTCATTTTTTTAATTAAAATGTGCATGTGGCCGGGCATGGTGGTGCACACCTTTAATCCCAGCACTCAGGAGGTAGAGGTAGGAGAATCGCCATGAGTTCTAGGCCACCCTGAGACTACATAGTGAATTCCAGGTCAAACTGGGCTAGAGGGAGACCCTACCTCAAAAAAAAAAAAAAGGTGCATGTGAAATATTAAAGGGGATCTTGTGGCTGATTATGTTGCCATACAATGTTCATGTTGGCCTTTTCAATAGAACAGAAAGAACATAACCTTATTTTTTTAGTGTCCAAAATACCAATCATAAGTCATATGTTAGTAAAACAAGAAAAGTACATTAGTAAACCAAAAGTTAGAAAGATATGTTTCATTCTGTGTAAGAATTACAATAATTACTTCTGAGAGCAAAACTGGGAGAAGCAGAATGCTTTGATTATTATCCCAATTATGACTTATTTATGTGCAAAAAAAGAGTAACTCAATTTAAATCAATTAAAGATTATATGGAAAAAACAAAGCAATAAACCAATCTTCCTGATAAGTATAGACATACAAATCCTCAACAAAATACAAAATGAATTCAACACCATGCATCAGAACCAACTTGATTTTATCTCAGGGATGTAACGTTGGTTAAACATGCATTAATCAATAACTGT
Organism: Orientallactaga sibirica; assembly: GCA_036365145.1. Lineage (NCBI taxonomy): Eukaryota > Metazoa > Chordata > Mammalia > Rodentia > Dipodidae > Orientallactaga > Orientallactaga sibirica. Next base: position 1,456,280 of record JAEOAD010000840.1, read on the forward strand.
ATTACACTATATCAATAGATTCAAAGACAAATCACATGATCATATTGGTAGATGGATAAAAAACGTTTGATAAAAATTATCATGCTTTTATGTTACAAGTCCCAAAATTTAATAAGGAACACACTGTTGAGTATACCTTAATGAAATAAAGGCGACATATGACAAACCTATATCCCACAATATGCCAAATGAGAACAAAGCTGAGAACATGTCCTCTAATATCTGGATCAAAACAAGGGTCCTCGCCCTCTCTACTATTATTCTGTATACTACTCTGAGTCTTAGGTGAAAAATATGACAGAGAAAGATAGAAAAGGGATGAAAATGGAAAATAAGAAGTTAAGCTATCCTTATTTTCAAGTGACATAATTTTATATTTAAGAGACCTCACTTCTAGATTTGATAAACGTTGTGTATCAGGATAAAAATCATTATACAAAAATTTGTAGTATTATATATGACAACAATAAATTTACTGAAAAAAATCAGGAAAAATATTCCATTCACAATATCATTGAAAATGTCTTTGAATAGGGCTGGAGAGATGGCTTAGCAGTTAAGGGGCTTGCCTGCAAAGCCTAAGCACCTATGTTTGTCTCTCCAGATCCCATGTAAGCCAGATATGCAAAGGTAAAGCAAGCACAGGGTCTTACATGCCCACTAGGTGGTGCAAGCATCTCGAGTTCAACTACAGTGGCTGAGGTCCTAGTGCACCAATTCTCTCTCTCTTTCTCTGGCTCTCTATAAAATAAAATAAATAAAAATATCTTAGATTAAACTTAACCAAAGGGGTGAAAGAACTTGACATTTTTCACAGACTAGACAAAATCAATCTTAAAATTCATGTGGAAACACAGAATATCATGGACAGATAAGCAGAAATAATACAACCAATGAAATCACATTGCTTGACTTCACACTATACTGTGAAGCCTTAATGGAAAACACAGCATGGTGTTGGCATTGAAAATGATATGTAGAACAATGGAATATAACAGAAGATGTAGAGATAAAACCATAGGTCTCTGGACACCTAATTTTTGACAAAGGTGTCAAAAATACACATTGTTTGGCTGGACACATGGCTTAGTGGTTAAGGTGCTTGCCTGCAAGGCAAAGGACCAAGGTTTGAATCTCCATGAGCCATGTAAACCAGATGCACAAGGTAGAATGTGCATCTGGAGCTCCTTTGCAGCTGCTGTAGGTCCTGGAACACCCATTATCTCTTTGTCTATCTATCTGCCTCTCTCTCTGTCTCTCTCTCACTCAAATAAATAAAAATAAAAAATACACACTGGTAAAAAGCTTGTTCATTAAATGGTACTGGGTAAAACTGGATATCCCGCTGCAGAAAAATGATATTAGATCCACATTTCTTACTTTTCACAAAAATCAATTCAAACTGGATCAACTGCCTTAATTTTATGATGTTTACTTCATTTTTTCCTTACATTTTTTCCCAAAATTGATTTTGAGTTTTGTTAAACAGAACAGGAAAGGCCTTATTTAACCATAAACATTTAAGCTTCAATAGGAAAACATAGAGGAAAGACTTCAGGATATATGTGTTGTCAACAAATTTCTGAATAGATCTTTAGTAGCCACAGGAAAAAAAGCCCTAACAATTAACAAATGAGATTACAAGAAATTAAAAAGCTGCATACCAAAAGAATCCACCAACAACATGAAAAACAGTCCACAGAACAGGAGAAAAACTTTTCAGTTATCCATCAGGCAAGTAATTTATATCTCAAATATATAAAGAACTGCAAAAATTAAACAGCAACAAAACCCCCCTGCCAATCAATATATGTACCAATTATCAGCACAGATAATTCTCAAAAAAAAAAAAAAAATACAAGTGGATGATTAATATTTTCTTTCATTTTTTTTTCCCAAGGTAGGGTCTCACTCTAGCTCAGGCTGACCTGGAATACACTATGTAGTCTCATGGTGGCCTGGAACTCACCGTGATCCTCCTACCTCTGCCTCCTGAGTGCTGGGATTAAAGACACGTGCCACCACTGCCGGGTGGATATTTTCAAGGGTGCTCAACATCTCTAGTTTTTAGAGAAATGCAAGTTAGAAGAGCTTTGCAATTCTATCTCATACCAATCAGAATGGTCTCCATGAAGAAAAGAAATGAAAAAAATTCCTTGTGAGGATGTGAGAAAAGAGGAAACCTTATTCATTATTGAAGAGGTGCAAACTGGAGTAGCTAATGTGGATTTTCCAAAAAAAAAAAAAAAAAAACATGAACATCCTTTTGTTAGGAGGAAGGTTGAATTCTGAGGAGGTAGGAAATATGAAAATAACGTTTAACATTATAATTATGGATTCACCGTTTTATATGTAAGCCAGAAAGCGTCCTACTGAAATCACAAGCTGCAATGACTAAATCTATTAATCAGACACAGTCAATCTTTTGGGGTTATTCTCACTTTTCCATTGAATATCATAGAATTTATTCTGAATTAACTCTTCAAATGAACAGCCTGATAGTAGAACTTTTTATTTCTACCCAGGGAGTCCATTCCTAACCAGGGTATTCTCAGTTACTTTGTTAACATAATTTTCTCCCGACTCTGATGATAAATAAGTGGATGTTTAGAAATCTGGGAGGAAGCCTCCACTTGTCCACTACTGTTCGTTTGCACAAACAGCCCTATAGCCCCATGGCTAGTTTCCCTGATGGGGGAGGGAGAGCCATATATATGCTCTATCACTGCTATGCAATTTTTTCTGACTACATCCTGTTTTATATCTATAATATATGGTGTTTTCTCTGGCATTATCTGAACATTTTAATTCATGAGGTATTAAAAGCTATGAACTGAATGACATGATTTAATATTTTCACATGACAATTACATACTCTGAACTACAGTATCTTTATTTGCCTATTCAGGACAATCTCACATTCTGGAAAATGAAAGCATGTGGAAAAAGAACTTTCCATTTTTTTCCAAAACTATTTCATTAGTCATGTGTCTTTTTATAGGTTCTAAATTTTTGTAAACCTTTCACAGAAGATTGCCTATTCTCAAAATATCCAGTTGTCTCCACCTAGTGAATCATTTGTACATTTATTAAATATGTTCAGTTCAGAGATTTTTTTTTAAAGAAATTACTGTCTTTTCATAAGATTGACAATAAAGGGATCACCATTTTTTATGGGACAGAGGTGCTTAATATTTAGATATGGTTATTTAGACATACAATTCTACTTCAATATAAAATATAAACTAGCAGTATTTCAAAATAAAACAATTTAACACACAATTCCTGCCATTTATAATCCTACAACATTGGATGTTGGAGTTTATGGCTTAGAAACTTCACAAAACATTCAAACATACTTAAGTATAATATTGTATTCCATGTTTGGATACATATATTTATAAAGTGATAAGAAAAACAAATAAACTTAAAGAAAAATCAATATAATATGAGGAATGAATCATTAGAATGTTATAAAATTGTATATATAGTAAACAGTATATAGGAGAAATTTTTGCATTTGTTTTTTAAATTAGAGTATAACGTAATTGAGTTTCACTATAATACTTCCCTTTTGCTCATCCTCTCCAACTCCCCTTTCACTTCCTAATGCCTCCCACCCCCTTTTTTGCTGGTATTTTACTTTCTTCCAGTAGCCCTCCTTCTTTATAATTTCATGTCACATTATAAAGTAGAATTAACAATATTCATTAATTTCCCATATGTTATATTGGAATCCTAATCAAGATTTCTAAAATTCACAAGAAAGTAAGCAGTTACAAATAATTAAAAATACGACATGAATAACTATAGTGAATGGGAGTGACACAGCCTCAGAAAACAGTCTATTTCATTGTTAAGAAAATAAATGTGGGCCTGCAGAGATGGCTTAGTGGTTAAGGCGCCTGCATCCTAAGCCTAAGAACCCGGTTCCAATCTCCAGGTCCCACGTTTAGCCAGATGCAAAGTGATGCAAGGGCACAATGCTGCACTTGACCACAAGGGGGATTTCGTCTGCAGCAGCTGAGAGTCTGCTGGCATGCCCATCTCTGTCTTCCTCTCTCTCTCTCTCTCTGTTTCTCTGTCTCTCTCAAAAAAAAAAAAAAAAAAAAAAGAAAGAAGAAAAAGAAAAGAAAAGAAATGCATCTCGGACTCAGGTTATCTGTGGAATTGTGAGTGGATTAGTTATCTTCTTCAAAATCCAATTTCTTCAACAGAAAAATAAAAACAGTACGAAAACATTCTGAGATATTTGAGATACACTAGATGTAAATAAATATAGCATCTTAGTTAAGATTAGATGTAGACACTTCTCCAGGTGTGCATATCCCAAAAGTCCTGCATTGTGTACAGATGGATCCTTTGTACAGATTAGAAAAGATTTTTCCCACTTCCAGCAGATATGATTCTTCCCCAAGAAGCAAATGACATTTAGACGAGCTTGGAATTGATTTCAATCCCCACTTGCCTTCTTGGCTGGTTGTCTCTGTAAAGTGAACAATTGGAACATGTGTTCAATTCCCAGCCCTTTTAGTTATTGTGAGTCCTGTTAACACTAATGGAAAAGTGAGAGGCAAATTAATCATGATTAGGTTTTTTAGTTTTATTGATCGGTGACTAATGGGAATACACCTTTAGGGAAAGGTTTAGTTTTGTTAGTAAGAAAGATTATCCAAAATTATGGCTTTCAGGTTTCAAAGTTGGAAATAATTACAAAAAACTACTTTAAAATGAAACTCATCTCATATACATTAAAATAGTCTTTCAAAATACACACACACCAGCTGGAGAGATGGCTTGGTGGTTAAGGCATTTGCCTGCGAAGCCAAAGGAACCAATTTGATTCCCCAGGACCCCCATAAGCCAGATGCTCAAGGAGGCACATGAATCTGGAGTTCATTTGCAGTGGCTGGAGGTCCTGCCTTGCTCTCTCTCTCTCTCTCTCTCTCTCTCTCTCTCTCAGTCTCTTTCTCTCTCAAATAAATAAATAAACTATATATTATAAAATATACACACACATATATAACAAATATATTTGAAAAACTAGTACTAAAAGATGAATTAATTTTAGGTAAGAGAGTTTGGCAACAAGTCAAGAAAGTGTGGCAATGCAATGATGAGGGTACTGGAATAATTCTGAATTGCAGTTTAGAGGTTTTAATGTGACAGCATGTACTTTTGAATCTTCAAACAGGAACAAGTCTTGCCTTGTAACATTTTTCTTTAGCAATTAATTCTCCAATCAAAACCTTTTTCCTATCTGCAAAAGTTCATTTTAAATCACAAGTGAGTAGAAGGTCAAAATTAATTCAATTTACAGAAATATATGCAAGAAGAGAGAAAGAAAAATAATAATATGCAAACCTTCCCAATTGTGGGAAATGGAAGTATGTTAAAGGCTATCTCTCCACATCTGGTGCTTTAGTATGAAGTCCTCAGAGCAGTTAGTCAGGAAGAGATCATAGTCAGGTTGGAACCTCAAAAGCACCAACTGGCCTAGAACCCAGAAAAATATCCTAAAAGAAAATGAAAGGCTGCTACAGTTACAGCAGGTCTCAACACTGCTTCATGCCAATGAAGTTAATCTGCAGATAATAAATGTGATTTACAGAATGAATGCTGCTCCACTTCTACCCTAGAGAAGTATATATATATATATATCAACTTCTTTAATTGTAGACAATATCCCATGGTACTTACCTCCCTTCCCCCACTTTCCCCTTTGAAACTTCACTCTCTGAGAAGAATTTTTTTAAAAAGCTCTTTGGGAAAAGAATTCATAAGTAACCTATTCAAACTCCTGAAAAAGGAGAAAAATAATTTTCTCAATTATAACTCAAAGACCAGATATAACAGAATAGAAAAAAAAAATCTATGGCATATTTCACAGATGCCAGTGAATACTGGAAAAATTCCAACACTCAGCAGAGTGATGAGAAGAGAGTCCAGTGTTTAGCATCACATGCATCAGTTCTGCCATGCCAGTCAGGGCTCAGAGAAAAATGCATAGGAAGTTGGCAGAAAGCATATCAGTGTTGCTCTCAGTGCTAGCCAGTGAAGTTTCCGTATGGAGAGGGTAATAGACACTGAGGAGACTAAAATCTCATCAAAGCTGAAAGTAAGACCATATCGAGAGTGCAAATCTGAGCAAGACAAATTTATCATGACTTCCAAGGCTTAGGGAACATTGTGAAGGAGGGGCAGACAGAAATGTAAGAGCCAAACGGTGGGAAGGAGTACTTTGTGGCATTATCTTCCAGATATGAACTAACTGGTTCATTAATGACTTAAGAGAGGCTATTGCTGCCCCTCAAGACATGCCCAATTCTGGGTCCAATAACATTTTTGACATAGAAAACAGAGGAGGACAAAATAATGAGATATCAAAACAGAAGAAAGGCTACTTAGAAGAATTGGCTAATGGAACTGATTTCAGGAAGCAGGGACAAAAGATGGTAATTGGATGAGACTATAATCAAATTATAGTATATATATATACTCACTAAAGGGGCTGGAGAGATTGCTTAGTGGTTAAGGTCCTTGCCTGCAAATCCTAAGGACCTAGGTTCAATTCCCCAGTACCCATATAAGCCAGATGCACATGGTAGTGCATGTGTCTGGAGTTCATTTGCAGTGGCTGGGGGCCGTGGCACACCCATTCTTTTTCTCATTCTCTCTCTCTCTCTCTATTTAAAGAAGAGAAGAAAAAAGAAAAAAAAACCTTACTAAAAATAGAAATAAACTTTAAAAAGTCTCTAGGAATTTAAAGATATATAGCTTAAACGAAGAAAAATAACATGAGAAATAAGAAATCAAGAAAAGAAAAAAAAATAAGGAAGCTTGAAGAGTTGGCAAAAGTTTAATTTTCCCATCTTTTTCAAAAGTAATACAAGCAAATATTTAAGTTTGTTTTGCTTTATATCTTCCTTATGAACAAAAATGAAGACACAATGTACTTTCTTAAAATAATTATTTTTTGTTGGCACATAGAAATTTAGGTCCAGTTATCAATGGTGTGCTTTAGCTTGGAAATTTGTTTGCTGCTTTTCAGTGCAGCTGACCTATCTAATTGTGAGAATGGTAGGAGCCAAAACATTTGGTGTGGAAATGTTTACAATTATATCTTCTTGATGAATTGTTCCTTTTATTAAAATGAAATGTCCTGTTATTTTTTCTTTTCTGATGAGTTTATTCAAAATATTTTATTCATTTATTTGAGAGAGGAGTGGGAAGGGGCACAGAGAGAGAGAGAATGGGCTTACCAGGGCCTCCAGCCATTGCAAACGAACTCCAGACACATGTGCTCCCTTGTGCATCTGGCTTAATTGGGTCCTGGGGAATCCAACCAGGGTCCTTATGCTTCACAGGCAAATGCCTTAACTGCTAAGCTATTTTCCCAGCTCCCACTTTAAAAAAATATTTTATTTATTTTCTGATTAGTTTTGGTTTGAATTCTACTTTGTGTGATACAAGCATAGCCACTCTTACTTGTTTACAGCTTTCATTTCTTGGTAGTTAGATTGTCGTTCTTTGATATTCATTTTCTGAACATCTTTGCTAGCTAGGTGTTTTTCTTGGAGACAGCAGGTGGTTGGAAATTATTTTTCAATATCATTATTTAGTTTGCATCTTTTATTGGTGAGTTAAGGCCATTTGCTTTTAGGGTTATTATAGAAAGAGGCGTGGCATTTTGTAATATTGTCTTGGATTATGCTTTGCTTCACTGTATTTTTGGCAATTCTTTGACTTCTGTCCCAAGAGCTCACTGATTTGTTTTGTTAGGTACAATTGATTCTTTCCCATTTCTTCTTTGTTCATCTGTTTCTTGCACGAAGTGAATTCTATCTTGTATTCTCACAGATTAGGCTGTCTTTCTTCTCCCCCGGCACCCCCCGTGAAGTATTCTTTTCAGAATTTTCCGTAGATCAGGTTTAGTTGACAAATTGCTTTAGCTTGTGTTTGTCTTGGGATATCTTTATTTCTCCATCAATTTTGAAAGTTAATTGTGTGGGGTTGTAGTATTCTTTGTTGGTAGTTATTTATTTTCAGACCTTGGAATACACAGTGTCATTCTTTTCCAGTGTTTAGAGTTGCAGATGCAATGTCTGAAATTATTCTGATATTCTTGCCTTGATATTTGAGTTAACATTCCTCTCTCGCAGATTTTAGTATTGTTTCTTAACTATGAACTTTTGACACTGTTGTTATGATGTGTTATAAAGAGGACCTTCGCTGGCCAAGTGTATGTGAAGTTCTGTATGTCTCTTGTGTTTGAATGTTAACTTCTTTCTCTAGCTTTGGAAAATTATTTATTTATTTAAGACAGAAAAGGAGGCAGATACAGAGAAAGAATGGGCATGCCAGGGCCTCCAGCCATTATAAATGAACTCCAGCCACATTCACCACCTTGTACATCTGGCCACGTGGGTCCTGGGGAATTGAAACTGGGTCCTTAGGCTTTGCAGGCATGTACCTTAACAGCTAAGCCATCTCTCCAGCCAGGGAAATTTTACCTTATGCTGCCATTAAACAGTGGATCAATTTCTTTTTCATTTATGTTGGTTCTCTCTTCTATGCCTTGTATTCTGAGGGTTGGCCTCTTGAATTGATCCCAGAGTTCTTGGAAATATTAGTCATATACTTAAATTCTTTTATCTATGTGTACTGTGCTAATTATTCTCTAAGAACTAAAAATGCAGTAGGAAAATTACTTCCTAAAATAAAGGAAGAAAATACTCTTGAATTCCTTTGAATATTCATTGCCTATCTGCTGCTAGATGTTTTTACTTTAGTTATCTCATTCAACATTTATGATTAAGTGATAGAAATTGTTATGTTCAAATTGTAAGCAAAATTCTTCTGACCTTAAAGCCATTTGTTTTTGTGTCTACATGTTGCTGTTTGATATCATTATCAGGGCTTTTCAGTCACGGTCAACTCAGGAAAACAGGACATGCCTCAGAGAGGAGTGTGATATATGTGAAGTATTAGGGAACTGTTAGAAAAGCTGACATAGTGACAACATGAATGGAGATATCCCAGAGGTTATCAAATTCAAGAAATTGCTAGCATTAGCAGGACTGGAAAGAAAAAAATAAGAGAGAGAGATAATGGTGCTAGAGAGCCCAGGGTTGTCAGTTCCTCCCGGCAGGTATAGCTGAAGAAAGAGCCAGTCCAGCGGATCCTCTTGGGGCTGAGCGGGATGATGAGTGTCAGCGACCCAGACACCCCTCCTCTAAGACACCGGAGAGAAAAACACACTGGTCTGGAGTCTTGTCGAAGCAGGAACTCGTTTTATTGTAGTAGGAAGATGTTTATATAGCATTGAGAAAGAGGGTGGGGTCTCAGGATGGATAAAGGTGTAGGGGCCAATAGTATTTCACCACGTCAGCAGTAGCTGGGCGGAGGCAGTTTTGGCTTAGGCTTTGCTGAGTCACTCCTAAGCGGGAGTAATAGGCCAAAGACAGGTCGCCAAGTTCTAGCCAGGCTCAGGAAGTTCCACTAGACCTCACACCTGGGCCTCTTAGGGCCCAACACAGGGTGGGAGTTCCCTTCACAGGAACTGAAAACTTGAAAAGGAATTGAGAGGGCAGTACAACTAGCTATCATAGAGAACCTTGAACCATGCAGAATCAGCCATTTGGCCAGATCTCTAAGATAACAGAACAAAGTGCTGACCTATGGGGACTGCACCTAGTTTCTGTAGATACCGAGAAAGAACCCACCCTGACTCCTCATTTCCAATCTCTAGCCAGAACCTGCCCAATGGCTGTGCCTAAAGGAAACAATTTAATAGGGATCTGGGAACTGCATTATGCAGTAATGCGACCTGTAATATATATCAGGGCCAGGCAAAGGAAGATAAAGAAGATCAAATGACAAACTAGCTTTCCAGTCCACCTCAGAATTTGGCTCAGCCTCAAAAGGAGACAGTGAGTGGAAATTAAAGTACCTAAGCAGGCACAGGTCTATTTAATAAATAACACTTATTCTTTGTTTCCCAAGAAAATAAGTCACCATGTAACTTGCATAAATACTCATTTGCTGTTATAGTCACTAAGAAGTCAAAATAAGTAGGAGTGGATGAAAGTGAGGAAAAAGCAACATGAAGTGTAGGAGGCAAAAGATGCTTGCTGTCATACAGGGCTGACTTACAAGCAGAAGGTAGATGAATGAGATGAGTCTAAAAATAAGGCTGTATATTAGCATGGCCTGTTAATGCTTATAAGGGACGTTGATTTGAATGATAATTCCAGTTGTTGGTTTTGCTAATGTCTGAACAGTGCTTTCAGAAATCAATTCTTTTGTTATATAAAGTAGCAGCTTATAATTAGAGGGGGCAATTCACATTTGAAACAAAAGAATTGATTTCTAATTCTAAATAGTGTAAAAAATAGCACCAAAAATGAGACCAAAGAAATAAAGGAAAGAACCACAAATTCCAAAGAAGTAGAAAAAAAATATAGGGCTGGCATTTCATTGGAATACACAAGTGATACAATATTTGCATTTTCTTCTCTTAATCTTTGTAATTGTCCAATGCAAAAAAAATTAGAAAGGATAGCTTATACATATAGCAAAAAGTAATAAATCATATTCTTGGCAAGTTGAGAGTTAGTGATATCTGATGGAATTTTCTGGCAAGTGGGATAGTTACACATTTTTTTCCAACAGTTTTGTTATGATAGAATTGACACAAACAAATTCACTTATAAAATGTGTATAATTTTATGACTGTATACACATGGAAAAACCATGATAACACTGATAACATCACCACAATCCAAACACATTCGACACTCCCCAGAGGTTCTACTGTCCAATTTTTTGTGGTTTGCTTTATTGCTTGTTTGCTTGCTGTGTGTGTGTGTGTGTGTGTGTGTGTGTGTGTGTTTAGTGTGCATGGAGTTTATGCCTTAAGGACAAATAATATTTCCTCTCAAAAAATTGGTTAAATATGACTAAGGCATTGTATACGAGAAATCCTGAAATTATTCATGTATGATAAATGAAACAAATGAATCATATAGTCTCGATCCAGTTTTAACTGGCTTACTACACTTAGCATAATGCCCTCAGGATTCATACATGTTGCAAATGACAAGATCCTTTTCTCATTTAGACTATAGAATAGTCCATTGTATAGACAGATCACACTTTCTTCGGCTTGGGAAATGGCTCAGTAGTGAAAGGTGCTTATTTTGCAAAACCTGTTGGCCTGGGTTTGATCCCCAGTACCCATATAAAGCCATAAACACATCGTGGAACATACATCTGGAGTTCACTTGCAGTGACAAGAGGCGCTGGTGTGCCCAGTCTGTTGCTCTCTCCCCTCTCTGTCTTTCTGCCTTTCTCTCTCAAATCCATCCTTATAACCTGTGTCTTTTGATGAGTGAGTTAAGACCATTGATATTTAAGGTTATTACTGTGAGGTTTGAATTAATCCCTGCCATGAAGAGGTTCTTTATGGGATTTGTTGTGTTTTGTACTATTTTGAGCCTGGTCTATTTTGGTTATTGTGATATTCTTCTTGTTGGCTCTTGAGATTGGTTGTTAGACTGTTCTGGGTGGAGTATTTCCTCAAGTATACTCTGTAGGTTTGGCTTTGTGTTCATATAATCATAGAGATGACTTTTTTCATGGAAAGTTTTTCTTTCACCATCAATTATGAGGGATAGTTTTGCTGGGTAGAGTAGCTTGGGTTCGAAGCCATAGTTTTTTAGATTTGAAGTGCTCCATTCTAGGCCCTTCTGGCTTTCAGGATTTCCATTGAGAAATCTGATGTAATTCTGATGGGATTGCCTTTTGATGTTGTGTATTGTTTCTCTCTTGCTACTTTTAACATTCTCTCTTTGTTTTCATTGTTAAGAGTTTTAACTATGATGTGTCTTGGAGAGTTTCTTCTTTGGTCCTGTCTGTTTGGTGTTCTGTGCGCTTCTTGTATCTGAGTGGACCTCTCTTTTAAGAGATTTGGAAATTTTTCTTCAATAATTTTGTTGAATATGTTCTATATTCCTCCGGCCTGGATGTCCTCTCATTCAGGTATACCCATGATCCAGATATTTGTCATTTTAATGTGTCTCACAGTTCCCTCATATTCTGTTCACTTGATTTTTTTTTTTTTAAATTTAGCAAAATTTTGGCCTCCTGATCAATTTCTTCTGTCTTGTCTTCCAGGTCAGAGGTTCTGTCTTCCAAATGAGCAACTCTGTTTGTGAATGGTACTAGAGAGTTTTTTTTTATTTGATTTTTGTTTTTTGTTGTGTTATTTTGCCTTGTGTCCATCTCTTTTTTGAGGAACAATTTCATTTCGAGTTCTGATTTTCTTGACACTTCCTGGAGTTCATTCTTGCATTTGATCAAGTCTTCATTAAGCTTAACCAACCAGTTATTGAGATCTCCCATTTCTTGACTTACCTTCAATTTATTCATATCTCTTTAGAATGTTCTAACATTTTCTTCAATCAAGTTAAACCTACTGACAAAAGCTGAAGGCTCTAGGAGAAGAATCTGTTCAATTTCATTGATACAGTTGTTGGTTTTTTGATGGTTTGCTTCACATTCAGCGATTTTTTAAAAATCAGAGTCTCATTGGTTGTTGTGTTTTCATTTTGGGAATGAATTTCTGTTTTTTTCTCTCTGATATCATTGGTGGCTTCCATTGTAGGACTAGCATCCTTGGGGGAGATTTCTCAGGTTTCTGATTTTCATTGACTTTTTTGAGTTTTTGTCTACCCATTTTAGGAAAACTTTTTTTTTTTTTTTTTTTTTTTTTTTTTTTTAAATTGAGAAGGAAGCAAGATTTTGTTTTTTGGCTCATTCACCCTCAGATTCATGTACACAGGGATGTTGGTACCTAGTGGCCAGTCAAGATACCAGAGCAAAAGGCCTGATTCCACAGCTCACACAGGGACCAGGCCTCCCCAAGCTAGGCATAATGGGACCTACTAAGACCAGGGACTGGAAGAAGAAAGGGAACAGGAATCTGGCCTACTTACTCTGTGCTGATCCCTCCAGCACACAGACTGGCTCAGGGAACTTGGACCAGGGAACTGGGAGGAGCCAGGAAGGAGGGGTCTGGCCTACTTACTCACACTGTTGAGCCTTCCTGCACACTGTCAGAGCAGGTAATCCAGACCAGGGAGGTGAGAGGAGCCTGGAAACTGGTGTACTGGCCTACTCACTGCAGACCTCTGAACCCACACAGGCACAGAACAGTTCAGGGAACCCAGACAGGGGTGCAGGGGGTGGGAGGAACCAGGAAACAGGGGTCTGGCCTACTCACTCTAGACCACTGTACCCACTCACACATTGTCCATGAAGGGAATTCAGGACCTTTTTTTTTCTTATTCATTGAAAATCTCAGTGCGTTTTTGACGGTAATAGCAATGACTCTGTATATTAGTTTTGATAGTATTAACATTTGAACAAAAGCTTTTCAGTAGATAAAAATGAGATTTCTAAATTCATTTATTCCTTCTTGAATTTTATTCAATATTTTGTAGTTTTTAGCATCTTGGAAAATTTTAGTTTATTCCTAAGAATTTTATTACTTTAGATACTATAGTAAGAGATTGCTTTCTTAATTTCATTTCATTTTTAGAAGGAGCGAGAGAGACAGACAGAGAGAGAGAGAGAATTGGCATGCCAGGTCCTCAGTCAGTGCAATTGAACACCAGAAGCTTGTGCCACCTAGTGGGCATGTGCAACCTTGCACTTGCCTCACCTTTGTGTATCTGGCTTACATGAGATCTGGAGAGTTGAACATGGGTCCTTAGGCTTCACAGGCAAGCACCTTAACTGCTAACTCATCTTTCCAGCCCTTAATTTCATTTTGCTAGTGTTTCAAAAATACAACTGGTTTTCCTATGTTGATTTGTACCTTGAAAATTTAATCAACTTACTAAATTTTGTGGAGTCTTAGGAGATTCATATGAGATCACAGACAACAAATAATTTTACTCTTCCTTTCCAATTTAGATTTTGGAGTTATTTCTAGATATATATAACATATTATGACAGAATTCTGCATAACCAATCATAAACATGGTGCTTGAATAATGAATCAAAAGATCTAATAAAGAAAAGCCCAGGGCCACACAATTTTACAAGTGACTTCTGCCAAGTATTTAAGGAGGAATTAATTATAATTTCTTCAAAACACTTTGAAAAACTGGAAGGTATAGGGATATTTTTAGAACTGTGGCTGTAGCTCAGAGGGACAGCTCTTGTTTTCTTCAACATGTACATGATTATAGGTTCAATGTTTGCTACATACACAAACATGTGTGTTCATGTGCGTGCACACACACACACACACAAAAAAAAAACACAGAGGAAGGGGGAAGGGGAGTATAGAAAACTTCAAAAATAACTTAATAAAACCAGGATAAAATTACTACAAGATTATAAAATCATAAGCCAATATTTTTGGTGATCATAGATTTAAAAATCTTGAAATATATTGACAAAATAACTTGACTAGCATACTGAAAAAATTGTATACATCTACCTTAGTCCATTAAGTCCACTATGACAGAGTACCATAGACAGATTGAAGTAGAAGCAATTTAATGTTTTTTTTTTTTAGGTAGGGTCTCACTCTGGCCCAAGCTGACCTGGAATTAACTATGTAGTCTCAGGGTGGCCTTGAACTCACGGTGATCCTCCTACCTCTGCCTCCCGAGTGCTGGGGTTAAAGGCGTGCTCCACCATCCCGGCTGCAATTGAATTTTTTTCTTCAGAATTTTGGAGGCTGGCAAGTTCAAAATTAAAGTGTTCCCAGATTCTATGTCTGGTGAGGGCCTGCTTTCCATTTTGCAGATGGTCATCTTATTACTCTACCTTTGGTTTCAAGAATGAGAAAGGTCACTTTGTAGTGTCTCTATTATAATAGGCATTAATTTTATTCACTAGAGTGATATCCTCATGGCCTATTCAAGTCTCAAAATTTCAATGTCACAGTTAAGCGTTAAGTTTCAATATTGAGGAAAGACATTTAGAGGTTCATGTTAAGTTTATACAGTTCAGTATGTTGATGCATCCTTGATACATTAGTATAAATCCCACTTGATCTTGGGAATGATCTTCCTAAAGTGATGTTGAGCTCTGTTAGCATTTTCTTAAGTACATTTGCATCTGTGCTCATCAGGGAGACTGTACTGTAATTTTCTTTTGTACTACTCTTGACTTTTTCAATTGTAAGATCACATTGGCCTCATAAAAAGGGTTTCAAAGTATTCCCTGTTCTACAATGGTTTTGCAATAGATTTGTGAAAATGTTTGGTGGAAGACAACAGTGAAATCAAACAGCTCTTGGGTTTTTCTGTGGTGAAAGGATTTTTACTACTTATTCAGTATCCATACTCATTACTTTTTGTCAGATTTTATAGTGACTCAGTTTTTATCATTTATATGTGTATAGATTTTTTTCTATTACTTAATTTGTTGAAATATAATTGTTCATATGTTCATAGCTGTCTCTATGCTTTTTTTTTTTTTTTTTTTTTTTTTTTGGTTTTTCGAGGTAGGGTCTCATTCTAGCTCAGGCTGACCTGGAATTCACTATGTAGTCTCAGGGTGGCCTTGAACTCATGGCGATCCTCCTACCTCTGCCTCCCGAGTGCTGGGATTAAAGGCGTGTGCCACCACGCCCAGCTCTATGCTTATTTTTATTTCTGTATCATTAGTACTTGATTTTTTGTTGCTTTCAAGTATCTATTTCAATTTTATTTCAAATATACACATGCACATGCACACACACACATATATATCCAAATACAGCATATAGCATACTATGTGATATTTCAAATTATTTTGTATTTTAATTGTCAATCTGAATTACATTATGACATTTATACATACATTGCTTTGTTGATCATCCTCCCCCATTCCCCTTCTCCATCCCTTTATTTTGCTCCATCTAGTCCTACTCTCATAAACTTTCAGCTGTCATGTATTCCATCACTCCTCCTCTTTTCCTTCCTTAATACTGTCATATTTGATATACATAGGCTATATATAATGATAACATCAAACTTATTACCATTTACCATTCATTATGGTAAGTAAAATTGGCAAAGCAAAAATAACCAGATACCATTTGATTTTACTCACTTGTGGAAGGCAACAAAGCTGATCTCATAGAAGCAGAGGGTAGGATAATGATCCCCAAAGGCTGGAAGTTGGGGAGAAAGGTTGAGCAATAGGTATTAAGTTACAATTCAATATAAAGAATAATTTCTGGAGTTCTAATGCACAAGAGACTAAAAGACTGACCATTGTCAATAGCAATGTGGTATATATTTCATTTATTTCTTTATTTTTATTTACTTTATTAGTTATGCACATACTCAGTATATAAACAGCACATGTTGGTACCATCCTTAAGCCTCTTCCCTGTCCTCCCTGCTACAAAGGGACCCTCCTTGTTGGGGATGCCAGTTATCCCCATGTGGATTGTGGATCATGCATTGTGGGGGTAGCAATTAGTTATGGGGAAGAGGAAACATCTCTGTGCATAATGTCCCAACTTGTGGCTCTAACAATTTTTCCTCCCTCTCTTCCATGAATTTCCCTGAGCCATGTTGGGTTTGTTTTAGGTCTACTTCAGTGATGAGGCCTTGGGACTCTCTGTGAGTCTGGATCTCTGGTTTGGTAGGAGTTGAGTGTTCTCTGCGTCTATCCCCTTCACCCTTGTGCTGATACCAGGTTCACCATGAAAGCAGCACTCTTGCTCATTTCCCCAATTCCTCTATGGTTTTAGCTGGGGCCCTGGTGAAGTGTGATGGGCTGATTCTCTCCTAAGGTTCTATGTCCATCTGAATAAGAGAAGTAAATTCTCCAATGGAGAGTGAAGTCACCTCCAGATAAATGGGATAACCATTATTAGTTTAGAGATAATTTAATAGGCTTAAACCCCCTTGTAGCCCAAGATATTGGAGAGCAAACTCATTTTTTGGATATGATTCTGACTTGTTTCCCATTTCCAGCTATGGGTTCCTTTCCACTGAGCAGATCCGTTAGCCAATTCAAGAGCAGGTGGTTACCCACCATAGCTATGTGCCACTACTACCCTTGTGCAAGCATCACATCAGGTTGTTTGCTATTGAGTAACTTAGATCACAAATTGCTTGGACAGATGTTGGCCACTTTCCCCAGTAGCTCATGTAGCACCTTCTGGCACTAGACAAGCTGTCTGGGGACTGACTCTCCTCCAGATTCCAGCCAGGTCTCTCCATGTTCTGTGCCAACAGCATGTGGTGTCTTTGGCAGTAGTGTTTTACCATTAACCTTTGGTGGGTCATCAAGTTCTCAGACAGAAGTTTGTCTTCTTATGGGAAACCTTGTAGGTCTCTCTGATCAAGAGCTCAATGTGGATGTTAACCACATCCTGGTACTGGGAGATACAGGCCAGCACCAAGGGAAAAGAAGGAAGGAAATATAGGTAATATAAAAGAGGAGAGAAGAGAGAGAGAAACAGAAGATTAAGGTTATTTTTCATCATACCATCTCCATGGCCCTTTGATTCAGGTGTTCCCTCTAAGGACCTGATGAAGGTTCAACCTTTTAGTCTGTCTTTCAGGATATAGGATTTTATTGTACTGCTTCCATTTGGGTCCAGTTTTGTGACCTCCCCCCACTCTTACCCTCCCCTCCCACCCTCCCCTCCCTATTGTCCAGTCCTCCAGATGTCTATTAGGGGTGTCAGCATCTCCGGCAGATCCAGGTTAGGAGCCATAGATGAGTATTTCATTTATTTCCTGTCTGTGTTCAATTATCTCTTTCCTTCTACTAACATTGATGTATTTTTGTTCTTACATTTCCCATTCCTTTACATAAGACAGGAGATTGTTTATTTGGGGTCTTCCTCCTCTGTGCTATAGATTTTATTGGCTAGACCTTCTACTTGAATCTGCTTTTACTGCATCCCATAAGTATTGGAATTATATTTTTCTATTTTAGTTAGCCTCAAGGAAGTTTTTGTTTAAAGATTTTATTTTTATTTATTTATTAGGGACAGTGTGTGTGTGTGTGTGTGAGAGAGAGAGAGAGAGAGAGAGAGAGAGAGAGAGAGAGAATGGGCATGCCAGAGCCTCTAGCCACTGCAAACGAACTCCAGATGCCTGTGCCACCATGTGCACCTGGCTTACATGGGACCTGGAGAATAGAACCTGGGTACTTAGGCTTCGCAGGCATGCACCTTAACCACTAAGCCATCTCTCCAGCCCCTCAAGGAAGGTTTTAGATCCCCACTTCATTTATTGTTTGATTTGACCCATTAGTTGTTGAAGAGAATGATTTTTCCATATGCTTGTGAATTTTGTAAATCTCTCCTATAATTGGTATCTAGTTTCATGCCACTGTGGTTGGAAATATACTCAATATCAATTTAATATTCCCAAGCTTGTTGGGACTTGTTTTCTCATCTAATATATGATATAGCCAGGATAATGTTTTGTGGGTATGTGATAAAAATGCTTGTGGTGCTCTTGTTGAATGGACTCTTCTGTTTGTTAGGTACATCTGTTTCACTGTGTTATTGTGCTAGTAGTCTGCTGTTTCCTTATTGATTTTCTGTCCATATGAGCTGTCCAGTTTTTGAAGTATGTTATTGAAATCCCTGAAGCTAGTGTACTACAGTCGACCTGTCTTTCAATTTATTAATATTTGTTTTACATACTTAGGTGCTTCAGCTTTGATTACACATATGTTTGCAAATTGCTCTATCTGCATGGTTATTTAATCTCACCATTATAAAATGACCTTCCTTTTTCTCTTGTTACAGCATTTAAAAATTCATTCAGTAACTTTATTCTATTTTCAATCAAAATTATTATTGACAGATAATTTTTTAAATTTATTTATTTTTTATTTATTTATTTATTTATTTGAGACAGAGAGAGGGAGAAAGAGAGAGAGAGGGAGAGAGAGAAAGTGAGAATGGGCATGCCAGGGCCTCTAGCCACTGCATACAAAGTCCAGATGCATGCACCACCATGTGCATCTGGCTTACGTGGGACATGGAGAATTGAACCTGGGTCCTTAGGCTTCATAGGCATGTACCTTAACCATTAAGCCATCTCTCCAGCTCTGACACATAATTTTTAAAAATATTTTTTTTGTTTTTGAGATATTTTATGTTTATTTATTTATTTGATGGAGAGAGAGGAGAGAGAAAGAGGTAGGTAGAAAAAAAATGGGCATGCCAGGGCCTCTAGCCATTGCAAATAAACTCCAGACACATGTGCCACATTGTTCATCTGGCTTTACATACATACTGGATTCTTTGGTTTTGCAGGCAAGCACCTTAACCGCCAAGGCATCTCTCCAGCCCCAAGAATGTTTTGAATAGTTTTTGTGTCATTCTGTATATTTCCCCCTTCCTTTATAGATTCTTTCTTTGTGATTAAGTAATTTTATCTACTGATATGTATTGATTCTTTACAGTTTATGTATTGGTACCTTAAGTTCTTGCTGTGTGGTTACCAAGAAGTTAGCAAAAATCCTCATACAAACTTAACAGGTTATATTAAAATGATAACTACTTGAATTTGCTCATAAAAATATAAACTTTTGTGTGCTTAGCCTCCTGACACTTAGGGAAGTCTAAACTGGGCAGAGGGACCTATCTCATGATCAGGCTCTTTTAAAATATTCATCACAAAGTGGCAAAGTGATGGGCAACTCTTATTTCTTCTCTGCATTTGTAATTTATGTAAATAAGATACATTAAAGTTTTTAAATGCTGTTATATATTATAATATGTGTTATAATGTATTTTATACTATGTTTGATGACACGTATGCCTTGTATTCATTTGTATTTTTTATATATCATGTATATCACTTCATATTCAGATAATACACATTTAATTTAAAATAAATAGAGAAAAATATTTGGGATCTTTTTCTTACTGTGCATCAGTCACATTGGTTGTTGCTTATAAACACAAGCACATTTAGGGTATTTGCATGAGCTGACTTCTTTACACAGAACATCATTACACCAGGCTACTACAAGCTTTATTTGTCTTCTTTCCTGCCTTTGAGTCATTTAATTATTTCATTTCCTCATGTTCACACTTTGACCGCTCTCAGACTGCATCCTGTCTATCATAGATTGAAGCCCTTCTGATAGCTCTATAAGGTTCTTTCTGCTAGAACTGATTAAGCCATCAGGAAAACTTTGAACTTATGATTTTATTGACTTAGCCTACTGAGTGTGGAGATTACTGGAGTGTGAGAGCATACCTTGCTCTTTTCTCTTTTCAATATAATATTATAGTTTAAACATATTAGATGATTTATTTATATATGTTTTTTATTCCATTTATTTAAATTTTTCTCTAGTCCTGAAGGTAAATCCAGAGCCTTAGGCATGACAGCAAGCACTCTGCCACTGAACTTAAAAAACATTTTTTTAAAAATTGAGACAAATTTTCAGCAAGTTGTTCATGCTAACTTTACTAATTTGGTAGTTAAAGCATACCTTAAACTTGGGGTCTTCCTGCTTTAGCTTTACTGGGATTGACCTGGCTTGTTCATTTTTTTCATGTCTATCTTCAACAACGGGATGTGAATGCTAGGAAGGCAAAATCTTTTGTCTTCTTTTGGTTTGCAGATATATCCCAAACTCCTTGAGGTTACCTAACACACAATAAACACTTTATAAAAAGTATGGTAAATATATTAGCCAGTGTTTATTAATCAAGACCATACATTTATCTGTTTAATTTAGAAATGTCAGTGCATATATATGTAGAATGATGTATTAATTTTGTAAGTAAATTTATTCAATTATTAATATGACCTGAAAATTGCTACAGCACAATTTTTTAAATAAAGTGTCATAAAGTTCTTTTAGTAAATGCTATTTTGTTTCAAAGTATTTAAATATGATATGATATAAAATCCTAGATGTGTGCAATTGGGCTGAGATAATTATGTTATTGAAAAGTCTAATTTTCTTTATGCCAAACCCCTTCCATCTCTAATTTTAATACTTACAGCATTTCATTAAAATGCATACAGTATTTAATTTTCCAGGAAATTTTAAATCATAAAAGAAGAATATATTTTCACAGAAATTTCCAGTTAAACTAGCTGAATCTTTTAAAATGTAAGCCAATAGAGCTTGTGTCTTTCCTAGATGTAAGCCTGTTCTTGGAATGCT
This sequence comes from Orientallactaga sibirica, assembly GCA_036365145.1. NCBI lineage: Eukaryota > Metazoa > Chordata > Mammalia > Rodentia > Dipodidae > Orientallactaga > Orientallactaga sibirica. The sequence goes on from JAEOAD010000840.1 coordinate 1,477,454, forward strand.
GGTATGGGTCAGTGTATCTCTGAATACTTTTAACCTTTGCCCCATCTATCTATTGCTTAAGCCTTTTATCACAATCTGTACTCTTTCCAAGTTGCTAGTATCAATTGCCAAGCCTCAAAAGTAGGCATAGTATTCTCTAAACACTTGACCACCCCTGACAGGGAAAAAAAGTGCTGTTTTTAGTGTGCTTGAGGGTACACATCACCATTTCATCCTTCCTTAAAAGAATTATTTTGCTGACAAATTTAACTTTGTGCCCATAATAAACAGTGGGATTTTTCTGGCAACTGCTTCCAAGCTGGTTATTTTTGATTGTATAGTCATGGAAATTATGCTTTAGCCTTAAAATAATTCTGTACTTATCAATGCTACAATTAGCATTTTTCTCTGTACATGTGAAGATCAAGTTTTATCATAATGACCTTGTTAAAATTGGCATTCCTATCAAAATTTTGTGTCTATGATATCCCATTTCTCTTTACCTACATGAAAATAAACCTTCTAGGATTCACTTTTGTTCCTAGAGAATTTAGCATGCAATATGCATTGTGTTCCAGCTAGCATTGATCTACCCTGGTTCCTCATTATCTCTCACTTAGATTAGAGCTATAATTTCCTGACCAGTCAACCTACCTCTGGCTTATTCATAACTGAGGTGAGCTGCTAAAAGTGATTGCTTATATGGAATCTAAATATAGGCCATTCTACCAACCAATCTGCATGCTATACCTTCCCCCTGAAACATCCTTCATGCATTTTTGCCTGCCAGAGTCCTATCTATTCTTCTGTTGAGTTTATTTCCTCTGCCAAGTGATCTCTGTGCATCAGTGGGTCAGTATACACTTGTCCTTAAGGGATCATGATTTAAATTAAATCCCTGGTGTTGGTTTCTTCTGCCTGTTACTAATTGTGCAACTTTGGGAAATTAATTTAATATCTCTGTATTTTCAATTCCTTAAGTGTAGAAAATAATGTCATCTACTTCATGGATTGTTGTAAGGATGGGTATGTTAATATCTACCAAGAGCTATAAAACCACTCATTATATTTTAGTTCTTTTTAGTAGTATACCAGACATACTGTCATTATGATTTTGTTGCTGTCACTCTGGTTCTTTAAGTACTGCTCATTGCATGGTTTTATTGTTGCTTTTGAATAGTGATTTTTAATTACTTTAAATCCTGACCAAATCATGAGCTAGGTGATGACAGATAATTGTTCTCAGTCATCCACTTGACTTAGTACAATGCTAAATGTTAAATAAAATACACTATATTTTCAAAATGACAGACTGAACTGAGATATCTTTCTAATGAATCCACCAACTTGTCTATTGATTACTTCCTAATATCTACCCAAAGAACTGGTACAATAATTTTAAACTATTATGCTTAACTTTCTGTGTTGATATTTAACGTGCCTCAGTAGTAGGGACTTTGCTACTCACTACACTTAAAATGGTGTTTACGTCAAAAAACTATCCTTTAAAATAGACACTATTAACACTTGATTAAGTTGGCACACAGAAGAATCAGGTGATACTTTCTTCATTGTCATAGAAGGACTCAAAAATATAATAATCTCATTTCCCCCTACCAAAATATAGTACTTCACTCAAAGCCCATCTCTTGAATAATGGTATTTACATAGCTTGCCTAGATTAATTACATGGTTTAAACCAGTTTGATTCAAGTTTATGTGCTGCTTATTTACCAAGGAGTTATACTAGTATTCTAGGTTTCTGAAATAACCTTTATCATGAGGCACCCTTTCCAGGAATCTAAAGACCTTATTAGATCAAATTCAAGAATAGTGTTCCTTTGTCTATCATTCCCTCATTTCTCCTTATTTTCTTCATTCTTTCTCTTTCTTTTTTCTTCTTTCATATTTTAAGGCAGTATCTTACTATGTAGTACTGTCTGGTCTTGAATTCAGTTTGTAGCCCATGCTGGTTTTTGTCAGTTGTCCGACTTTAGCCTCCCAATGCTTAGATTCAAGCTGTGCAACACCATGTTGAACTCTAGTACAAATGTTGAGATAGGGTCACCACTGCCTCCCTATACACTGTTATTCAATCAAATTGCCTGCTTAGCTGGATTTTACAATGTCATTATCTTGTTTTTATCACTTTGTTTTTATCTCTGAGTGCATGCCAGCCAGGAGGATGGGCTGGAGAGATGGCTTAGTGGTTAAGGCGAATGCCTGCAAAGCCTAAGGACCCTAGTTCTATTCTCCAGGTCCCACATAAGCCCGATGCACATGGTGGCGTCTGCAGTGGCTAGAGGCCCTGGCATGCCCATTCTCTCTCCCTCTCTCTCTCTCTCTCTCTCTCTCTCTGTCTGTCTCTAATAATTAAATAATAATAAAATCTTTAAAAAAAACTTCAGCAGATTCCTATTCATATTGAACCATCACCTGAAGCCAAGGAGTGCACAGCCTGTGGAACTGGCTCAATACAGCAGCCCAGACTCCGCCAGCCCTTTACACTTACCATTATTTGGATTATTTTTACTCTATTTGGCTTTCAGAAATTCTAAAAAATTAGATTTAAAATAATGTATATTATGTTAAAAGTGAGCTCCCATTAAAATGATTAGTTCAGCTGGGTGTCGTGGCGCACGCCTTTACCCCAGCATTCAGGAGACAGAGGTAGGAGGATCACTGTGAGTTTGAGGCCACCCTGAGAATACAAAGTAAATTCCAGGTCAGCCTGAGCTAGAGTGAGACCCTACCTTGAAAAAAAACAAACAAACAAACAAACAAACAAACAAACAAACAAATAAACAAATATAAAATGATTAGTTCATAAAGTAGAGTCATATTTGTGTTTGTAACAGTCTGCTAGGAAGAAATGGTCATTCATTCAGGGATTCTTTTCCATGCATTAAAATAATTAGTTAGGGAAACACAATTATTTATGGACTAAAAATAGATATCATCCCGCGCATGATCAGATACTCAGAGTAGCAGAAAGCAAGAAAGGATAAAATAGAACATAGATGTGTTGGGGAAAATAAATAGATGTCAGGAAAAGTGGAACAGAATATCAGAGCTCTATATAATTTCAACTATCCTGAGGAGAAATGGAAGGAAGAAAGGATAGGTTAAAAAAAAATTTAAGTTACAATATAATTTTAAGAAAGTTCCAGCAAGGGCATTGAAGAGTCTTTGACCCATCACAATTCTTTAAAGAAGTTCTGTCTCTTGCAGGAATGCCGCCCTTTCATACGCTGTTGCACACTATCATTGGCTAGGAGGAGCCTGTAAAAAGTGCAGTGATGAACATCGAACTCAGCAGCCAGGGTCACTGCTCCATTATACTTCCCACAGTAGGATATCTCAGAGCAATATTTTCACGGCTCCCATGCTCCACCCTCATTTTGGTGATTGTGAAAAGATGATGACTACTAAATGTAAATGATTAACATGAATCAAGAACAGAACTTTATGTACCTTAGAAACGGATACTTCCCAATTATTTTAACCTTCATGGCCAGGTAGACTTGCCCTTTCTGAGACTATACTGGCTGTGAGCTTTATAGATCTTGAAATATGAGAATCTATGCCCCATGGAACTGGCATTCCAGAGAAGGTTATAGACATGTCAGCAATGAAATATAATAGGAGGTGAAAGGAAATGTGTGTTTAATAAAGTTATAAGCAATGCCTTGCAGAGAAGCAGGAATGAATAGTAGATTGCAGCACTGGCATTTCATGAGGGGTTTTACAGATGAATAATTAGTTGAGAGTAGCACAATTCACATGCATTTATTGTTTGAAATAATATTGACTAATGAGTTAATGTAGATAAGTAGGTTTCAACCTTTAGTGCACATCAGGAGAGAGTGTTCAAAACACATTACTGAAACTGCCTCTAAGTAAAGAGTTTCTGAATCCAGGAGGCCTGGGGATGAAGGGAACCACGTGCTGCTGAGATTGCTGGTTTGACTAGTGTGGCAGTTTTGGAGAAACAAGTGAGAATATGAATCACTAAAACTATTGCTTTCGTCTCTCTCTCTTTAATTAGCCTTAGCCTTAAATGTGTGTCATCATAGGATCATTGCTGAGAGCATAGGGGCTTGGACAGTAAGCAAGCACGTCTGGAGTGCACTGGGAATCTTGGGCTCATTTTCTGCTGCTGCTGCTGTGTTGTTTTGTTTATTTTGATTTATTTCCCCACTCTCAGTCCTTGACATTCTTCAATCTCCTGCTGTGTACTTGTTTACGTCATTACTAGGTGGTTCTAAAAACGCATTCATTCAGTATATGGATTTGGGCAATTTGGGGATCTGAATTCTTTTGCTTACTGTATGCTTTAACATTTACATATGTTATTGTGCATATTGTTCAGTGATATTTTTGAAGAGTTTTCCATTGCATGACTATTTCCTACATGTGGTAGTTTGAATAGCCTCATGTGTGTATGATTAAACCTCATAGTTGATTCCAAGTTGATGGCAGTTTGGGAGGTGAAACCTGACTGGGGGTATGTCACTGGGGGTTGACCTTGATGCTTATAAGCCCAACTCCAAGCCCGGAACTGAATGCAATGTCCTGCCTCTGCTCTACCATGCTTTCCTCTCATGATGACACTCCCCACTCAAGAATGTAAGTTGAAATAAACCCTTTCCTCCCATCAGCTTCTTCTTTTTTTTAAAAAATATTTTACTTTATTTATTTATTTGAGAGAGAGAGATACAGAAATAGGCAGGTAGAGACAGAGAGAGAGAGAGAGAGGGAGGGAGAGAACGGGTGCGCCAGGGCCGCCAGCCACTGCAAACGAACTCCAGATGCATGCACCCCCTCGTGCATCTGGCTTACGTGGGTCCTGGAGAATCGAGCCTCGAACCGGGGTCCTTACGCTTCATAGGCAAGCGTTTAACCGCTAAGCCATCTCTCCAGCCCTCCCATCAGCTTCTTATGGTGGGGTATTTTGGCCCAGCAATATGAAGGTAAGTACAACACTACCGCATTTATCCACTCGTAAGTTGAGAAACATTTACATTATTCCAGATTTTTGAGAAGTATGAATAAAGCTGTGATTTGGGTAAGCACCTGACTATGCAATTTTGAGAGGCCCGTGGCAAGCATATGTTTAACTCTGTAAGAAACTACTAAGTTATTTTCTAAATGGTTAAAACACAGCAAAGTATAAGAACTGTATTTGCTTCTGGCATGGTGGGGCACATTTGTAGTCCCAGAATTTAAGAGGCGAAGTAAGAGGATTGCCTCAAGTTCAAGGCAAATGAATTTTAGGACAGTCTAAAAACTCACACACAAAATAGGAGAGTACAAATTACCACCCATTTTTTTTTTCTACACTTAATATTGTCAAGTTTTTTAAATTGGCTGTTCAAATATGTTTGTAGTGGTATTTTTGTTGTTGTTTTAATTCAAATGTAAAATGACTAATGATGGTTCATTCATGTGCCTTCCTGCCAATAATATATAATTGTAATTTTAAAGTATCTAATATAACTAACTTACAATAGTATGCATTTGTGCAATATCATTCCTGTTCATTTATATTAGGAGACCTTTAAAATACTACAATGTACTTCATTCCTCTGGTATTGGTGCTATATTCATATAGTATATTTCTACATGTTATAATTAGCATAAGACTTTTAATTTTGTTTAAACGTTTAATTCTTCACTAAAGTCATTTAGAATATAATAAACATTGGGCTGGAGAGATGGCTTAGCGGTTAAACGCTTGTCTATGAAGCCTAAGGACCCCGGTTCGAGGCTCAATTCTCCAGGACCCACGTAAGCCAGACGCAAAAGGGGGTGCATGCATCTGGAGTTCGTTTGCAGTGGCTGGAGGCCCTGGCGCACCCATTCTCTCTCTCTCTCTCTCTCTCTCCCTGCCTATTTCTGTATCTCTCTCTCAAATAAATAAAGTAAAATAAAAAAATATTAAAAAAAAAAACCTTAAAGACATTAAAGTTCCAGGATAATATCAGATCTCACTTAAAAAAAAAAAGAATATAATAAACATTATTTTATTTAGTTTCACTTTTGTTATTTTTCATTCATAGATATAGATATAGATTTCTGCCAGGTATTATTTGTATTTACCTGAAGAACTTCCTTTAATATTGTATGAGTACTGGTGGTGAGGGTTTAGGTTTTTTTTATAATTTTTCATTATTTATTTGTGTGTGTTTGTGTATGTCCATGCGTGTATGCAAATGTTTGGGTGTGAGTGTGAGTGCACATGTGACATAGCATGTGTATGGAGGTCAGTCCTTGGCTGTCCACCCCATTGGAGGCAGGATTTCTTACTCTGGATTGTCACTCTGCCACTCTTTACTGTGCTAGCCTCTAGCTTCTGGGGAATTCTCCTGTCTTGCCTTCAGCATCAGTGTGCTGGGATTACAGAAACCACACAGCTTTAGACATTTTACACTGGGTCTCGGTAGCAAACTCAGTCCAGCTTGAGCAGTGACCAGTTTATTGACTTGACCAGCTCTCTAGCCTCATGGTGAGGGTTTATTATTGTTTTTCCCCTTCCCTGGCTACTTTTAAGATGTTGTCTTTATTAGTCTTTCTCAGCAGTTTGATTAGGATATGTCTTTATGATATTTTATTCATTTTTCCCTTGAAGTTTGATTTTTTTTTTCAAATTTGCTTTTGAGCTTTATTAAACAGAACCAGAAAGGCTTTGGTTAAATCTTTCTTCTTGATTGAACCAACACCTGTCAGATCAGCCCATTTGATAGCCTTCATGATAAAAATGCCATGTCAACCTGGCTTCAAATAAGCTCCAGAAACTTTTGCACCTGCGTCTTTCAACTGTTTCTTTCTTCTTTCTTTCTTTCTTTCTTTCTTTCTTTCTTTCTTTCTTTCTTTCTTTCTTTCTCTCTTTCTTTTTTCTTTCTCTCTCTCTCTTTCTTCTTTCTTTCTCTCTCTCTCTCTTTCTTTCTTTCTTTCTTTCTTTCTTTCTTCTTTCTTTCTCTCTCTCTCTTTTTCTTTCTTGTTTTGTCTTGTTTCTGGTTGCTTGTGCTGATAAAGACTCAGATGAAGATTCAAAGATAGACTTTCTGTGCTTTCTCTTACTGCAAGTCTCTTTCAACTCCTCTCTCTGAACCCCAGGGCCTTTAGTATGTTTCATTAACTCTAGAATCTGAGTATTACCCACCTTATGCACTGTCCTGAAAACACTGTCTTGATTTTTTAGGTTTTATTCTGAGAAAGTGTAAGGCTTGCCTTATTCATTAGTGATTTTGAGAATGTTGTCCTATGCTGCTTTTTCCTAACACATGGAATTTGTTTCATATTGTAGCAGGCAGCTTCAGGTTCACTGAGATAAACTTCCAGACCAGGCGCAGTTATGGAGGAAGGGATATTATTTATTGAAGCTTACAGATCCAGGGGAAGTTCCATAATGGCAAGAGAAGTGGCCTGCTCTCCACAGGGCCAAGCAGAGAGAGAGAGAAACCAACCAGCCACCACAGCACACAGAGCAAAACTACAGCCAAAAGGTCACACAGCACACTTCAGGAACTCCTGCTAGGCACATTTGCATATCTTTACAATGGAATCTCAAACCCACCATTAACACCTAAGACCGGCCCCCAGTGACATTGCCTCTAACAAGGTGATTGCAGATGCAAACTATAACTAATAAAACACTGAATATATTGGGGGACATATATTCAAACTACCACACATATTTTGCCAATATTAGTGATTGGAGGCAGAAAATTTAATGTGGACCTTGACTATATTAACTGAAAGCTTGCATCTGTTTTCAGTTCACATTACACTTAAACTTTTCACTTGGCATAATAAAATATGTTTTACTAAATTGGTATTAAGATTATATAAAATAATATGTGTAAACAACTCTACATAATGAAAAGAGAGGAAGCAGTAGTACTTTACAGCATAAACATAAATTGACCAGCGCATTCATGACCTCACAGTGGTTGTCATTGCCCCCACAAGATCTGCACAGTTCTGAACCCATCAACATTTTCACATGGAGGATGAAAGAGGACAAAAGAAACGAGGCATCAAAACAGAGGAAGGAATCTTTGAAAAGAGGAAAGGGACCAGTGGAATGGGAATGGAAGTAACAAAAAAGGGTAATGGGATGGGAATATAATCAAATTCCAGTACAATCATGTATTAAAGTTCTCATTAAAAGTGTCTTAAGGGCTGGAGATATGGCTTAGCAGTTAAGGCGTTTTCCTGTGAGGCCTAAGGACTCATGTTCAACTCCCCAGGTCCCACGTAAGCCTGATGCACAAAGTGACATGAGTGTGCAAGCTCACACATGTGCACAAGGGGATGCACACGTCTGGAGTTTGATTGCAGTACCTGGAGGCCCTGCTACACTAATTTTTCCCCCTCCTCCCCCCCCCCTTACATAAAAGCAGTCCAGTCTGTTGGGCTTGTCTCAAAAATAAATAAAAAATAAATAAATAAAATGTTTTAAAAAGAGCCCTGAACCTTGTTGAATGATTTGAACAATATTAGCAAATATGATGCTAACATTCATCAATAATATTTTTGTAAATCTGTACATTTTATATATAGTTATTTTTAAAGTGTTTGATGTTTGTTATCAAAATTTTCAAGTTTTGTTTTTTCCAGGTTTAGTAATATATAATGGAGAAATAATTATTTATATTTATGATGCACAACATGAAAATTTGTTCTACTTTTATTCAGTAAAATGGTTGACACAATCTAGCTAATTAAGCCATGCCTCACCTCACATAGTTACTACTTTTTAAGAATATAATGAGCAAACTTAAGATCCATTTTCAAAGCAGATGTCAAGTATACTGTACAATATCATTAACTACAATCACCATGCTGTACAACATATCTCCAAAATGTATTTATCTTGCATAAAACTTCATACCTTTGGACTAACATCTCCCCATTTCCCTCTGCTTTCTGACAACTACCATTCCATTTATTGTTTCCAAGCTAAGCTCTTTAGCTTGTATTTATTAGTGTAACCATGCAATATTTATCTCACTGTGTGTGTATATATTTTACTTAGCATAATGTCCTCCAGATTTTCATATATATATATATATATATATATATATATATATATATGAATATATATGCATATATGTATATAGATAGATAATAATAGAGAGAGAGCACTCTGAATGAAAGGATTTACTTTTATCAGGTGAGTAATATCCCATCATGGTTTTCTTTCTCCATTTATCTGTGGGTAGACACCTAGGATGCTTCCATGTCTTAACTATTGTGAATGGCACGGTAGGGAAGATGGCAGTACAAATGTCTCCTGACACACTGATTTCATTCTCTTTGATTATCCACTATTGTGATTTGAATGTTGAATGCTCCTCCCAGCCGCAGGCTCATGTGTTTGAACACTTGGTTCCTGGCTGGTGATGCTGTTTGCTGAAGCCTTTAGGAGGTGGAGCCTTGCTGGTGAAAGTGACTCACTGAGGGTGGGACTTAAGGTTATTTCGCCCCATCCCACTTCCTGTTCCCTTTCTGCTTTCTGATTGTGAACACAGTGTGAACAGCTCTGCTCACACTCCAGCCTGACATTCCTTCCCAACTGTAATGGGCTCTGCCCTCTGGAACTGTAAACTGTTCTTCCCTAAGCTGCTTTCTTCCAGGTATTTGTTCACAGCAATAATACAGTAACTACTATATCCACACAGGAACGGTATTGCTTGATCATATATGTGTTTGCTTTTTTAAAAGTTCTTGCACACTGTTTTTCATAGTGGTTACATGAATTTATACTCCTGCCCACAGTGCATAATAGTGCCCTCTCTCCAAATTCTTGTTTATATTTATTTTCTTTAGACTTTTTTTTTTTATTAAGAATATACTTTGTGGGCTGGAGAGATGGCTTAGCGGTTAAACGCTTACCTATGAAGCCTATGGACCCCGGTTCGAGGCTCGATTCTCCAGGACCCACGTAAGCCAGATGCATGAGGGGATGCATGCATCTGGAGTTTGTTTGCAGTGGCTGGAGGCCCTGGCGCACCCATTCTCTCCCTCTCTCTCTCTCTCTCTCTCTCTCTCTCTACCTGCCTATTTCTGTATCTCTCACTCTCAAATAAATAAATAAAGTAAAATATTTTAAAAAAAGAATATACTTTGTATGGATACATCATATATCGGAAATGGCCATACTGGCAGTTAGAATGTGACTTTGATTTGCATTTCCTTGATGATTAGTAAAGTTGAGAACCTGTTGGCCATTTGAATGCTTTTTTAATAGAACGTTCTATAGGTATGTTTCTGAAAGGGTAATTCTTACTCTTATGCACCCTGGTCTTTGGGGAAGAAAAGTTAAAAGCAATCTGTAATGCTTCTATAAAGGCTAGAAAACAAGGGAGCCTGAGATATAAAATAATTCAAAGTATTTTTGGTAAATTCCAATCATTTGACAAAAATAATATTAATGTTTAAATATTCGTGACAGTGAAAATTAAATCTATTAAAGTTTTAATAAATCAGTAGCATAAAATAAATATGATGTCCAGTGTTATTTTTTCTCTGAAAGCACCAGGAAAATAATAATGAACATATTTCTTGAAACTGGGTTGAAACTTTTCTTTTCTTTTCTTTTCTTTTTGAGAGAAACAGAGAGAGAGAGAGAGAGAGAGAGGGAGAGGAAGACAGATAGAGATGGGTGCGCCAGCAGCCTCTCAGTTGCTGCTAACAAAATCCAGAAGCATGCGCCCCCTTGTGGTCAAGTGCGGCATTGCGCCCTTGCGTCACTTTGCATCTGGCTAAACAGGGGACCTGGAGATTGGAACTGCTGGAGATTGGAACCAGCTTTGTTAGACTTAGGAGGCAGGCGCCTTAACCACTAAGCCATCTCTCCAGCCGGGTTGCAACTTTTCTTGAAGTTATCCTTTGACTTTCCGGTTAATCTGTGGATACACTGAATTATATTTTTTTATATTCTGGTCCTCAAATAAAAAACTAATATATGATATAATCAATATTTCTCAATTTGAATGAGCAAATTGAGTACTAATTAGCTTCTCAGTTAGTGTTCTAAAAATTCAAAGTTCAATAAAATAATTTATGTTCTAATGCATTCTTTAACTCCACAAAACATCTAAATTCCCTTAATAAAATCTTTGTACTCAATTTTGCCTCTACCAGGAACCCTTGAGCCCATCTCCCCATTTCTATCTACTTAGCTCCCTCACTATGTTTACTATTGAATCAATGTCTTCTCCTTTAAGAAGATATGCTGACCACCATGCATAAAATAGCCATAGCACATTGACCCAATGCCAAGTTTTGGCCTTCTGAACACTGACAGCTACTAGCCAATGACATGTTCCCATGTGTGTAGTATTCATTAAATACACACACATTTAATATGTTGTTTATTTCTCTCATTAGAATATAAGAGAAAATTGAATAGTAAGAAGAGCTTGTATGGCTACTTTGTCCCCATGACACAGAAGAATGACACAAAGGAAGAATTCAGTGACTACTTTTCTAATGAATGGATAGAATGAATTGGTGAGTGATACACTTTATTACCAAAAGCTTGTAAGACTATAAGACTGTAAGTCTTATAAAGACTTATAAAGACTAAAGACTATGAGACTGTAAGTAATATAGGATACATCTGTCTTCAGTGAAAAAGCAGACTAAACTGCTCTGAAGAAACTCCTGTTACCCTTCATCAAGATATACTGGATAAATATGACCACCAGTATTTAATTACATCAGTGTGTTCTAATGTCAGCTACATGAAATCTCAGAGGGCATAGAAAAATGAAGAATGCAATAAAATAAATGTGAAACTACTGCTAATTGGGGACATTATTTTCCTTTCCTAGTATCCAAAAAGACTTGAACATTCACAAGATGGGAAATGAAAAGGAAATAAGTCCCCAAATTATAGAAAGGATTAAACAGCAAGCAAAGGTTTTCACGTAAAGATGGAAGGTGAGGCCAAAGTGTGCATCTTCAGTGAAAGGAAGAGTTGTATTAAAACCAAGCTCCAGTCATAGACCAATGGGGGAAAAATCTCTGGAGGCTTGAATTCTGGGAAGAACATTTAAACATTTTAACACTGCAATGTCATAATGTTATCTCTTTCCCCATTGATATTTTGAGTTCTATTTTTGTAACCTACGTGATCCATTGCTCACCATGTCACCGAATTAAAACAGTTTGGTCGACTAGCAGAGGGAAAAGCTCCCTTTTTGGAAGACGGTAATCAACAAAATAGGCTGTCCTCATGTAAAGCCTTCCTGGGTTGAAGCTCAGAATTCCAAATTACACAGCAGTAAAAGAAACAAGCTAAAGTACACAAAGCAAACATAAAGGGAAGCTAAGATAAGGAATATCATTAAGTTTATTTATTACACTTTGCAGATAAAGACGAAAAATAACTTTGTATAAAATATTAAATAAATAAAACAACTGGTAACGTTCCAAAGATAATTATTTATGTAATTATTATGTAATTATTTATGTAAGAATCATATATAATATACAGATTAATATTCCATATTTTTTAGGTATGAGCTTCAAATTATTAATAGACCCAAATTCAGGATAATGATAGCTCCTTGAATGAGTAGAGATAAGAAAGATAATTACATAATCTTAAATTACATCTTGGTGGAGGCATAATTTGCATTTAGGTAAATTGTTTTTAAAGGGTAATAATGATACATTCCAGTAGAATAAGCTTAATTTATGTTTAAAATTCTGTGATTTTCTTCATGGAATTGATAAAATTGTTGGTGCATGTATATCATGAACAAATATAAAAGAATTTTAAAAAGAAGATTTTTAAATTGCCTTTAAAAATATATTTATTTATTTGAGAGAGAGAGAGAATGGGCATGCCAGTGCTTCCAGCCATTGCAAACAAGCTCCAGATGCATGTGCCACCTTGTACATCTGCCTTATGTAGTTCCTGGGGAATCAAACATGGGTCCTTTGGCCTTGTATACAAGTGATTTAACCACTAAGCAATCTCTCCAGTCCTAAGATTGGCTTTTGATTATAGCTATCCTACAACTTACATTCTCTCTCAGTTGATTGGATAATAGGGTCATGGTTCTAAGGCAGTTAATATACTCTTTTGCCCACTACCATCCTTTGACTTCCTTCATTTTAGGAGCATAAATGACATGCAGGTAGACTAAGGTGGGCAAAGCATAATTGATTAACATAACAGTGAGCCTAAATAAGATTTTGGTGACATGGAATTGTCTACAACATGCAAAACAAATTTCTCTGTTTGAGTTACATTAATATCTCATGCATATTTGTTCTGGAAGGTATAAGGAAAGTTAGATTAGATGGTGGGGGGCAAGTGGGTTAGCATATTGGTTCATTGTGAAACCAAGTCTTTCAAATCTAGTTGCATATTGATTCCATCTAGAAAAATTTGTAACACACTCATGTGTGGGCATCAGCTCCAGGAAATTCGTTTATTAGGCATTGAGTTTTGGCACAGATGTGAATTGAAGGAAACCCATATTGATGGATTCTAATTTGCAGATAATTGATAATCTTATCCCTTTAGCAAAATGACATAGATGGTACACCTGTGTTTATTATGAGTGAGGGTGAAGGTACCAAGTTAGAATCAATAAGGAATTCTGAGCAGTCAATGTCAACTACTCTTGTAAGTCTGGAAGTATTACAAAACCTTTGTTCTATCCTTTATCAAAAATTATAGGAGTGTTTTCAGGTTGAGGTAAGAGAATCAGTAATATTGGAGAACTCTTAACGCATTGTCAGTCCTCATGAGAGAGAGGTAGAGAATGGGCACGTCAGTGGCCTCACAGTTGCTGTGAACGAACTCCAGACACATGCACCCCCTTGTGGGCAAGTGCAGCATTGCACTCTTGCATCACTTTGCGTTTGGCTAAACATGGGACCTGGAGAATCAAACGGGTGTTCTTAGGCTTAGTAGGCAGGCGCCTTAACCACTAAGCCATCTCTCCAGCCCCTAGCCATGTGATTTCAGTGACTTCATTTAAGATCTCTAGTACTACTCAATACAGTTTACAAAATGCTCTCTTAAAACAATTTTATAGCCGGGCGTGGTGGCTCACGCCTTTAATCCCAGCACTCGGGAGGCAGAGGTAGGAGGATCGCCGAGAGTTCGAGGCCACCCTGAGACTACGTAGTTAATTCCAGGTCAGCCTGGATCAGAGTGAGACCCTACCTCGCAAAACCAAAAAAAAAAAAAAAAAAAAAAAAAAACAATTTTATAATATGGATTATAAAATATCAGCTCCCTTTGTGTTTGTTCATGTGTGTGTTTACATCACCTTACTTAAGTAATAAAGACAACACAGCAATAAATTTAGTCTCAGTGTCATTTATGGAATGTAAATAGCAGTAAGTATTTACATGGTACATTTAGTTTGTCATTCATACTTTACAAAATGATTTATTTCCTAGGAGTGGGGGAAACTGATGGAAGTAGAGATATAAATAGTTAGATCCATGAAGCAAACATGTACTTTCCATTTGAAAATAAATTATCCACTTGTCAATCAAAATTAACTCATTTTTTATAAATTTGAAACTAAATAACAAATTCAGTATGTATTTATTTCACTAGCAGCTTTTACTTAAATGAACCAAATGCGTCCGATAAGACAGTTTGAAGTAACATAATTTATAGTAAATATATATATCATATTTTATTTTAGGATTTCATATTTACTAGCCTCATAATAGGCAATCTCTGTATTTGAAAATTTTTATCCCATTTTTATGTCTATACTGTCCAATATAAGCCAACAATCCCATGTGTTTATGTATATCTAACTTAACTAAAGTAAAATATAATTGTAAATTGACTTCATCAGGAGCATTTCCAGGCCTCAAAGACCATGATTAGCTAGCTCATAGCTACTGACTTGAATATTATTTCCATTCTTCATATTGTTTGATAACAATGAACAATTTAAACTGTTTAGAAGATAGAATTTAATAGAATTGTACATATTAATTTAAGTCTAAATGTGTTATTAAAATCAAATTCATTTCTTACTTCAGTAATACTTATTGAAAATCTACTCCATGCATCCACTGATAAAGTCCTGCATACAATTGAGAACAAAACAGTTCTTTGTGATCCTTCACATTCTAAAATTTGAAGGTAAAAACTTGACTACAGTCAAAATGAGAAACAGGCATGAGATACCAATATAAGTTACTAGGTCTTTTGTCAATTCCAAAAATATGAGAGCATTACATTATTCCACAAATTACTCATACATCCACAAGGATGAGCACAGACTATGCCATTATATACATGATGAGGACCTGATACACTATTATTAATTATAAAGCACTGTGATTAAAAGAGAGAAAGTCATTGAAACTTTGTATTAAGAAAGGAATTCAGAGCAGGGCGTGGTGGTGCACGCCTTTAATCCCATCACTTGGGAGGCAGAGGTAGGAGGATCGCTGAGAGTTCGAGGCTACCCTGAGACTACATAGTTAATTCCAGGTCAGCCTGGAGCAGAGTGAGACCCTACCTCGAAAAACCAAAAAAAAAAAGAAAGAAAAAAAGAAAGAAAGAAAAGAATTCAGGCTGGAGAAATGGCTTAGTGGTTAAGGCATTTGCCTGTGAAGCCAAAGGATCCTGGTTTGATTCTCCAGGACCCATGTAAGCCAGATGTACAAGGGGCACATGCATCTGGAGTTTGTTTGCAGTGGCTAGAGACCCTGGCTTGCTCATTCTCTGTCTGTCTGCCTCTCTTCTCTCTCTCTGCTTACAAATAAATGAGTAAAAATTAAAAAAAAAGAAAAGAAAAATTCAAGTTGCAAAATTTCATCCAATTAAAAGGTTAAAAGAAAATAAACAAGTAAAATATCATCAAATTGTTTAAAAAGTTTTAGAACTTTAGATTGTTTTATTTAAATTTATCAAAATTACTCTAACTTGGATCTGATAAAATATTTGTATATACCTAATGTCAGAAACACAAATAAGGCAATATGAATCACCTACTTGTTTAGATATGGTTATCATTTTTCCAGTTGGCTAGAATTTTAAATATCTAAACATCAAACATTTATTTTAGAATAATTAGGGGAAAAGCTGCTCAATGAGGGTAATAATTTTGTTGCAAGTAGTCATGTCTCTGGGTTTGAAAATCACAATAATAAAAGCACATTCATATAATAGTTGCCAGAATAATTGAATTCTTTGCTTCACTGTTGGCTCATTTAGCTATATATTGTTTTATAAGTCATGAAAACAAACCCAGGAAGAAAGCAAGAAAATAATAGCAGCAAAATGCATCACCATGATTTATATATTTATAAACACTCTTCCTTGCAGAAATGTATTGCTGTAATAAAATACTTTTAAAGACATTACATGTGGACCAGCAATAATTCAAGAATACTGTTATACACTTAGGTGGAAAGATTGTGACATATACTATAATCTTACATTTTTTTCTCATCAAATCCACATCTAAATATTTATGGATAAGTATTTATGCACCATCTGCTAGTAAAGGCACAATGCAATATATTTTTATTCCTCATCACTTGAAGAAAATATGAAAAGAAATCTAAGATAACATTTCTGCAGAGTGAGATCAGTTCTTTGACATATTTGGTGTAGAAAGCAGAGCAATCATGAGGTAATCAAATAATTTAGCCACATTTCACACGACTAATTTCTTCTACATTTTGATCTATGTCCCTCTCCTGACATAATTTTTGAATAGTCTTGAAATAAACTTTTTAAAGGTGCATTCTGTCTTTTAGGAATAGAAAGCTGTCATTTTCAGATATTCATTTGATCCTAGGAAATATGTATTGGTAATATGATTTGAGCTAATCAGTGTCACATATAAGGTAAGAATAAAAATAAAATATCAAGTCACTGCATCTCCAAAACACTTACCTGAATAAATTTAGAGTAAAGTAACAGAGAAACCTCTACCTACAAAAATCTGTGAGAAGTTAAGAAATTACTTAATGTTTTTATTTACAAGGAACTCTTGCTAGAATAGCCATACATAAATAATACTAGTATCTTGTAAAATAATCATAAATATTTTTATATTTTTATTTTTATAGAAACATATTTATATATAAAATGAGCCACTTCATTTTACTTTTTCACATTCAATTAATATTTATTAGCAGGGCATGTTGGCACATGACTTTAATCCCAGCACTGTAGCGCCCGCGCTACCACCAAGACCCCGAGCTGGGCGAGGTGCGGAGGATTGAAGAGACACTCACTGGGTCATTCGTGCTTCAAGAATGCCATTTATTGAATGCCCCTTATTGAAGGCAGAGGGCTATATATCTAGTCTTACAGCACTGTGGAAATGTACCACGGTTAGAAGGTCATGTTCTCACATCCTGTTGTTTACGTCCTCCTATCCTGTTGTTTGTATCCTATTGTTTACTGTTAGAAAGAGCTACCTGGGGCAAACGGAACTTGCAGTTAGGCCATAAAATGGGAGTGGAAGCAGGATGTTCTTAGGCAAACAATCCTTGGTCATGTCAATCAAGCAGGGCAGCCGACTCCCCAGGAAGGTGTACCCCACACAGCACTAGGAATACAGAGGTAGGAGGATGGGTGCAAGTTCCAGGCCAGCCTGAGACTACATAGTGAATTCCAGGTCAGCCTGGACCAGAGTGAGACCCTACCTCGCAAAACCAACTACTAGGAATTTATTACAGGACCATGCAGATACTAGGTAAACATTCTACCACTGAGATACAACCCTAGCTCCTTTTAATTTTTTATATTGTGAAAGGAAATCATTAAATTGGTGTGGTGGTTTGATTCAGGTGTCTCCCCATAAACTTAGGTGTTCTGAATGCTAGGTTCCCACCTGATGGATATTTGGGAATCAATGCCTCCTGGAGGCAGTGTATTGTTGGGGCGGGCTTAAGGGTGTTATAAAGAGTGCCCCCTTGCCAGTGTTTGACCCACTCTCCTGTTGCTATTGTCAACCTTA
Organism: Orientallactaga sibirica; assembly: GCA_036365145.1. Lineage (NCBI taxonomy): Eukaryota > Metazoa > Chordata > Mammalia > Rodentia > Dipodidae > Orientallactaga > Orientallactaga sibirica. The sequence continues at coordinate 1,495,417 of JAEOAD010000840.1, forward strand.
TGTTGGCCAGGGGGTGATGTCCACCTTCTGCTCATGCCATTATTTTCTTTGCCATCATGGAGCTTCCTCCTCAAGCCTGTAAGCCAAAATAAACCTTTTTTTTCCCCACAAGCTGCTCTTGGTTGGGTGATTTCTACCAGCAATGCAAACCTGACTGCAAAAGTAATGTTGGTACTGAGAGTGCCATTGCTGCTAGACTGTGTGGCTTTGGCTTTTTTTTTTCTTTTTTTTTTTTTTTTTTTTTTTTTTTTTTTTTTGATTTTGTTTGTTCAGGGTAGGATTTCGCCTTAATCCAAGCTGACCTGGAGTTTACTATGTGGTCTCAGGGTGGCCTCGAACTCATGGCAATTCTCCTACCTCTGCTTCCCAAGTGCTGGGTTTAAAGGCGTGCACCACCATGCCCAGCTGGTTTTGGCCTTTTGGAGCTGATTTTCAGGAGGAATGTGGAAGGATTTGAAACCTTGGCCTAAGAGATGCCTTGCAGTGCTGTAAGTACAGCTTGATGGAACATTCTGGTCAGAGTGGAAAGACCTGAATGCAGTAAGAACTATGGACTGTGAGGTTTGGCTGATGAGGGTGGGAAAGAGCTTTGCTTGGACTGGGCTAGCAGTTTGTGTGAAAAGAATGCTGTTATGTTTGTGTCCTGAGAATTTTTGCAGGGTTGCTTTTTGTAGAAACGGACTGGTGTGAGCAGAGGGATATGGCACAGAAAAATTAAAATCTTTGCATGAACTGCTGCCAGTTCAGCTGCAATTGAGAGATTACAATCTTTGAGATTGTGTCAACTGACCTGCACTGGGGCACCAGGAAGAATGTAGACTATTTTGAAGGGACCTGAGTGCTCAAAGAGTTTCCTGTTCTTCAAAGTCTGCTTTATTTCCCCCTTGATTAACAAGTTGGCACCATACCTGGTATTGTGGAGTGTAAGAAATGCAGGAAAGAGAGGGTCATTGAGTTTTCAAGGTGGTCTTTTGTTTTGGAAATGGCCATGGGCAGTGTGAAGCAGATTTGCTGGATGCCTACATGAAAACCCCATGGGGCTGTGAAGATGAACCCCGGATTGCAGTAGAGACCCAATGGAGATTCTGGGAGCACAAGATGGCTGCTAAGGAAAGCTGCTGTCCCTGGATGAAGTTTTCCAGGACTGTGAGTAGTCTAGCTGCAGGGGCGGAATTGGAACTCCAGAGAATTGTTGCTGGTTAGAAATATCAGACTTGGAGATTTGTCACTGACTAGATGTCGTAGTTTGAATAGATGGCCCCCAATCTATTCAATGTTTTATTAGTTTGTTGTTTGCATCTGCAGTCACCTGGCTGGAGGCAATGTTACTGGGCAGATCTCAAGGTGTGATGGTGGGTTTAGGATTCCATTATAAAGATATGCAAAGAGTGCCTAGCAGGAGTTCCTGAAGTGTGCTGTGTGCCTTTTGGCTGTGGCTTTTTCTCTCTCTTGCCTGGTCCTGTGGAGAGCAGGCCACTTCTCCTGCCATTATGGAACTTCCCCAGGATCTGTGAGCTTCAATAAATAATATCCCTTCCTCCATAACTGTGCCTGGTCTGGAAGTTCATCTCAGAGAACCTGAAGCTGTCTGCTACACTAGAGTTGTTAGACTTGGAGCTACAGAGTTTGATGTTTGCCCTGGTTGTTTAAAATCTTATACTGGTTGAATATTTCTTTGCTATACCCAATGCTATCTTTTGCAGTGTGAATGTGTATTCTGTGCCATTATGGGTTTTGGGGGGATTCTTTGGTGTTATGGCTCAGTTAAAAGACCTTTGATTATGGGGATGTTTGAACATCATTAGGATTGATAAAAACTATGGGGACTCTTAAAGTCGTACTGAATGCATTGTAGCATGTATGGATATCAGTTTATGGGGGCCAAGGGCAGAATGTGGTGGTTTGATTCAGGTGTCCCCCATAAACTTAGGTGTTCTGAATGGTAGGTTCCCAGCTGATGGAGATTTAGGAATTAATACCTCTTGGAGGCAGTATTATAGCCAGTGTCCCCTTGCCAGTTTTTGGCATACTATCCTGTTGCTAAATAGACCACCTTATGTTGGCCAGGGGATGATGTCCACCCTCTGCTCATGCCATCATTTTCCCTGCCATCATGAAGCTTCCCCCTCGAGCCTGTAAGCCAAAATAAACCTCTTTTTTTTTTTTTCCCCACAAGCTGCTCTTGGTTGGGTGATTTCTACCAGCAATGTGAACCTGACTGCAACAATTGGTTAAGATAACTTGAAGTGACTATATGTTCCAGAATGGCACATTCAATTAAAATTCTGACTTATCTAATTTAAAGAACTAGTTAAAGGTGAATGTTCACAATATATCTAGAACTACATCTAGGTATACACATAAGTATTGTGTTTATTTTTTTTTTCTGATTTGCCAGGAAGAATAACAATTCCTTAATATTAATGCTGTACAAATTCAGCTTTCATACATTCATATTCATCATTGATTTTTTAAAAAATATTTTATTATTTATTTATTTGAGAGAGAGAGAGAGATATACAGAAATAGACAGGTAGAGAGAGAGAGAATGGGCACGCCAGGGCCTCCAGCCACTGCAAACGAACTCCAGATGCATGTGCCCCCTTGTGCTTCTGGCTAACGTGGGTCCTGGAGAATCGAGCCTCGAACCGGGATCCTTAGGCTTCACAGGCAAGCGCTTAACCGCTAAGCCATCTCTCCAGCCCCATCATTGATTTTTTTTTTTTTTTGCTTGCACTAGAATCATTGAGGCAGTTATAAATGGGTGGCTCAGGATCAAAAATGTCCAATTCCAACAATAACTACATAACTATAACTGTAGAAATTTGTATATATATTTAATTGTCAAGTTAACTCAAATATTAATGCATTTTAAGGTTCTTGATTTTAAATTAAAATCAATGTACTTCCATTTATCACTTTTTGCAGTAGTGGCAATACTGTTTTTTTGATTTAAAATTTTGCCAATTCAAGTTCCATAGTCATAGGCATCATGTATACATCCCAGCTTCAGAAATGTTACAATCACATGAAAATGTAGACACAGGAAACAATTTGTCTAAATTTTTACACTTGTAGCTCTTACACATATTTAACAACATGTATTTTTCAAAAGGCAACAAAAGAATACTTCATTTTTGTACATAAAATTCTGTTTTTATAACTAATTTTAGTTTGTTCATAGTGAATTAAATTATGAAATTACAATTAGTAAAATACTATAATTTCTGAGGGGAAATGCTTAATTTTGGTAAGTAATCCACTCAATTGGTGAGGATAGATGTTTAATTTTTTATAACTTATTTATTTATTTGAGAGAGAGAATGGGCATGCTAGGGCCTCCAGCCACTGCAAACAAACTCCAGATGCATGCACCCCCTTGCGCATCTGGCTTACGTGGTTCCTGGAAAGTCAAACTGGTATCCTTTGGCTTTGCAGGCAAATGCCTTAACCACTAAGCCATCTCTCCAGCCCCAGGATAGATGTTTAATTGTGTATTAAAGGGTAATATCAATCCCATGAGTTTTCAGAATTTTGAGATCAACCATCAGTATGTTTTATGGAGATAATGAGGACAATTGTTCAATCCAGTGAATTAATAAATAAAAACTGGTTAAGAGACTCTCTGAAATAAAATATACCAGGCATTGGGGAAAGCATTTTAAAAAAAGGTGAGCCTACATTCTGGGCTAGGGTAATAGAGACAAGACACTGAGGATACTCAAAACACACCAAAGCAGAAATCCAGAATCTGCGGAGAGCTCAAAACTAAAGTAGAATTAAAGTAAACCCACTTGAGAGGGGGATGGGGGGAACACAAACCTGGACCCAAATGAAACAGCTACCATAAAATCCTATATCCTAGAAGACAGACTTTGGAGAAAGTGAGATGAAGCTTAACCTTAATTTTCTCTTGCTTCTCTCTTTTTTATTTCTTTTTTATATTTTCTTTCTCTTATTTTTATTTTATTTTATTTTATTTAGTTATTTATTTATTTTTTGACGTAGGGTCTCACTGTAGCTTGTAATTCACTGTGGAGTCTCAGGGTGGCCTCGACCTCTTAGCAAACCTCCTACCTCTGCCTCCCGAGTGCTGGGATGAAAGGCATGCATCACCATGCCTGGATATTTCCTTCATTTTTCTTCTTTCTTTTCCCTTGGCACTGGCCTGTAAGTCCCAGTACCAGGATGTGGTTAACACCCACAATGAGATGTTGATCAAAGAGATCTACAAGGTTTCCCAAAAGAAGACAGACTTCTGTCAGAGTATTTGATGACCCACAAGAGGTTTATGGTAAGATCCTACTGCTGAAAACACCATATGCTGTCAGTACAGATTGGCTGGAATCTGGAAGAGAACCAGTCCTCAGACAGTTAGGCCATCTAGTGCTAGAAGGTGCTACATGAGCTTCTGGGGCAAAGTGGACAATATCTGTCCAAGCAAATCGAGGTCTAAGCTACTCAGAAGCAAACAATCAGACTTGATGCTCACACAAATGCAATAGTGGCACACAGCCATGGTGGGTAACTGCTCTTAGATTGGCTAACTGATCTGCTCAGTGGAAAGGAAACCATATCAAGAACTGGGAAACAAGTGAGAATCATATCCAGATAACGAGTTTGCTTTCCAGTCAAGCTCCTACTAATCTTGGGCTATAAAAGGGTCTATACCCATTAAAGTTTCTCTAAACTAACAATGGTTATCCAATTTAACCTGTGCTGACTTCACTCTCCATTGGAGAATCTGCTTCTCTTTTTCAGATGGAAGTGTGACCTGAGGAGAAAAACAGCTCGTTGTACTTCTCCAGCTGAAAGCATAGAGGAATTGGGGAAATGAGTAAGAGTGCTGGTTTCTAAGCAAACCTGATATCAGCACAAGGGGGAAGGAGATAGACACTGAGGACACTCAACACATACCAAACCAGAGATCCAGAGGTTCCTAAGAGCCCATCAATGAAGTAGACTTAAAACACACCCAACATGGCTCAGGGAAATTCATGGAAGAGGAGGTATAAAGATTGTTGGAGCCACAAGTTGGGACATTTCACACAGAGACATTGCCTCTTCCCCATAACTGATGGCTACCCCTAAAATGCATGACCCACAATCCCCATGGTGATAACTGACATCCCTAACAAATAAGGAAGGGGTGAGGGTAAGGATGGTACCAGCATGTGCTGTTTACATACTGAGTATGTCCATAACTAATAACACACAAACCAAGGCTCATGGAAGTTTGTAGAAGAGAGGGTGGATGTAGGAAGAATGTAAAAGCCACAGGGTGGAAAGGAGTATTCAGAAACATTGCCCCCTCCAATGATAGACTGCTGCTCTCACAGCTAATAACGCATAACTCCATGGTGAATACCAGCAATCCCACTAAGGAGGGCCCTCAAGTTGGGACAAGGAGGAGGGAAATGATGGTACCCACATATGATGTGTCCATGCAAAGTTTCTACGTGACAATAAAGATAAAAAATAAGCAAAAAATTAATATATTTCTTTCTCATAACAAGATAACAACTCTATGAGATAGAAAGTGTTGTCTTATTTTTTTCTTCATATACAGTTAAGTAAATAGTCTCAATAAGTTTCAGTGTTTCATGAAAGGATCTCAGTTAACAAATTTGACTCTGGAAACCACACTAGACAGAGTACTATCTCCAGTAGAGCTTTCTTTAATTGCATGGCATAATTTGAGTTATATATTTGAGCCTGGCTGGATTATGAATTCTATAATAGGCAAGATACAATATGCTTTCTTATCAAAGTTTTCCTTATGTAATAAAACACTGCTGGGCACATGCATGATACATGCCTAGATTCTCAGGAAAAATATTATCTCTTTCAGATGGTATCTTAGTAAGATACTATTTGGCCTAATTGGGGAATAATTTTAAGATAATTTACTTTTTCAAATTTAGTGCACTGGTGAATGCAATTTCTTACATATCTAAGTGTTATCATTTTCAGAATTGTTATAATTTCATTTAGTCAGTATTTGTGTAGCAGTTACTTAAAATAATAAATCAATAAATCAGTGATTTCCTACACATAAAATCATCTTGTCAGTATATGAGTTTTGTTTACATGCAGTGGTGCTTTGAATATGAATGAACGTCCCAATAGCCTGAGGGATTTTTGATTAAAGTTAAGCTTCCTACTTAAGTCTCCAACAGCCTGCTGGAGGAGGTGTTACTGGGGGTGGCCCTAAGGTGTGTTCAGAGCCAGTTTGAGCTCTGGCTATTCAATTTGCTGTTTGTTGGTGTCTCTCTGCTATGCGTCTATGACAGTAAGCCAGCTTCTTCTGCCATTGATGGTGTTTTCAATAGATTCTGTAAGCCAGAAATAAACCCTTTTATCACACAAGCTGCTCCTGGTCTAGTGTTTGTCCAAGCAACAAAAAGTAGCTGTGAAACACATGCTAAAAATTAAAAATAGGTAATTTAATCATTTAGTATAACACTAATATCTACTATGACATGTTGAGTTTCTTCATTTTATTCATAGAAATTCAAGTTGTAGGATGAAGATGTGATTAACAGTTACTGAATAATGTAAATTGTAGTACATGAAGGGGTGTTAGGAAAATTTCTTCTAATTACTTAATTTTACTTTATGTTTTAGGTGCTTCTTTTAGTACACTGATTTATTACCCAACTATATTTCTAGCCCCAGGTAAATACAGCTCTAATATTTATGCATATATATTGATACATGCACATAAGCTTTTATAAAGTAATATACATTTGTGAATAATGTTGAGAATCCAGTGGTTTGCTGTCTCTTAACGTAAAGATGTTTCTGGTAAATATATTGGTCTTTCTATTGAGTGGAAAAGAATGTGATTTCACGAGGCTGAAATCATTAATGTTCACAAATACTCTATTTCTCTTCACTTCTCTTCTCCTGTATTCTATTCTCATCAACAGAACATTCTATTTCTTTCTCCTCTCCTTGAATTTGTGGGTGGACATGTGAAACTTCCACTCAGTGAATTATTGGCAGAAGTGACAAATGCCACTGTAGGTTTGGTCATTTAATTGCTTGTACATGACCCTCCAGGACTGTTCATCCCCTGACATGACAAGCAAGGGAGCACTTGTCAGTTTTAAGTCCCTATCAGGAAAGGTATGTCAATATCTACAATGAATACAACTCCATTCTGTAATGGATGTAACTTGTTCGAGAATTAAACATTTGTTATTTCACAGTGATATTTTAAAGAATTTAAAATAAAATCAATAACAACAAATTAGAACATAGACTAGCCTGAAGTACACCTCATTTTTGTGGGTATGATAACAATCTATTTTTTGTTTTAAAACTATTTGCTGTGGTAAAAATAGTGTCTTAATTAAATGAAAATGACTAAATGTTAGCAGCATGCTGTTTTTTTTCACACATTCATAAAGCTGTTCTCAATAAACATTCAGCAACTGATAATAATTTGAGGATTATCTTTGTAGAAATAAGATAGTGCTAGAATATTAAAGAAAATAGCTATAGATGTTTTAGTCGCTAAACTTTATAAATTCCTGCTCAAGGGATAATGTGCATCAACATTTTTGTTTTAACTATTTATGCTTTCATTCTTAAAAATATTTTTTGAGGGGCTGGGGAAATGGCTTAATGGTTAAGGCATTTGCTTGTGAAGCCTAAGGACCCCGGTTTGATTCCCCAGGACCCATGTAAGCCAGATGCTCAAGGGGGCACATACGTCTGGAGTTTGCTTGCAGTGGCTGGAGGCCCTGTAGTGCTCATTCTCTCTTTCTTTCTGCCTCTTCCTCTCTCTCTCTCTCTCTCAAATAAATTATTTAAAAAATATTTAAATATTTTTTTAAGAGAGAGAGGGAGACAAAGGGGGAAGAGGCAGATAAAGAGAATGGGCACACCAGAGCCTCCAGCCACTGCAAATGAACTGCAGATACATGTGCCATTTTGTGCATCTGGCTTACACGTGTACTGGGGAATAGAACTTGGGTCCTTAGGCTTTGCAGGCAAGTGCCTTAACCACCAAGTGATCTCTCCAGCCCTATGCTTTCCTTTTCTTGATGAAAGTTATTTTTGTTTATTTAAGCTTAAAGACAAGTTATGGGTCAATCTTCTCATTAATATGTTTATAATGGGCTAGGAATATAGCTCAGTTTGTAGAGTTCTTGCCTACCATACACAAAGTCTCTGGTTTGGTTCTGTCTCTTATAAACTAGGCATGGGTATATATGCTTATGACCTCAGAACTAGGAAGGGAGGCAGGAAGATCAAAAGTTCAGGATTATAGCAAGATTGAGGTCAGTCTGTGATATATGAGAGACCCTGCCTCAAAAAAAAAAAAAAAAAAGATGCTAGCATGCATTGGTGTGTATTAAGAAAGCATTAATAGCCGGGCGTGGTGGCGCACGCCTTTAATCCCAGCACTCGGGAGGCAGAGGTAGGAGGATCGCAGTGAGTTCGAGGCCACCCTGAGACTACATAGTGAATTCCAGGTCAGCCTGAGCTAGAGTGAGACCCTACCTCAAAAAAAAAAAAAAAAAAAAAAAAAAAAAAAAAAAAAAAAGAAAGCATTAATGTATTATGTCTAAACATGAGAAGGTGACTAGGTAGAAATGTTCCAATCTATACTCCTCCCCTTGCCCACTATCTTCTATTTATTTAGTATATCTCTACATATTAGTAGCTCTAGAGTTCAGTTGAGAAGACTACTATACCATCTATACCATCCCTGATGTTTTGATGGGCTCTGTATTTATGCAGGACTCCTTCACATAATGATAATCATAAATGCAATGGTCACTTTATGTCAGGAAGAAAGTTCTTCCCAGCACTTGTCCCCATCCTTCTGCCCTTACGTTCTTTTCACTTCTTGATTCTGAAATATTTCCTGAGCCTTGTAGGGCATGATATAGATGCTCACTTAGTACTGAGCACTTAGTAGTCATTTCTTACCAATCTGGTGAGCTTTGAGTTTCCCCAGTAATCACTGCCACCTATAAAAAGAAATTTCTTTGGGGTGAAAGAGATGGCTTATCTGTCAAGGCACTTGCCTGTGAAGACTAAGGACCCATGTTTGACTCTTCAGATCCCTCATAAGCCAGAAACACAGAGGTGAGGCAAGTGCAAGGTCACGCATGCCCACTAGGTGGCACAAGTGTCTGGAATTCGATTGCAGTGGCTGGGGCCCCGGCATGCCAAGTCTCTCTCCCTCTCTCTCTCTAAAATAAAAAAAGAAAAAAAAAAGAAATTTCTCTGTCCAAATGTGAGAGCAGCACAAAGATAAATACTTAGATGGCAATTTGATGGGAACAAAATATACATTTGGCCAAACAATAGTAGTAGTTCCCTAGGTTTTATGACCATCACAACCATAGTTTTTTTAAAAAAATATTTTATTTATTTATTTGAGAGAGAGAAAGAGGCAGAGAAAGAGAGAATGGGCATGCCAGGGCCTTCAGCCACTTCAAACGAACTTCAGATGCATGTGCCCCCTTGGGCATCTGGCTTATGTGGGTCCTGGAGAGTCGAATCAGGGTCCTTTGGCTTTGCAGGCAAATGCCTTAGCTGCTAAGCCATCTCTCCAGCCCCCCCACAGCCATAGTTTTTTGACCAAGTTTCCAGTTCCAGGCATGGATTCTCTACCATATTGAGGGCCTCAAATCCAATCAGAGAGCATTTGGCTAACCCTATAGCAGATATGCCACTTTGTACCAGTGGCTGGTTGAAAGTATTGGTAATACAATGACAACTTATCAATAGCTTCTAGATGAGTTCCAACTTGGATTCTCAGTGCCTTGCAACTGAGGCATGTAGTGTCTTCAGCAATCAGATCTTAACTGTCTAGTTCTGGTATTCTTGCCCTTATTCCTGTTCTCAAATTCCCAGGGACAATGGATTGAGTCCTGAAGAAAAATAAAGTGGCTAACTTACAAAAATTCAAATCTTTGTATAGTGTTCACTCCAAAATGCTATCACTACAATCTAGAAAGTTAAAATAATTTGACATATGAAACTCTAATTCAGTCAATTTAAGAGGTTCAAGAAAGTACTTTTTCCAAGATATTCATAGAAATCAAATCTTTGTGCCAATATTAAAAGAATGATTAAATGGCTTTAGGTGCCAGTGCAATAGTTATCTATATGCAAGTTATCAGGAGCTGATTGTCTCCAATTATTCCTTCAAATGTCTAAGAAAGACAAACCATTGACATAAAAAGCTGCTCCTCATTTGCATATTCATAATACCTCAGTGAATCACCAGGACTGGCACTGATGTTGCTTGAATATTAATGCAGGGCCAACAGCTGAGCTGAAGGGCAAAGCAATATTTAGCAACAAACTGCAGTTTCCCTCTATAAATCACAGTGTAACTTACAGGTGGACAGCTATTTAAACAATTTCTATTTATTATTTCACTTCTAATGACAAGATTGTTGCAGATTGTTTTAGAGAATCAAGTCAGACCGGAAAAGGATTAAAGGACAGCTTTTCCTTGTAATTGAAGCCAGGTTTGATCTTGCAGTCTTTTTTTATATGAAACTACAAATCAGGTCTGCTCATGTGCTAAATACCTATGCAATATGCATGCTAGAAGGAGGAACTCAAGTCGCACAGCACACAGAGCTGAAGGGCATCTATTTATACATGCTTTTAAAACTTTCACACTTGCTATCTGTTAACATGCAGATGATTCAGTACTTCTGCTTCAGTTGTCCTTCCCTTTGTCGCTCAAATTTAATTTCTTCCAAAACAAACAACCAACCTCCGTTGCCTACTGACACTATATTTTGTTACAGTTCTTATGAGTGCTAAAATTGAGATTTTGGAACAAAATGCTTAACAGTTTCTTCCAAAAGATGCAGGAGGTTATTTGTGGAAGAATATGTAGAAGGGAGCTAGGTATTTGTACTTTGTGTGTATTTGTACTTTGTGTGTATTTGTAGCATCACCATTACACTTCCATATCAGTGATCACAATATTTTCTTTTACTATAGAATGTTATTTTCCTTATAGAAGCAGCTTATTAGACAAAACACTCAAGTATTTTTATTTTCTTTTCCTAAAGAAGGTGCCAACAGCAGTTTCAGAAAACAAAAAAGAGGAGATAAAACATTATTTCTTTAATAACAATGTCAAGTTCAGAAAATAGACTTTTGTACTTCACTGGTTATCAAATTGTTTTGTTTTATATATTATATTGGATCTCTATTTCAACAATAGTAAATAATAACACCACAACCTCTAATCTTTATCGCACATACACTGTATCCATCATTTTTTGCTGTATAACCAACTACCTCCCAATTCAATATCTTAAAATAAGCTATTATTGTTCATGTGTCTATGGGTTTTATGGGTTTTTGGCTGACCTGTAGGTAGGCCAAATTTAGATATGGCAACTAGAATGTCCCTAATCTCTACACAGTAATATGTGTTAGCTAGAGTGACTTTGTCCCATTAATGGTATTTGCATCATAAATTCTAGTCACTGGGTTAGCAGAGGCACAGATATTTAAGCAGTACATATAATACTCAACGTTTTAGGCTGAGGTCAAGAATATTCAGTTCCTATATATTCTCTTGCTTAACATCAAGCAGAGCAAAAATATGCTTTATCACTTTAGCTAAAGGAAGTGAAAAGTCACTGTGTGTAAACTTGAAACCAGTAATATAATCATTTCATTTAACCTTCAGAACAATCCCATGGGTTTTGACATTATAATTTTAGATCTGCGAACTCCAAACATAGAGAGATTAGAAAACCTGTGTCATATCCCACTGCCAGCATAAAAGAAAGCAGTAGATGACTGACAACTAATCAGATCTTAAACACTGTAATTTTTCTCAAATAGTCTATACCACCTGGTCTCAGAGAATATTTGTATCCTTAGTACACATAATACAACAATATCCAGCATAATTTTCAGCCATCATTATAAAGGTAATGAAATATGATAGAGCATACTAAAACGTGTGCTGTGATAATACTATTAATTCCAAGACTTAAAATGCATTTATAGATGAGACAGAATAAAGATAATATCCTCAGCAAGAAAAATCCAAGGGCCAATTAATGAATTAAATTTCCACTTATGGTTCTTTCCTGATAGTTATTCTTTAGAACAAGAAAGATCATTTTCATTGACAAAAATACCACATATAAAAATGTGATTCATTCTATAAATTAATACCATGCAAATGTAGTTTTATAGATTCAAATACCATTAATCAAAATTTATAAATAGCTATAATGATAGAGAATTTCTATAAAAATAAATTATGTCAATGAAAGTAGAAACACAAGCATATTCCTAATTAATGAATTTCATAGCTGTCTTCTTGACAATCCATAGCAGGGTCCTTTGTGAATAAATGTATATTTTATTGGTTTCATGATTTTTCATGTTTTCATCTTTTATTCTAATAGTGATAAGACAAAATTAAATCTAATCCTATATTTCCTACTGTTCTTTTAAAATTTATTTTATTATTTGAGAAAGAGAAAGAGGCAGAGAGAGAGAAAGAGAGAATTTGGGCATGCCAGGGATCCTAGCCACTGCAAACAAACTCCAGATGCATGTGCCTCTGTGATGGTTAAGTTTGTGTCAACTTGATTTGTTTAGGAATCCACAGACATTCCTCATAAGTGTGTCTCTGAGGTTGCCTCTAGGAATGATTAACTAAAGGAAGAATCCTTCCCCCAGGGGTGAGCCCTTCCCCCAGAGTGTGCGGCCCAGAGTGGGCGGCCCCTCTTGGAGGAGGGGCTGGTTGATAAAAAGAAGCTCTGGGAAAAAAGGCTCTTTCCCTCCCACCTGGCTGCTAGTGCTGATCGCTACTTGCCACTGGGTGCTTGCTGCTTGGTGTTTTCTGCTTGGTACTTGCTGCTTGGTGTTGCTGCTTTCCAGTGTGGACTGAAGACCAGGGTGGACTGAAGAGCAGCATCTCTCCAGGAATCCTCCAGGTCTTCAGTTCCGGATTGGGACTGCTGAGGCCTCCAGCCTCGTGGACTGAGCAGCTACTGGGTTTCTTGACTCTTGGACCTGCAACCTGCTATTGCTGGACTGTGTAAGCTAATCCAATAAATTCCCTTTTAATACAATTCATTCTATCCATTCTGTTCCTCTAGAGAACCCTGACTAATACAGCCCTCTTATGCATCTTGCTTACGTGGGTCCTGGAGAATAGAACTGTGATCTTTTGGTTTTGCAGGCAAACACCTAAACCACTAAGCCATCTCTCCAGCCATCTACTGTTTTTTATTGTATAAAGTATGGCTAAGTAAATAGGAAATATTTTCAAAAGAACATATTTTGGGACATGAAAACAAGAAGACAAAAGTAAATACAAGGACAGTGACATAAATCAATTGTCTAAATAATAAAACTTCCTCCCAAGAGTAAGTAATATGGCTATTTTACTTGAGAATATGGGCAATATACACAAAATTTATAATATTTAAATATTTAAATGAATAGCTAAATGTAGAATTATAAAATAAGTAAGATTTGACTTAGATACTATTATGTTTTCTAGATTAATAATGATACTGAATCACAGTTGGTCCACTTAACACCCCATACTGCAACCTGTTTTTGTTCTGTAAAGAACATGATATGCAATGAATACAGTAATTATTTTTGACAAATGCAATATTATTAATTTTATATCTGTTGTTGCTGTTACCATTTTGTTGCTGGGACAAAACACACAACCAAAAACAACACATCGGAAGAAAGGATTTATTTTGGCTTATGGTCTAGATGGGAAGCTTCGTGATGGCAGGGGAAATCATGAAAACAGAAAGAAGAAAATAAGCCAATCCCACTCCCAGGAACACCATCCCCCCATCAGGGCTCCACCTCCCAAATTGCCACCAGCTGGGGACCAAGCATTCAGAACACATGACTTTATGGAGGACACCTGATTCAAACTACCACACTTATAGACTGTAAAAGTCTGGATTCATATTACTTTCATGACCTTAGTTAAGTTGGTTTACACTATAAAGTCTAGTTTTCTTTTGGTTTTATCTTTAAAAATGCAAACAAAGATTACTGAGACTCACTCTCCATGTTCAGTGCCAGACCCTGTCTCAAGGAGGTCAGGCAGAGAGTGATTGCAAAGGAAACCTGATGTTTTCTTCTGGCCTCTGGACATGTACACAGGGGGAGTGCAGACATGAACACACATGTGTACATACAAAGATACATCATACACATACCATGCATGCTACACAAAATGAGAGAGAAAATAGAATAAAATCTTCCATAATATCCCTTTCCAAATTTTAAGTGAGTATGTGTATGTGTAAGATTATATAATTTTATCCTGTACATAGAATTTTATAAACCTTGAGTATTACTTATGTTAATAAAATTCCTCACAAATAAAAATGGGAATGAACATGTACCTATGTCACTAAACAGTTTAGAGCAGAAAATGAAAATTACTTATAAATACATATCTCAAACTTTCCCTAACTGACAGGTCAATATGATATGGTGTTATTTATCAGATTTTAATCATTCTGGCTACTACCTGCTGAGACAGAACTTCCAGGTTCTTTTTCCCAGATCATTCTTTTTGTGTTTGCATATCATCATTGAAAGTCACAAATGTACTTATGACAGACTCACTTCTACCTCTCCACCTCAAATTTAGCCAGTGATGCTCATATCAAGAAAATGAACCCTCCCCCAGCCAGCTGAGGATACCACTCAACCTCAAGAAGGAATACTGAGGCACACTCACTATCACTTGCATATGATGGTATAGTCCCTCTGAGTACCTAAACGATATCACTTTAGGTGAGGTCCTGAATTGAATATAACTATTATATAGAAATAGAAAGATCATAGTGTGTTTCAGTTTAAGTCTCCATTTAAAGCTCAATTACAAATCATCATACCTACCTGGTGGTGGGAGTCACTGTTTGAGACAGAAAACAAGTTATTTAAGTTGTAAACTCTCTCTCTCCCCCCTCCCACACACACATAGAGAACGGACAGACATGTGCATACAGCCATCACCTCTTACCCTGTCTCCTTATTTTAGCAAGGAATTTAGTAAATACAAGATGTGAAAAGTCACTTATATCCTGTTACTAATCACAAGCCTTTGGAATAGGTTACATGGGTACTGAGTCCCTGTGTTTGGCAGAGGACATACCCTCTGTTGGTGCTATGTGGTCCAATGTTCACTGAGTCCAGTACCTAGAATGTCTCTTTTAATTTGTAGCCCCTTCCTCTGTATGTTGAACCCTGGAGCATTCCAAAAGAACACAATTTAATAGCTCTGGGACAGATTGCTGACATAGGTAATTTCTAAATGTTCTCTATTTAGTTTTAATATGTAGCTTTGCATTAAGAACTATTGCTTCAGGGACTACAGAAACAGCTCGTTGGTTAATTTCTTGAAGAGCTGAGTTCAGTTTCCCAAAACCAGACAAAAAGGCAGGAATAGTGGTTCCCAGTGCTGGGAGGGTGTACATAGGTATCCTGCACCATCCACTGATTCAGAGAATCTGACAAAAACATGTTGTTCTCCATAAAATATGCATTTGCATGTGTTTATAGTTTTAGTTGAATATCCATGTGTATGAACTCGCCTTAAAGATTATTGACCATAGAGGAATAGGATAGAATGGATATGGATGGATGGATAGATAGATGGCTAGATATAAGGACATATTTTAGACTGATATGGGCAGGGCAGTTCAACAATGGCCATCTTCAGGTTGAAGAGTCAAGAACCTTGTAGACTTCTTTGCAATCCCCAAGTGGCCCTAAAGGCCTGGAGAATACCCGGAGAGTCTGCAATCTTCAGTCCACACAGGTGGGGTTTTCCAGCTTAATGAACCTAATCAAAATCATCCCTTACAGACTAATTTAATCTACAGAACCTCTAGGACCAGTCAATTTGACAATTAATATTAACTATCACACAAATCAAGTGTTTTCTGGATTCATTTGTACTTATTTCTGCTTTCCCCAAATCTCTGATAGTAGGATTGTAATTGTGCACTTTATGATACCTAAATCCATATTATTGTGGTAATTACACAGACTTTAATTACAGAAAAATCAGAAAGTGAATTCTATAAAAGAGATTTATTTATAAGTGCTTAGTTTTGAGAAAAATAAAATGACAAAGTTTCATTAACTAATCAACCTGATGTTGAAAATATCTATGTCTAACACTAGAGAATAGCAATAACCCTCTCTTATAGAAGAAAATATGAGAGAAATGTTTCACTAGTCATAGCAAGAGAGTCACAAAATTACTGTGAGCATTTTTAGTAAATAATCACCTCCTCAGAAGTCTGAGTCTCTCATGAGATTTGCTTTTTATTACACTGTAGGGAGGGAGGGGGACTTAATAGGCTGGTATTGCATATATGTAAGTAGAAGAACAGATTAATGGGGATGAAAAGGCCTAAGTGAGGTCGGGGAAGAGATTGAGTAAAGGAAAGGTGGGGGGAAGGCTAGTCAAAATATAATAGGATATAAATAAGCCATATGGAAACCTACTTTTCTGAGCAATGGAACACTCAGAAGCAATAGATTGTAACTAGAAAATTTTCAGTGCCATGGATGGTATAGCTTCCAGTGAGTTGTTGGACAGGGAGGTCACAGATACCCTCAAAACATTGTAGGCCATTGCCGAGGCCCTTGGTTTTCCACCAGGAATAGATGGTAAGACCCTATTGCTGAAAACTCCACATATTTGGGCTGCAAGGTCACTGAGAAATTCCTGCTGGATCTTAGCTGAAAGCCTCCTCCATATGGACCAGCTGACAGAAAGCTGGAAAAAGCTATGCTGCATGCAGTTCAATTGGATAGAGAGAATACCAGTGAAGATATTCAACAGTGGACACTGCAAGCTTGAAATTTGGCCTGCCAGGCCAAATGAGCCAATGGATGCAATAGTGGCATGTCTGTTATGGGGGAAACCAACCACTCTCTAATTGGACTGGAGACCCTCTCCATGGGAGAGAATACATCCCTGATTCTGAAAACCTATAACAGGGGCAGTCATGAGCCCTAGGGGTGTAACGTCTGCTGGTGTCTGGCTAAATGTTTATACTATGCTCACCAAACTGCCCAGTAAGCACTTCTCTTAATGTCCATACCCACATATTAATGCTACTCTTACTTTTGGTTAGAGAAGCTTCTCTCTTCAGATGTTGGTGACCTTGGGATAACTCAGAAGCACCATGGTGCTGAGAAGAAGGGACAGAGGAGTGTTCAGCACTGAGCCATCTCTAACACACCTTCCAAGGCTCAGGGTCCATTGCCGAAGAGGTGGTGGAAAGAATTTAAAAGCTAAAGGAAGAATAGGACTCCTTACAACGTGCTCCTCTAGACACAAATTGGCCTGGATATCCATGACCTCACAGTGCCTGACACTACCTACACAAAACCATCATAATAGGAGGAAAAGATCATGACATCAAACTGAAAAGAGAGACTGATTGAGAGGGGGAGGGGATATGATGGAGAGTGGAGTTTCAAAGGGGAAAGTGGGGGGGGGAGGGAGGAAAGTACCATGGGATATTGTCTACAATTAAGGAAGTTGTCAATAAAAAATAAAAAAAAATAGTAAAGATTCTTTTTTGATCACATGCATTTATCATTTCTTTCTCTTGAAAAATTCCTGAAAGGCTAGTAAATAAAAAAATTCAAGCATAACAAAACACAGCAATGAAGGACAACCCTAAATTCAATTAGTGGTTAGAGTGGAATCAGTATAGAGTGGGAATTCGTAACTGTTGAAGCAGGGCACTGGTAGCTTCTCTGAAAAGATGGTGCTTTGCCATGGTCCTTGGATTGCCAGAAACATCATCGGCCCCCAGAAGTCATTAGGAGAGTAAATTCATGGCTCATTTGTAGGTTCCTGAATTATACTGTATGGTGTTGGAAATAGGATGAGTGTGTGTGTGTATGCACATAGGTGTGCAGGGGTAGGTGTGTGTGTGTGTATGCGTGTGCACATGTGGAGCCCACAGAGAAACCTTGGGTGTGTTGCTTCATTAGCTCTTTTTTTTTTTTTTTTTTGAGGCAAGGGCTCTCACCAACCTGGAACTTACCTAGGAGGACTGGCCACCGAGTCCCAGGGATCCTCCTGTCTCTATCTCTTCAGCTCTAGGATTACAAACCATGTCATTGTATCTAGCACTTTTCAAATGTGGGTTCTCGGGGATCAAACTATAGACCTCACGCTTGCAAGGCAAGCACTTTACTGACCAAGCTATCTCCCTCGCCCTGGCAATCTGTACTTAATAAGCGTACTTAATAAGAGAAGTTCTTTGGATCTCAGATTTTTTTTTTCAAGTTTGGGAAAATTTGCATATACTTAATGAGATTTTCTTGAGGAAGGGACCCAAGTCTGACATGCAATTCATTCAGGCCTCATAGTAAAGATTTTTTTCTAGCTGAAAATGGGAGAATAAATGAAAATGAAGACAAATCATAAGACTTGGTTATACAAAAGTAGAATCAATGGATTTTTCCAACAACATCAACTTGTTTTGCATGGAATGATTAGGACATTTCAGTTTAGGTAAATAATTCATTCTGTGGATTTTGATTATTGCCACAATTGCCTGAAGAGTGATACAGAAAGTGAAAACAGGGGGATAAAAAGGAAGGGGGAAGAGATAGATTATATAAGTAAACCTTTGTTTCTATGAATAACTTCAGATGTTACCCTATGACCTGCAATAATATGAAATACAATGACCTTTTAATTCCAGCACTTGGGCAGAGGTAGGAGGATCGCCATGAGTTTGAGGACACATGGTGAATTCCAGGTCAGCCTGAGCTAGAGTGAGACTGTGGTAATTTGAATAGATGTCCCCCAATATATTCAGTGTTTTATTAGTTTGTAGTTTGCATCTGCAGCCACCTGGATGGAGGCAGTATTACTGGGTGTATCTTAAGGTGTGGTGGTCGGTTTGAGATTTCAATCTAAAGATATGCAAAGTGTGCCTAGCTGGAGTTCCTGAGGTATGTTGTGGCTTTTGGCTGTGGCTTTGCTCTCTGTTTTTGGTCCTGTGAAAAGCAGGCCAGCTTCTTCTGCCATTATAGAACTTCCCCTGGATCTGTAAGCTACAATAAAATCCCTTCCTCCATAGCTGTGCCTGGTCTGGAAGTTCATCTCAGTGAACCTGAAGCTGTCTGCTACAAAGACCCTACCTCGAAAAAAAAAAAAATTATAAAGAACAAAAAGGAAAAGAAAAAAAAGAATGTGAGTTAAAAACACAAATTTGAAAAGTCAAAGCTACTGTAATGGACATGGATGGACGGATAGATAGATAGATAGATAGATAGATAGATAGATAGATAGATGTAATGACATGTTTTAGAATGGCTACATGATATGGGCTGGGCAGTCCAACAATGGCTACCTTCAGGTTAAAGACTCTAAAAACCTTGTAGACTTCTTTGCAATCCCCAAATGGCCCTAAAGGCCTGGAGAATACCCAGAGAGCCTGTAATCTTCAGTCCACAGAGGTAGGCTAAAGAAGCTGGAATCTGTTCAATGCTCATGAAGGACGGAAGCAACAGGGTAGATATTCTCACCAGTAAGAAGCCAAGGCAGACATGCTTAAGCAATTCTTTTTCCTTGAGGATACAGGCATATATGAGAGAGAGAGAGAGAGAGAGAGAGAGAGAGAGAGAGAGAGAAGGATCTTTTCTTTAAAAAGTAGGATAGCACTACTCAAACTAATTGGCAACTTTTCAATTAATGCAATATGAATTGAATACCTCTCACTCTCACTGCCATTAAATACATCCCACATTGTAATCTCAAAAGTGATATGGGGGCTGGAGAAATGGCTTAGCAGTTAAGGCGTTTGTCTGCAAAGCCAAAGGATCCCAGTTCGATTCTCCAGGACCCATGTAAACCAGATACACAAGGGGGCACATGTATCTGGAGTTTGTTTGCAGTGGCTGGAGGCCCTGGCATGCCCATTCTCTCTCCCTCTCTCTCTCTCTGCCTCTTTCTCTCTCTCAAATAAATAAATAAATAAATAAAATATATTTTTAAAAAGTTATATGGTATATTATGTAAGTATGGATTTTTTTCCATTATCATAAGCATTCTTGTAGGTGGCAACTATATCCTACTTAGCATTATATTCCTATTTTAAAATCTATATTCTTATAAACATTCATATATCTATTGAAAGCATATTAAAGTTTATGAAATAATCATGGTCACCTCAAGGTTCAAACATGAAACTGGATAAATGACAGAGTGGAATTCACAGTGCTACCCCATAGAACAAATATAATACAATTAAAGGAAACATAGCAATAACACACTAAAAGGGAGAATTTTGTGCATAGGTTTTGTATTAGGAAATGAAAATCTTGGGGATGGGGACATGTCCTAGTTATATGTCTTGTGTTGGGAGATTAAAATCTTTGGACTGTAGAAATGTCCCAGTGGACAAAGTATGTTGTGTGGCATATGTACATGCATGTGCCCAAGTGGTATCCCATGCACTAGCCTTCACTGGTGTGATTGAAATATCTGGTGTTCTGCTCCATTGCTCTCCCATCCCATCCATATTTGAGCCATAGTCACTTACTGATCCAGGAGCTTACTGGTTTTCATGAGCTCTAGTGATTCTCTGGAGTCTGTTCCCATAAAGACGAATATTACAGATGTGCATGTTCATGCCCAGTTGTTTATGTGGGTCCTGGGGATTCAACTCAAGGAATCTCTCAGGCCTCCTCAGGCCCTCATGTTTACACAGGAAGTTATTTTAACCACTAATCCATCTTTCCAGCCTCCATGCATTAATTTCTAAGACTATAAACTGAACTGATAAAACCACCATGCTATTTTAGCAATAAAACATGATTTTCAAGGCATGCCTCATGAATTTGGAGTACTCCTTCTTAAAACCATAGGCAGATACAATGTAGATTACATCTCAAGTTGCCTCAACCACAGGATAAAGGAGCTTTAGTATTTATATTCTTACATCCATATGAAAAGCCTTCAGTAGTTAAGCACTATGCCTTAGGGATCATAAATTATCAGGCACTTCTGGCTCTCTCTGGACAGACACAGCAGTTCTGCATCCAGAGTGGAGTGAAGTGAAATCTCACTGGAGAATCATATTCAAACTAATAGGAAAAAAGACAGGACATAAGTGCTGGTTCCTCCCGGCAGGTAGAGCGGAAGAAAGAGCCGATCCAGCAGCTTTTCTTGAGGCTGAGCAGGATGATGGGTGTCGGTGGCTCAGACCCCCCCCAAAAAAAACACCGGAGAGAAAAACACACTGAGCCAGGAGACTTGTCGAGGCAGGAACTCATTTTATTGTAATGAGAAGGTGTATATATAGTTTTGAGAAAGAGGGTGGGTCTCAGGATGGGAAAAAGGTGTAAGGGCCAATAGTATTTCACCATGTCAGCAGTAGCTGGGCGGAGGCAGTTTTGGCTTAGGCCTTGCTGAGTCACTCTTAAGCGGAAGTAGGCCAAAGACAGGTCGCTAAACTCTAGTCAGGCTCAGGAAGTTCCACTAGGCCTCACACCTGGGCCTCTTAAGCAGAAGTAGGCCAAAGACAGGTTGTTAAACTCTAGTCAGGCTCAGGAAGTTCCACTAGGCCTCACACCTGGGCCTCTTAAGCAGAAGTAGGCCAAAGACAGGTTGCTAAACTCTAGTCAGGCTCAGGAAGTTCCACTAGGCCTCACACCTGGGCCTCTTAAGCAGAAGTAGGCCAAAGACACTAAACTCTAGTCAGGCTCAGGAAGTTCCACTAGGCCTCACACCTGGGCCTCTTAAGCGGAAGTAGGCCAAAGACAGGTTGCTAAACTCTAGTCAGGCTCAGGAAGTTCCACTAGGCCTCACACCTGGGCCTCTTAAGCGGAAGTAGGCCAAAGACAGGTCGCTAAACTCTAGTCAGGCTCAGGAAGTTCCACTAGGCCTCACACCTGGGCCTCTTAAGTGGAAGTAGGCCAAAGACAGGTCGCTAAACTCTAGTCAGGCTCAGGAAGTTCCACTAGGCCTCACACCTGGGCTCAGGCCAAAGTTCTAGTCAGGCTCAGGAAGTTCCACCTCACACCTGGGCCTCTTAAGCGGAAGTAGGCCAAAGACAGGTCGCTAAACTCTAGTCAGGCTCAGGAAGTTCCACTAGGCCTCACACCTGGGCCTCTTAAGCGGAAGTAGGCCAAAGACAGCTAAACTCTAGTCAGGCTCAGGAAGTTCCACTAGGCCTCACATCTGGGGCTCAGGAAGTAGGCCAAAGACAGGTTGCTAAACTCTAGTCAGGCTCAGGAAGTTCCACTAGGCCTCACACCTGGGCCTCTTAGGGCCCAACACATAAGGGGATAGGTTATGATTATAACATGGATAGAACAGATGGCACTTACCAATTGTACAAAAGCACACTATAAAGGAAATAATTACAAAAATAATAGTCATGATACCTTACTGCATCACTAAAATTTATTCTACTCATATAATAAGAAAAAAATTCTGCATCATTAATAAATCATTACATTCTTGCATTTCATCAAAAGAACTCTAATATTTACTGTTTCTTTTTATAAATCTATGTGTACTGTGGTGTGTGTGTGTGTGAGTGCAGGTGTGTGCATGCCACACTGTATCTATGGAGGTGAAAGCACAACTTCAGGCATCAGTCCTCTCCACCTTGATTGAAGCAAGGCTTCTTGTTCTTAACCCCTTCCTCCTCACCCCACCCCATATGCTTCTGTGGGTTTCCCCATGTCTGGTCTGTCTCCCAAACTTTCCATAGAAGCAATGGTTTTATAGGTTCCCTAGCACATCCAGTATTTACATGAGCTCTGGGGATCTGAACTCAAGTTATTATTGAAAGGTATATATTTATTCTCACCATTCTTCCTGTTCTGTAGTGCTTCCTATTTCCCCTTTACTCACTTTTTTTTTAACTGTTATTTGAGTATGGTGGGCGTGCCTGGTGGGTGGTGCTGGATGCATGGATTGCAACCACTGCTATTGGGGCTGCAAGCTCCTCAGTGGGATTCTGGCCATTTTCCTCCTTTCTGGTGGATCTTGGTCTCTCCTTCTTCCCCGCTTTATCTCAGGAAAACCTTTACTCCTGCTGGTTTGGCATGGCTCCTATGCCACCATCTTAATCGGAAGTCCTTCCCTGATGTTTTCTTTTGTTTCTGAACACATTGTTTTAATCAAGACTCTGATTTCAAATAAAAAGCACACAAGTGAAGCTCAGTTAAACTAATGCGATATGTACTGCCTAGAATATCTGCAGAAGGTAGAGCTGGGGCTGGCCTAAGAGAGCTCTGAAATCAGTTGAGATTTCCTCTCCATCTGTCATCTCTGCTTTTCTCCAGGTGCCAAATTACCCCCTCAGAATAATATCTCTTTGAGAAGTTAGTTTTGGCTACAGGCTCTTTGGAATTTACACTCATTTTATACTTTGAGTAGTACTGATACTGTTAGCTTCAGCTTCATAGTACCTACTAATCAGAGAAAAAAATCTCCATGGTCTACTTGAATCCAATGACTATGATTTAGCCCAAATGAATTGGAAAGGTAGTATACTGAAGTTCTGAGGCAGCTCAATATGCACCGCGCTAGCAGTCTCAATCCAGAGAGTTCTACTGTATTACAGTAGTCACAGTTATGGTTACTTAGCAAAATATAAACTATATGGTCATCCTAACTTATGTTTGCTTACAGTAACAGGGTAAACTCTACTGCATTGTTACTTCCAAGCACCTTAATAAAATCTTGTTAACGGTTTAAAGAAATAAACTTTCCAGTTCTTGTAGGTTTTATTTTTACTTAAGGTATCTTGCTCTGCCTTAAATTTCTACTACCATGGTTCCGATTTACCTTACAATAACCTTCAGTAACATTAAGTAACACCACATGTAATTTTAATAAGAATGCTCTATGAGAAATTTGTGCTATGCTTTAAAGTTTACACTCCCCATTTCTGTCATATTTGCCTTTAACCTTAAAGGGGAAGCACTCCAAAGTCACGAAAAGAATGTATTTGTAAACATTAAAGTGAGCATGTATATCTGTCAGTATTTAACCCATCAACTTTTAAAATGTTTTTATGTTTTTACTTATTTATTGATACAGATATAGAGAGAATGGCTGTACCAGGGCCTCCAGACACTGCAAATGAACTCCAGACACATGCACCATCATGTGCATCTGGCTTACATGGAATCTGGGAATTCAAACGTAGGTCCTTAGGCTTCACAGTCAAGTGCCTTAACTGTTAAGCAATCTCTCTAGCCTGCCATCATCTTTTGGTAACAGTTTCTCTCTTACTTCAGATGAGAACCTACTTTCAGTGATATCAATCCAAAGGAAGGTAAACCAAAAGGCAGGAAATCCAAAGCCAAGAGGTGTTCCACTAAGTTCTGAAAAAGTCCTGCCCACCCTTTGGATTTTCTTGAGATTATGCTGTCACATTTTAGGGTGCTAACAATGCCTTTGTCTTCTTTTTCTTGCAACAAAAATAATTCTCACTGAAATAGATAATTATTCAGTATTATAAATACATTTATAGAGTATCATTTTCAAAATAATTTATGTCCTGAATAAAATGAAACATCAAAGCATGTCAATTTCTAGAAAAAATGAACTCAAAACAAAGTATTGAAATTTAAAGGCTACACTAAAAGAAGTTTTAATTAAGCTTATAAACAACCCATCTTCAAATAAGATAAAAAGTCTCAGAAAGAAAATAAGTTTATAAGAGAAACTAAAATGACATATTAAACATGAGAAACTGACTTGTTTGAGTTGCTGTCAACTATTGTGTACAATATTTAATATTAGCATGGCAATATTCTTTGAGAGTGATAGCTGATACAGGGTGTCTTATCCAACGTTTGTCATAGAGACAAAATAATACAAAGCCCAAAGGCTGCATTGTTTGGGTAATCACTTTTGATCATTGTCCTGCCTATCCTAATTAATTATTCAGTGGCATTCACATCATTTCCCTGGCTTGCAATCAGTTTAAATACAACATCTGCCAAGTAGACCACTCAAGAAGATGAAGAACACTACATTTTCTTACACAGTCCCTGTATAATGTTGTAGCAATTTCATTAGGTCTTAGATTTTCATTTTAAGAAACTCAAAACTTCAAGTTTCACAGCCACTGACTCTTTGAAGCTTCACGGAGAGATGAGAGTGTTGCAATGCATTACAATAGGAAAGCCTAAAAAGGATAAATGGATTGAGTACTACAGCCAGTTAATCACTTTGAGAAAATGGCCTTCATCTATACCAGGAATAAATGAGGTTGGCAAAAACTTATTTCTGCCTAATGCAGTCTAAAGACTTGAAGCCAAGATAAATATAGTGTATAATCTTATATTTCATAAATAAAATAAAAACGCTCAATTTCAGTTAAAGAACTCAGGGTTATCTCCTCATATCTCCCATGTTTCCTTTTCATGTGTCAATTTTTTTCTTTACAGTTGAAGGGATGAGGAAAAATGTCTGCATAATATTTGAATTACTTATGAAACTAGCAACTTCTTTTATACTATATTAGATTGATGAGCCATGAAATTCCTTTGTAGGATTCCTGGCTCGTATGCATAGCTGAGACCTATCACTATTCTTACAAAAGCCCTGTAGAGTTTATTACATTTCCTTACCTCTCCAGCATCTCTCTCTCTTGCGCGCACACACACACACACACACACACACACACACACACACACACACACATCATTCCTAAAACAAGACAGCTAACAAATGAATTATATTCTGGTATTTATTGGATTTTTTTCACTTGCTCCCCCACACATGCACACAACCTTGGCTGGTTATATTTTTATTGCTATCCACTTTCTTGAAAGTTCTAGATGAATCTGATGATTGATATAAGCTATGGATATAGCTTTCATTTAAGAACAATGTCATCAACAATGAAAGTATTAATAAATATAATCATTACTAACTTCAATGAGCCCTTTCTATATACCATATTGTCTTACTTAATTTATCATTACTATATGCTAAGAACTTATACATAATTAACATATTCATTCACAAATTCTCATAACATCCCTTTCTAGAAATATGATACTATATATAATATCCTTGTCTTATAGGTAAGGCAACTGAGGCACAGTGTTTAAATATGTTGCTCAAGATTGCACAATTAGAAAGTGAATTTGCAAATTTATGACCAGGAAGCCTGTAATTGGAAATAATACTGTTAACTATCTTAACTCACAAATTTCCAAATTTTTCCAAATACAAATAATTCTTAGAATCAATTCAGTGAATTAGGATAGCACAATACTTAAAAATATTTTATAAAAGACAGTTTTCTATGCATCATGCTATGTGACATTCCTTGGGCTCCAGTATAAAAAATTAGTTGTAAGATTGAAATACATATATAGCACTATTTAGGAGATAACTTAACAAATATATGTGTGATTAATAACACATTTCTATGGATTTATTGCTTTCAATAGATGACGTTTATTTTATTTATTATAATCTTCCTGTGTCATTGCAAGAATATACTTTGTGTTTATTGAAAATATTATCTTTGTGGATGAGAATGTACTTCAGTAGTGGAACGCTTGCCTCTCATGCTCAAGATTCTGGATTCCAGGCCTGGTGAGATGGCTTAGCAGTTAAACATTTGCCTGTGAAGCCTAAGGACCCTGGTTCAATACTCGATTCCCCAGGCCCCCCTAAGCCAGATGCACAAAGTGGTGCGTGCATCTGGAGTTCGTTTGCAGTGGCTGGAGGCCCTGGCATTCCCATTCTCTTTCTATCTATCTGCCTCTTTCTCTCTCTGTCTATGTCACTCTCAAATAAATAAAAAATAAACAACAACAAAAAAGATTCTGGATTCCATCCCCAGTACCACAAAATAAGCAATTCAAACATTGTATGAACACTTTTTGCTTAGACACAATTAGAAATAGTAGAGGGCTGGAGAGATGGCTTAGCGGTTAAACACTTGCCTATGAAGCCTAAGGACCCCGGTTCGAGGCTCGATTCTCCAGGGCCCACATAAGCCAGATGCACAAGGGGGTGCATGCATCTGGAGTTCGTTTGCAGTGGCTGGAGGCCCTGGTGCACCCATTCTCTCTCTCTCTCTCTCTCTCTACCTGCCTATTTCTGTATCTCTCTCTCTCTCAAATAAATAAATAAATAAAAATAAAATATTAAAAAAATAGTAGAATACAAGAAAACTAGGCCCTAAGATTGAGAATAAAAGTACAGAAATAGAATTCATCACTGTAGCTAGTGGAGAAATAGTCAGATAATATAACATTATAAACTAAACAACAAGGTCTTGCCATCTTGTTCTGGTGAACAATCAAGAGCATTGTCAATAGCCTGTATTGCTTTGTG
This sequence comes from Orientallactaga sibirica, assembly GCA_036365145.1. Lineage (NCBI taxonomy): Eukaryota > Metazoa > Chordata > Mammalia > Rodentia > Dipodidae > Orientallactaga > Orientallactaga sibirica. Next base: position 1,522,793 of record JAEOAD010000840.1, read on the forward strand.
ATGGCGGCAGGGGTGGGGGTGGGGAGTGGGGGGGGCGCACTCAAAGAATTTTCTGGCCAACAATTCACTGGGAAGTATTTATGCCAGATACTGAAAACCTAGTCAAAAGCCTATGACTAGGGAGGTCATAAATGATGTTTGTGCCCATCAAATTTTCCTGTAAATAGTTATGTCTATGCCCATAGATTAATGCTGCTCTCGCTCTCACCTAACACTAAATGGCCCATCTATATTGTCCCCTCCAAGACTCAGGGAACAATGAAGAAGAGGGGTCAGAAAGAATGTGAGAGCAACAGGATGTGGAGGTGCTATGGAATGCTTTGATCCAGATGTAACATGGTCATTGAAATCATGACCTCACAGTTACTGTAATAACCTGTCTGTCCAAGACCCACAAAATACTGGGCCCAACAATATTCATTCATGGATTATGGAGGAGGGTATGAGGCTCTCATCCCTCCTTTCAAAAGTTATAGGCAGTTAATGTTGGCTGGGATGATGGGAGACATTTTCTGTAGAGGTATAGTCACTATGGGTCCCACCTGTGCCTGTGCAGACAGCCCTAATTAGACTAAAGCGATAATGCCTACATACAAAGAAAAAAAGAGAGATCACAGGAGATGGAGAAGGCAGTCAAGAGAGCTAATGAGAGGAGATTCTGAATAACATACAATATATATATATATATATATGTGTGTAAAAGTTGTCTATAAATAGAGGCAAAAGAGCAGTGGGAAGAATGTCAACTTTTCCCAAGCCAATTTATATGTACTGATGAAAACCTAAATGGAATTGCTTTTATGAATATCCTCACTTTTAATTTTTATTTATTTGCAAGCAGAAGGAGAGAGAGAGAGAGAATGGGCATGCCAGGGTCCCTAGCCTCTGTAAACAAACTCCAGATGCATGTGCCTCTTTGTGAATCTGGCTTTATGTGAGTTCTAGGAAAACGAACCCAGGTCATTAAGTTTTGCAGGCAAGTGCCTTAACTGCGGAGTCCTCTCATTTCTCCAGCTCAGAATGTCCCAGTTTTTTTTTTTTTTTTTTTTTTTTTTTTTTGGTTTTTCGTGGTAGGGTTTCACTCTAGCTCAGGCTGACCTGGAATTCACTATGTAGTCTCAGGGTGGCCTCGAACTCAGGGCGATCCTCCTACCTCTGCCTCCTGAGTGCTGGGATTAAAGGCACGTGCCACCACGCCCGGCTGTCCCAGTTATTTTAAGGGAGGATGTCATATAGTCCAGGCTTGAAACTCATTCTGTAGCCTAGGCTGGCCTCAAACTCATGGTGATCCTTCTACCTATCTCCCATGTTCTGGCCATGTAAATGTGAGCTACCATGCCTGGCATGTGGGTTTTTAATTTTTTTTTTCTTCTTGTACCAAGTATGATTGCTTATCATTCAAAGCAAATATATCATTTTGATCAAGAAAACAGATAGACTATTGAAGAGTTCTGAACATTCCATTATCACCTTTGCCTGTGCAAGCAATTCCTCATCTATTGGCTGAGGAAGATAATCTTTCTTGTCTTAAGATTTACATGACTGGCCTTGAACAACCAAATTCTATATAGTCTGATGGGAACAGATTGAATTTTAGAGCAGTAATAATGAAAAGAAGCATAAAGCAAATATATTTGTGGGAGTTTACTAAAAGTTATTTTATAAAAGGCTAGCAATAGCAATGGAAATAGATTACACAAAACATGGGATCAAGAAGGGTATACTATACTTTTAGATCAGACTGATAATTTTATCTGTAAAAATTTTGTCAAGTTTATATATCCAACATGCCAGTTGACCAATATAAAATCAGATGTGGTTATGCTAAACACTTGAAATCTTTTAGATACAGTATAGAACATAGTCAAATTGTGGAGGAATAAAATGTTGTCTAATCCATGTCCATTTTCAAAGCAAGTCTCATGTTTTACCAATGCCTTCAGGAAGGTATAAGTGATGAAAACACACAAAGACTTAAAGAGTACTGTCTTGGATCTAGGCCAGGAAAGCTGGCAGGATCAAATGCAATTTAATTGCCTCCTTGAACTTCGTGGGATCATAAGGTTGCAGAATGCAATTAACCATCACAAACAAAGTGGACATAGTTATCACAACAGGTGACAGAGAATACATGCTAATCAACTGTCAAAGGATGATCGAACTTGCAAAAATATCAGACTATCTCTAATTAATCATAGCTTATGTTACATCTGATTTGATTTTCACAATCAAATGAAGAGCAAAATGAAACAAAACTTTAGATCTGCACAAAGCCAGTAAGAAGACAATAAGTTTTTTTTTTTTTTTTTTTTTTTTTTTTGCCATTTTAAATCCTGAGTCAGTTCTCAGGCTCAGGACAATCAGTCTGCATTAGCAGAGAAATATTTCCTACAACACTGCAAGTAAGTACTCTGTATCTCTTTGTAGGCTCATCAAAGTGACTTATACAGCTGAACCTGAGTCACTGGGTGATGAGACAGGGAAATCCAAACATTTCAGGTGCCATTGTAAAAGGCATTGATTAACACTCAGTTTTGAAGACACAGATGTCACTACTATCTGGAATGGAAATGCACGGTGCTCAGATTTCAAAAGAAAATTCCATCTGAATCTATATGATCAAACAATGTAGGTAAAGATTTGTGCATGCATATGTGTATTAAAATAAACACCCATTCATAGAATATGAGAATCTTACCATTGGTCCAATATTACATAAAGAAAATTTCAAGCAGAAGCCTTTGAAAATCCTGTTTTCCTGCCACAATGGTGAATTGAGCAACCCCAATAGACTAGAACCACTGTAAATGAATCAAAATAAGTGAGGCTGGTAATTGTCAGCATATCACTATTTGGTTCTTCATTCACGCAGCACAGAATGTTTATGGGACTTGGGGAAGGATAGTATATTACCATAACTTTAATGAGGCAATTACTCCAACTGTTGCTGTTGTTATGGATGTGTTTACTTCACCAGAGAAAACCAACATAGATCTTGGCATTCGGTATTCGTCTATTGATTTTGTGAATGCATGCTTTTCCATTTCAACAAACCGAGTCAACCAACCAGAAGTATTTTGCAATTAACTTGGGTAAGTTTCTTCAGTTTGCCTCTTTTGACAGCTTTCCCCAGACATTCCTCCACTTAACTTCCTGACACACAAAATACTACAGGTTCCCTGTAGGAAAGTGGAAGAGTAGGCCAAACATTTGTAAAACAAGAGGGTCATGGTTTGTAAGACCTTTTTAATGATATGGAGAAGCACAATTGTGTGAATGTGTATGCTTCTGGCTAGTTTTAAATGCTCTATCGTGCTTGGAATTACAGTGACCAGTTAACCAGATATTAGCGATCTCAAAGTATGCCATGTTGTGAATGACAACACTAATAAAACACTGCCAGGCCTCTGTCTGAGAAAGGACCTTGCATTATATCTTGGAACACAGAAACAGTTTTCTATAAAAACTGATTGTCTGTTCTATGAGAGCAACTATGATGCCTGGTAGACATCTCGATATGTGATGAGATAGACATGATTGGTGACCTTCTGAATATTATTTTTGGGGGGAGATAATGCTTTTTTAGTTTTGTTGTTTCATTTGTGGTACTGGGCATTGAACTCAAAACTTTATTATGTTAGGTGAGCACTTTACCACTGAGTCCCGTGTGCATCTTATGAAGATTGGTTTTATTTAAAAAATAACAAATTAAATGTAGTAATATTTTGATGGCCTTCAAAAGTAAAGAGAAATGTATCAGTGAAAGCTTACAAGAGAGTTAGACCTAATCTAAGGAATGGAGGATAGTTCCCAGTTGGAGTAAATTTCATTCACAATAGCCTTGTTCAAGAACAAGATAATAAATTACAAACTCGAGAAAGTTAAATTTGATAGGGAACCAGAGAATGAGTAAAGCATCGTGAAGGATGAAGATCATGGAAAGGAGGTTATATTATTCAGGCCATACTTGGAATTTCCACCTTTCTTCTAAGAAGATGAAACTTCAGTATTTTTCAGCAGATGACTGATAAAATTATAAGTAAACTTTCTCATGATATGAGAAAGGTTTGCAAGAAGATAAGGCAAAATACTTAAAATAATCACAAGAGATATAATGGGAATTCTTGTTAGAGAAATAGTGACATAGTTAGAAATACATGGATGACAGAGAATGGTATGAGGAGACATGATGAAAAGGATTATATCAATATCCCTATTACAATTATAATTTTCTGAGTTGTATATCTGCCTTTTTGAGAGTGCCATTCTCCAAACAGAGCACTGATGAGAGATCATGACTATGTATAGTGGGGAAGAGAACAATGCCAGGGACTTAGAGGAGAAACACTTCTAGGTGCCAGAGATTTATTGCGTTTCATTGCTACTCAAATGTCTTTTGGTGGATGGTTTCTAGTCTCACTTCTCTTTAAGGCTTCTCCTGGGACTATAATACTGTAGTAGCTCATTTCTGCTGTAATAAAAAGCTCTGTGGTGGTGAGACACATGCCTATAATCCCAGGACTCAGGAAGCTATGGCAGGTAGATCCTGACTCCTTCCCTGCTCCTCTTCTATGAGAGAACATCAACAGGCTCCATCTGGAGTGAGTCTTGTGTGAAGTTAGAGCTGCTTCTGATAAAGATGGCTACTGTTTTTCTCAACATTATGCAATATTCTCTATCAGGCCACAGATATTCTTTGACAAAGGGAAGATCCTTTGAAAAAGGGATTTCTCAGGAGTTACGTACTATGAACATATCTGCTTATATAAATCATTTATGCCTTATACTTGCATCATTTCACCTGGTATTTAAGAGCCTTTGAGTACACCAGACTTTATAGCTTGGTGTAATTGAATGAATACAGTTCAAGTTGAACAAATGGAGTCAATATTCCCACAGTTCCCTTTTCTACAGATGGTTTTTGTGAAATGATCAAGAGCTCCGGCTGAAAAAGAAAATAAACTTGCTAAAGCAGACATGACTTTGCCATAAAAGTCTTGTCTTCCTCCATGATTTTCCTTTCATGATTTACAATGGGCTTGACAGCTCATCTCCACCTGCTGCTGATACTGAAAGCCCCATGTTATATGAGGCGGGATAGAAAGACAAGGAAAATTGTAATGACATGGGAAGAGGGGCACAACTCTTCTTTTATTGATAAGTAGAAAAGTGGAGACTTCAGACATCAAAGGACTCCAAACTTCCATTATCACTGGTAAGGGGGAAATTTTCCATCAAAATAATAACCTTGAAGATTTCATACTCTATATTTAGCATTCCTAAGTGTATGACACTACCTGCCCCAAACTTTGTTTACTAAAAAAATCCTTTAAACTTTAACATGGAGGCAAGTTACATGCTTTAAGCAATGTTAAAGAGAAGAGAGGAGTGGTCTTCTAAACATTAAGGAATGTGAGAGGAGCCACCACATCCTTTATGAAACACACACGTCACCCTCTTTTGAGGGGTAACTTTTCCTTTCCCTTGGGGACTCTAACTCTCTAGATGCCACATTTGTTTTATCAGGTGTACTTTCCTTATTCCCCTTCTTGAACCACTCTTTTCTTTAACCTTTTAACAAAAATTTCAACTTTGCATCACCAATTGGCTCTATGCAGAACTCATTCTAACACTGGAGCACAGGTCTTGGGATTTTACCTGTGTAAATTCTCCAAAAAAGGACCTCTCCAGGTTGATGAGAGTAGGAGTAATGGGTTAAGTCAGACTAAACAGGAATACACGTTGCCTTCACTGACAGTATATCATGTTTCATACTGATTATCCAACACCTTGACCCAGCTAGAGAGGCTTTCTTTGCTCTGGACCATTCTAAAACAAAGAAAGAAAAAAATCAACATCAGGGCTGCAGAGATTGCTTAGTGGTTAAAGCACTTACCAGCAAAGCCAAAGGACCCCAGGTTCTATTCCTCAGTACCCATGTAAGCCAGGTTCACAGGGTGGTGCATGTATCTGGAGTTTGTTTGCATTGGCTAGAGGTCCTGGTGTGCCCATTCTCTCACTCTCTCTCTCCTTCTCTCTTTCTCTCTCTCTTTCTCTCTCTCAAATAAATAAATAAGTAAAATATTTTTTATTGGAGAGTGATAGAGACACAGCTAGGAAGATGATAGATAGATAGATGATAGATAGATAGATAGATAGATAGATAGATAGATAGATAGATAGATAGAGAATGGGCACCCCAGCAGCCTCTCAGCCACCGTGAATGAACTCCAGACACGTGTGCCTCCTTGTGGGCAAGTGCAGCATTGTGCCCTTGCCTCACTTGTTGTGTCTAGCTAAACGTGGGACCTGGAGATTGGAACTGGCATTCTTAGGCTTGGCAGGCAGGCGCCTTAACCACCAAGCCATCTTTTCAGCCCAAAGAAAATATTTTTAAAAAATCAACATCAGATCCGGGTGTGGTGGCGGACGCCTTTAGTCCCAGCACTTGGGAGGCAGAAGTAGGAGGATTGCCATGAGTCTGAGGCTGCCCTGAGACTATATAGTGAATTCCAGGTCAGCCTGAGCTAGAGTGAAACCCTACCTTGAAAAACCAAAAAAAAAAAAAAAAAATCAACATCAAGGGTTGGAGAAATGACTTAGCAGTTAAGGCGCTTGCCTGCAAAGCCAAAGGACCTAGGTTTGATTCCCCAGGACCCACGTAAGCCAGATGCACAAGATGCCACGTGTCTGTAGTTCGTTTGCAGTGGCTGAAGGCCCTGGTGTGCCCATTCTCTCTCTCTCTGCCTCTTTCTTTCTCTCTCTCCCCTGTCTTTCTCTCTCTCTGCCTGTGTCTCTCTCAAATAAATAAATAAATAAATAAATAAATAAATAAATAAATAAATAAAACATCAACAAAAATTAGCCCTTGTTTTATCCAGCCAATAGATCTAGCTAGAAGGACATAATGTTCTCAAGACATTTCCCAAGAATGTTTAGGAAGTAATAAGAAAATCCTTTATTTTGTGCTAGATCATAAAAACTATCCTGGAGTTGTACATACCTGCTCTCTTCCGTTCCTGAAACCATAATGGTGAATTTAGGGTATTGCCTTTTTCTCCCTGGATTCTCTTGTAAGAAGTCATCCCCATTTGGTCTACTGCAATCATCTATAGGCGGGAGGTAGTGAGTGTCTCATGGACTAAGCAGTGGCACAGAGCCTAAGAATGTTCAGATATCTATGAAAGGATTATGAAAGTGCTCCTTTCCTGCAGCCAAGTTAGGAAAATACACATTGTAAAGTATACTAATCATTTTCAGAGTTGTGGACGATATCAAGAACAGTGTTTAAGCAAGCATGAATATGAATGTGGATGAGAAAATAAGTAAAATCACTTCTTTCCTTTTGCCCAAAGTTGGAATAAACAACAAAATATCTCAAATATTAGACATTCTATTCATTAAGGCTTGGAATTATTTCTCAACATTTTTTCTTACACTTCATAGGTTATCTATCTTTTTCTTTGTGCCATTCAGTCCCAAATATCTAATTCTTTCTGAGACTGGGAAGTATCAAAATTCAAGCATTTTTAGTAATTGAACTAATTAACTTTCCAACATTATCTTAGGCAAGAGTGGACACTTTAATGATTTTGATGTTATTAAATGAAAAGTCTGTGTCCCATGAAAGAGCAATGCCAGGCAGTGCCGAGTAAGCAGAAGTACACTTTTCTATACTCATGTGTTTGAAAACCTGAGCACTATCAAAATAGGCTCAATTTAGTCAATTTTGAGTGCCTGAATTGCTGAAACCAGGAGGCTAAATCTGCATTCTTGTTCACCAAGAAAAATGACCTGGAGAGATGTGGTCATTACTGTTGAACTTTTCTGAAGACATAAAACAACACTGAAGAGAAAGCAAATACTTACCACAACAAAGAAAGGAATTTTCTTTTAGAGAACAATTTAACAGGAGATCTTCACCTGGGCTAATGGAGGACTTCTTTACTCAGCAGTGAATAAAAAAAGCAATCAAGTCCTTTGCACAGGGAAGTTTGAGAGTAACATGTCACTTTATACCAAAGGCATAAATTATACACACACACACGTAACTAGAAGTAGCCCTGGTAGAGGTCTTAAAATAAAGGTACATAAGAATAAAAAAGTTAGATTTGTGGCACAACTCATGACTATTCAGTGAAGTAGAAATAGGGAACAAGGGGCTGGGGAGATGGGTCACCAGTTAAAAGTCCATGTTTCACAAATCTGTTGACCTGAGTTTGATTTCCTGTAGCCACATAAAGTCTGACATGAAGTGGCACAAGTGTCTGTAATATCAACACGTCAATGGCAATGAGAATCCCAAAGGTTGCAGGTCACTATGTTAAAAAAGTTAACAGTTAAAAAGCAATGGATTTTATTTAAATGGACTGCATACTTACATTGTGATTGGGTCAAAATTATATAGCCATATCTGAAATAGTATATCAGGATCAAGAACAATTTGGTATTGAAATATCTTTCAGAAATATTTCCACACTTTTAGCCTTTACTCTATAAAACGTTCTGTATCTAATTTTCTTATTATCAGGCCTCTACACTATACAATTTTTTCCGCCACTACAAATTGTCCAATCTGATTCCAGAATACAATTTTGCCATCAAATTGGTTTTTATTATTTAACTAACATATTACAGAAAGTAAGATAATTATTTGTAATCACAGAATGCCACAGTAAAGCTATATGACATTCTTGGGGTTTTAAAGTGAGATTTCCCAAGCTCCTAAAATATTGTTTATCCTAAAATATTTTAAGGTCAACTTGATGCTATATTTAGTAAGCTAATTCTAAGAATTATCTCTAAATATAAGAATTTACCATTAATTAGAGGAATAAAAATATTGGACAAATATTAGAAAGTGAAATATAACCATTCTTTTTACAATATCCAATAAAGATAGATTATTGCCTTCTACTGTATAGTGAGTTATTTTTACCTGGTTGAGACTTTCTGAAACAAAAAAAGCTTTTCTCTATTTAATGGGTAAATACCTCACTTGCCTAATAAAATTAATTTATATAATGGAATTATATTGTTTGTACTTGTGGATAATAGAGAATAAATTTCCACATGGTAAAAGGTTATGGGTCACTGTGATTCAGGTCAATGCAAGTTCATGATGTTTGAAAAATAGTGTTTTTATACGTTGTTAAAGCTGCCAAGAATCTTCCCATAGTCCTTTATTTAAAGGAAGAAGACTGTATTTCTTTAGAAAAAATCCTGTAAAGTTTTATGTACTTTATATTGACTCTTTGTCTTTCTGACATGTTTAATAGTTCCTGTTAGAGCCACAAAATATTGAATTGGAGGTTGTGAGTTAGGTCACTGCTACATTTGAATAAACCTTTAAACCGTTATCTTAAAGAGCTAGCAGAAACTAGCAGCTGTTACAAAGAAATCCAGACTCGCCTTGCTTGTAACATACAACAGATTATTCTAAGATAATTCTAACAGCATAAAAGACTTATTTGAAATTAAAGTCTTCAAAAGGGACTAATGAGTAGCTGTACATTGAGTTGTTATATAAAGTTTAGTCCTTCTGGCCTTGAGCAACCCTAACTAAAGCTTCTCTTTAGTAATGTGCAACAAAATGAATGCTTTATCTGTCCTGATTTGCTGTGAACACTTGAAAACGTAAATGCCTTTCTTACTGTCCATTGTGCTCCAAGAAATTTAAGGAGGAATGAGACAACTTGGATTTGAGCTACATTTCAACAAGTCAATGGATGAGAATATTATTTTCCAGCCATGACTCATTTTGGTTTCACCTTCTAATTTTTTCCATGCACTTATTAAAGTTGTATTTAATTTTTTTTTTTAAATTTCATCAGCGTGTGCAATGACAAAAATGTGGGCATTAGCCGGGTGTGGTGGCGCACACCTTTAATCCCAGCACTCGGGAGGCAGAGGTAGGAGAATCACTGGGAGTTCGAGGCCACTCTGACACTACATAGTAAATTCCAGGTCAGCCTGGGCTAGAGTGAGACACAACCTCAAAAAAACAAACAAACAAACAAACAAAAAAAAGCAGGGGGACATTGCTTGCTTGAAGGATAGGCATTCTAGGTTGTCTTTTTGGCCTCCACTTGTGTGCACTTGCACACACAAGCACACACACACATAGCTATTTCTTTGTGGTAATATTATTGCCTCAATATTTTATCTTCCAAAACACACTAACTATGATAACAAAAATGATTGTCTAGAATATGTTGTATAATTTTATGTAAAACTATGAATAGAGGGTAAGGATGGTACCAATATGTGCTGTTTACCTAATGAGTGTGTCCATAGCAATTAATTAAAAAAAAAACAGAAAGAAAAATCCACCTTCAATGTTCTTCAAAGTTGCATTTGTCTTCATCTTTTATGTAGGAAATAAAGTATATTAGAATTCTACCATTTAAAAAAACTATAAATAGAAAAACACTAAAGTGTTGAAATAGTGTATAAACCTAAACTATGACAATGAGAAAATTTCCACTAATATTGTTCTCTCTGTATATTTGATAACAGCATGGAGGCATTTTTTTGTTTAATTACTTGTTCTTTCTGAAAACTAATGTTAAGTTCGTCTTTCTGAAGCCAAAGAAGTGGATTTAATTATCATCACTACTTTCTAGATGGAAGTACCTAAATCTCTAAGTAATAAAATATTTTGTTATTTTTTTTTCTCTTAAGGGTTCAATTCACTACTGGAATGGGTAGCCCAGGATAATGATCATAAAAATCAGGAGAAAAGTAACTTTTTTCTTATAATCCTAAATTATGACCTGATAAATAGTTCCCAAAAGATGGCATGCAAAAGGACAAGAAGCATGTTAAAAACCTGCTCCACATCACTAATTGTCAGGAATTCACAAATCAAAACAACACTAAATAATCACCTCACCTCAGTAAGAGTTACTATTATCAAAAAATGGGGCTGGATGGATGGCTTAGTGGTTAAGGCATTTGCCTGCAATGCCGAAGGACCCAGGTTCGATTCCCCAGGACCCATGTTAACCAGATGCACAAGGGGGCACACACACAACAGTTCATTTGCAGTGGCTGGAAGCCCTGGCACGCCCATTTGCTTTCTCTCTCTCCCTCTTTCTCTGTCAAATAAATAAATAAAAATAAAATATTAAAAAAAGAATATTGAACAAATGTTGCCAGGATGTAGTGAAGACAAGAGCTTTGTATACAACTGAGGGAAATGTAAATTTGTAAAGACACTGTAGAACACAGTAGATAATAGATGCCTAAAAAGTAAAAAATCAGCCGGGCATGGTGGCACACGCCTTAATCCCAGCACTCGGGAGGCAGAGGTAGGAGGATCGCTGAGAGTTCGAGGCCACCCTGAGACTACATAGTTAATTCCAGGTCAGCCTGGACCAGAGTGAGACCCTACCTCACAAAACCAAAAAAAAAAAAAAAAAAAAAATAAAAAATCAAATGTCATATGGCCGAGCCATGTTACTGCATAGTATATAACCAAAGGAAATTAAATCAGTATGCAAAAGATACATCTCCATTCCCATGTTCATGGCAGCACTATTCAAACCAGCTAATAAATGGAAACAACCTTGGGTGGGTGCACATGTGTGTGGGGGGAGGAGAGAGTACATTTGGACCACAGGACAAACCTGGGTGTCATCTTCAAAAATGCCATCCCCCTCGTTTTGAGATGGGGTTTCTTATTGGCCTGGAACTCACCAGCAAGCTCCAACGATCCTCCTGTCTCTGCCCTTCCAAGTACTGTGATTACTGGCCTCACATTTTATGTGGACACTGGGCATCATGGTTATGAAGCACCCACTTCCCCGACTGAGCCATTTCCCTAGCAGATACGTCCCAGTTACTCTGCAGGAGCAGTGCCTCCTATCTTCCACGGCCCCAACCTGCTCTAGTTTTCTTACTGTTATTTACCCTGTCCCCCAACACACTTGTACACACACAATTTATCATGTCCTCTCAGCACATCGTGATTGTTGTCTATTTTGTGATCAGCCATATCCCTAACTCCTAACTTAATTACTTGTACATATAAAGGCTCAATAAATGTCATTTGATCAAATGAATGTTCAGGGCCTTGCATAAATATCTTCTTATGGTAGATTTCAATGAGTAGGATTGCTGACTCCAAGAGTTTTAATTTTAAAGGTATGTTGCCATATTTAGCCAATTTATATCCCCATCAACAATGAACATAAAAATTCTATTGGCCCTACACCTCACCAAACAGAATGTGCTAATATTTTTTTAACATTTAGTTACCTGGTACATAAAATGTTTTTATCTACATTTTGAAATTATTTGCATCGCATGTATACATTCATCAGCAACTACTAGGTGCATTTAAAAATATTTGTTTATTTATTTAAAAAAATGGAAACAACCTATGTGTCAATCAAGAATAGATAACAAAAATGTGGTAAATATATGCATTACAATTTTATTCCTTCATTTAAAAAGGAATAAAATCCTGTCATTTGTGCCAACATGGAGGAATTGAAGGATATTTTATTAAGTGAAATAAGTCAGGCAGAGAAAGACAAAGATGACATGATCTCATTCATATATGGAATCTGAAAAAGTTGATCCCACTGTGGTTCTCAGTGGCTAGGAAAGAATAAGGTTTAGGTAGGGATAGAAAAAAGTTGACTAATTGGGTTCTGAATTACAGTTAAGAATAGTGATTTCTGCTATGCTATTGCATAGAAGGATTGCTATAGATAAAAATCATAAAATATGCATTTAAAATGAAAAAATGTATTTTAGGCCAGGTGTAGTGGTGCACACCTTTAATCCCAGCACTCAGGAGGCAGAGGTAGGAGGATCACCATGTGTTCAAGGCCACCTTGAGACTATATAGTGAATTTTAGGTCAGCCTGGACTAGACTGAGACCCTACCTCAAAAAAACAAACGAACGAACAAAAAAACAGAATGTATTTTAAAGAATTTTACCATGCAAAATGATATATGATTGAGGGGATAAGTTAAACCTATTTCACATGATCTGACTACTACTACATAATGTATGTGCATCAAAACATCACACCACAAATATGTAGAATTATGATGTTTTATGCACTGTTAGAAAAGTTAAATTTAAACTGAAAATAAATAGAAATAAATGAAAATTCTTCTTTTAGGATTATATTTTATACATATTTGCTAAATTTAAAGTGGATGTACTTTGATTCAGTAATTTTCTTTTAGAAATTCATCAAGTGACTGTACTCAAAATGTGTATGCAAATATATTCACATATAAACACTAACATATATATATGACATTAGTACATTACAGCATTTATAACCAGCAACTTAAAAAATGGTGATGATAATTTGTTACTTATATAGTGGAACACTGTGCAGTCAATACAAAGAATAATATATGAGCTGACAAAAAAATCACTCATTCACATATGCAGCAAATATCTTAGTCACATCAAATTCTGATCACTAGTGATACAGTGGTGAACAGGAAAACACCCTTGCCTTTATAGATTTTAAATTGTAGTGAATGCTGGGTGTGGTGGCATAGATCTTTAATCTCATCACTGGGGAGGCTGAGGTAGGAGGATCGCTGTGAGTTCAAGGCCAGCCTGAGACCACATAGTGAATTATAGGTCAGCTTGGGCTAGAGAAAGACCCTACCATGAAAATCCCAACAGATGTAGCGATATATATATATATATATATATATATATATATATATATATATATATTCAATGTAGTGATAGGATCTATGGATAAAAATAGGATAAAAATGAATAACTAGGGCTAGAGAAATGGATCAGCAGTTAAAGGCACTTGCTTGCAAAGCCTTATTACTCTGGATCAATTCCTCAGTACCCACATAAAACCAGATGCACAAAATGGCACATGCACAAACAGTTCATTTATAGAATCAGGAGGCCCTGGTGTGCCCATTGATTCCTTCACACTTTCTCTCAAGAAAGTAAATACATAAAAAATGAACAAACAAAAGAACTTTATTATAATCTCATGTCTTTTAAAGCAAAGGCAGCATTCACATGTAGCCATATATTTTCATCTATTCAAGAGGTAATTCTGAAGGATTACTAAGGATACATCTAACAGAAACCTGAGGAAAAGATTATGACAGAAAATTATTAATATTTTTGAGTTATCACTAACACTTTGTACTACTCCCTACCAAGTTACCCAGCAAGTCTTTATAAAATGGAGTTACTAGCACAGGAAGCACATTGTTCACTGCTAAAAGAACAGAAAATGCTTTTCAAGATTGTTACAAGGGCATTCAAATTCCGTACTTTTTTCCCTGCCCACCTCTCGTTTCACATTGTTTCAATTCTGTCTTTCATTGCCTGTCATCACATTGTCTATACTAAAAATGAGATGTTTTTGTCACTCTTGAATCCACACATTTAGCCATCTCTCTAGTATAGACACCTTAAACTCAATTGAATTGACACAAATCTCATTATATGTAGCAGCTAATACCCTTAAGTTAGAAATAGTTTCATTTTTTTCTAGAATGAGATGGAAACTATAAATTCAGAGAATAAAGGCCCACATCTATTAATATTCTGATGTGTCATAAAATATCACTGAAATACGCATTTTTAAATGAAGGCGTAAGATAAATTTCCCGGCACCAAGCAATTTTTCTGTATCTTTGGGCACATTTACCTGAAAGTTCTTTAGATATGTGCACATTTATCATGCAATCAGAATGACATTTAATACAGCAAAGAAAAGAGCTAACAAAATATCACATTCAAGATCCAAATCGAAAGGTAGTGATTAATTGACTACATGTATCTAACGAGGATATAGCTCTTCATAAAGCAACGAATTTTATGCTACAAATTATTATTTTGTGAAATACATGTGGGTTTTTCTTGCTTTATTTATTTCTGAATTTATTTTAAGAGAAATGTACCCATGGTACACACATATAATCAACTAGAATATTTGTCATTGAATTGTAAATATTTGGTTATATGCAAAAATATTATTAATTATACATGGTTAAATTATTATCAAAATTTAATTATAGAAATTATTATTGTCAAAAATTTAATTTTGAGGACTGGAGGGATGGCTTAGTGGTTAAGGCATTTGCCTGCAAAGCCAAAGGACCAGGTTAGATTCCCCAGTACCCAAGTAAGCCAGATGCACAAGGGGGCGCACATGTCTGGAGTTCGTTTGCAGTGGTTGGAGACCCTGGCATGCCAAATTTCTCTCTCTCTCTCCCTATTTGTCTGTCAAATAAATAAATAAATATAAAATATTTTAAATATATATTTTAAAAAACTTAATTTTGATAACTAATCTTCATTGAAACATCTTCTATTTATTTGTCCTTTGACCATAACACAATTACAAATAAGAATGTTATTATTGCGCTGGAGAGATGGCCAAGTGGTTAAAAGCATTTGCTTGCAAAGCCTGATAGCCTGGGTTCAATTCCCCAATACCCACATAAAGTCAAATACATTAAGTAACACATGCATATGCAGTTAATTTGCAGAGGTCGGAGGCCCTAGCTCTGGTACTTCTCTCTCTCTCTCTCTCTCTCTCTCTCATTCTCTCTGTCAGATAACTAAATTGAAAGTAATTTAAAAATGGCACTATTGGGGGCTGGAGAGATGGCTTAGTGGTTAAAGCACTTGCCTGTAAACCAAAGGACCTCGGTTTGATTCTCCAGGACCCATGTAAGCCAGATGCACAAGGTGGCACATGCATCTGGAGTTCATTTGCAGGGCTTGAAGCCCTGGCATGCCCATGCCCATTCTCTCTCTCTCTGCTTCTTTCCCTCTCTCAAATAAATAAATAAAAACAAAAATATTTTAGAAAAAAATGGCACTATTATTTAAGTGGACAAGGAAATATCCAAGTGTTGTAGTCAGCTCTTCAGGTGGGCACAACTTCCAAACACAGTTTGAGTTTCAGGCTTACAAAATCTAGAAGTTCCATCAATGGAAGAAGATGCTGGCTCCCTTTCTCAAATCCAAGTAGAGAGAACAACTACAGCAAGAAAAACACCAGCCCCAACAGACACACACCAGCTTACACTCCTCTCTCCTCCTTTGGGCTGGAATTCAATCTGCCCCAGTGACACGCCCCGTCCAGCAGGTTGCTGGAGACTTAAGCAGGAAGTTTAACCTTAATAAAAAAATATGTGATGTTCTGTGGGGGGCATCCATTCAAGCTACCACACCAAATAGTTTGGATATATCAATCTTTAGAAACAGCTCATTATTTACATACTTTTTAAAAATTCTGTAATTTAGTACTTTTCCAGAATCCTTCATCCATAATTTGCCAAATTTTTCATGTCAAGAAGTAGCAGAGATTGAATTCATACTGATTGGTAAGCTATATATAGTTTTATGTAGCCCAATATTGCCTCAAAAATGCATGCATATGATGATAACCTTGAACTTCTAATCCTACCACCTCCACTTCCTGAATGGTGGGATTACAGGTGTGCACCACTACGCCTAGCATGAAATAGTATATGTGATTAAACTGAAGATAGTTTGTAAACAGCTGGAAACTGTCAAGAGTACAGATTTCTAATTTTTTTTTTTTTTTTTTTTTTTTTGGTTTTTCGAGGTAGGGTCTCACTCTGGCCCAGGCTGACCTGGAATTAACTACGTAGTCTCAGGGTGGCCTCGAACTCTCGGCAATCCTCCTACCTCTGCCTCCCGAGTGCTGGGATTAAAGGCGTGCGCCACCATGCCCGGCTTCAGATTTCTAATTTAATTCAGGTGTGGTGGTAGAGGAACAGTTTAAGGACTGATTATTATTTTACAAATACCTGTCAAATAGCATAGTTCTCATTTTTCCTTTATCTGTATGAACATACCCAGGGTTGCTACAAATATGCCTGCCACTATATCTGTCCCAATAACATTTCTGGTTTCTAGAACATATGTACTTAAATTTGAAAATTAACTTACCACCTGAGGAGATGGCTCTACAGTTAAAGGCACTTGTTTGAACATTAACTTAGTAAGAATTTCATATATGGAGAGATGGCTTAGAGCTTAAGACCCTTGCCTGCAAAGCCTAAGGAGCTAGGTTTGATTCCCCAGTACACATGTAAGCCAGTTACACAGGATGACACATTTGTCTGGAGTTCGTTTGCAGTGATTGGAGGCCCTGGTGTGCCCATCTCTCTCTCTCTTTCTCTCTCTCTCTCTTTTTCTTTTATTTTTTTATATATTTTTTTTGGTTTTTCGAGGTAGGGTCTCACTCTGGCCCAGGCTGACCTGGAATTAACTATGTAGTCTCAGGGTGGCCTTGAACTCATGGCAATCCTCCTACCTCTGCCTCCCGAGTGCTGGGATTAAAGGCGTGCACCACCACGCCCGGCTCTCTCTCTCTTTTTCAAAGTAAATAATAAAATAAAAAATAAAAATCACAAGGGGGGAAAAGTCCCAAAATTGACTTTTCACAGTATTTTGAGAAGGACACAATTCACTTACCTACAAGTGTGACTCGATTGGCAGTTGAATCCTTGGTATATCAAGTGATTTATATAGTCTAGAGATCTTTCAAGCAAAAGACTGTGGATGAGTTTAAAAGGTCCATATCACCATGCAGAATGCTTCTGTGTGGAATTTTTTTGACAGAATTAATTATTCTCAAAAGATTCTATCTTTCTAAATAGTGAAGAATGAAAACATTAGAGAAAATAGTTTATCTTCTTTGATGAGCTATTTTATATCCCTAAATCAGTACTCCATTTGAATCACTGTATTATCACCAAGGGGACATTTAACCAAAGTCTGGAGACACTTGATTTTCATGACACGTGGCAGGTAGAGGCCAGGGAGGGTGATTAACATCTTACAATGCACTGAAAATTCCCCCTACAGCATGGATATGAGCTCTCATGGAAATATTACTAAGGCTTAATCCATGCAAAGTCCTTGATAACATAAAAGATGTGGTTCAATATTTTGTTAAGCAATCTATAACCAATGTATGAAAAAATTACTTTAATCAGGTAATCAATAGATATACTTTAATACAATACTCTTCCTCACAAAAATACATAGTTTAAAAATATAACTGAAAGGACATAGAATGTACAAATATAAAATTCCCTTATTCTTTTCATCAGTAAACCCCATGTACCAATAACTACAGAAATTTAACTTTGTATGTCAGAAAGCTTGTAAAGTATAACCACCATGGCACATGTTGATTTATTCTTTACTATCTTCATACTAAAATAATTAAGATAATCACAAATTGCATAGCTTATATTGCTTTCCAGTCTACCCTAGTTAGATAAATTAATTTTAAAGTAAATGTTTCCTTTTAATTTTTACATTCTGCTACAGAGTTCTACATAGAGAAATTTTTTTGAGTGAGAGAGACACAGAGAGGGAAACAGAGAGAGAGAGATGAAGAGGCAGAGAGAGAATGGGCATGCCAGGGCCTTTTCAACCTCTGTGAACGAACTCCTGATGTGTGCAACATTGCACACTTCTTTCACTTTTGTGTCTCACTATACATGGGGCCTGGAGATTTGAACAAGCATTCTGAGGCTTCGCAGGCAGGCATCTTAACTGCTAAGCCATCTCTCCAGGCCTGCTCTTTAGGGTTTCTGTTTGTTTGTTTGTTTTTGTTTTTGTTTTTCGAGGTAGGGTTTCACTCTGGTCTAGGCTGACCTGGAATTAACAATGTAGTCTCAGGGTGGCCTTGAACTCATGGCAATCCTCCTACCTCTGCCTCCCGAGTACTGGGATTAAAGGCGTGTGCCACCATGCCTGGCTTCCTGTTCTTTAGTTTTATCATTATATTTAATCAACTCATATATTTTTATCTCGAAGTGTATCCACTAACATATCCTTAGATCTTCTGAAAACTAAATTTTTAACATTTCTATCAGACTGGTCCTTGAGTAATGTGAATACACCTCTAATAAAATATGTTGTTTATATCGACTTGCAGTTTAATATTAATTCATGTGTGAAAGATGATCATAGCGACTATTGTTTCTTTAAACATATAGTGTCATAGTTACTATCAAATTATCATCAAATGTGCCTTTATTTTAAAAGAAAAAAAACATATGTTATAATCTACCCAATCAGGCACTTAGAATCATATTTTTTTCTATTTGTGCATCAGGAAAAATAAACCTAAATTTATAATATTATTATTATAGATTTTATATATCCAAATATATCAATGAAATTTTAAGTAGTCATATCTATTCTTTCTCATACCTATAAGTTTTTAGACATCTGTGCCAATCTTGTCTCTCATGACCATACTTAAAATAAAATATAAACCTGGCTCCCATCAGAACACTTCAACTACAAGGTAGGGCATTTTTACTTAGGAAGGGCCACCTCAGATAATTTAATTTAGTTCTGCCTACATAATGGATATAAATATTTTTTCTTCTTGTCTTACCTACTACAGCACTTGACATGGCATACAGAGCAGACTGAAGAATCTAGAGATTTGAGTTTTCAGAGCAGGTTCTTTGTATGGGTTCATACACTCTTCAAATTTAATTGTTTTCATGATCCTTCACGGTAATGGATTTCAATTTCTTCCTCCATGTTTAGCTAACAACAGTCAAAAGAGTCACCTAAGATCCATTTTTATGACAATTCCCATGTTTTGCAAGTTCAATTTACAGTTATTTATAGGCTTAATACAGAATAATTTTGTCAATAGAAAGGTATATAAAGATATTTTAAACCAAACAAGAAAAAAATTCAGATTCATGGTTACAATGTGCTTTAGAGTAACATTTTAAATTTATTGAGACTGTTTAAAGATCAAGTTATGAAATCAAATAGATATAAATTTCAACCAGATTTCTAC
Source organism: Orientallactaga sibirica (assembly GCA_036365145.1). Taxonomy (NCBI): domain Eukaryota; kingdom Metazoa; phylum Chordata; class Mammalia; order Rodentia; family Dipodidae; genus Orientallactaga; species Orientallactaga sibirica. The sequence goes on from JAEOAD010000840.1 coordinate 1,542,632, forward strand.
CACTCATATTACTTTTCTTCTGTCTTAATTTTATTTAGCATCTGACATTTCTTTCAGACTAGATACTTGAAAATGAGCTGCTTTGTCTTCAATTCCACAATTCTGTCATACATAGTTATCATATTTATTATTTAAAAATACCAATAGTTGGGCTGGAGAGATGGCTTAGCGGTTAAAGCACCTGCCTGAGAAGCCCAAGAATGCCTGTTCGATTCTCCAGGTCCCACATTTAGCCAGACGCAAAGTGATGCAAGTGTGAAATGCTGCACATTCCCACAAGGGGAGTACGTGTCTGGAGTTCATTCACAGTGGCTGAGAGGCTGCTAAAATGCCCATTTTCTCTCTCTCTTTCTCTCTCTGTCTCTCTCAAATAATAATAATAAAAAAATAGTTTTCTACTCATGACACTGCTAACATAGCACTTCAAATGCTGAAGCAGAGGGTTTACATGAGCTTGAGACCAGCCTGAGCAACATAGTGGGTGTCAGCCTGCCTAGGCTACAAATTTAAACCCTATCTAAACACCTCCCCAGATAAGTGAATAATAAAATAAATAAAAGAGAAATAAATAAGTGAAGCTAAATAAATATATTAGTTTAATATAAATCAATGTGCATATATCCCTTTTTCAAGAAAAAAATTCAAAGCATATAAGCATGGACAAATTATGAGCAAAAGTTATGAAAATTTCTTTACTTTTCCTCTTAAATGTTGGTTTTGCAAAGCAAAGGTCTTCTCCAGATGATTAAGCCACTTTCTGTTAAGTCTAACAGCAAATCCTTCTGAAATACAATCAGTGTGGGTGTGACTCTTGTATTTCTCTTTAAATAGACTCCATAGAACAGTCTAAACAAAGAATACAATGACAGGGAAGACATTTAGAGTCAGTTGGAAAGCCTTCAGTCCTTTAAAAGCAGAACTGTTTTTAGGATAGAATTAATAACATCCTTGAAAGGAGATTTCCACAACTAAATCTGGCATTATCATTTTATCAGGTCAGATAACGCTGAAGAGGGCATTACTGGGTGTGCTATAAAGAGTTTGAAAATTTTTTCTTTTAAAAAATGTACACAATGTCTTTTCACCTGACCTAACCCCTGAGACTTGAGTAAAAAGATGAATGGCACTTCTTCTAAGTGAGAAGTTGCTATTAAAATAGACAGTGGTCACAGTTTTCTATAAGTTTGATAGACAGTAAAATGCCTAGAAATAACTTCATAGAGGTGATAAATTATACAATGGTTAAGTTGAACAAATTTGCTGCCCACAATTTTATTATTTGCATGTTGATAAAATTTCCCACTATGACAGTCACCCTGAAAATGAAAGGCTTCAGTTTATATATTCTCTGTATAAAAAATGGGTATGTTGCTGGGCGTGGTGGTGCACGCCTTTAATCCCAGCACTCGGGAGGCAGAGGTAGGAGGATCCCCGAGAGTTCGAGGCCACCCTGAGACTACATAGTGAATTCCAGGTCAGCCTGAGCCAGAGTGAGACCTTACCTCGAAAAACAAAACAAAAAAAAACAAAAAACAAAAAACAAAACAAACAAAAAAAAAGAGTATGTTTCCTGACAGCATTGGAGGCTGAAAAACTAAAATAATTTTCCTAATGTGTGACAAAATTACATGTGTTTATAGTGTGTAGCTAAGTTTATATTATAAAATGAAGAGTTGCAGAATTATACTCCCTTTCAGGGTCTCTAAAATGTAATCAAACTAAAGCCACAAAAGCAGGAAAAAAGTACAACTAGTTCTTCAATTCTTCTGCTGATTTTTTTTAAAGGTTGTACTCTTTTTCTTTAAACATCAAAGGCAAGGCCATATTTTTATTTTATTTATTTATTTATTTGAGAGAGACAAAGGGGCAGAGAGAGAGAGAGAGAGACAGAGAGAGAGAGGGAGGGAGAGAATGGGTATGCCAGGGCCTCCAGCCACTGCAAACAAACTCCAGATGCATGCGCCCCCTTGTGCATCTGGTTTACGTGGGTCCTGGAGAGTTGAGCTGGGATCCTTTCACTTTGCAAGCAAATGCCTTAACTGCTAAGCCATCTCTCCAGCCCCTATTCTTCTGTTTTTATTTAATTTTTATCAAAATAAACACATATCATTATATATAATCTCCATACAAAGTATTCACCTTGAAGAACAAAATGAAAGATGATCCAAATGTTGACTGAAAAAGAGTCCACACTCAAATGTTCTATTAGGCAATGGGGGAACAATACTGGCTTTATTTGCCTATTAATTTATTTATATAGTCTTTAGTACTGAGGGCTGACCTCAGGAATTCACAAATGCCAGGCATGTGAACTTTCAGCTGAGCTAATTCCTCAGCCAAGGAATATTACTTTTAATATAAATAAAGAAATAAACAAGGGAAGCAAAAATGAATGGAAAATTAACATATTTTAAACATTTAATATTAATTTATTCTCAAATTCTTCTAAACAAAATTAGAAGGTAGAGCATTCTCCAAATGCCTTTTCCATTGAGTATTATACTAATAGTAATACTAGAAAAATATCAGAAGAAAGGAAAACTGGAAACCACAGAAAAAATCCAAGATACTCACAGTGTCAACAAATAGGATTTACCACAAGAATGTAAGTTTATTTCACCATCTAAGAAGAATTTTATTTAATATACTATATTGAGAGGTAAAAACTAATGAAGTTGTATGAACCTCTTAAATACATATTGAATAAGAATTTCACAACATTCAACACAATACCGATTATGATAATGCATCTTAAACTAGTAATGGAAGCAAGCTTTCTCAACTGAATAGAAAGCATGTAGGAAGCATCTCATACTTAGTGAAGAAAGACTAAACATTTCTCCACTAAGATCACAAGACCAAGCTGTCCACCCTTGCTACTTTAAAACTGTATTTTCAGTTCTATACAAGAAAATTATATAACAAAAATAAATAAAAGACATCCACAGTAATATGTCACACCTAAGAGGCTGGAGAAATGTCTCTGTATAAAAGGCATTAGATGGGCTGGAGAGATGGCTTAGCGGTTAAGGTGCCTGCCTGCTAAGCCTAAGAACCCGGTTCAAATCTCCAGGTCCCACGTTTAGCCAGATGTCAAGTGACGCAAGGGCGCAATGCCTCACTTGCCCACAAGGGGGCGCATGCATCTGGATTTCGTTCACAGCAGCTGAGAGACTGCTGGCGCGCCCATCTCTATCTGTCTCCCTTTCCCTCTCTGTCTGTCTCTCTCTATGTCTCTCTCCAAAAATAAATAAAAAAAAAAAAATTTTAAAAAGGCATTAGATTACAAATCTGCCCGCTGAGGCTCACTCCCCAGCATCACATAAAGCTGGATGCAAAGGTGCTTATGAATCTGTGGCCCCAGTGCATCTATGACAATGGGACACAGAGCCAGGGGAATCGCAAACTCAATGACATGTGTGTTCGTGCGCAGACACAAATGGAAGGTTGTAGGGGATGGAGAACGGGATGGTGGGGGAAATGCACACAAAACTCAATCCAAAATGAATTCGTTCCATAGAAGCCTTTCTCCTGGGTAGCAGACTAAATGACACACTCTCAAGAGGAGTATGCAGGGATTGTCAGGTAAGAAGGGCCTCGGAGAGCGTGGGGTAAAGCCTAACCCAAAAATCTAGCTATGGCTTATAACTCCCAGTACCAGAAATTGGTTGCTACCCATAATGAGTTGTTAATCAGAGAGACCTATGAGGTCCCCAAAACAAAAAACAGGCTTCTGTCAAAGCACTTGATTGCCCGCTTGAGGCAAAATGTAAGACCATATTGTTGAAGATACCACATGTTGCCCACAGAGTACATTGAGAGACCCAGATGGAATCTGGAAGGAAGCCAGTTCCCAAATGCTCTACACATATAGTGCTGGAAGGTGCTGTTGCAGACAGCTTCAGGTTCACTGAGATGAACTTCCAGACCGGGCACAGTTATAGAGGAAGGGATATTATTTATTGAAGCTTACAGATCCAGAGGAAGTTCCATAAAGGCAGGAGAAGTGGCTTGCCTTTCACAGGACCAGGCAAGAGAGCAAAAGCCAACCAGCCACCACAGCACACAGAGCAAAACTACAGCCAAAAGGTCACACAGCACACTTCAGGAACTCCTGCTAGGCACACTTTGCATATCTTTATAATGGAATCTCAAACCCACACCTTAAGACCAGCCCCCAGTGACATTGCCTCTAGCAAGGTGATTAAAGATGCAAACTATAACTAATAAAACACTGAATATATTGGGGGACATATATTCAAACTACCACAGGTGCTATATGAGCTGCTGGGGGAAAATGACCACCGCCCTTGTATGCCAACAGTGGACACTGCTGTACAAAAGCAACCAGCCTGACAAGATGTCTGTGCAATAGTGGCACCCAAGCTAGGTAGGGGCTGGAAAGATTGCTCAGTGGTTAAGGTGCTTGTCTGTGAAGCCTAACAACCCAGGTTCATTCCCTTAATCCCCACGTAAATCCAGATGCACAAAGTGGCACATGTATGTGGAGTTTATTTGCAGTGGCTGGAGGCCCTGGCACACCCATTGTCATTCATTCTCTCCCTCTCTTCTTCATAATAAATAAAATATTTTAAAAAGAAAAATATAAAAAAAGTAAAATAAAATGTGAGAATTAAACCTGTATTTATTTTGAGATGATAAAAGCTTGCACATAGAAAATCCTAAGGAATCCAAGAAAAATGGTAGTATTAATTAGAAGCTCAGAACTACTAAGGATACAAGTCAATATATAAAAACCAGTTACATTCTTGTACACTAATGATCATCTATCTGAAAATGTAATTGCAAGAACAATTCAATTTACAACATCATAATGGAATATTTAAAAGTAAATTTTAAAGGAGAGAGTTTGTACAGATGTGTCTTATGGAAGTGGATAAAGTTGTGCCCACAAGCCATATATTGTTATTAGAAAAAATTCAGTGCCAGGGGTAGGATATATTTCAGTGACTTAGCCAGGGAGGCCTTTGATGCTTTCTAAACATTACAGCCTATTGCCAAGGTTCTTAGTTACCCACAAGAACTAGATGCTAAGACCCTATTACTGAGGACTCCACATTTTTGGTCTACATGTTGCTGAAAAATCAAACTGGAGCTGAGCTGGAAGCCTCCTCCCTATTGGCTAGCTATCAGGATGCTGGAGAGAGCTATGCAGCTTATTGGGGAAGAAAAATCAATGGTCTTAACCAGTGGTGGATTGTGTAAGCTTTATGTCTGGCTAGTCAGGCCAAATGTGACAACTGGTGCAAAGGTGATCTGATTAGATTCGAGGCTCACTTCACTGGAGGACATTCATGCCTGGTACTGAAAGCCTAATCAAAAGCTTATCTATGACTGGGAGGTCATTTTCCTTAGCTGGGAAAGTACTATTGTTGTCTGGCTAAATGCATATGTTATGTCCACCAAACTGCCTTCTAAGCATTTATGTTTAGTCCCTAAATGTCTCATTTTTAGATGGCAGTGTCCACTGGGGTAAGTCAAAACTGGCCAAAGTGCTGAGAAAAAGTGAGAGTGGAACTGAGACATCTTCACCCTTTAAAGATTTTATGTTTATTTATTTATATTTTAGCCAGGGCCTGCAGCCATATGAACGCCAGATGCATGTGCCCCTGCATCTCTTGCTTTGGAGAATCAAGCCTTGAACCGGGGTCCTTAGGCTTCACAGGCAAGTCTAACCACTAAGCCATCTCTCCAGCCCTCTCACACCCTTTAAAGCTCAAGGAACCATTGCAGAAGAGGTGGCAGAAAGACTGTAAGAGTCAAAGTAAGGGGAAGACTGTTTATAATACTGTCTTCCAGAAACAAAGTGACCTTGATATTCATGACCTCACAATGGCTGACACTACCCACACAAGGCCTGCATAACAGGAGAGAAAAAATGATGACATCAAACTAGAAGAGACTAATTAGAAAGAAGAAAGGATTCAGTGGAAGGGGCATTTTGGAGGGGAAGGGGGAAATGGGAGTGGATTACTATCATGCTATATTGTCTATATTTGTGGCAGTTTTCAATATTTTAAAGAATAAATTTAAAAACAAAATCTAGGTTTTCCCTTCTTTTCTGAGCCCTTTTCCAGAGTTCCATATACAAGTTCTGGTTTACAGTAAGTCTTAACTGCCCCTTCCCACTGTAACAAAGCATATCCTCAAATAGCTGGCCATGGTGGCATACACCTTTAAACCCAGCTCTCTGGAGGCCAAGGTAGGAGGATAGCTATGAGTTTGAAGGCAACCTGAGATGATATAGTGAATGCCAGGTCAGCCTGGGCTAGAGTGAGATACTACCTTGAAAACCCAAACAATGAAAAGAAAAGAAGAAAAGAATATCTTCAAATAGAACTATGAGAAAGAGGTATTGAGCTAGAGAGATGGCTCAGTGCCTAAAGGTTATTGCTTGAAAAGCCTGATGGCCCCAGTACCAGATGCACAAAGTGGCATATGTGTGTGGAGATGTTTGCAGTGGCAGTAGGCCCTGGAGTTCTCATATTCTCTCCTTCTCTCTCTCCCTCTTTCTCTCTCAATCAAATATATATATGTATATATATAACAGGATGTTTTTACTTGGTGCTGGTCACAAGGCCCGAGTTTTGACTTTTTTTTTCTACAAGGATGTTTGTTTTGTGCATTCTTCAGATCTTCACATAATCTGGATTATGTGCTTGCTTGCTTACAATTTATAACTGCCATGTAGTTAGCTCTTCCTCTCCATAGTATAATCAGAGACCCTAAGTGGCCATTTTAAAACAGATACTAGTTTTAAAATATTTATTTTTATTTATTTATTTTAGAGAGAGAGAAAGAGGCAGATAGAGAGAGAGAGAGAGGGCGGGCCTGTATCCACTGCAAACAAACTCCAGATACTCCATGTATAGTTCATGTGGCCCCTGGGGAATCAAACCTGGGTTCTTAGCCTTCACAGAGAAGTGCTTTAACTGCTAAGCCATCTCTCCAGCCCTCAAAAATACATGTTGTTCCAATAAAAACTGAGTGTATTATTCAATAAAAAAACAAAAGTTATACTTAACAATATGCTCTAATCAAACAGTGCTGTAAATTTTTGTCTTGGAGGACTGGTGTGCTATCACATGCCTTTAATCCTAACACTCGGGAGGCAGAAGTAGGAGGATAGCTATGAGTTCAAGGCCAATCTGAGACTACACAGTGAATTCCAGATCAACGTGGGCTAGAGAAGACCCTACATCAAGAAAAAAAAAATTGTCTTGGTACGGCATGCTTTGGATGCATGGCACTGAGAAATCAAGCAGGAACAGCAGGAATCCTCCCACATGGCTAGCACTGTCTTAGCTAGCACTGAAACCTATGAGCTACACAATTGATCAGCCAAGGTTAGATGTGTCCATTGGTGCAATAACGTCATGTTTGTTGTGGTGGTAACTAAATTGATCTCCATGGGAGGGAATTCATGAATGGTAGTGAAAATCTAGTTAGAAATCCATTGGGGTCTGGGCCCAGGGTGAAAGGACTGGTGGGACAGCTTCAGGTTCACTGAGATGAATGCAGTTATGGAGGAAGGGATATTATTTATTGAAGCTTACAGATCCAGGGGAAGTTCCATAAAGGCAGGAAAAGCGGCCTCCCTTCACAGAGCCAAGCAGAGAGAGAAAAACCAACCAGGCACACAGTACACAGAGCAAAAAAACTACTGCCAAAAGGTCACACAGCACACTTCAGGAACTCCTGCTAGGCACATTTGCATATCTTTACAAACCCACACCATTAACACCTTAAGACCAGCCCCCAGTGACCCTCTAGCAAGGTGATTACAGATGCAAACTATAACTAATAAAACACTGAATATTGTTTCAAACTACCACAACTGGGGAAATGGATACTGTTGTTTTGAAATGGATATGTTGTGCTCATCAAATTGCTCTCAGAATATTTATGTTTTTGACCATGCCTTAGTGCTGCTCTCACCTTTGGTCAGAGAAGCTTCTTTAGCAGATGATGATGAATACTGAGGAGACCCAAAATTCAACAAGGTGCTCAGAATCAGTGACAGTTGAGTGCTCAGCACTAAAAAGGCATCTCTGTCACACCCTTTAAGGCTCAGTGATCATTGTAGAATAGATAAAAGAAAAAATGTTAAAAGCCATTGAAGAGGAGGAGTGTCTTGGAATGCTGTCTTCTAGACACCAATTTGCCATGGCATTCATGACCCCACAGCAGCTGTCATTATCTGCAAGACTTGCACAATACCTTTCCCATCAACATGTCATCATAGATGATGAAGGAGGGCAGAAAAAGACATCAAAATGGAAGGGGAAGAGTGTTTTTCAATACTTTCTTCCAGACACAAAGTGGCCATGGTATTCATGATCTCAAAGTGGCTAATGCCACCTGTACTAGACCTGCATAATCAGATGGGAACAAAATGATAACATCAAAATATAAGATAGACTAGATGGAAAGAAGAAAAGCTTTAGTGAAGGGGTGATTTGGGAGTGTAAAAATGGAGGGTGGTAAGAGGTGATTATGATCATGGTATATTATCTATATGTATGAAAGTTATCAATATTTTAAAAATATTTAAAATATATATACTAAAAAGAAAAAAAAAAGAGTCTGTCTTAGAAGATTAATAGTGAAATGCCTATTTATGATTTCAGGTAGATTTATCAGTTAGCTTTCCAGAATTTAAAAAAGAGGTTTTGGTTAGAAATAAAAAATTGGGCCAGACATGGTAGTTCACACCTTTAATCCCAGCACTCAGAAGGCTGAGGTAGGAGACTCACCATGAGTTCGAGGCCAGTCTGAGTCTACATAGTGATTTCCAGGTCAGACTGGGCTAGAGTGAGACCCTACCTAAAAGAAGAAGAAGAAGAAGGAGGAGGAGGAGGAGGAGAAATAGAAAATTGGAACACCAGTACAATAGAATATATAGTATCTATATCTATAGTGAAGGAAATAAATATGGATGAAAAACAGCAGTAATTTGTGGATTAGAACTTGAGATAATTTGGGAGGAAGGAGGAGAGAAGATCGAAATAACAAGCAATATATTATATGAGAAATATCAAAGTGAAATAACTATTTTAAATGATTTGAATAATCCCTATGGCTTTTAACAAATGAAAGGGGCAGGGACTAAAATTGGCCTGTCAAATTTGAAATGTGTACCTTATTGATGAGCTGAAGAGGGAAGTAGTATATATGAAAGAACGGAAAGAAACTCTTTAAAGGTATCAGGGAAAAAATGGAAAAAGGAGAGTCAGAAACAAATAAGATATATGTGTAAGTCATTCCAGGATGCTTGCTAAGAAGGGGAGAAGAGAAATGAGACAAGAACTTAAGGAAGAAAGTAGAATGAACAATGTATTATTTCCTAAGAAGTATCACACAATGTTTATTGTTGTCAGAAATAATTTAAACAAGTGGAAAAAAATGAGGATTTAGAAAATCATTGGCAAACATTTTCTCTAAAGGTCCAGCTAATAAATAATTTTGACTTTGTGAGCCTTATAATTATGGGTGTGTTCCATTAAAAGTTTATTATTCAGAATAAAGGATTTAGGATATGACCCATAATTTGCTGACTTTCATATGAGGGAAGGATAATGTCAGAAAACAAATTCTGGAGTAGGCAAGACTGACTAGGTATAATTTACAAGTATACAAATCACAATGTGTGTGCACATGTGTATGTGAGTGCACATGTATGAAGAGGCCAGAAGTTTGATAGAATGTCTTCCTGGATCACACCAGGGCCTCAGTCACTGTCATGGAATTCTAGACATTTGCTCCACCTAGTGGGCATGTATGGCCTTGTGCTTGCCTCACCTTTATGTGGTTGGCTTATGTGGGATCTAGAGAGTAGAACATGGGTCCTTAGGCTTCTCAAGCAAATGCCTTAACTGCTAAGCCATCTCTCCAGCCCTTCTCATTATTTTTACTGAGGCAGGATCTCTCACTTGACTCCAGCTAGCCAGCTTGCTCCTAGGTTCCCCTGTCTCCACAGAGCACATTGCCTGGAATTTATGTGGCTTCTGACTGTCAGAACTCAAGTACTCATGCTTGAAAGGAAAGTGCTTTGTATACTGAACCATCTCCCCACCACCTGCTTCTATTCTTTACAAACCTACAAATATATACCCCCTATAAGAAATTAGACTGTCAGAATTGTTTATAATCCTTTACTGTATCAAACAAAGTTCGAAGTATATGCTAATTCATTACATTCACCTGAGTGTTTTGAAAATACACCTGACCCTTTCCCCAAGGTTTTATATCATAGTAAAAAGGCAGAGAAATCTGCTTCACAATTTCTTTCCTAGCCATTTGTTTGCAAATTCAAAGAAATTTTCTCTAAAATATGCTTAGCTTAGTACAGAAATGTTTGCTCCTATTGTGTAAAATGACTAAATTTTCACATCACCACAATTTAAAAAGCATTTTATTTTGATGAAAGTGTGCTTTTCTGTCAGGCAACATTACATTAACAGAAAGTTCTATAAACTATGTAGATTGCAAAAGTAACGGCAGGGAATATGCAGAGATACTTGAGAAACTCATGCTTTCTGAGAGAGTGAATATATTGACAAATGCCTTCCATCCTTCCCATCTTCCCTATTTCTCTGAATTTTGAAGTAATTGCAAGTGTCAGTACCCTGAATTCTATTGGATTTGATGCCATATTATTTCTGTCTTACAGGTAAGAAATATACAGACACATTATAAGCCATGTTTAAAGTAGAATCTGCACAGATAAATTTAAAACATTCCAAGGCAAGCATCTCAGGGTTCAGAGAGAATTTTCTGTAAATAGCTTCTCACCTACATGCTGGGAACTTAAAATGCTTGACTGTAGCACTACTATTTTCCCTCTATAACCCATGATATTTCATAATTCATGGACAAAAAAATTACACATTTGAGGAGAATGGAAAGTAAAAAAGTGATATTCAATCTATTCTTGATATGAGATGTGAAGTCTAGAACTGTAATACATGATGGCATTTCAACTTATGGTTAAAAATACACTTTCAAGATGCAGACTCACCAGTTCAGGGATGTTACTTAAGATGAATTTTGTGGTAGTTTGAATATATGGCCCCCAATATATTCAGTGTTTTATTAGTTTGTTGTTTGCATCTGCATCCCCTGGCTGGAGGCAGTGTCACTGGGCGGATCTTAAGGTGTGATGGTGGGTTTGAGATTTCAATCTAAAGATATGCAAAGTGTGCCTAGCTGGAGTTCCTGAAGGGTGCTGTGCTGTGTGGCTTTTGGCTTGTGACTTTGCTCTCTGTGTTTGGTCCTGTGAAAGCAGGCCAGCTTCTTCTGACATTATGGAACTTCCCCTGGATCTGTAAGCTTCAATAAATAAAGCCCTTCTTCCATAACTGTGCCTGGACTGGAAGTTCATCTCAGCGAACCTGAAGCTGTCTGCTACAAGTTTCTAGCATATGCATTATGAAATAAAGTAAATAAATAATAAGTGAGGGAAAATTATAGGTTCAGAAGAAAGTGACACAAGAAAAGAGTTTGGTGTCCTCACATTGTCGAGCAATGACATAATAAAAATGACAACTAGGAAAATGGTTATTTATAACCAGCAATCATTTTAATTGCTAGCACATTGAGACTTTCTGATGTCAAATGTTAATTAATAATACATCTCTTTACAGAATGGATAGAAATGGTTTATCTTTTCTCTGAGTTTTTAGCACCATTATGATTGAACACTTTTGAACAGTACATTGCATAACCTTCAACTTAAATACATTGTTCCTCTTAATTGATATCAGATAAAATTAAATGCCAACGACTAAGCTACTTCATCTTCATTAAGGTTGATCACAATATACCCTATAAACTTTAAGTTCAAATATGCAGTAGTTTAAATTATACAATATTATACTAACCACATTTCATCCCAATCTCAGTTTTTTATTTAATTAATAAAAATATATAAGTCTGATTAAATGTTCTGAAACAATTGATTTGATCTTCTTAGGTACATTGTTAGCGAGGTCCATTAACTCTTTCAGGATATTATGGAATCAGAGGGGAAATCTCTAATTGCTATTGGCAAAGGTGAGCATCATGGATACCAAATTATGCATGATAGCAGTAATTTCCTAAAGGACCTGTGATTTCTTAGTGGATAAAAGCTTTAATGTGCCTCCAGTGACTAAGTCATTAAGAGAGAATGATTTAAACACAGGATAATCTAACTAAAAGGTAAAACTATGAAATAATGATGTGACTCATAAAAGTTCTCAAATATCACTAAGTCATGCACAAGAAAAAATCTTGTCATAAAATGGAACAAAAATAACCAAAAATAAATCAGACAAGATCTGATGCCTTCATGGTAGTATGATGGCAACCCAAAAATAGTTTTTCTTCTATGTTCATATATTTTTCATATTTATAAAACCTACACATTTTGAAGATTTTTAACATACCATAGTCTTTACATACCTCAATTTCCAAGTGACACTGTCAATGCCTTTGGGAAATGTCATTCAGTTTACAATATAGTGAAAACTAATGTACTGAGGATACCATGAAACTTATAATATCATACAATTTTATTTTGATTTAGGAAAGCTCTTATTCTTCACATAATTTAAGTTAAATTAATATATATACACAGAAATATTTCCTTAAGACAACTTTATGAAACATTTATGTTTATAATCTCTTTAAATATGAATTATTTGCTTAATAATTATCCAAATAGTATAATAACCATGTTTTATCCCAATGTCATTTAAATTTTGTCACTTTTAATTGAAATATCATAACTTTTCATTTCTCTAATAGAAGATATTCTATTTTACTCTTATAAATAGGACAATAATTTACAAAGTTTTGTCTTTTCCAATTTCATATCAAAAAAGCCACATATTCCTTAGGCTTTTATGTCTCACCTTATAATTTAGCATCATATTTTTGAGATTTTTCCATGCTGTTATAAGTATAGAGGCTTCTTATTACTGATGAGTGGTCAGTAGTATGGATATACTATAATCGATAATTTACTTACCATTTGTTGAACACTTTTTCTTCCCATTTGAAGTGAATATAACAAAGATATTTTAAATTATGTTCAAAAGGGTTAATTTTATATGTCAACTTGATCCTGTTATGAAATATCAGATACTGGTTGTCACAATTGGCTCCCGGTCTCTGGACAAACACTTGACCCAAAGCAGCTTGTGGGAGGAAAGGTGTTTATTTCAGGCTTACAAATCTCAGGGCCACCATCCATGGTTGAAGAGGCTTTCTTATTTCCGTAGATCATAGCAGAGACATATCACCAAACAGCACCACAAAACTACCAGAGTTCCAACTATTCTCCACACACCTTAGGCTGCTCCCAGATTCACCCCTAGTAAAGCACCTCTTCTCCAATAGGGCTTCACTGGAGATTTAAGTTTCCAGTCTGAGTCTATGGAGCCATACAGTCACTCCACTGGTCAAATATTATCCTTGAAGTGTCTTAGAGGATGTTCATATTAGCTTTTCATTCAGTCATCTGAGTAAAGTATATTACCCTCACTATTGTAGACAGGCATCATTAAATTTTTGAAGGTCTGCATAGAACCAAAAGGCTGAGCCTCCTGAGAATAAGAGGAAATTCTGGTTGCCTCACCAGTTGTAGTGGAATGTCTAGAAATTAATTTTTAACTATGTCTATCAATGAAAAAGAGTATACTTTCTCATTTTCTTTTCTTTTATGGACCATACTCTTTTGTCCTATTTATTTTCAAGGTCAATATAAATGATTGTGAGGTTTCCCTCTGTCTTCTTCAGGAGCTTTTATATCTTTTAGTTATACTTAGGTATATAGTTCACTTTAAACGTAACTTTATATATGATCAGAAGAATCAGAGCTATTTCCCTCTTAGATTACCTTAACATAAATATCCAAAAGTAATTTGCCATAAATATGAGAGTCTTTTTCTAGTCTTAATATAGTTCCATGGACCTATATGTCTTCAACTCTATTAACACCATCCTGTACTAATCATTTTATGATTGCAGTAACTCAAATCAGGTACTTCATTTTCCCCAAAGTAATTATTTTTCAAATCTATCTTGGCTATTACAGATTTTTTTTCATTTTTAAATAGTCTTTCTAAATAGCCTATGAATTTAACTATGATTGCAATGAATCTTTAGATCCATCTGAGGAAAGTGACTCTCAACACCCTTCTAATTCATGAATATTGTGCATGCTATTTAATTTAACCTCATAATTGTTTTGTATTTTTCTAATTTTCACATTACATATTTTATTGTTTTCATTAAGTATTTATCAATAATTTATACATTATGTTACTAATATATGAGTTTAAATTATATTTCAGAAATACTCATTTTCATTTTATAGAAATAAAATCAATGGACTGATCTATATACTGCAATTTGCTAAATGTGTTAATTTTTGTATTTCATAGACTTCAAGGATTTTGCACCTTGTATTAGTCAGGGTTCTCTAGAGGAACAGAATGGATAGAATGAATTGTATTAAAAGGGCATTTATTGGATTAGCTTACACAGTCCAGCAATAGCAGGTTGTAGGTCCAAGAGTCAAGGAACCCGGTAGCTGCTCAGTACACGAGGCTGGAGGCCTCAGCAAAATCCCAATCTGGCACTGAAGGCCTGGAGGCTTCCTGGAGAGATGCTGCTCTTCAGTCCACCCTGGTCTTCAGTCCACACTGGAGAGCAGCAATACCAAGCAGCAAGTACCACGTGGAAAACACCAAGCAGCAAGTACCCAGTGGCAAGCAGCGAGCAGCACCAGCAGCCAGGTGGGAGATAGAGAGATTTTCTTCCCAGAGCTTCTTTTTATCAACCAGCCCCCTCCTCCAAGAGGGGCCGCCCACTCTGGGGGAAGGGCTCACCCTGGGGGAAGGATTCTTCCTTTAATTAATTCTTCCTAGAGGCAGCCTCAGAGACACACTTATGAGGAATGTCTGTGGATTCCTAAACAAATCAAGTTGACACAAACTTAACCATCACACACCTATATGATAATATCATCTACAAACAAAAATAGATATATTTATCTATTTTTATTAAAATTGCATGTCTTTCATTTTCTCATTTATTTTATTTAATTTTGCCTTGTTGCATTGGCTAAAGCTTCCAATACAATGCTGAATATGCTATCAATAAATATTTTTAGGGATAATTGAATATTTATAATCTGAAAGCAGAAATATATACATATAAACATATGCATGCATGTGACAGTAAATAAATAGATAGACAATAATATCTGGAAAAATTAAATGAATAAGACTATCTTGGAAGTCAATAAAAATAATTAGCCCCCTTAGAAAAGAAAAAGGAGGAGCTGAAGAGATTGCTTAGTGGTTAAGGTATTTGCCTGCAAAGCCAAAAGTTCCCTGTTTGATTCTCCAGGACCCACGTAAGCCAGATGCACAAGGGGGCACACGCATCTGGAGTTCATTTGAAGTGGGTGGCAGGCCCATTCTCTCTCTCCCTCTTTCTCTTCCTCTCTGCCTCTTTCTCTCTCTCTCAAATAAATAAATAAAATATAAAAAAGTTTAAGAAAAGAAAAGGAAAAGGAAAAAATTAAAAACAAAATAAAAATTTTAAAGGTCAGAGTTACTAAGGCAGTTTGAATAGTTAATCACAAAATATTTTATGCAAGCTTATGTGAAATATTACATTGACTGAATAGTTTCCTAGAAAAATAAAAAGAGAAATTTAAAGCAGATAATTTCCCCAGTTAGCTGTAGAAATTTGTAAATAAAATTGTATCCTCTGTGAGTTATACCAAGCTTACATGATTTCACATGGAATCCTACTAAATTTATAGAGAAAAATATATCAATGGCAATTCATCTATTCAAGAGTATATAACAAATATAGGGCTGGAGAGATGGATTAGCAGTTAAGGTATTTGCCTGCAAAGCCAAAGGACCTCAGTTGAATTCCCCAGGACCCACATAAGCCAGATGGACAAGGTGGTGCATGTGTCTGGAGACCCTTTCTCAAATAAAAAAAATAAAATATAAAAACTATAAAGTATAGCAAATATAGCAACAAGAATAAATTAAAATTATTTTCATGATGTATATTCTTACCTTAAAACTATGCACAAAATGGAAAATCTACAGAACAGTCTCATTTTTTCTCATTGATGCATCTTGATATAATTCAACAAAAATTCATGACATCCTCAAAAATCTAGAAGATATATTTTATTAGATCCATTTTCTTTTTTAATGCAGAACAAAATAAAAGCATGTATATAAAATAGAATTCAATAGCTGCTTCATTAAAATATGCACATATATATATATAACACATATATGTAAATTTTATTTATGTAATAATATCTAAGATTTAATATTTTTTCATGTGAGAGAACTAGAGAGAATGAAGGAGAGATCTGAATTGGCATGTCAGGGCCTCCAGCCACTGTAATTGAACTCCAGATGGGTGTACCCCTTATGCGTATGTGCAACCTTGTGTACTTGCATCACCTTGTGTTTCTGGCTTATGTGGGATCTGGAGAGTTGAACATGGGTCCTTAGACTTTGCTGGAAAGAGCCTTAATGGCTAAGACATCTCTCCAGCCCAATATTTGATTTAATTATGATGCATTACTGTTGTTCTCAGTTAACGCCAGAAAGAAAAGGGTACCACAATGGCTGTGTAAATTATATAAGATAGGGCTGGAGAGATTGCTTAGTGGATAAGGCTCTTGCCTACAAAGCCTAAGGACCCAGTTTCAATTCCCCAGTACCCACTTAAGCCAGGTGCACAAAGTGGCACAATCATTTGGAGTTTGTTTGCAGTGGCTAGAGGCCCTGGTGTACATGTACTTTCTCTATGTGCCTCTTCTCTCTCTCTCTCACTCAACTTAAAAATAAACTATTTAAAAATATATAAGATGATGTACTTTCTCTATGTGCCTCTTCTTTCTCTCTCTCTCTCAACTTAAAAATAAACTATTTAAAAAATATATAAGATGTCTTGTCTAGTATGATTAACATGAGAAAAATATGAAATGGGGCTGGAGAGATGGCTGAGCAGTTAAATTACTTGCCTGTTTAGCCTATGGACCCATATTCGATTCTCCAGATCCAATGTAAGCCAGATGCACAAAGGTGAGACAAGCGCAAGGTCAGACATGCCCACTAGATGGTACAAGCCTCTAGAGTTTGATTGCAGTGGCTGGGGCCCTAGCTTTCTCTCTCTCTCTCTAAAAATAAAAAAAAAATGTGACTTGCTCAAACATGTTTATAGCTGCTCGATTCATAATAGCTAAGAGCTGGAATCAACCCAGATGTCCATAATTAGATGAATGGATAACAAAGATGTGGAATTCTACACAGCAGTAAGGAAAAATGACACAATGAAATTTGAAGAAAAATGGTTGAACATGGGACAGATTATTCTCAGTAAGCTCACCCAATCACGGAAAGATAATCGTCACATGGTTTCACTCATCTGTGGCTCCTAACCTGAATCTGCCTGAGATGCTGTCATACCGAATAAGCACCTTGAGGACCAGACAATAGGGAGGGTGGGATGGGAGGGAGGGAGGGGAAGGGTGGGGAGACACAAATAGGGACCCAAATGGAAAAGGTACCATAAAATCCTATATCCTGAACAACAGGCTAAAACACTGATCCTTCAGCAGGCCCATAGAGGGGACACTTGAACCACAGGGCCCTGGACATCATGAAGACTAACCTTAATCTTTTCCTGTTTTTCTCTCTCTTTCTCCCTCTCCTCTCTATGCTCTCTTTCTCTTTCATATTACCTATTTTTTTCTTCCTTCATCTTCCTTGGTGCTGACTTGTAACTCCCAGTACCAGCATGCAGTTAACTTTCACAATGAGCTGTTGATCAGAGAGAACTACAAGGTTTCCCAAAAGAAGACAGATTTCTATCAGAGTTCTTGATGACCCACCAAAGGTTAATGGTAAGACCCTACTGCTGAAGACACCATATGCTGTTGGGACAGAACATGGAGTGACCTGGCTGGAATCTGGAAGAGGGTCAGTCCTAGACCATTAGCTTATCTAGTGCCAGAGAGTGCTACACGAGCGACTGGGAGAAAATGACTGACATCTGTCCAAACAACTTGTAGTCTAAGCTACTCAGCAGTAAACAACCTGACTTGATGCTCAAACAAGTGCAGTAGTGGCACACAGCCATGGTGGGTAACCAACTGCTCTTGATTTGACTAACAGATCCACTCAGTGGAATGGAACTCATTGCTGGAACTGGGAAATAAGTCAAAACCATGTACAAAAAATGAACCCATTCTCCAATATCAGGCTCCCACCAATTGTGGGCTATAAGAGGGCCTATGCATACAAAATTCTCTCTAAAATAACAATGGCCATCCCATCTGTCTGGTGCTGACTTCTCTCTCCATTGGAGAATTTGCTTCTCTTTTTCAGATGGATGCTGAACCTGAAGGGAGGATCAGCCTATCACACCTCACCAGGGCCCCAGCTGAAACCATAGAGTAATGGGGAAATGGGCAAGAGTGCAGCTTTCTTGGTGAACCTGACACCAGCACAAGGCTGAAGGAGATAGACACAGAGAACACTCAACTCCTACTAAACCAGATATTCAGATACACAGAGGCTCCCAAGACCTCATCACTGAAGTAAAACTAAAACAAACCCAACATGGCTCAGGGAAATTCGTGGAAGAGGGGCAGAAAGAGTGTTAGAGCCACAACTTGGATCATTATGCACAGAGACATTGCCTAGCCCCCATAACTGTTGGGTACTCTCATAATGCACGACCCACATTCCCCAATGAGGAGGGTCCCTTTGGAGGGGGGGGACAGGGAGGAGGCTACCGAAGACACCAACATGAAGGTAAAATTAATATAAATTTTAAAAATTTAAAAATAATAAATGTATAACAATGTAAAAGCAGGAAGTAAATCTATTTCAGATAGCAAAAAATAAGAAAACATAGCTATAATTCCAGGAGAATAACCTGGAAAAATTCTACAAATAACAAGTTATTGAGATATAAAATTAACATTGAGAAGTCATTAGACCTCTACACAAAATCCACTACAACACAAATTTAATGATGGCATTCAATTACAATTGCAGCAGAAAAAGAAAATATGTAAACTATAGATTTTCTGAAGGACTCAGATATAGTAAAACAAATGGAAAATATTATATGTTTTAGCTAGGAAGATTAATAATGTAAAAATATCTGTCTTACCCTAAGTTAATCTATAAACTATAAACTTTATATTGTATTCTTAAGCCCTACAACTTTTGTTCTGTGTTTGATTTCTTTTCTAGAACTAAGTAAGTGTGGTTTAAGTTTCATATTGAAATGTATTAGGCAAAAATAGTCAGAAAAACAATAGAAAAAAAGCAATGAAGAGATACTAGAAAGTAAAACATATATGTTAGTAATTTCAGCCATATAGAAATTCTATATAAGTAGATAATGAAGTGGCATTTAAAATTCTTTTATATTATTTATTTATTTGAGAGAGAAAATAAGCATGCCAGGGTCTCTAGCCACTGTAAACAAACTCCAGATGCATGTACCACCTTGTAAATCTGGCATTATGTGGGTACTAGGGAATCAAATTTGGGTCCTTAGGCTTTGAAGGCAAGTGCCTTAACCACCGAACCATCTCTCCAGATCAAAATTCTTTGGGTAAAAGTGATGACACTGAGTCTCACTGTGTAGCCCTGACTGGAGTCTCAGGATTTCAAGCATGTGCTACCATGTTTGGTTAAAGTGATTTTTTTTTCACTTTTTAATATATATATATATATATATATATATATATATATATATATATATTTTACTTTTTTAATCCCCTTGCCTTGGTTCCAGTTATGCTGGGAGCCCTCTTCAGTGGGGTTATGGTATTCACTGTAGGTTCATGGAGGCCTCAGAACCTGTGGTGTAGCGGGAGACGGTGTATCAGGGCACTCCTACCAACTCTGTGGCTCTTACAATCTTTCTGCAATATTCCCTGAGCCACGGCAGGCCTGTTGGCAGTCTAATTTAGTGTTGAGCATTCTGGAGCCTCTAGATTTCTCTTTTAATAGGTTTTGTTTGATCACCATGTCTGTCACTATTGCCCAATAACTAACTGTCAGGCTGATAAGTGCTTTGGCAATTGCCTACATTTTTGGGGGGACCTCATGGGTCTCCCTGACCATTAGCTCACTATGGGGGATAACCCAACTCTGAGCCTGGGATTTACCACCCAGTGTCAATGGTTTTAAGGTTAAGCTTTTCCCCCCCTTCTGTCTGAACTGTCCCCCTCCCTCTTTATTGGTGGTTATTATATGATGTAGAATGCTAGCCAGAATTAGGGCTTCTGGGAAACTGGTTCATGTTGTCTTAACTTTTGTGTAATTCTCTCCCCACCTTTGCTACCCACTATGCCTCCAAGCCAAATGGCATATGTGCTCTCTCATCTGGAGTTCCTAACTGGAATCAATTGGAGATGAGTGCAAATGGTACTTAGTACCAGGAATATGGGTATAAAACTAGAATGAGACCAGAAGGAATAGGAAGAGAGGAGAGGTGTAGTGATTTGACAGGTTAGGGAAGGGAAAGATTACTCGGAGTGGGATGGGCTTGGAGGGGTAAAGTTTATTTTTAAAATGTCTTGATTGAATAATTGGAACTTGGAAAAACCAAAAGATAATTCTGAAATTTGTCACACTACACACTAAAATAAATGCCAGATGGATTAAAGGTTTAATTATTTGTTGTGCTTTGTTAGTATGCAGTGAATTACATTTCATTATGGTGTTTTTCAAACAATTTTTTTTTCTATTTGCCCTTGCTTCCAACTCCCCTCACAATCCATGTCCTCCTTCTACCATCGTCTCCTTCCTGCTTTTGTGCTACATGTTTCTTTAGCCCTCCTCCATTTCGCTTCATCTCTTTTTCCCATCTCATGGTCTCCTATTTAGTTTCATATTTTATACATACTCTTGGTTCCTATTATTTACATGCATACAAACATTAAAACTTAGGATAAACATGTGATAGAGAACATATAATTTTTGTTTTTATATGTCTGAGTTAAATCATTTAATATATATTTCCAATTTCCACCCATTTTCCTGCAAATTTTATATTTCCATTTTTCTTTATATCTTAGTAAATTCTGTTGTGTAAATGTACCACATTTGTATTATCTAGCTCTCAGTTGTTGAAAATCTTGGGGTGGTTCCATTTCCTAACTATTGTGAGTAGAGCAAGCATGGAAGTGGATGTGTAAGTTTCTCTGTGGTAAGATAGAGAGTACTTTGGGACTATTCCAAAGAGTGGTATAGCTGTGTCAGGTGGTAGTTGAATTTTTAGATTTTCAAGAAATCTCCACAATTTTTATAAAGGCTGCACCAATTTACACTCCCCCAAACAGTGAATAAGGGTTCCCATTTCCCATCAACCTTGCCAGCATTTGTTGTCATTCATTTTCTTGATGATAGCTATTCTCACTGGGGAAAGATGAAATCTCAGTCATTTTTTCTTAAATATCTGTTGGGCATTTGTGTTTCTTCATTGAAGAACTGCCTGTTCATTTCATTGGTCCATTTATTGGTTGGCAGGGGTTTTTGTTGTTTGGTATCTATGAAGTTCAGAATAATTAAATAAATTATATAATTATCAAAGAATTTTAAAATTTTTTTAAATAATGAAACTGCCTGTTCATTTACAATTTATTGCAGGGGTTTTGTTATTTGAAATAAATATTCTATATATCAAAGTTTTAAGATTTTTAAATAATGAAATCCTACAAGTGTCAGAAATAAATATTGGTGAGATGTGAAGTTAGTACTTAGGTAACACTTTCAAAAAAAAAAGCCAAAACTTTTAAAACCTTAATGAAAGAAAGTAACAAACATTCCAAATTATTATTTGAAACAAATCATAAGCTGTGAAAGCCAACAAAACATCTTTACACTGTGTTCTGCAGAGATAGCACTAACCTTAAAGAATAAAAAGATAAGGATGGCAGGTAGTGGTTGCCAAGGGAGGGAGATATCCTTCAGTGGTGTAGCACCTAGTAGGCTGCCCATACTGTAGTAAATAACCCCATCTATGCTCATGTAAGCAACCCTAATTTAATAAAGTGGGCCAAAAAAAAAAAAAAACCACACTGAAATAGGAAAATGATTAGTTGGGAAGAAAAAGGTGTTTAATTGCAGTGGAGGGGTTTAAGAGAGGGTAATGTGGGTGAATATGAACAAAATCCATTGCATGCATGTCCATACATGTTATCAAATTATCAAAAATAAAATAAAAATTAAATTTTACAAAGACAAGGAAGGTGTGATCTTACTCTTAGATGAAATCTAAAAAAGTTGATCCTATATAAATTGAAAATAGAATGATGGTTACAATATGGGGAAGGAGAGATGAGTTTCATCAATGGATAATAAGTAACAGAGAGAGCAAGAAGGTCTGGTGTTTTGCTACACCGTGGTATTAACAATAATTTACTTTACATTACAAGAATCAAAGGTTTCAGCCGGGCGTGGTGGCACATGCCTTTAATCCCAGCATTCGAGAGGCAGAGGTAGGAGGATCGCCATGAGTTTGAGGCCACCCTGAGACTACATAGTGAATCCTAGGCCAGCCTAGGCTAGAGTGAGACCCTACCTTGAAAAATCAAAAAAAAAAAAAGGTTTCATTAAAGACAAATGATAATTGTTTGAGGAGGTTAATATGTTCATCCTGATGTAAACATTACACAATATATTATACAGGTCATGAAATATTACATGGAATCCTATTAATATGTTCATTGTTCTCATGTACCAGTTAAAATAAATTTAAAGAATATATGAAATCAAAAATAAGAAGAATAACAATACAACAGAAAAAATAGGTATATGAGCTGTTACTTCTTTAAAAATTAAATACAAAAAATAATTTAAAGTAGTAAATGGCCAGATGTGACTGTACAAGCCTGTGATCACAGCTATTTGAGTTCAAGACCAAACTCAGCAATTTTTGATAAAAACAGGATGGGGATTTAGCCAGTGTCTGTAAGGTCCTGAAGCCAATCTCTGACATTCTACTAAGTAAATAAGTTTATAAGTTTGCAATTTTCAGGTAAAATATAGAAAATTAAATAGAAGGTGTTTTTACAAATTTATCACTTCCTCATTTCTTAAAAGTATGAAAGCACATTACAGAGATGCCTTTTCATATCAATGAGATTCAAAACATGATTAGTGCATCTATTGGAAAACACAGTTTCATAGACTACTGGTAGGAATGAAGAATGAATCTAGCTTTATACGGTAACATATGACTTTATGTACCAAAATGCAGGCACAGTTGCTGTCCTACCCAGATCCTCTCTTTTGAGTATTTGGCAGAAATGCCCATGAATTCTGAATGATGTATGAATAGAGTTACTAATGAAGGCATTGTAATAACAACTGAAAACAAGCCATGTGTGTATCAATAGGAAATGTATTAAATAATTCATATAATATCTATGTAATGGAATGCTATGCATTTGTAAAAGTGTATAATCATTGTGTACTCGGATAATATGATCTCCCATAATATTTTTAAATAAAAATAAAAACACAGTAATATATATTTTAACATATTTATAAGGAATGAAACTAACTGTAGTGAATAGGTTTCCATGTTTGCATGTATTTGCACAAAAAATCCTGAATGAATAAGAAAAATGTAATGAAAATGTCATCACTGTATAGTACAGTAATTAGGATGAAGGATGGAAAGGTAATATCATGTATTTAACATGATTTTGAATCATATAGATATATTACGAATTCCAAAAAGTAATGCTGAAAATAACAGAAATATAACCCTGTTCTGCATGTTTGAACTATCATTTAAAATAATAGTTTAAATGTATTTTTCTGCTTGGTTTTATCTGATGTGGTTCCCTGTAGATCAAAAGAAACTCCCACTAGCTGAATTTGATGCATGAAACATAATATACTTCCAAATACATGACAACATTTTTATTAATAATCTTATCTTCCTTTTAAACGTCACATATTATTGAAAGCTAGGAAAAACCACTGAGAAGTGGAATTTGTGACACTTTGGAAGATATAACATGTTTGCTAGGAAGAACTGCAATTTATTACTCTCATAGTCTATTTATTACTCTACGACTCTAGCAGTAGTTATAGTAAAATTCAGTTGATTACATGTCTGCTAATTTAGCTGGAATATTGTAAATTCATAAGACAAGAGAAAAGTCATTTTATAAAGCCTCATTTTTTTCAAATCACTTTTAAACAGAGAATTAAAGCACTTGCAGTTATTTAGTGCTAGAGGACTGGTCCTCCCAATAAGAGGATTACATTCATGTTTATTGACAACTTGATAGACCATCGCTTGATATTTATCTAAATATAGTCAATCTGCTTACATCTTCTAGGTATATTTTTAAGTTTATTGATCTCACACGTACTTTGAAATGGGAAATAAACAAAGGAACTGTCTGAATGATTTTATATAGAGTTTCCGCTCTTGATTTGGCTAACTGATCTGCTCAGTGGAATGGCACCCATACCTGGAAATGGGAAACAAGTCAGAACCATATCCAAAAATAAGCCAGCATTCCAATATCAAGCTCCCACCAATAGTGGAATACAAGAGGGCCTACACCTATTTAATTCTCTCTGAAACAATAATGGCTATCCATGTATCTTGCACTGATCTCACTCTCTGTTGGAGAATCTGCTTGTCTCTTTCAGACAGACACAGAACCTGAGGAGAGAATCACCCATCGCACTTCACTAGGGCACCAGCTGAAGCCATAAGAGTTATTGGGGAAATGAGCAAGAGTGCTTCTTCCATGGTGAACCTGGTATCAGCACAGGGGTGAAGGAGATAGACACAGAGAACACTCAACTCCCACCAAATCAGATATCCAGAGACAAAGAGACTTCCATGACCTTGTCACTGAAATAGATCTAAAATGAACCCAACATGGCTTAGGGAAATTCGCCCAAGAGGGGACAGAAAGATTGTTAGAGCCATAAGTTGGGTCATTATGCACAGAGACATTGCCTCACCCCCATACCTGATGGCTATCCCCACAATGCAAGACCCACAATCCCCAAGGAAGGAGGACATGGAGAAGGCTAACAATGCTACCATCATGGCTGTATATGCATTATATAGATAACTAATAAAAAATAAAATAAATAAATAAATCTATAAAATTTTAAATTTTGTGTATGATACATACAAAGTTCACTTCATCCTGCTCTCTCTTTTTGCTGTAAAAATAATAAAATGTAAAAATAAAAATAATGGTTTTGTAACATTTCACAAATATAATTACATAGTTTTGGGTGCTACTTTTTTCATTTTACTTTTCTGATTGTGTCATGTTTCATGGACACATATGTCTATGTTCATATGTATGCATGTGTATAAATGTGTATGGAGGCCAAAAGTCAGCATAGAATGTCTTCCTCAGTCACTTTAATCATTATTATTTGGGAAAGAATCTCTCCTAGAACCTAAGGCTTATGGATTTGGCTTGAATATCTCGCCAGCAAGCCTTAGAGATCAGCCTGTATCCAACTTCTCAGCCCTAGAATTGAAGGCCCATGCCGCCAACCAAACATTTAACATGTTTGCAAGGATCTGGACTCAGGTTCTCATGCTTCTCATTTCAAGAGCAAATTGGGCATCTCTCCATGGAATTATAATATACTTTATTATTATATTTCATAATGGCTGCTAAAAATCTAGCTTATTTTTTACTTGGGTTATATATCTAATATTGAAATCTTTGTGTATTCTGGATATATTGTTTTGTTAATATAGGGTGAGACAATAGAAAGAAAGGAAAGGGAGGGTAAAGGATCCACAAAACTAAAGAGAGTATAAATTTGAACTATAAACAGCCTACTTTTCCTTTACCTAATTAAAAGATAGAACTCTCTTAGAGAGAGAGTGTGTGTATGTGTGTTTGGGCAGAACTACCCTGCTGTAGCATACAATTTCTTTAATACTAAGCATTTCCAGATTTTCTCATCTTTTTTATGGAGGAAGTGATATTTATTGGAGTTTACAGGTTCAGGGTAAGTTCCATAATGGTGTTCGTCTTTTGGAACCTTTCTTTTGGAGGAACAGGCATGGACTTGGTGCTTGCAACTAAAGATGCCTTCTGGAGTGGTAAGCCAAGTTTTATGGACTATTCTGATGAGAGTTTGAGAATGCTAAGTGCAGACAGTATTGAACTTCGAGGCTTGGCTTATGAGCTTTCTAAGGGGAAGGAAAGGCTGCAGAGGACTTTGTTGGAACTGGGCTACTGGCATAAGGGATGGCTGCATTCAGCTGCCCAGGTCCAGAGAATTTGATCAAGGTTAAATTTGTTATGGACTGATGTGCTTGGCTAAAGATATTGGACTGAGAGATTTAAGATTTTAAGTTGGAAAACTTCAAGCAAGTTAAAATTAGAGGCACTGAGACTGGTTTTAGGTTACTGGAGCTGCTATTGTCAACACATTAGCAATCTTAAGGAAGGTGGAAGGAAGGTGCTTTACATTAAAACAATGGAGAGGATGCCTGAGGAAAGACTGTTAGAAATGCAAACTTTTGGAAAGAGTGTTTACCAGAGAAGGAACCTGCTTTTCAAGGCTATGATTTATTTCGTCCCTGGACTAAGAAGATGGCTGTGTCCTGCACACCTGGTATTAGTTTGGGAAGCATGAAAAATTCATGGAGTGGTCATGAATTGCACACAGTTCCAGGAGCCGCTGCTGAGATGTGGAATGAGGTAGGGTGTGAGGCCCTGATAGGCTGGAAGAGCCTTTGGAAGATGGACCACAGCACACTTCAGGAACTCCAGCTAGGCACACTTTGCATATCTGTAGACTGAAATCCTAAACTCACCACCACACCTTAAGATCCGCCCAGTGGCACTGCCTCCAGCAAGGTGGCTGCAGATGCAAATTATAAACTAATAAAAAATTGCATATATTGGGGGCCATAAATTCAAAGTACCACATTCTGCCCCTGGCCCCCAAAAGATTTATAACTATCCTTGTAAATTTTATTCAGTCTAGTTTCAAAGGTCCCCATGGTCTTGACCAACTTAAGACAGTGAGACCTGTAAAATCAAACAAGTTAAATACTTTCAACATGTAACAGCACAGAGTAAACATTTTTAACTGGTATAAGGCATAGCAAGGAGAGGCTACGACAATGCAAACTCAGCCACCATCAGCTTTATATTTTTTCCTTTTTCTTTTTGAAGTGTTGGGAATCAAACTCCAGGCCTTGTCCATCCTCTACCACTTGGCTGAAACTCTGGTCCTTCTGTTTATTTTCTTTTTTTATTGACAATTTTCATACACATACATAATTTCTTTTGATCCTCATTGCCTCTCATTACTTTCCCTCCCCCATCACTTTTCCACTAAACATACTTTTTCCCTACTACTCCTTCTATTTTGATGACATTTGTTCTGCCCTCCTTCATCATCAATGATATGTAGATGGGCAGGTCTTGTGGAGGTAACTGCAGCTTCTATGAGATCATGAGTGCAACCACCACTTTGTGTCTGGAAGGGAGGATTCAAAAACACTTCTCATCCTTACATTTTATATTCTGCCAGCTCTTCTGCAATTGTCTCAGTTTTGGATGGTATAATAGGCATGTCTCACTAGTGCTGATCACTCAACTTTCATTTATTCTCAGCAGCTTGACAAGTTTTAAGTACTCCCAGTGGTCACCACCATCTGAAAAGAAAAGCTTCTCTATCCAAGAGTGAGAGTAGCACTAATATATGAGCATAAACATAAACGCATAATTTTTTTGAGGTAGGGTCTCGCTCTAGCCCAGGCTGACCTGGAATTCACTATGTAGTTTCAGGCTGACCTTGAACTCACAGTGATTCACATATTTCTCCCTTCCAAGTGCTGAGATTAAAGGTGTGTATCACCAATGCCTAGTTCATGCATATAAGGAATTATTTTTATTTTTATTTATTTTTTAAGAACTCCAGATAAATGTACCACCTTATGTATCTGGCTTTACAAGGCTACTGGGGAATCAAACCTTGATCCTCTGGATTTGCCAGCAAGTGCCTTAACCACTGAGCAATTTCTCTAGCCCTAAACAGAAAAATTTTGAGGGCAATTTAGTGGGCATAACTTATCCATTTAGCCAAACAATAGTAGTAGCTTCCCTTAAAAAAATAGAATTAAACATTTTTGTTGAGTAATGTTACATAGTGTCCCTAGAACCTTAGGAATATGTAACATATATTTAACAATTCCTGTCCAAATGATTTTTAATTTTCTCCTCCTACATGAATCACCAACCTGATGAAAATGTCTGTGCGTGTTCTAAAAGAAAAAAACTTGTCCCTTCAAAATCCTGTGTATTTCATCTCTTCACCAGGAGGATTTCTCTTTCTTTTGCTAGTTGATTAGTATCTGACTGTTCTTGTAAATATGTCTTCAATTTCCCACACCCTCCTATTACACACTTTGATTATGACATCTTTATAACTCACTTGGTAATGAATATATTTTATTTCAATGACTTCTTCTCACACTGTGAATGGTACAACTAAAAAGAGTTTTAGCAATCTCCCCCACTCTTTTCTGTTATAAATGACCATTGGTTCTCTACGTAGTCATTGTACAAAGCTTAATTTTTTCAATGGTTCTGACAGTACAAACACTATATTTGTATTCTAATTTTTAAATGACCTTAGAGTTTGTTTAGAAGCTATCTAAGAAAGCCAGCTATGTTGATTCACAACTTACGCTTGCATTCTCAAATTTGTCCATAAACTTAATGTACTCTAGCCCCTTCATTTGAATTTTACAAAGTTGAATCCAGGCAGCCAAATGATACTGCTCATCTCTTTTCCCCTTGAGTGGATTCATTAGCTTTTAGAGCACTTTATGTTCTCCGCAAAGCAGAAGAACATTTTCTAGTAAAAACTCCAGTGGAAACCATAGATAAGGTTGGAGGATGAAGTGAGATTTTTTTCTAACTCAACCAACATCTAAACACGGTGAGTGAAAAGTCATGGGAAGTGGGTGCATAGAATCATGGAGATCAAAGCAAGACAAAGTTGAAGGGAAATAAAATAAACAGAGTTGATGAATAAGTAGAGCAAATTTAACTGTTTAAATATTGGCACATGGATAAGGATGCCAGGTCCAATTCAGATTCAGATTCAAGTGTGAAAGAACACCTGCAAGAACTATGCTAACCAAAGATAGATCCTTGGCACTGACCAAGCATACTTATTGCAAGGTGACCCACCAGGCCTGAGCATTGAGGCAAAAGAGAAAGCAGGAGAGCAACCAGGTGCGCTGTATATGACCAGTGACTCTGCCCAGTGAATGCAGCCTGCCAGATTTCATGAGAAGGATCATGTTAGAAGTAAAGGCCTATAGTCCAAAACAGAAGGGAGCTGTTTTGTGTAATGAGAAGAGAAAGAAATTGTGACACTATTTTCAATAATATGTGTGTAATATCATATACATTTTGCTACTTTTAAAATATTTTATTTATTTATTTACTTAAGAGAGAGAAAGAAGCAGAGAGACAGAAAAAGAGGGAGGGAGAGAATGGGTGTGCCAGGGCCTCCAACTGCTGCAAACGAACTCCAGATGCATGCACCGCCTTGTGCATCTGGCTTAAGTGGGGCCTGGAGAATTGAACTGAGGTCCTTTGGCTGTGCAGGCAAACACCTTTATTGCTAAGCCATCTCTCCAGCCACATTTTTTTACTTTTAAAATTAATGTACATATATTGGGAAAGGTTAAATTTTTATTAGATCATACCAAACATTTTTCCCATTATAGTATTATAGCTTTATTTCATATACAATCATGAATATTTGCCTTACACATCCTTAGAAGTAATGTTCTTATTCATTAAATTATGTAACTATCTCTAATGCATTGGATAAATATCCAATTTTCTCTGTGCAATAGGAGCTTTATCAAATGCCCAATTAATAATCAGTGAAGACAAAAAACAATAGTTTTCAAAAGTACGGTACGGTTTTACTTCCCTAAATGGTATAATCTGTAACTCACTAAACTGTGCAGCCAATACAAATGTGCAGTATATATCAATCAAATTTTCAAAAACTTTTTTTAAATTTTAAAGTGTAAAAATAATTAGAGTTGAGGGGCTGCTTTTATATTGATGGCAGGTGGTACTCATTCATTTTGGGGGAAGATAGTGATAGATTTTGGCATAATTAAAATCAGAACAGAGTAATTATAAATAAATGACTGTTATTTTCTATCTATGCAGATGTTTCTCTTTCTAACTTTAAAATTATTCATATCCTCTTGGGACAGGGCAATAATTAGGCTGTTAGAGTACACTGGGGGAAAAAAAAAAGTATAAAGACAGGATTGGGCTACATAGAGAAGTACTAGATAAAATAGCTACTCTGCCCAGATACAAAAATGAGCAGCAATAAAGGTCATGAAGCAAAATCCATTTAGTGTTTAAGCGTTCTTTCCTTTCTATTGGGGCTACTCCATGCAAACATGAAACCAGATTGTTTTGTTTCCTCCTGTTTTAAGTGTTTACAACATATTCTAATGTTTATTTTATTTTTATTTTTTTTTTAATTTAATTTAATTTATTTTTATTTTTATTTTTATTTATTTTTATTTTTATTTTTATTTTTTTTTGGTTTTTGAGGTAGGGTTTCACTCTAGTCCAGGCTGACTTGGAATTCACTCTGTAGTCTCAGGGTGTCCTCGAACTCATGGTGATCCTCCTACCTCTGCCTCCCGAGTGCTGGGATTAAAGGCGTGCGCCACCACGCCTGGCTCTAAGGTTTATTTTTAACCATATGATACTTATTTAATCAATTCTGACTTCTTAAAAGCCATGCATGTTACTATTAATGTTCAAATGTGTCATTAGCTTTAAGTGGGCTTTGGTCCTAGAAGGATGATGAGAAGACATTTGGTGAGTGTCTGTGAGTGGCATGACAAATGCTTACCTCTTATTTTTTATTATGTATGCATTTAATTAAGAGTCAGGTGAGCAGAATCTTCCGTATAATCATAGGGGTAATTCAATGACTACATTTTGGATGGACTCTAGAAGTACATTAAAGTAAATAACATACACTGTACAGCAGCCAAATTAATCCCTATTGGTTGGCATAAACCAAAACTTGCTAACAACCAGAAATGTAGGCCAGCAAACATCTAAAAATTCTCATTAAATATTAAAAGTACTAAGACATATAAGTAAACACTAAAACATCAAAAGTACTAAAACAAATACTAAAATATTTAAGTATTGAAAACAAATATTAAAATATACTGTGATCTTGGCTTAATTAGATAAGACACTTACAAACTTTAAAGGCTAAAATGCCAGAAGTTCAATTACCACAAGCAATATAAATTCACCATATTTACAGTAAACCCAGAAATTGCTCCCCTTCAAATACATTCCTTTTGTACTCCCTAAGTCAAGAGCCCCCAATCTATATAGATGCACACATGGTGGTGTTCCTTCTCTTTTCCTTAAATGCCCTAATGACTCAATGACGATTTCAGCCAGTCATCGTAAATTCAACATACATTAAGACTATGCCTGTATCATTTACCTATACTGTTTTTTGTTTTTTGGTTTTTTTTTTTTGGTTTTTTGAGGTAAGGTCTCACTCTAGCCCAGGCTGACCTATTATTCCCTCTGTAGCCTCAGAGTGGCCTCGAACTCACCATGGTCCTCCTACCTCTGCCTCCCGAGTGCTGGGATTAAAGGCATGCACCACCACGCCCGGCTCACCTGTACTGTTTTAACAATAATTTAGCTGATTCTTTCATTTATTTTTAGTAAATATTTACTTGATATCAAAAGCTATATTTAGAAAGATGAATTTAGAAAGTGCCTGAGTACCAGCAGTAGTGTACTCGCCTGCCGTAAATAAGGCCCTGTGTTCAAGCTCAACACTGCAAAAATAAACACAAAACAAAGTATAAAACCTTAGTAGTACTTGCTTCCAAGTAACTTACTCTTTAATAAGGAAAATAAGCACAAAATATGACCAAGATTATTAATGTATCTTTACATTAGTCCTTCCATATAGAATGTGATAAATTGTTCAGATTTAATTTGTTTCCATATATCTACTAATAAATATAATTAAATATAATTCTATTTACTTTGTACCCTACCAGCAGTAAAATACAGTTATGAGCAGGTAATTCCTTGTGTACAATTTACTCATCATTTACTAGGTAAATTCAGCTTTTCTATATGCATTTCAGACAAATTGTCAAAGTGTGCTTTGACAAATGTAGAGGAGTTCTCTGAAAACCACATAGTGTATCACATGATTAAAATTATTTTCATGATAATTTTAAATTGTAATTTGATTTTTTTTGAGGTAGAATTTTACTGTATTCCTGGCTGACCTGGAATTCACTCTGTATTCTCAAGGTGGCCTCAAACTCACAGTGATCCTCCTACCTCTGCCTCCCAAGTGCTGGGATTAAAAGCATGCACCACCATGCCTGGCTGTAATTTATTTTTTAATATATTTTTTATTTATTTTATTTTTATTTATTTATTTGAGAGAGAGAAGTACAGAAATAGGAGAGAGAGAGAGAGAGAGAGAGAGAGAGAGAGAGAGAATGGGTGTGCCAGGGCCTCCAGCCACTGCAAACAAACTCCAGATGCATGCACCCCCTTGTGCATCTGGCTTACGTGGGTCCTGGAGAATCGAGCCTCGAACCGGGGTCCTTAGGCTTCATAGGCAAGTGTTTAACCTCTAAGCCATCTCTCCAGCCCTGTAATTTACTTTTTTAAACTAGCATTCTCTCACAAGTGTACAGTAAATTTTTTTCCAGACGCTGCATAATGTGTGAGGTAGCAACAGCTTGCATTAAAAAAGCAAATATCAGAATCCAGATGTCTTCAATTAAGCCAGACAATAAAAATATGAAAAAATTTAAAACAATGCTAATCCTCTCATGAAATTTGATTTGTTTAGGAAAAAATAGCTTTCAAAATACATTGTTTATATTCAAGTGTTTGATCGTTATTCTAAACAAATTAACCACCTAATGACTTGTAATTGTATAAGGCACTTAGAATAAGAGCAGGGTTATACAAAGACAACTCGGCTTCCTCTCTAATTGATCATATTTGATGACCACCCAAAATTTTGATCTCATTGTTACCTCTAATCTTCTGACCCAATAACATTTCATCTCTCTGCATTACCCATACCTCTAGTAACCCTGTTTTTATTTTTAATTTCACAGAGAGAGAGAATTGGTGTGCCAGGGCCTCAACCACTGCAAAGGAACTCCAGAAGCTTGAGCCACCTCGTGGGCATGCCACCTTGCACTTATCTCACCTTTGTGTGACTGGCTAACATGAGATTTGGAGAGTCAAACAATGGGTCCTTAGGCTTCACAGGCAAGCGCCTTAACCACTAAGCCATCTCTCCAGCCCTAATTCCCTTTTCAATATGTTTAAATTCCATCATTTTATTAATTATTATTTATATTCATCATCATATGGTATAGAATGTAAGATCCTTTCTCCTTTATTCTGAACTAGAAAATAATTTAAAAATGAGTTAAATGAGAGCATTTGCTTCCCCCATTCTTGAATTCAAGTATTTGAAATTGTTGAAGGTAAATGATTGCGAAATTATTTTACTTTTAAAGATGTTAAAACACAAATGGAATCTCTATGCTTCCAGACAACCAATCTCATTCTCCATTAGGATCAATTTTCCTGTTTTGAATAGGCTGTTCCAAACAACCTTCTACATCAAAGACAGAGCATTTTTGAAGGGGCTGGGGTGGGAATCAAAACCAGACCTTGAGCATACTACCACTATGCTACATTCTGGGCTCTGAAGAAAGCTTTAATTCTTCTCATTCACTGTTGTTTTCTTGTCTCACTTCATGGATGGATGCAATTAGAACATGACATTCTTCCAGATCTTATCTAAAAGTTGCCCTGCCTCTGCCCCAAATATTTTGTTTTAGGGAAGCAGATCTCTTAACTTGAAAAAGAGAATAAGAGCAGTCCCCGGACATTGCAAGATATGAAAAGAGAAGCTTTCTGAACCCATGGGCTCCCATCCTTTATTTAAATACCACAGCTCAAGTGTTTCTGCCAGGTGCCTTCTTGGCCTAGGCCACTGCCACCCGTTTTCTTCTTCCCTGTGGTCTTCTCCTGTGACCTGTGGTCTTTATTCAGTGTGACTTCCACACATTGCCCTGCGACCCTTCGGACCAAGACCAACCAAGCAGCAGTGGGAAGGGGAAGGGACAGATAAAGGAGAAGGAGCAGGAACAGGAGCAGGAGCAAGAGAAGGAACTGGAACAGGAGCAGGAGCAGGCCACACCACCCCTTGAGCACCAAAGCTGCCAGGATGAGGAAGAGGAGGGGAAGAGGAAAGGGGAGGAGGAAGAGACACGAAGAAGGGGGAGAAGGAAAGGACAGGAGAAAGGGGAGGAGGAAGATGGTGCCTAGGGGGAGGACAGATGTCCTCCTCCCACGGCAGCCCACCTGACCACCCAGAAATGGGTCTGACCTCAGCCGGGGTGAGGATTGGTTCAGGACATGGCAGTGGACCTACACGAGACAGCACAGATGATCAAGGTAAGGACCGGGGCAATTCTGGGGCTATTGTTATGGGCTGCAATGGCGCACATGATCCCAGCAGCAGTGGTGATGGTCATGGTGACAGTGATGGTGATGGTCATGGTGGTGGTGGAGGTGATGGCAATGGCCATTGTGATGGTGGTGGTGGCAGTGGTCATGGGGATGGTGAAGGTGATGGTAATGGTGACAATCTTACACATGGTGATTATGATGGTGGTAGAGTCAGTCTTCTCAGCTCAGAGGACTCCAACACTATTGGCTGCAATGCAGAAAGCCTGCTGGAGCACATGCAGAGACACTGTGCACTGGAGGTGGTGAAGAACAATAGTGAGACCCAGGAAGAATCTGAGGGATGTTCTCAGCCCAGTGGGGACATGGGCGAGCAGACTCACCTTTATGACAATGATTCTCTCGAGCAGTGGCTGTCCTTAGACACAAGTCCTCTCCCGAGACCTCGCTGGCAAGTCATTTCTGGGCTGCGGGACAGGCAGCTGGGGTCAAGTGCCCGCTTTGTGTATGATGCCTGTGGGGCAAGAGCCTTTGTCCAGCGTTTCTGCCTACAGTGTGGTCTAGCAGGCCATGCCACATGTGTCAATACTGTGCACTTTAACCAGCGTGGCACCAGGCTGGCCAGTGGCAGTGAGGACCTGCATGTGATTGTGTGGGACTGGCTCCATCAGCGTCCAGTGCTGAACTTTCACAGTGGCCACCAAAATAATGTCCTGAAAGCTCAGTTTCTTCCTAATTGTGATGATTCCATGCTGGCCACGTGTGGTTTTGATGGGCGAATATGGGTAGCATGCCTCTCTGCTATGCCATCCACCGAGATCACCTAGTATTTGGTGAGGCATGGGGAACAGCTCACAAGTTGGTTCTGGAGCCTGACTCCCCTTTCAAGTTCCTCACTTGTGGTGAAGATGGTGTTGTGTTCAGCATTGACCTCCGAAAACACCAGCCACTTCAGATCCGCAGCACCCATGTAAAAGCTGCAGTAGTGTGCTTCTGACATCCCAGTATGCTTGACAGCAGATTCCCTGCAAGCTCACAGGCCCACTAGGCTCGGAGATGCAGCAATGAGCAACAAGAGACAGTGCCTCAAACAAGGTGGACGGTAAGGACAGACAATCATAGTTATCCTCTCGCCTGCATGTGTATGCTGTTGCATGTGTGCTCCCTCACTTACACATAAACCTGCACATGCATGCACACACACACAGGAAAAGTCATTTTAAAATGAACTTTTCCAATCAGGGATGTCAGAGTTGGTTTCGTGTAAAAAAAAAAACATTTGTGAAGATCGTTCAGTTGGAAATTATGTATTCAACTACATAAGGAGGCCCAGTTAAATAACCTCAAGAAGTTAAAAGTTAAGCTTTTTACATGATTGCATTGTGTACAAAAAAGGGAACTGACTCACCACTCACTCCTTTGAATAGAAAATGAAAATTATTTTACATCACCTATAAGAAAATGTCCAGCAAACCTCTTGGATTGCATCCTAATGAAATACTCGGGGGAGAGGATATTTAATGACATTTCTCTTTACTCACTAAATAAATATAGGCATAACTTAAATGGCCAGCAATAAGGCAAAATACAATCTATTGTAGGCTTTGTTCCATGAAACAATACTATCCATAGCAGTGGATACTCAATAATGTTCATTATTCAGCTTTCTTATTACATAATGAAATAATAAACGATTTTCTCTGACTTTTGTTTTCCATTCAGGTACACACAACCTGTCAAAATGTCCATCTTTAAATTTGATAAATCTGACCTCTGTCTTTTCCAATCTTATCATTGTTAATCTGAACTTGCTACATGATTTATTTTCTTCAAGCGTGGGGGATACTTTTTAGGTTATTTTGTGTATACATTTATTTCATTTTATTTAAAACTCAGACATCTGGGGAAAGACTCCCATGTTCTTGTATCAGTTAAAGCAACATATGCCGTTAGTCCTACCTTCCCTTCTTCCATTCCCATGTGTAACTGAAGAGCGCTTCAAGGCCACACATCACTGGGCCACTTCCTTCTGACTGAGAAACAGAACTTTCCTTTCAGGAGCTTTTGTTTTTGTTTTGGAGCCCAAAATGACCTCGAACTCACAGCACCCTCCAGAGTACTGGAATTACAGATGTGCACCACCAGGCCTGGCTGTCAGTAGCTCGATTTAAAAATAGAACTCACTTTTGATTAGAAATAGTTGATCTTAATTTTTCAGTGCTTTTCCAATGTTCCATCAGCTTTATGCACTGATGATATGTCACACCAGTCTGTGGAAGTACAGTTTTGCTTTTGAAGGGGACTTAAACTTCATCTTTCTAACTCTTTGTGTATTCAAATTAAGGGAAATCATGAATCATTTATTCCTGAAATTAACACTACGAGTAATCACTGATAAATTTATGATTTAATGATAATTTACAAGTTTATATTTATAATTCTATTTATTATGAAAATGAAACTAAAACCTATTTCTTTCATGGTTTAGATATTATTTTTAGTAAGGCTGTTCTCACAATTTAATTACAAAAGTACTTAGGAAAATGGCTGGATTGTCTAATGTTTATTTTCTTAATAATGGCTATGCGTCTGTGAATCTGATGAAAACAAAAACAGAAGAATATATATTTAGTTAAACACACAAAAAAACAATGAAATGTTTACAATTCTCCTATTCCATCCACCACCTACGAATCTTGCATACTCCCTTATCCACTGACCTTGGATATTTTTCAGTCTTAAATATGCTAATTTGAAAGTGTCAAAAGTTAAAAGTTTAACAACTAGAACTGTCAATTTTGTATTTCCAAAGGCCCTTAGGAGCATGAGCATGAAAAAATTTTGTTTTAATTTTATCTATAAAAATTCTAAATGAATGTAGATGCCTTGTTTTAAAATTTCCTTATTCAGATATGATGATATTTTTGTCTATTTTGATGGAAGGGGAGATGATCAGACTACTTTCTTGAAAATCGACATCGCAATTCATCCCCAAGAAATTTGTACACTGGTGCCAGGTTTTATATGTTTGTCAGTAGATAATTAGTAAAAGTCAGTAAAATTGAATGGGTTTAAAAACTTTAGTTGTGCTCCTTCAGCCAAGCAAGTTGCCAAATGAAAAGATGGACAAAGGAAAGACCCAGCCCCTTATGTCATAAAGAAGCAGGAAGCCAGGAAGGTCTTAAATCCTCTGATTGAGCAAAAACTAACAGTTTTGGCAAAGGACAAGACATTCAGCCCAAAAGGGATTTCACCTACTTTGTGAAATGGCCCCTGTCCATCAGGCTATAGCTATAAAGTGCTCTTCTGTGTAATTGGCTGAAAGTGCCTCCTGCAATCAACCAGTTTACCTAGACTTTTGGCCACCAAAAAGCTACCCAGCTGCTGAAGCTTGCCCACAAGTACAGACCGGAGACTGGACCACCAAACAGCTACCCAGCTGCTGAAGCTTGCCCACAAGGGTAGTCCACAGACTGGACAACCCAACAGCTGCCCAGCTGGTGGAACTAGCCCACTCGTGGAGGCCACAGACTGGTCAGCCAACACCTACCCAGCTATTAACACTTGCCCACAAATGTAGTCCACACACTGGACCACCAAACAGCTACCTAGCTACTGAAGCATGCTCACAAGGCAGAACAATGATTGGATCACTAAAGAGCAAGCCAGCTGCTGATTCTTGCTCAAAGTGGAGGCCACAAACAGGACCATGCAACACCTACCCAGCTGCTGAATAGTGCCCAGAAGTGTAGACTAGAGACTGGAGCACAAAACAGCTACCCAGACACTGAAACTTGCCCACAAGCAGCTGCCACAGAATGGACCACCAAACACCTACCCAGCAGCTGAAGCTTGCCCCCAAGAGCAGGGCACAGACAATACCACCAAACAGCTCCTATGCTGCTGAAGGCTGTGCACTAGTTCAGGGCACAGAGTGGAACATAAAAACTCAAAGCAGGGGCTGGAGAGATGGTTTAGTGGTTAAGGCACATGCCTGCGAAGCCTAAGGACCCCAGTTTGATTCTCCAAGTCCCACGTAAGCCAGATGCACATGGTGGTGCATGCGTCTGGAGTTTGTTTACAGTGGCTAGAGGCCCTGGTGCACCCAATTCTCACTCTCTCTTCCTTTCTCTAATAAATAAATAAATAAAAATAAAATCTGAAAACAAACAAACAAACAAACAAACAAGCAGCTACTGAAGCTTGCCAATAAGTGCAGGCGAGAGACTGGATTACTGAACAGCTACTAAGCTACTAAAGCTTTTCCACAAAGCCAGGGGACCCTGATGCTGAAGCTTCCCCAAAAGTGCAGACTGGAAACTGGACCACCAAACAGCTACCCATCTGGCGAAGTTTGCCCACAAGTGCAGGCTACAGACTTGATCACCATAAAACTACACAGCTGCTAGAGCCAGGCGTGGTGGCACACACCTTTAATCCCAGAACTCGGGAGGCAGAGGTAGGAGGATCGCCGAGAGTTCGAGGGCACCCTGAGACTACATAGTTAATTCCAGGTCAGCCTGGACCAGAGTGAGACCCTACCTCGCAAAACCAAAAAAAAAAAAAAAAAAAAAAAAAAAAAAAAAAAAAACCCAGCTACCCAGCTACCCAGCTACCCAGCTACCCAGCTACCCAGCTGCTGACCAGCTGCTGACGCCACAAGTGCAGGCCACAGACAGGTTCACCAAACAACTACGCAGATGCTGAAGGTTGCCCATCAGTGCAGGCTACAGATTGGATGACCAAACAGCAAACCAGCTGCTGAGGCTTGCCCACCAGTGCAGGTGAGGGACTGGGCCACCAAACAGGTACCCAGCTGCTGAAGCTTGCCCCCATGTATAGGGCACAAACAAGACCACCAACCACCCACCATGCAGGGAAGCTTGCCCACAAGTGTGGGCCACAGAGTGGACCATCCAACAGCTGAAAAGCTGCTGAAGCTAGCTCAACACGCAGGTCACAGAAGCACCAGCAAACAACTAGCCAGGTGCTGAGGCTTGCCCCATTCTTATTGTCTGGTCCTTGAGATGCTTATTTTGTATGTCAGTGTCTTGGGAAGATTCAGGTTAGGATCCACAAATGACAGCCACCCAACTTCTGACACTTGGCTACACAAAAACAAAACAGCAACCCAGCTGCTGAGGCTTGCCCACAAGTGCAGGTGAGAGGCGAGACCACCAAACACCCAGCTGCTGAAGCTTGCCCACAAGTGCAGACCACAGACCGGACCACCAAATAGCTACAAAGACGCTGAAGCTTGCCCACAAGTGCAGGACAAAGACTGGATCACCAAACAGCTACCCAGCTGCTGAATATTGCCCACAAATGCAGTCTAGGGACTGGACCAGCAAACAGCTACCCAGCTGCTGAATATTGCCCACAAGTGCAGGCCAGAGACTGAAGCAACATACAGCTATGCAAGTGCTGAAGTTTGCACACAAGCGCAGGCCAAGAATGGACCACCAACAGCTACCCAGCTGCTGAAGCTTGCCCACAAGTGCAGGTCAGAGACTGGACCACCAAACAGTTACCCACATACTGAAGGTTGCCCACAAGTGCAGGCCACAGGTAGGACCACCAAACAGCTACCTAGCTGCTGCAGCTTACCCACAAGTTTAGGCCACAGACAGGACCAGCAACCAGCTGCCCAGCTGCTGAAACTTGCCCACAAATGCAGGCCCCAGACTGGACGACCAATCACCTACCCACGTGCTGAAGCTTGGCCACAAGTGCAGGCCACAGACAAGACCACCAAACAGCTACCAAGCTGGGCACACTTCAGCAGTTGGGTAGTTGTTTGGTGGTTCAGTCATCGGAGTGCATATGTGAGCAATTTCAATAGCTGTGTAGCTGTCAGGGGTGGTCCTGTCTCTGGCCTGCACTTGTATGTAAGCTTCTGCAGCTTGGTAGATGGTTGGTGGTCCTATCTATTCTGGCCTGCACTGGTGAGCAAGCTTCAGCAGCTGGGTAGCTGTTTGGTGGTCCTGACCGTGGCCCGAACTTGTGGGCAAGCATAAGCAGCTGGATAGCTGTTTGGTGGTCCAGTCTGTTTACAGCGCAGGTTTCAGCATGTGGGTAGCCATTTGGTGGGCAAGTCTCTTGACTATACTTGTGGGCATTTTCACAATCTGGGTAACTGTTTGGTGATCCTGTCTGTGGCCTGCCCTTATGGACAAGCCTAAGCAGCTGAGTAGCTGTTAGGTGGTCCTGTCTGTCACCTATACTTGTGGGCAAGCTTCAGCATCTGTGTAGCCCAGAAGTGCACGACAGAGAATGCACCACCAAACAGCTACCCAGGTAACTCTCCCAGAAGTTCCTAGCACAGACTGGATCACCAAACGGCTACCAGCTGCTGACGTTTGCCACGAATTCAGAGTGCAAACTGTACCACCAAACAGCTACCAGCTGCTAAAGCTTGTCAACAATTGCAAGCCGTCAGACTGGACCACCAAAGAGCTACCCAGCTGCTGAAGCTTACCCACAAGGGCAGGCCACAAACTAGGCCACCAAAAGGCTATCCAGCTGGTGAACCTTGCCCTCAAGAGATACACAGTTGCTGAAGCTGGCCCACGAGTGAAGGTGACAGAGTGGACCACCAAACAGCAACTCAGCTGCTGAGGCGTGCCCACATGGGCAGGGGAGAGAGCGGACTGCCACGCATCTACCAAGTTGCTGAAGCTTGCCAAAAAGTGAGGATACAGACAAGGCAGGGGAGAGACTATACCACCTGTAGCAGACAGCTTCAGGTTCGCTGAGATGAACTTCCAGACCGGGCACAGTTATGGAGGAAGGGATATTATTTATTGAAGGTCACAGATCCAGGGAAGTTCCATAATGGCAAGAGAAGCGGCCTGCTCTCCACAGGGCCAAGCAGAGAGAGAGAAAGCCAACCAGCCCCCACAGCAAACAGAGCAAAACTACAGCCAAAAGGTCACACAGCACACTTCAGGAACTCCTGCTAGGCACATTTGCATATCTTTACAATGGAATCTCAAACCCACCATTAACATCTTAAGTCACCCCCAGTGACATTGCCTCTAGCAAGCTGATTGCAGATGCAAATTATAAGTAGTAAAACACTGAATATATTGGGGACATATATTCAAAGTACCACACCACCAAACAGCTCCCAGCTTCTAAAACTTGCCCACAAGTGCAGACTGGACACTGGACCATCAAACAGCTACCCAGCTGCAGAACATTGCCCACAAGTGCAAGCCACAGACCAGCAAAACAGTTGCAAGTGCTGAAGTTTGCCACAAGTGCAGGTCACAGAATGGACCACCAAAGAGCTACCCAGCTGCTGAAGCTTGCCCACAAGTGCAGGTCAGAGACTGGACCACCAAACAGTTACCCACATACTGAAGGTTGCCAACAAGTGCAGGCCATAGGTGGGACCACCAAACAGCTACGCAGCTGCTGCAGGATACCCACAAGTTTAGGCCACAGACAGGACCAGCAACCAGCTGCCCAGCTGCTGAGACTGTAAACTGGCCCACAAACAGGCCCCAGACTGGCATTCAAGAGACCAATCACCTACCCATCGTGCTGAAGCTTGCCCACAAGTGCAGGCCACAGACAAGACCACCAAACAGCTACCAAGCTGGGCACACTTCAGCAGTTGGGTAGTTGTTTGGTGGTTCAGTCATCGGAGTGCATATGTGAGCAATTTCAATAGCTGTGTAGCTGTTCGGTGGTCCTGTCTCTGGCCTGCACTTGTATGTAAGCTTCTGCAGCTTGGTAGATGGTTGGTGGTCCTATCTATTCTGGCCTGCACTGGTGAGCAAGCTTCAGCAGCTGGGTAGCTGTTTGGTGGTCCTGACCGTGGCCCGAACTTGTGGGCAAGCATAAGCAGCTGGATAGCTGTTTGGTGGTCCAGTCTGTGCGCAGGTTTCAGCATGTGGGTAGCCATTTGGTGGGCAAGTCTCTTGACTATACTTGTGGGCATTTTCACAATCTGGGTAACTGTTTGGTGATCCTGTCTGTGGCCTGCCCTTATGGACAAGCCTAAGCAGCTGAGTAGCTGTTAGGTGGTCCTGTCTGTCACCTATACTTGTGGGCAAGCTTCAGCATCTGTGTAGCCCAGAAGTGCGCGACAGAGAATGCACCACCAAACAGCTACCCAGGTAACTCTCCCAGAAGTTCCTAGCACAGACTGGATCACCAAACGGCTACCAGCTGCTGACGTTTGCCATGAATTCAGAGTGCAAACTGTACCACCAAACAGCTACCAGCTGCTAAAGCTTGTCAACAATTGCAAGCCGTAGACTGGACCACCAAAGAGCTACCCAGCTGCTGAAGCTTACCCACAAGGGCAGGCCACAAACTAGGCCACCAAAAGGCTATCCAGCTGGTGAACCTTGCCCTCAAGAGATACACAGTTGCTGAAGCTGGCCCACGAGTGAAGGTGACAGAGTGGACCACCAAACAGCTACTCAGCTGCTGAAGCGTGCCTACATGGGCAGGGGAGAGAGCGGACTGCCACGCATCTACCAAGTTGCTGAAGCTTGCCAAAAAGTGAGGATACAGACAAGGCAGGGGAGAGACTATACCACCTGTAGCAGACAGCTTCAGGTTCGCTGAGATGAACTTCCAGACCGGGCACAGTTATGGAGGAAGGGATATTATTTATTGAAGCTTACAGATCCAGGGGAAGTTCCATAATGGCAAGAGAAGCGGCCTGCTCTCCACAGGGCCAAGCAGAGAGAGAGAAAGCCAACCAGCCCCCACAGCAAACAGAGCAAAACTATAGTCAAAAGGTCACACAGCACACTTCAGAAACTCCTGCTAGGCACATTTGCATATCTTTACAATGGAATCTCAAACCCACCATTAACATCTTAAGTCCGGCCCCCAGTGACATTGCCTCTAGCAAGCTGATTGCAGATGCAAATTATAAGTAGTAAAACACTGAATATATTGGGGGACATATATTCAAACTACCACACCACCAGACAGCTCCCAGCTTCTAAAACTTGCCCACAAGTGCAGACTGGACACAGGACCATCAAACAGCTACCCAGCTGCAGAACATTGCCCACAAGTGCAAGACAGACCACAAAACAGTTACCAAGCTGCTGAAGCATGTCCTCAAGTGCAGGTCACAGCCAGGACCACAAAAGAGCTATCCAGCTTTGGAAGCTTGCCCACACATACAGGCCAGAGACCGGATGACAAATAGCTACCCAGATGCTGAAGCTTACCAACGAGTGCAGGCCATAGACTAGACCACCAAACAGCTACGCTGCTGCTAAAGGATGCCCACAAATACAGGACACAGAATTGACCATGAAAGAGCTACAGCTGCTGACGTTTGTCACAAGGGCAGACTGTAAACTGGGCCACCAAACAGCTACCCTGCTGCTAAAGCTTGCTCAAAAGTGCATTCAAGAGAATGGGCCACCAAACAACTACCCATCTTCTGAAGCTTGCCCACAAGTTCAGGCCACAGACAGGACCACCAAACAGCTACCCAGCTGCTGATGCTTACCCACAAGTGCAGACCAGAGACTGGGCCAACAAATGGCTACCAAACTGCTGAGGCTTGCCTCTTTGTGCAGGTGAGAGACTGGACCCAGTTCCTGAAGCTTGCCCACAAGTGCAGGTCAGACTCTGTACCACCAAACAGCTACTCAGCTACTGTCATTTGCTCATAAGTGCAGAGCAAAGAGTGGACCAGAAAAGAGCTACACAGTCGCTGAATCTTTTTTTTTTAATTTATTTATTTGCAAGCAGAGAGAGAGAGAGAGAGAGAAGAGGACAGAGAAGGGACATGCAAGGGCCTCTAGTCACTACAGACTCCAGACACATGTGCCCCTTGTGCATCTGGCTTACGTGGGTCCTGGAGAATCGAACCGGGATCCTTTGGCTTTGCAGGCAAACACCTTAACCACTAAGCCATCTCTCCAGCCCGAGCCGCTGAATCTTACACACAATTTCAGGCTACAGCCAGGACCACCAAAGACCTATCCAGCCGCTAAAGCTTCCCCACATGTGCAGACCAGAGGCTGGACCAGCAGCTTCTCAGCTACTGCAGCTGCCCCACAAGTGCAGGCCACAGACAGGATCACCAAACAGCTAGCTACCCAGCTGCTGAAGCTTGCTGACAAGTTCAGGCCACATCTGGACCACCAGTGTCTCCAGAGGATAGGCAAACAGAACACATACATACCAATGACAAGGAGGGCCTGGCAAAAAGCACACACCAGTG
This sequence comes from Orientallactaga sibirica, assembly GCA_036365145.1. Taxonomy (NCBI): domain Eukaryota; kingdom Metazoa; phylum Chordata; class Mammalia; order Rodentia; family Dipodidae; genus Orientallactaga; species Orientallactaga sibirica. The sequence continues at coordinate 1,587,505 of JAEOAD010000840.1, forward strand.
AGCAGCAGGGGCAGCCTGAGCAAAGAAAAAGCTCTGTGTTCTGCTGGAGCTGCCTTAGGTACAGTCACCCACAGGAAGGGCCGCCTACTCTGAGGAAGGACTTCCTTGCTCAGTTAATTCTTCCTGGAAATGACCTCACAGACCCACACAAGAGATGCTTTTCATTGGAATTCTAATCTGGTCAAGTTAACAACAGAATTTAACCTTTTTTGACATCGTTTTCAACATTTTTTTTTTTTTGAGAAAGAGAGAAAGGGAGAGGAAGACAGATAGAGATGGGTGCACCAGCAGTCTCTCATCTGCTGCGAACGAAATGCAGATGGGTGCGCCCCCTTGTGGTCAAATGCATTGCGCCCTTGCATCACTTTGCATCTGGCTAAACGTGGGACCTGGAGATTGGAACCGCTGGACATTGGAACCAGCGTTCTTCTTAGGCTTAGGAGGCAGGCGCCTTAACCGCTAAGCCATCTCTCCAGCCCAGTTTTCAACTTTTATGTATATTTTTTTTTTTTTTTTTTTTTTGGTTTTCGAGGTAGGGTCTCACTCTGGCTCAGGCTGACCTGGAATTCACTATGTAGTCTCGAGGTGGTCTTGAACTCTCGGCGATCCTCCTACCTCTGCCTCCTGAGTGCTGGGATTAAAGGCGTGCGCCACCACGCCCGGCCTGTATATACTTTTGATTTATCATTTCTAACATTTTTGATCTTTTCTCTGCATATATGTGTAAGTATTTTGTGTTTGCCATGCATGTGTGTGTGTGTGTGTGTGCAGATGTGTGTGCCCTATGTGGAGGCCAGAGGAGAAGGGCAGGCGTACTCTTTTATAGCTCATCCACATGCGTCCTTGAGACAGACTCTCACCCTCACCCTGGAGCTCTCACTTAGATCAGCTAGTTCCAGTGCTGGTCTAGTTTGTGCCACCCCCATAAAACTAGGGTTATTTACGTTGTTTGACTATGGAACTTGGGCAGTTTCAGGCCCTCCGGAGCACTCTTGCGTCTAACAAAAACGCTTAACCATGAGCCATCTCTTCTTCCACATGTTTGTTCGTTGTTTATAATTTCTTATTAATTTTTATTTGTTCTTCTTGTTTTTAATCTTTCAAGTTTTGTCTACATATCGTCATTGTAGCATGAAAACCAATAAACACATGCTTGGGGAGAATAAATTAATTCTTTGGTTAGAGGGATGCAGTCTTTGCTGAGATGTAATTTCTGCTAGAGTGAACTTTTCAATGACTCAGTTGCCTTTAACTCATCCATAGTCCTGTAACTTCAATAAACTCATTGGTTCACCAAATAAAACTTCCCTTTAGCTGGGCATGGTGGCACAGAGGTAGGAGGATCACTGTGAGTTCGAGGCCACCCTGAGACTACATAGTAAATTCCAGGGCAGCCTGGACCACAGTGAGACCCTACCTCGAAAAAAATTATATACTATGCTCACCAAATGGCCCAGTAAGCACTTCTCTTAATGTCCACACCCATATATTAATATTGCTCTCACTTTTGGTTAGAGAAGCTTCTCTTTTCAGATGGTGGCAACCTTGGGATGACTCAGAAGGCACCACGTTGCTGAGAAGACGTGACAGAGAAGTGCTCAGCACTGAAACACTTCAAACCTACCCTCCAAGGCTCAGGGTTTATTGTGGAAGAGGGGGCAGAAAGAATGTAAGAGCCAAAGGAAGAGTAGGACTCCTTACAATGTGCTCCTCCAGACACAAAATGGCCTGGATATCCATGACCTCACAGTGCCCAACCCTACCTACATAAGACCATCATAATAGGAGGAAAAGATCATGACATCAAACTGAAAAGAGAGACTGATTGAGAGGGGGAGGGGATATGATGGAGAGTGAAGTTTCAAAGGGGAAAGTGGGGGTAGGGAGGGAAGTACCATGGGGTATTGTCTACAATTAAAGAAGTTGTCAATAAAAATAAATAAATAAATAAATAAATAATAAATAAATAAATAAATAAAATAAAATAAAAAAAAAAAAAAAAATTCCCTTTAAATTATCCAAATAATATTTATTATAGACTTAAGTAGTGCAGTTGACAAAGACATTATTTGTTCTTTTTCTGGCAAAAGTATAAAAATATATAAAATATATTATGAATTTCATTTGTAATGTATCCTAATATTGTACACCATATTCAAATAGCAATGATTTTTTTGAACTTTTTATTTTTTTATTATTTTTTTGGAGTGAGACACACAGAGAGAGAGAGAGAGAGAGAGAGAGAGAGAGGAAAACAGAGATGGGCGCCCCAGCAGTGTCTCAGCTGCTGCGAATGAAATCCAGATGTGTGCGTCCCCTTGTGGTCAAGTGCGGCATTGTGCCCTTGTGTCACTTTGCATCTGGCTAAACATGGGACCTGGAGATTGGAACTGCTGGAGATTGGAACCAGCATTCTTAGGCTTAGGAGGCAGGTGCCTTAACCCCTAAGCCATCTCTCCAGCCCAGCAATGATTTTTATATCGAATATTTCCATGTTTTTTGTCTTTTTGATTATCTCCTATGACACTATACTCATGAATATTAGATTTCTCTGTTCTTGAGCTTCTGAAAATATTTATTTGAATTTCATGACTTACGAAAGGAATGAATGTATATTCAATTCCTGTTTCAAAATTTCATTTTTCAGAGAAATTTGAGGTCATTATTGTATTTTTGAGCATTGATAGTTTCTATGAGAATATTCCCTCCCTGTATTTCTCCTTTATTTGTTTTTCTGTAAGTTAGCATACAATGTAATGGATTTCACATTGGTATTTTCATATGTATACATTCATATATCTGAGAGCTGTTGAGATTGTTTTGTTTCTGCCATATGACTTTTCAGAAACAAAGCTGAAATAAAGTTCCACAAGAGTGAGGTGGTTATGCCCTGAGCCATGTATTCATCTCTTTGTGGATGGGGTGCAGGCAAACATGCAAAAAAAAATGCCAAACCAAAGGGTTCTGCTCTGGAAAGTAAACAAAAACACTAGTACAGTTCTCTCTCTTAGCCCGATATTTTCTTCTTTTCAATCTCCTGAGGAATGGCTCAACTTCTGCTTGGTTTCCCTTTCAAGTGACAATACCCTTGCTAGTAAGCCTGCCTGTTTTATCCAGATCCATTTCTGGGCTTCATTCTGAGAGCAAAACTCACTGCAGCCAGGTGTTCTAATAGGAATTGGAGATTGGGGCGAGGGGCAAGAATACCCCAGGTGCTCTCAATAAAATTCTTTGAAATAATTTTCTCCATGGCTGACCCACAGGTTAGTTTGGCTTTGATATTTACTGAATGTTTATTTTTCTCCGGGGCTTACTTGGGAAAATCTACTCACTTCTGGACTTAACTCCTCTAGTAGCATCTCTGAATTTGTCTTCCATCCAAACCCTTTGGTTTTCTATCTACCAGAAACTCTTTTGAACCTTAGCACATGAAACGCTTATTATAGTCAGTGTTAACATATGCAGACCAACCTATAACGATATGCTGTATATGATTTTTAAGTGTTTGTGGAGAACAGTCACACTTGGTCAGATTGTCAATTACAATAACATTGATATTGCATTTCAAACTTTTATACTTATGTTTCTCAACATATTCTTCACTGTATTCATCCATTCTAGACTTAAATTGGCATATTTATTAGCATTTCTTTTTACATATTTTTGAAGGAATGTGAATAAATTTGCAATAAACTCAGTAATAATATTTAAAATATAAAGTTTTCTAATCCAGAGTCTTATAGGAATATGTTTTGCTCAAGACCTTTTTTTTTTTTTGCTCAAGGTTCAGAGTCAGGTTGAGTAAAATTTTATTAAATTTACACCCATATTTATGATTATGAACTAAGGTTACTTACATTTTCTTAGTGTTAGGGAATGTTTTTTCATTATAGTTATGTGCTGATTTTGATAACACATAGACATTTTCCAATCTTTATTTTATTTAGTTACTTACTTAAATTTGTTTTGCACTATTGTAGATTGCATCTAGGACTTCCTGCACACTAGACAAGCCCCCAACCGCTGATCTATATTCCCAGATTGCTTTTAAAAAAAGAAACTTTAAAAAATAACTTTTATGAGAGAGAGAGAGAGAGAGAGAGAGAGAGAGAGAGAAATGACATGCTGGGGCCTCCAGCCACTGTAATCAAACTCCAGACACATGTGCCACCTTGTGTGTCACCTTGTACATGGCTTAGGTGGGACCTGCAGAGTCGAACATGGGTCCTTAGGCTTTATAGGAAAGCACCTTCACCACTAAGTCATCTCTCCAGACCAAAACAATAACTTAAAAAATTGAGACAGTGTATCACTAAGTTACACAGGCCACACTTGAACGTCCTCTGTAGACCAGGCAGCCCTGAAAGTCATGATCTGCCTCAGCCTCTGGAGTAGCTTGGATTATAGGACTGTTCCATGAGGCCCTACCTAAGTTTTTTTTTAAAGTATCTTCCCACAATAATAAAGTGAAATTTAAGTTTTGACATCTTCAGATGTTTTTCTTATTCCATAGATAATATTGTCAAGTAAACATGGCTTTCTTTTATTGTTTTCTCATTTTTATTTCTGATTTTGCTTTACCACATTATCCCATAGGATGGACTAAAAGAGCAAATGAGGAGGCATTCTATGGTCCTTCATTACCCATTAGCTTGTGACCGTGTTCTGTGAATGGAAGTGACTCTCAGAATATCTGAGGATGAGCAATGAGGAGAATCCAGGTTATTTTGGGACCTGTCTTGGCATTGATGGCTTTCTTGGCCATGGCTGCATCTGTTCTATGATTCTAACTTCCTTTAGTGATCCTTTATCTTAATACCTAACTGCTTCCTACACATGCTCTTATAATTCCGGTACAAACAGTAAGATTTCTTCATGGTGCCCTGTTTATCCATTAAGGTCTTAGAATAATTTGCATACAATATTCCCAAGATCAGATTCCCTCTCCTGAACTACATGGGCTGAACTATTTTTGTTTCTCTGGTCTCTGACTCATGCATCTACATTTCAATTATTATTTTTTATTTTTTCCACCTTCATTTTTATTTGTTTTTTGACATATGTACACCAAATTGCTCCACGTTAACTCCCATGGTCCCTTCTTCTTGTCACTTTCTAGTGGCTATGTATGTAAAAGCATGACTTATTGCCATGGAAACCATTAACTGTTATTATGGTGGAGAGTGGTCTCCCAACCCTCTCCCCTATCTGTGATAGATTTCTGACTAGCCCCATCATGTGCACATCTTTTGCAGGTAACCACATCTGATATGATTTCATGTGTGTAATAGCCTAGGTATTTCTAATCACAGGCATTACACAGCATTCCTCCCCATCCTCTAGCTCTTACATTCTTTCTTCTATCATGTTCCATGAGCCCTGGAGGGGTTGATATGTCTGTCTTCTTTTGCAGTGAGCACTCATCAGTCACTTATTTTTGGCACTTGCTCATTGATTGCACTCCATTACCTATACCATAACATTTTCATCTTAGAGTTGAGAGCAACACTGATCTGTATAAATAAATTTAAATATTTAGGAGGCAGTTTGACAGCACATATATTTTTAATATTTCAATATACATTTGAAAGACCATATATCATAAAAGTCATAATTAAAAAATAAAATGTAGGCTAAAATAAAGACATTAATGTTTCCTTCTGCTGCTATTTAAAGGTAGTAACACCAACCAGATGACATGTGTTTCCAGGGGTGGACCTCGAGGTTCATTATGTCCGATCTTGCCAGTGTCAGTGCAGCTCACTCTTATGTTGCTGTTTTTCACCTGCTGTTGTGATGTTGAGCCTCTGCTCTACCTTCTTTCTCTTACCACCATGAAGATTTCCCTAAAGACTATATGTCAAAATACAAACTTTTCCTCCCATCAGTTGCTTTTGCTTGGTTGTTTTTTCCCAGCATGAGAAGGTAGATGCAACAGTGCTTAATCAGAAGTCTATGTCTAGGAAGGTCATAGGCCCTAGGGGAGAAGCTACTACGCTTGTTTGGCTAAATGGATATGTTGTGCTCATCAAATTTTCCTCTATGTAGGTATGTGTATGTCCATGGATTATGGCTGCTTTCATCTTTAGTTGCAGAAGCTACTGTTTGCAATTGGCTGCAACTACTAGGGAGACTAAAAATATGTCAACATGCTGAGAAAAAGTGTCTGTTGAGTAGTAACTGCTAAATGAGACATCCATATCACTCCCTGCCAGGGTTTGGAGACATAGTGTAAGAGGGGAAAGAATGTCAGAGCCAAAGGATGGAGAAGAGTGCTTTTGAATGATGTCTTCTAGACTTGAAGTCACCATTGCATTCATGACCTCATAGCAGCTACCATTACCTGCAAAAGATCTGTACAATTATTATTAGACTTTTGGCTATAGTCTCTCTTAAGCAGACCTTATACTTCTGTATTCAATCAAGTTTTTGTTTATCTTGTAACTATTTTGAGGGTTTGTTATTTTCCTATCCTATTATTCTTAATCAGCTATTTACTGTAGCCCTTAAAAAATATACTGCATCACCTAAAAGGGAATTCATTCAGAGAAGTTGACACACATTGGCAATGGTAAGATGCTGTACAGCTGTTTTCTTTTCCTAAAAGTCTCTGAAATAGAATTCAGCATCTTCTGAGAGATCTAGGAATATTTTCAGTGTTCTATAATATTCCATTTTTTTAATGAAATTAGGTTGGTGTTCCCTAAGAAACTTAAATTGAATGAACTCTAAAAATGAATGCATAGAGTCTTTGGTGAAAAAAACTAAGAATATTGTTCTATTTCAAGTTGTTGCAGTAATTACTGATTTCAGTGTCCATTTTAAATTCACCAGTGGATTTCAACCTTGATTCTGTTGAGGGATTAAATTCTTCTCTCACTACAGGAGTTTTTACAGATGTAATAAATAAAAATATAGAAGACAATTTTAAATTTGAATTTCAGAAAAATACATTATGAAATTTCAGTACTATTGCATCTAATGAACATTTGAGATAGGCTCATAATATTTTTTAAAAAAGTACTCACTATTTCTCTGAAAAGCAATTAACTAGCATCCTACCATTAATTTTCAACTTTGTACAAATTTTATCAGGTTAAAATTCTCCAGTTTTCCCTCAAACTGTTTGAGTTGTTTAAAATCATGGATGGGTACAAGTCTAGGGAAGCCCATTCCTCCCTGAAGAACTACTGGCAATTCTTGGTTGTTGGAGAGTAAGTCTCATTTTCTTCAATGATTTAGCTATTGGTAAGTTGCCGATGCTTTGGTAAATAATAAATAATGCCTCATCCATGCTGTGAAAGCAACCCTAATTAAACTCAGTGGGATACAGAGAGAGAAAGAGAGAGAAGATAAAGACAATGGAGGGGGGATATGAAAGTAGGAGATAGCTGGGGGAAAGGATTCAGCAGGAATGAAAGGGGTGAAAGTGATTAGAGACGGTAATGAGGGTTGAATATAATCAAGATGCATCATACACATGTATGAAATTGTCAAAAGTGTCAAATAGTTTTTTAAACTTAATGCTTTTAAAATATTTATTTATTTATTTATTTATTTATTTATTTATTTATTTATTTACTTGAGAAAGAGAGAAATAGAGAGTGTATGTGTTGGTGTGTATTGTATGGACATACCAGGGCCACTTGCCACTACAAAGGAGCTCCAGATGCATGGGGCACTTTGTGCATCTGATTTTACATAGGTATTAGGGAATGGAAGCAAGGTCAACATGTTTTGAAAGCAAGTGCTTTTAACCACTAAGCCATCTCCCCAACCAGTAAGTGTTAATGAACTTTATAGAAAGATATTTCTTGTCAGGCACTGTGGGTTTCTAAGTGAACATGTTTGTGCTATTTCCTACACGATCATTTCATACTGAAAATTGACTTCAAAATACTGAGAGGTTTAATAACACAATTTTCCATGAGTGTAGCAAGTTTCAATCTTCAAATAAACATAAAGAAGGTGCATGGGTGTGGAGTCTGAGTTCAGGGCCCACGAAAAAAGAGCAGTCCCAGAATATTGCAAGATATGAAATGAGAAGCTTTTTGAACCTCATGGGCTCCCATACTTTATTGATGTACCTCAACTCAAGTGTTTCCGGCAGCTGCCATTTTGGCCTATCCCACTCCCCCTGCCATCAGTTTTCTTCTCCCCTGTGTTCTTCCCCTGTGACCTGTGGTCTTCATTCAGGGAGGGCCTGCTTCCTTCCCTGAATTTCCAGAGTCTGGTGATTTTCGCACCTTGCCCCTGCGACCTTCACCATCCTTGGCAATGTCGGACCAAGACCAACCAAGCAGCAGCGGGGAGGAGAAGAAGGAGCAGGAGAAGAAGGAGCAGGAGCAGGCCTTGCCACACCTTGAGCCCCAAAGCCGCCCAGACAAAAAAGAGGAGGAGGAGGGGGAGGATGGCGCCCAGGAGGGGGCACAGATGTTCTCCTCCCACTGCAGCCCACAAGACCACCCAGAAATGGGTCTGACCTCAGATGGGGCTGGGGCTGGTGCCAGACGTGGCAGTGGACCTACACGAGACAGCGCAGACAGTCAAGGTAAGGGCCCGGGTAATTCTTGGGCCACTGCTATTGGCTGTGACTGTGTACATGATGATGGCGGTGGTGGTGGTGATAGTGATGGTCATGGTGGAGGTGATGGTGACGGTCATGGTGGAGGTGGTGGTGGTGGCCATGATGGCAATGGTATTGCCTGTGACGGCACACACGATGATGGCGCTGGTGGTGGTGATAGTGATGGTCATGGTGGAGGTGGTGGTGGTGGTCGTGATAGCAATGGTGATGGTGATAGTGATGGTAATGGTGGAGGTGGTGGTGGTGGTGATCGTGATGGCAATGGTGATGGTGATAGTGATGGTCATGGTGGAGGTGGTGGTGGTGGTGGAGGTGATGGCAATGCAATGGCCATGATGATGGCAATTCCAATGGCCAATGTAGTGGTGGTGGTGATGGTGATGGTGATGGCCAAGGTGGTTATGGTGATGGATATGGCAATAGTCATGGGATTGGTGATGGTAAAGTTGATGGAAATGGCAATGGTGATGGTGGTGGTGGTGATGGTTATGAGAATGGTGAAGATGATGGTAATGGTAACAATTTTACAGATGGTGATGATGATTGTGGTGGTGGAGTCAGTCTTACAGGCTTGGAGGACACTGAAACTTTTGATAGCCATACAGAAATCCTGCTGGAGCACATGCTGAGACAGTACCCATTTCCCTTGGAGGTGGTGAAGAACAATAGTGAGACCCAGGAAGAGCCTGAGGGATGTTCTCAGCCCAGTGGGGCCATCAGCGAGCAGACTCACCTTTATGACAATGATTCTCTAGAGCAGTGGCTGTCCTTGGATACAAGTCCTCTCCCGAGACCTCGCTGGCAAGTCATTTCTGGGCTGCGGGACAGGCAGCTGGGGTCAAGTGCCCGCTTTGTGTATGATGCCTGTGGGTCAAGAGCCTTTGTCCAGCGTTTCTGCCTACAGTATGGTCTAGCAGGCCATGCCGCATGTGTCAATACTGTGCACTTTAACCAGCGTGGCACCAGGCTGGCCAGTGGCAGCGATGACCTGCATGTGATCGTGTGGGACTGGGTCCATCAGCGTCCAGTACTGAACTTTCATAGTGGCCACAAAAATAATGTCCTGCAGGCTCAGTTCCTTCCTAATTGTGATGATTCCATGCTGGCCACATGTGGTCTTGATGGGCGTGTCCGGGTAGCATGCCTCTCTGCTATGCCATCCACCGAGATCACCAAGTGTTTGGTGAGGCACGGGGGAGCAGCTCATAAGTTGGCTCTGGAGCCTGACTCCCCTTTCAAGTTCCTCACTTGTGGTGAAGATGGGGTTGTGTTCAGCATTGACCTCCGGAAACGCCAGCCAGCTTCAAAAGTGATTGTGACAAAAGATAATGACAAGAAAGTGGGACTATATGCAATCTGTACCAATCCTGCTAATATCTATCAATTTGGAGTGGGGGGACAAGATCAGTTTGTAAGGATTTATGACCAGAGGAAAATTGATGAGAAAGAGAACAATGGAGTACTTAAAAAGTTCTGTCCTCATCACCTGATTGAAACCAATTCTCCACCATATGTCACAGGCCTTAAGTATAGTCACGATGGCACTGAGCTCCTAGCCAGCTATAATGATGATGACATCTTCCTCTTCATCTCCTCTGATGATGATGGAGCTCAGTACAAGAAGAGATATAAGGGACACAAAAATAGTGCCACAGTGAAAAGTGTCAATTTCTATGGCCCCAGAAGTGAATTTGTGGTGAGTGGTAGTGACTGTGGGCACATTTTCTTTTGGGAGAAGTCGTCTTGCCAGATTGTTCAGTTATTGGAGGCGGATGAAAGAGGTTCTGTAAACTCTATTGATGTCCACCCTAACCTGCCTGTGATGGCAAGCTGTGGCCTAGATGAGGAAGTCAAGGTCTGGGTCCCCACAGCTGGAGCCCCCACTGAGCTTCCTGGGATAAAGGATGTGTTAACGATGAACAGGCAAAAACGAGATGACCTTAGCTTAAAGCAAGCTTCCCTCTTTGACAAAAACATGCTTTTGTTCCTTATGAGTCAATTTGCAGATTGACATCCTAGGCCTTATAGGAATGCTCCTAGACTTGGTATCAGCAGTGTCACTGAGTCTCTCAACACCTTCATTTGAAGAGGAGGAAAGCCAAGAGAGAGGTGAATGCCTGCCATCCTGAAAGCCCAGTACCTCCTAAAGCTGAATACCCCGTCAGTACACTTTACTTTAAAATTCAGCTTGATCAGTTTTGTTTACTGTTGTCTCCTGTTTTCTACAAGTTATGAAAAACTCATCTCTTGTATCTTGTTGCTTTATACAATTTTTCCAGTTCTCTTCTTATTAATTGCTCTTCTCTTTTTTGCTCTGTTTACTCCTTATCCTGATAGGAAATAGGGGTAAAATATAACCACTATCGTTTTATCTCTTTTTCTTAACATCGAGAGTTTCCTGTTTCTGGTTAAAAATAGAAAAATTTGATATGTAATCATTTCTCTTACGAAAAATTGTCAGATTTTAAATCTTTGGTACTTTTAATTTTGAATGTTAAGCTTTTGTTAACGTAAAATCTTCAGAATTTCAGCTTCTGAATGTATTTTTTCAGTTGACATAAAAATTTCAGACTGCCAGCTTTTAGTCTTCAGTGCTATTAGTGAATGTTAATTTTTTTATTTGATGGTATATTTCAGACTGTCACTTTTAAATACTCAGTACATTAATTCTGAATGTTAAGCTTTTCAGTTGACACAAAAATTTCAGAGGTTTATTTGTGCTTTAGAAGTAAAATTAAATAAAACAAAGCCTGGTTTTGTGCAACTCCCTTTGCCATTTTTTTTTCCAGAGAAAAGAAGTGTGGGAAACATATATTTTCATCAGATAATTCACCACTTAGGATAAATAATGTTTTATTGATATTTTCTGAATCCATTTCAGTTGTATGGAATTACTTCAACACATTAAACCTGGAAAGAATTTAAATTTGATCACAATATTTCTCACACTACACTTAAATTTTCTTCAAGTGTCATGGTCAAAAAAATTGCCACACTGTTGATTTCCAGGATGTTTTCCTGGGGTAACCCTCTAGAAGTTGGCAGCCAAGAATGTAAGATTTCCTCATAGTTGCATAATACATTTGAATTAACTTATTAACAACATTTTCATTTCAACAAGTGATACTTATATAAAATAGTGTGCTCTAAAATCATTAGAAAATATTGTAGATATTCATGCAGTACATGAAATTCTCTGCAGTGGCTTAGAAGAGATTAAATTGCTTTAAAATTATGTTTAGCCCACTCAATGCAAATTTGAGGTGTTGGCTGAGCTCTTTGCTATCTACTTTCTTTTATTTTATACGTGTTATTTATTTACTGAAATGTAGAAAATCACCTTCCCCCAAACATCATGAGCTATATCATCCTTATTCTTCTTCTAAAAAAGAAGGATGTGGACTGGAGAGGTGCCTCAGCAGTTAAAGGCACTTGTTTTCAAAACATGGTGGGGGCGGAAAGATTGTTAGAGTCACAAGTTGGGGCATTATGCACAGAGACTGGGGCCTATCCACCAGAACTCTTGAGTAAAATCACAATGCATGACTCACATTCCCCATTGATGAGGGTCCCTTTGAAAGTGGGAGGACGGGGAGGAGGACAATGGAACCAATACTATGAATGTAAAATCAGAATAATATAAATAAAAATATATATTAAAAAAATAAAATAAATGTAATATAAAAAAAAAACATGGTGGCCTAAGTTTGATTCCCCAGTAACCACGTAAAGCCACATGCACAAAGTGGCTCATGCATCTGGAGTTTGTTTGCAGCAGCAAGAGACCCTGAGATGCCCATTCTGCATGTGTATGTCTATTTCTCTTTCACAAATAAAATCTTTTTAAAAAGGATGTCATGAAACATGCTGAGGCCTGACAGTGAATGAACCTTGATTTTATTTTCTGAAGAGGCCATAATTCCCCCTCCCATAGGAACAAGTAGAGGAATTTTCATGGTGAGATTCGATTTTCAGTGGAAGATACTTTGAACAAAGTTCTTGTTTACTGAGGTTTAGTGTTAGGGACAAGTGTGTAGTATCTAAAAGCCTGAAAAAGTCACTCCATATCTGCCATCAAGAAATAACAGGGTGAAGGGGACAGACTCCGAGGACATTTAACACCTACCAAAACAGAGATCCGGAGGTTCCTAACAGCCCATCACTAAAATAGACTTAAAACACACCCAACACGGCTCAGGGAATTTTGCAGAAGAGGGGGAAGAAATATTGTTAAGAGTCACACGTTGGGACATCATGTCCAGAGGTATGACCTCCTCCCAATAAATGACTGCCCCTCCCACAATGCATAAACCACAATCCCATGGGGAAAACCTGCACCCCCCTCTGAGGAGGACCGCCAGTGGAATGGGGCATGGACAAAGGAAAGGATGGTACCAACACATGATGTGTCCATAGTAAGTATGTCCATAATTAATTTAAAAAACAAAAAGAAAAAACCTTCAGGGACTCCAAAGGAAACTCCCCTTCAGAACCAAGTAAGTCTGAGTTGTGCACTTTGGTTTGAAGCAGAACATGAGGGAGCAGGGTTATTAAGTAGGATCCCTATAAAAGTGGGCTGGGAATGTATAACAGCAGTATAACAAAACATTGGGATATAACCATCACTAGAGATTGCAAGTGACAGAAGAGTGGCATTAGCAGATTAATTAGGTAGTTTCTTGTCTAGGTGCTGGTGGTAAATTGGTCACTCCATGGGGGTGCATTATATTCTCTGAAAGTTAGCCAACCAATAATTTCTCAGGATTCCCTATGGTCATCTGAGATTGTGCTCTAGCAGGCATTTGGTCCAAAGATTGAGAATTAGATAATGCCTTATTTTTTGTTCTTAGGGAGAGCAGAGTGAGCAGGTGATAGTGCATGGAGTTCATGTCCCTTTTTGTTCCTTGCTTGGCTCAGCCTTAACTGTGTCAGGTATCACCCCCGTCAACAATTACTCCAGTTCCCTTCTTATCTTCCATCATCCTCACTTGCTCTATGGAAAAGAGTGACTGATTCTGCAGGGCGCTTATGTATACCTGGAAGTGTGGAGATAGTGAGAGATCAGTATCAGTTCCAGTGTGTCCTTAATTCCGCAGATAATTTTCATTTATTCTTGCTTCCTACAATTTGTATCCATCTCTCTTTCCTGACTGCCCTGGCACCTTCAGATTCTTGCATTTGAATCACAGAGAAGAATCATATAAGGAGTCCTTCGTCAGCTCCCACAAGTAAGTCAGTTCCAAACTCTATTATGAATGCCTTATTAAACCTATATCTCATCCACAGTATTCCTTTTACTTTCACTGAACCCTAAATGATGCAAACTCTTCCCCCATACAAGCTGTAGGCTAAGTTTCCAGGTTGTTGGGATTTGAATATTTGCCATTTGTAAGGATTAATATCCCTAAAGGTAGAGATTATACTTGTTTTATATTGCTTTATCCACAGACAGAGGAGACAGAAAAATAATTAAATTGAAAAACCACAAGGAACACACCAGTGATCCTACCATCTTACTGGTAGAGGCAGGAGAGTTTTATGTTTAAGGCTAGCATGGATGTGTACTGATTTCAAGGGCAGTCTAATTTATATAATAAGACCATGCATGCCCCCCCAAAATAAACACATAGGATTATAGATGAAAAACCGTGATTCTATGGATATCTTAGAAATTTGTCAGGATTATTAATTTAAATTCATGTATGTACTGGTTTTATTAGTATATAAAAGAATGTAGTGAAATATGATTTTGCCTGAGATAGTGGGAAATTTTATTTTCTTCTATTTAGTAAACAGATGAAACTACACTTTTGCTTTAATTTTTCAAAACATTTTGATTGTTATCTGAAATATCTTCAAGATAGTTCTGTGTATATCCTCTTGTTTATACATTATAATTTTTTCCTAATTACATTAAGAATTCAAATTCATAAAATTGTGCCAGGTACCAAATATGGAAAATTTTTACAATGGAGCATAATTATTAAACCAATATTAAATTAATTAATTAATTATTTTCTATATTATACATAATATAACATCATATATATATATATATATATATATATATATATATATATATATATGGTGGAGAGTTTTGGGCTAGCGAGATGGCTTTGTGATTAATGTGTTTGCCTACAAAACCTAAGGACCCAGGTTTGATTCACAGTAAGCCATGTAAGCCAGATGCACAAGGTGGCACATGCATCTAGAATTCGTTTGCAGTGGCTAGAGGTCCTAGTATGCCCATTATCTTTTTCTCTATCTGCCTCTTTCTCTCCCTCAAACAAACAAACAAACAAAATAAATAAATAAATAAATAAAATTTTTAAATGGAAAGAAAAAATAACCAAAAAATTTTTTAAAAGGAGAGGATAATCCAACAGTGACCTTCAGCCATATGTATGTACCATTTTATGAACCAAAAGCATCATTATAATGAATTCACAATGAATTTAATATTATCCATCCTCTGATCAACGCCTGTGAACACTCAGCATCTTAAATTGTCTAAACTTTCATCTCAAAAGTAAAGTGAGAAGCTTTGGCTTCAGGTTAAATTCTAACACCCTTATGGAGCACTTAATTTATATTTATTTGCTGGATAGTCAGAGTTGAAACATGGAAGGGTCAAATTCACAAGGAACCCAGCATGCCATTTGTTGCAGTTACCTTTTCACTGCGGGACAAGCATTGAACCAGGAACAGTTTATGGGAGGAAAGAGCTTACTTCAGGCTTATAGATTCCAGGGGAAACACCCTCAATGGCAGAAAGAAGCTACTTCACTTCCATAAATCCATATAGAGAGACACCACCAAACAGCCAGCAAACATGGAACAGCCAGAGCTCCAAAATGTTCTCTATACACCTAGAAGGGCTGTACTGAAGATCCATCCCCAGTGACACAACCCCTGCATCAGGGATCTGCCTTCTGGGGAATTAATTAGAAAGTTTAATCTTAATCAAAAATGCATGAGTGGGGATGCTGGAGAGATGGCTTAGCAGTTAAGGCATTTGCCTGCAAAGCCAGAGGATCCTGGTTTGACTCTCCAGGACCCATGTTAGCCAAATGCACAAGGGGCCACATTCATCTGGAGTTCATTTGCAGTGGCTGGAGGCCCTGGCATGCTCATTCTCTCTCTCTTTCTCTATATTTCTTTCTCTCTCTGCCTCTTTATATCTCTCAAATAAATAAAATATTTTTTAAAGAAATGCATGAGTGCATTGGGCCATACATTTAAACTACCACACTATTCTCAAGCTGTATTTTAGGGAAAACTAAGGGATCTTAAGAAGTTTTCATTGAAAAGCGGGCTTGGGAAACTAATATCATGTTGTTTCATTCAAAATGCAATTTCCAATTTATTTTGTACATTACATTTTATACTATTTCTCCTATGATATTGCAGTCTCTATTTCTAGTACTATTCTATGAACATACATCTATATCAAATAAAAGCTGTCAAAAATATTGTCAGGGCTAGAGAGATAGTTTAGCAGATAAGAGCATTTCTGCATAAGCATGAGGGCCTGGGAGAGCCTGATTCTCTCTAAAGTTGATTCCCTGGCACTCATGTAAATAGCTGAGCTTTATCCCAGTCCCATTGGGAGCAGAGACAAAAAAATTGCAGGTCTAGGTTCAGTGAGAGACTAGATCTCAAGTAAATACATGGATGAGCGATGTAGGATTCCTGATGTTTTCCTCTGGCTTCTCTACACGTGTTCATGGGGCACACACATTTGTACATACACACATGCTTGTGCCACACACACCACATAGTTCCAAACCATACATACATCACACACACATGCAACAAGTGTATAATGATATAAATAGAGAGGAGGAAACTTAAGGTCATAAATTATACTTTCCAACATTATCCATCTTGAAAAGAGCTCAAATAGAATTTATATATAAATTCTAGAGTAATAATGAAATGTTAAGTGCCCAAAAAATCATGGGAAATGTTCTTAGCTATTATAGCTACAATAATTCTGATAATGTTTATCTTTTAAGTAGAAATACTTCATTTCCCTTGGTCTTTGAAGTCTCTACCTATTTTGTCATTCAAACTTAATAACTTGTGACCATTGTAAGAATTTTTTTATATTTTATTTATTTATTTGAGGATGAGAAAAAAGACAGATAGAGAGAGCGAAAAATGGGCATGTCAGGGCCTCTAGCTTCTGCAAACAGACTCTAGGTGTGTGTGCTACCTTGTGCATCCAGCTTTATGTGAGTAGTGGGGAATGGAACTTGGGTTCTTAGGTTTCACAGGCAAGCATCTTAACTGCTTGGCCATCTCTCCAACCAAACTTGTAACCTTTTGAAAATATTTGTTTTATCAGTTTTTTATTCAATGATGTGCTTCTAGTTGTCTCCAATAAAAGTCTAATTAAAATAAAGATACAAATCTTAGAGGAAAACATTTAGTAAATTCTAAATAAGAAAGTTTCTTAAAATGAGCTATATCATCAATCTAGTTTTATTTTTATTTATTTATTTGAGAGAAAGAGGCAGAGAGAGAGAGAGAGAGAAAGAATGGGCACACCAGGGCCTCCAGCGAGTGCAAATGAACTCCAGATGTATACGCCCCCTTGTGCATCTGGCTCACGTGGGTTCTGGTGAATCGAACTGAGGTCCCTTTTGCTTTAACTACTAAGCCAACTCTCCAGCCCCCTTTATCATCAATTAAAATTGTAGTTAGTACTTAGTAGCCATATAAAATACTTGCGATGTACTGGAGAGATGGTGAAGTGGTTAAAGGTACTTGTTTATAAAGTCTGATTCTCTAGGTTCAATTCCCCAGTACCCATGTAAAGATAGATGTACAAAATGGTGCATTTGCTAGAGCCTTCGGTGAATTCCTGGCCAGCTTGGACTAGAGTGAAACTCTACCTCAAAAAAATAAATAAATAAAAATAAATCCTAACAAAGAATCTCCCTGTGTACCTTAGATCCAAATACCACTAGTGATGTAGAGTGGTCTTTGTCTAATTTAGAAGAGTGTCATTCATATGTGGTGTCAAGTCAATTTCATTTATCATTCCACTAACATGATTATAAAGCTTTCAGTTGATTTTCTATGCATGTGTGCATAGAGGCAGTGTGTACAACTCCAGTGCCACACAACTGTAGTGCTTACCTAGAGGCATCAAATGAGTAGTCTTTTGCAGAAAACTATGGTGAGAAGCAAAATTCTTACTCTCTTGATTAACACTAAGTAGTAAGCCCAGTGGCCTAAAACCAGAGAAATCTCTAAGGAGAATTAGATGTATTACACTGAGAAATTAATCATCCAAATAGTCCAAATGATGTGGTGAATGAGATTATCAAAGCAGTACCCCAAATTTTTAAATGAATACGGATGTGATTTAAAGAACAGTATTAGGTCTAATGGATCACAATTAAAAGCCAACATTTCCATTGAAATGAGACGCTACATTAGGGCATGTATATGCTACAGCTGGTTTCAAGTGAAAAGACAATACAAAAATTGTTCATAAGAATCACATGGTAACGATTTATAGATAATTATTTCGTATTACTTTCATATTAGTTATACTCATTAATTGTTCTCAGATATCCTACATGTTATATCACACCATTGCAAGTATTATTTATCTTTCTACAGTAAACTTCCTGCATTTGCTGGGAGCTCTTGAACAATATTTAATGGTAATGTTTTTGGCATACATCTTGTGTATTCTTTTTTTTTTTTTTTTTTGGTTTTTGGAGGGTCTCACTGGAGCCCAGGCTGACTTGGAATTCACTCTGTATTCTCAGGGTGGCCTCAAACTCATGGTGATCCTCCTACCTCTGCCTTCCGAGTCCTGGATTAAAGGCGTATGCCACCACGCCCAGCTCATCTTGTGTATTCTTAATGTATACATTTTAAGATTTTTAATTAGGAGTAACGTGTATATACTAAATTTTAAAATTGAAAATATATAGATGTTTGAATTTTGCATTAATTCACATGAGATGTGAGACTATAGAAACTGTTGCTGTCCTAGAAAATTGCCTCATTTACCTTTCTACTCATCACAGTCTCTATCACTGGGATAACTGTTTATCTCCCTTTTAGTATTATACTTTGCTTGTTCTTGAACTTCATATGAATGGAATCATCTAGTTTGTCTTGTGTTGTGCTTGAACTCTATTACTCATTTTATCAGGCAATACTTTGGACCCAGAATGATACATTTACTGCCTTTTCCAATTAAATTTTATGTGCTTGCAACAGTCAAAGCCATATTAGGGCATTTCCCTTCCTGAGAAAACCTCTAGGAGAATGTCTGTTGTTTCTGTTTGTGTTTAGTTTTTGAACTAATACATAAAAGCAGAAGGACGAAAATCCAGAATTTGAGGATATCCTAGGTTCCATAGTGAATGTGAGGTTAACCAGGGCAACATGACACTGCCTACAAAAAAGTAGGTTATTACAAATTGATATAATTTGCTCTCAATGTACATAAAATGGATATACATGTTATGCGTTATAAATTATACATTTTTCTAACATTATACACACATTTCCTAATGTTTACATCAGGTTAAATATATTTTTATCCTCAAACACTGCAATTTGTTGGATGAAAACATTAATACTGATGACAAAACCACATTCAGAAACTATTAGAGGAAATATTCTATAAATATCTGTTTGTTCTATTAGATACAGCCTGTAATTTACCTCTACTGTTTGTTAGTTTTCTGTCCTGGGCAGAGAGCACTGCATCCAATAGTAGTTCATCTCATGATTTAAGTCAGGTATACTAACCTTAGATGTCTTCCATATGGATCCCCACATGGGCCACCAAAAATTAAAGCATGAGACTGTGGGCTCTGTATATTGAGTTCTTGTCCAGGGAGTGGTAAAGAATATTACTACTCTGGACTGCGAGACAATTTGCAAGGCTGGCAGGAGATGATGGATGGGAACCCCAGATCTGGGGCTCATCTGAAGGCCTGAGTTCTCATAGTATATTGGGGCTATGTCTGTCTACAGAGGAGGGTGTCACAGGCTGATTGGTTGTCTATTTGGAAGTTTCCCAGAAATAACCGAAACCTTTGTGTTGGGGAAGCAACTGAAGAAACCTACCAGAACTGTTTTGTGTTGGGGACTTTTCGTTCTAGTTGAACTTCTTCACTAGCTGTCACTAGCTACCTATGTATTTTCTATCTCTCCCTCATTTCTTATCTTTCACACAAGAAGGTTCGGAATTGGTCATCTATAATATATTAAACAAAAGCTTTCTGGCTACATAATTTAAATCTTATGTATACAGCTTAACTGTGTTCATAATTCAGAGTATCTAATGAGACTTTAATCAAACATCAGCTGGAGATGCAGCCATTTCAAGGCTAAAATGGAAAATGGGCTGCTTCTGCATATTAATGATCCTATTGGTATGGCTTTAATTCTTACTAGCTGTTAGTTTCAGAGAAAAGTTCATTGTCAAGTAATTACATAGGGCATTTCATATCATGGTAGATGAATTCCTCCAAAACATACAAATCAATTAATGAGGGAGAAAAAAATGGATGCCATACATATCTGAGTCCACTTTATTCTGACTAAAAACAAAAACAAAACAAAACAAAACAAACCAGTGCTTTCCTTTCAGTTGCTTGGAGACAGTATATTGCTACGTGGCCTGTATCAATATTCTTGCTCCGGTCTTCTGAGTATTGGAAGTACAGATGTGCACCACCATACCTGGATTTTTTGTATGTTTGTTTGTTTTTTGAAGTAGGGTCTTACTATAGCCCATGCTGACCTCGAACTTGCTTTGAGGTCCTAGGCTGGCCTTGAACTCACAACAAATCTCCTACTCCTAATCCTCTCAAGTGCTAGAATTAAAGGCACGGGCTACCACACCAGGCCTATGCCTGGCCTTCAGTTGGTCAGGTTTGTTTGTTTGTTTGAGGTAGGGTCTCACTCTAGCCCAGGCTGACCTAGAACTGAGTCTGTAATCCCTGGCTGACCGTGAACTCAACAGCAATCTTCCTACCTTTGCCTCGCAAGTATGCCACCATGCCTGACCTCAACAGCTCATTTTTTTAATATTTTTATAGGTGTCCCATCACCATGATATATTAATTATGTGTCATACCAGTCATTGGAAATACACTTTTACTTTTTCCAGCTACTTTTATAAACATTCTGATAATGTTTACTTAATATTACTTTCTTCCTTTACAGGTATTTAAGACTCTATATGAGACATTTTACTCTTGTTTTAGTAACCAATAATTCTTTTGTTCATCATTGAACTGTTAAAACATGTTTTCAGTTGAATTGTTTTTCGTACATTATTAGTAAGTCAAACTTTATTAAATTGTGAATTGTTATGTACAGTTATATGTACACATATTAAGAAAAATTAAGTGCTACAAAAGAGATTAAAATAAAAGTAAAAATGCTTACTCTTTCTAATATAAAACAAATACACACAACATAAAGCAATGTGCAATTAAGGACTTTAAGTTCCATTCTTGTAATAATTATTTATTTTTTTATTGGGGGGTAGAGAATGAGCATGCCAGGGCCTTCAGCCTCTGCAAGCAAACT
Source organism: Orientallactaga sibirica (assembly GCA_036365145.1). Classification (NCBI taxonomy): domain Eukaryota; kingdom Metazoa; phylum Chordata; class Mammalia; order Rodentia; family Dipodidae; genus Orientallactaga; species Orientallactaga sibirica. Next base: position 1,608,671 of record JAEOAD010000840.1, read on the forward strand.
CCAGATTCATGCACCACCTTGTGCATCTGGCTTACGTGGGTCCTGGGGAATCAAACCTTTGTCTTTGACTTTTCAGGCAAGTGCTTTAACTGCTAAACCATCTCTCCAGCCCATAAGAGACTTTTTTACTGGGAACTTTAATATATGAGCATAATGCAAATTGATCATATTCCCATCAGATTGTACTCATCTTCTTTTTTTTTTTTTTTTTTTTTCGAGGTAGGGTCTCACTCTAGCTCAGACTGACCTGTAATTCACTATGTAGTCTGAGGGTGACCTCAAACTCATGGCGATCCTCATACCTCTGCCTCCCAAGTGAGATTGTACTCTTCTGACCTCTCTGCCATAACCCCATCCCACTGAGGGTCTGCCCTAGTGGAGTTATCAGAAATCACTGTGGGGTCATGAATGCACCAGATATTCTCAGTTGAGGGGGCAATGCTTCAGAGTACATCTTCCCACCCTGTGGATCCTCCTTTAATAATTTCTGCAGCCTCTCCTGCAGTGTTCCCCGAGCCTTGGACAGCATGCTATAAGTCTCCGTTAGTGTTGAGTTCTCAGAAGTCTCTGATTTTCTGCTTTGATGAGTTTTGAATCTCATCAGTGTCTATCCCATCTCCCTGGAGGAGGTTCTCAGGCTAGTCTTGAGTGCAACATCTTCCACTTCATCTCTAATGTTTCCTGGCACCTGGTAAATGTGACAAAGATGATTTGTCTCAGGCTAGGCAGTTAGCTTTCTTTTTCTTGTCATTCTGATCCATCTTGGGTCTCCCTTGTATTTGTTGCCATCTCTAAAAAGTAGGTTCTCTAACCAAGGGTGAGTGCATCATGGGTCAAAATGATTTAATATATACATTTCGAATACTTTTTGATGGTACAATAGTCTCTTAGTTTAGAGACTATTTTAACCATTGGAAATCCTTGGCCTTCATTCTGAGGGCAAAATTCAGTACAGCCAGGTGTTCTGTTAAGGAGTTGGAAATTTGGAGGCAAGAAAACCGCAGTTGTTAATAAATTCTCTAAAATAATTATCTTAGCCTGGTGTGGTGGCGCACACACTTGGGAGGCAGAGAGGTAGGAGGATCACCGAGAGTTCAAGACTGCCCTGTGACTACATAGTTAATTCCAGGTCAGCCTGAGCTAGAGAGAGACCCTACCTCGAAAAAACAACAAAAAATATTATCTTTGTAACTGACCCAAACTTTAGTCTGACTGTGATATTTTTTGACTGTTTACTTTTCTCCAGGCTTCCCTGGGGAAAATCTAATTTCTAATGTTAGCTATACTTTCAGCATTTCTAAATTTGTCTTCCCGCCAAACCCTTCAGTTTTCTACCAGTAACTCTCTTATTTACAAACATGAGGTGTTCTTGATTTACTTTATTATAGTTATTGTTAACATATGCATAAAGCATACTTATATTCTGTGTACAATTATAAAAGTATTTGGGGATACAGGGTAATAACCACAATTGCTCAGATTATCGAGTACAATTAGAAATTGATATTATACTTTAAAGTTTGGTACTTCTCTTTCTCAAGAAATTCTTTACTTTAATCATCTTTTTCTAGATCAAAATTGGCATCATTTACATTATTATATGATATTTTAAAAATATCTTTGTAGCAATATGAATAACGTGCCAATAAACCTAGTGATCATTAATTTAAGAGGAATTATAACATTTAAAATACAAAGTTTTCTAGTCCAGAATCTGATCTGAGTATCTATTTACTCAGTCTGTAGATTTCAAAGAAAGTTCGGTAGAATTTTGTGAAGTTTAGACTCATTTTTTTATGATCATGGAAAAAGGATTTCTTTCACTTTATTATTGTTAGGGTGTATTTTTTTCATTATATTTATGGGTTAATTTTGATAATGCACAGAGGTATGTCAATAATTTTTATGTTATTGTTTTATTTATTTAAATTATTTTGGCATTATTGGGGCTTAAGTATAAATCCTTATGCACGCTAGACAAGCCCTTTATATTACCAGATCCCCCCCCATTTTTTTAATCATTTTAATTTTGAGGTAGGATGTTACTAAGTTGCACAGGCCCAACTTGAGCTTCCTCTCTATCCCAGGAATGTCTTAAATTCATAATCTACTGCCTGAAACTCTCAAGTAACTTCGGTTATAGGCCTGTATCAAGAGACCCTATATGATTTCTATATTTTGCTTTCAATAATAAAATGAAATTTAAGCTGTAATTTCTTTAGACTTTTTTTTTCTGTAGATAATACTGCTAAATAGTGATGATTTTATTTTACTGCTTTCACATTTTTATGTCTGATTTTGCTTTACCACATTGTTCCACAGGATGGACTAAAAGAGCAGACCAAGAGGCATTTTAACAATATCACGTTTGATTTTACAATCACATGTAAATTCGTGTTTTGCAATATGGATTTTGTGAAGGCTTGCATTACATTATTTCTGCATATTTCAATGCATTACTTTTAGGTAAATGCTAAGATTTCTTTTTATTAGATGTCCTTTGTGTAGCATGTTTAATTTTTTTAGTTGAAATTTTTAATTAACATGATTGATTGTACATATTAATAGGGTTTAGTGTGATATCTTCATATATTATATAGTGGTCAAATCCAGCCTCTTTCATATATTATCACTCCTTTTCCCAAAATTTAGTAATCATTATTCTAAAATTATATCAACTTAATAAAAATGTCTTTCTACATGTGGAAAAAAAAGCATATACTGCTTGTTTTTCTGTGTATGGCTTATTTCATATAATGTAATGACTTCCAATTATATTCATTTTGCAGCAAATGACAGAATTTCATTCTTCCTTGTGAGTAAGTAATATGCCATTGTATGTGTATATCACATTTTCCTTTTCCTTTCATCCTAAATTGGATTCCTAGGTTATTACATGTCATAACTACTGTAAATAGTTCCACTGTAAGTATAAACATATAGGTACCAATTTCATATGCTTATTTCCTTCCTCCTGGGCATATAGTCAGAAGTGGAATAACTGAAACATATGGTAGATTTATTTTTAGCTCTTTCAATTCATGTAAGTGTGCATGTGTGGATGAATGTTTGTGTATATGGATGAATGTGTGAGATGTGGTGATTTAAACTCACTTACTCAGAGTTTTGCTGAAAGCACTTTATGCATAGAGTCATCTCTCTAGCATACAAACAACACTATTTAATACCAATCATTATATAATACAATTCACAGATATATTTATTTAATACTTACATGGTAAGGAATGAAGGTAGGAAAATGTTGAAATTCTTTATTTTCCATAGTCAAATGAATATGTTCCTATATGAGCAGAAAGTTTTTCATATACAGAAAAAAACGTAATTCATAGCCTATAATAGTCTCAAATCTGAGTGGAGTTGTTTCAGACAGCCTCATTGGCATTGTGCAGCATGACAGTGCATAGAGCGAAAAATGAGTACATTGTGTATTTAGAACCAAGGCTGCAGTGAAGTCACATGATACAAGAATGTGCTGCTAAAAACGACCTCAGATACGTTATCTTTAATTATTTTTTATGAGACAGAGACAACTGGCACACTAGTGTCTTAGCCACTGCAAATGAACTCCAGATGCATGTGCCACCTTCTGTGCATGCATCACCTTGTGCATCTGGCTTAACCTGGGTTCTGGGAAATTGAACATGGGTCCTTAGACTTCGTGGGCAAGCACCTTAACAGCTAAGCCATCTCTCCAGCCCTATATGTTTAATTTTGTTTATTATTCAGTCACTGTGTGTACAGAAGCTTATACTGTTTCCTTTTTTCACATCCACATTCATTTATGGAATCATAAGTCAAGCAAGTAAAGCACTTGCAAAATAGAGACTTCTAACAGTCTCAGCAAATTTGATATAAATGATAAAGAACACTTTTTCCAACAAAAACACAACACAAATTTATCCAGAGAGTTAGGGAGCATTTTAAATAACTGAATATATTCTAGGCCATAAAATAACTTTATTTCGAAGATTTGAAAAAAATTTTTTTCAGAAATTGCAACTTATTTTCAAATGCATAAAAATTAAAATATACCATTATTGGTGGGAATGTAAACTGGTACAACCATTGTAGAAATTGGTATGGAGAATCCTGAAATAGTTAAAATATATTTACCATATGAACCAGCTATCCCACTCCTTGGCATATACCCTAAGGACTCTACCCATTACCAAAGCGATACTTGCTCATCCATTTATTTATTTATTTATTTATTTATTTATTTATTTATTTATTTATTTGAAAGCAGAGAGCAAAACAAAAGAGAGAGATAGAGAAAGAATGGGTGCACCAGGGCCTCTATCCACTGCAAGCAGTTTCCAGATGCATGTGCCACTTTGGGCATCTGGATTTATTTGGGTACTGGGGGATCAAACCTGGGCCATTAGGTTTTGCAGACAAACTCACTAACCTCTGCGATATCACTCCTGCCCCTCCTTTTCATCCATGTTTACTGCTGTACTATTCATAATAGCTAGGAAATGGAACAAGCCTAGATGCTCTTCAACTGATGATTGGATAATGAAGACATGGTATACTTATACAATTGAGTTTTATTCAGCTGTAAAGAAAAATGAAAATTTCAGGGAAATGGATGGATCTTTAAAAGATTATGCTAAGTGAGGTAACCAAGGCTGAGAAAGTCAAATGTCACATGTTTTCTTTCATATGTGGATCCTAGATTCAAATGTTTAGATTTGTATATGAGTTGGAGTAAAAGTCAGTAGTAGAGGCCAGGAAGCTAGGAAGGGGCTACTAGAGAGGGAGGGCTTATGCTATGACAGATACATATGTAGAGGGGTAGAATACTGAGGGTGGGGTGGTCTAAATGGTGTCAAGGAAGGAGATGAAGGAGAGGAGGGTTAATCAAACACAAATTTTAGGCTGGAGAGGTGGCTTAGCAGTTAAAGTACTTGCCTGCAAAGCCAAAGGACCCAGGTTCAATTCCCCAGGGCACACATAAGTCAGATGCACAAAGTGGAGCATATGTTTAGAGTTCTTTTTGCAGCAGATGGAGGCCCTTGTGTGCCCATTCTCTCTCTCTCTCTCTCTTTCTTTCTCTCTCTCCCCCTCTCAAATAATAAATAAATTAAATATTAAAGAAAACATAAGATTTATGAATAAAGGCATATGGAAACTTACTTCTTCACTAGATAACAGTATATATGTCAGAAAAAGAGCTAGAGTTTGGGCAGAAGTATCATGTGGAGGTGGATAATGTTGTACCCAGAAGCTAGGGATTGTTATTAGAAAAATTGCACTGCTGGGGTGAGATAACTTCTAGTAAGTTTTGGCCAGAATGGCTGCTGATGCTCCCAAAACTACAGGTTATTGACAAGGCTCTTGGTTGACAACCAGAACTGGATAGTAAAGCAATTTTATTGAAGAAGACTCCACTTCAGGCTTCAGGTCACTGAGAAATCAAGCTGGACAAGCTGGAAGGATGCTGGAAAGACGTATGCAGCCTGCTGAGGTAGAAAAGCTCTCAGAGGTCTTAACCAGCAGTGGACCTGAGAGATTTCTGATTGGTCAGGCAGGAAAAATGTATCAGTAGATACAATGGTGGTATATCTGTTATAGGGGTAACCAGTTGCTCTCTGATTATATTTGAAGCCCACTCTACTGAAGGACATTCATGCCTGGTACTGAAAGCCTAGTCAAAAGGCTATAGCTGGGGAGGTCATAAGCTCTAGGGGGAAAACTACTATTTTTTTTTCTGGCTAAATGCATATGTTATGCCCACAAACTGTCCTCTAAACACTTATGATATCTATTCCCATATATTAATGCTACTCTCCTTTTGATTAGAGAAGCTTCTTTTTTCAGATGGTGGTGACGACTGTGGTGACCCAAAATTCACCAAAGTGCTGAGAACAAGAGACAGAGGAGTGTGCAACACCAAGTGAGACATCTCTATCATATCCTGCAAGGTTTAGGGACCACTGTGGAAGAGTTGGTGGTGAGAATGTAAGAGACAAAGGAAGGGGGAAGTGCATACAATGCTATCTTCCAGACACAAAATGGCCTTGATATTCATGACCTCACAGTGGCTGGAGCTACCTACATAAGATCTGCATAATAGGAGGAATAAAAAAAGAAGATGTGGCTGGAGAGATGGCTCAGCAGTTAACAGTTTGAGGTTTCAAACCCTGATTTTCCAGATTTAATTCCCCAGTACCCATGTATAGCCAGATGCACAGCATGGCACATGCATGCGGAGCTCATTTGCAACAGCAGGAGGCTCTGTCTTGCCCGTTCTCTCTCTCAAATAAATAAATAAAAATAATAATAAATGTGAGAAAAAAAATGTATTGGCTAACTAAAATGAAAAAAAAAAGTTTTTTTTAGGGCTGGGGTATGGCTTAGTGGTTAAGGAGCTTGCCTACAAAGCCTAACAACCAGAGTTTGATTCCCCAGTACCCATATAAAATCAGATGCACAAAGTGGAGCACACGATGGGAGTTCATTTGCAGTGGCTGGAGGCCCTGACATGTCCATTATTTCTGTTTGTCCCTCTATCTCTCTCTGTTTGCAAATAAATAAAATAAAAATATTTTTAAAAAGGTTTTTTAAAAGAAATTTTTGGTTCCATTATTGGGAGATGTCTCAGTGGTTAAAAGTGCTGCTGGCAAAGCCTCTGTATCTAGGTTCAATTTCCCAGTGCCCACACAAAGCCAGATGCACAATATGGTGCATGCATCTGGAATTTGTATGCAGTGGAAAGAGGCCCTGGTGCACCCATTCCTCCCCCTCCCACTTGAAAATAAACAAATAAAAATATTAAAAGATATGATGACATAAAAATAGAAGAGTGACCAGTTGTAAAGAAGATAGGATTCAGTGGAGGGGGATTTGGAAGGGGGAAATAGGATTATGGTCATAGAATAGTGCCTATATTTATGGATTTGACATTAAAAAGGATGGAACTCATTGCTCGAACTGGGAAATAAGTCAAAACCAGGTACAAAAAATGAGCTCAGTCTCCAAGAGCAAGATACCATCAAATGAGGGCTAGAAGAGAGCCAACACATATAAAATTCCCTCCAAAACATATATAGTCATCCCTTCTATCTAGTACTAACCTCTCTCTCTGTTGGAGAATTTGCTTATCTTTTTTCAGGTGGACAACGAACCTGAAGGGAGGATCAGCTAACCACACCTCACCAGGGCCCCAGCTGAAACCATAGAACAACGCAGGGGAAGGACAAGAATACAGCATTCATGGTGATCACGACACCAGAAAAAGGCTGAAGGAGATAAACACAGAGAACATCCAAATCCAACTAAGCCAGATATCCAGAGACACAGAGGCTCCCAAAACCTATCAAGGAAGCAGAACTAAAATGACCCCAATGTGGCTCAGGGAAACTCGTGGAAGAGGGGACTGTTACTGTGATATGTAAGTCACGTTGGGGTCGTTTTAGTTCTACTTAAGGACACATGGACATGCGAAAGAGAGCCTACATTCTCCCTTGGCCTCTGACCACACATGCGTAACGTGTATACATCTATACACACACACACACACACACAATACCATCGCACCTCACACACCACACCACACTACACATAAACACAGCAAAGTGAAGAAGAAACTAATCAATTAAAATATATAATATTTGCACAGCTTCAATATGCAAATATAAAAAGCTATGGAAGGGCTGGAGAGATGGCTTAGTGAATAAGGCACATGCCTGTGAAGCCTAAGGACCCCGGTTCGGTTCTCCAGGTCCCACATAAGCCAGATACACAACATCTGGAGCTCGTTTGCAGTGACTAGAAGCCCTGTTGTGCCCATTCTCACTCTCCCTCTCTCGCTTTCCTTCTCTCTGTCTCTAATAAATAAGTATTTTTTTAAAAAAAAGCTATGGAAGAAAAGAAAAAGCCAGTGTGGTGGATCACACCTTTAACCTTTATTCTCAGCACTCTGGAGGCTGAAGTAGAAGGATCTCCATAAGTTCGAGGCCAGCCTGTACCACAGAGTAAGTTCCACGTCAGCCTAGGCTAGAAACAAACTACCTAGTGAGGGAAGAGCTGTGACACAAACTATTTCCAAAGTACTATAAAACAGAAAAAGGAAAGAACAATGAACAGATGAGGAGATGGTTCAGTGTAAAAAGCGCTTGCCTTGCAAGCAAGCATGAGAATCTGAGTTTAATCCCTAGAATCCAAATTTTAAAAGCCAGGTGTGATCCCAGCTGTGGGACTGCTGAGACAGGATCCCTGGGGCTTAATAGCCAGCCAGTCTAGCCTAATTAGGCAAGTCCCAAGCCAATGAGATATACTGCCCCCCCCCGAAAAAAAGGTGGATAACACCAAGTGAAAACATCCAAATTTGGCCACTCAAATTCCTGTAATGCTTAATGTGAGTGGCACATGTATTGGAGTCAGTCCTGCAGCCTTATAAACAATCTCTTTTGATCCCTGAGCCATCTCTCCAACTTTGTGAGCAGAAAATAACACTATAAGAGCTGGACCAAGATGCAAGAGCCTAGTGATTTCCTGGGATCTTTAATGCAATATATTCCTCCCCTCTGGCTTGCCTTTCCCCACAGTACCATCAGGCTCCCCAATGCACACAGGTCAACCTGTAGCCCCCCCCCCCAACATCTCCAAATATTCCCTGGTCCCACAGTGCTCCAGATCGCCAAATGCCCATGGCCACCAGTGTCCCACGTCTCTAATTGAACCATGACCCCATTGCCCCCATTTATCCCAATGCATTCAGTCTTACTACGGCCCCAAGTGTCTCCTAAGGCAATCAGTTCTTTCCAGGGCCAGTGTCCCCAGGTTTGAGAGTCCCCCTAGAACCCAAAGAGCCATCAATGAACTCAGGTTTCCAAATACCCCCACGTCCCCAAGGCTCTCCATGTCTCCCTGAACTCTGTAGTCCCCCATCCATGCCAAGTCCCCTAAAATCCTCAAGATGCAGTGGCAACGAGTGACAATATGACAGAAGAAATAGAACCTGTCCGATGAGGGTCCTGAGGCTTTGGCAAGAAGGATTAACGGGACAGAGCCCTAGATGCAGGCCTGATTCCACAGTCAGCTGGCTTCTAGGAGCATCTAGAGCGATTACACCGGATGCAGGGCTAGGAAGCCCCCACTGCCCTTGCCAGCCATGGAGCCAGTGTTGGGCCCTCCTGCCCCAGAGGCCCCATCCACTACTGCTGGTGTAGATCTGATGGTCTTGGTTTCCTCTAGTTTCATCAATTTCCCTCAATAGAATCCTTTGTATGTCTTTACAGCATCTTCACCAAGGTTCTACAGCCTGGATTAGGCCTGGAATGCACAGTTGGGGTTATGAGCAAGAGCATCCTGAATGGGCATGTGTCGACTGGATCAGAAAGAGGATGGCACACTTCCACCATTGTCAGCCCCAGCCCTAGGTGCACAAGTGCCCAGTCCCAAAGACAGCCCCAGGCACAAAGGAAGCTCCAGATGCCACAACTGCAACCCCTTTCCCAGAGGCAGTGCCACATGCAGCTGCAGCAAACAGCACCAGACGCTAGCCAAGCCCCAGCTGCAATCCCAGCTACAAGAGCCACAACTGAAGTCCCCGAAACAGCTCCACATGCAACTTGAGATGCAGCCCCAGCCCCAGCAGCATGCCCAGACACAGCTCCAGATGCAACCCCTGATGCAGGTACAGTTTAAGGCCCAAGCTCAGGTGCAGATACAGCCCCAGACCAGATGTGGGCTCATGTCCTCTATGCTTTGGCTGTCTCCATAGACACTGTCTTACATCCTGACTTCATGAGGTTCTTCTCAGCCCTGAACACATTCCAGGAACCCTTGTTCTTTGCCAGGACATTGGGGTACAGGGAAGAGGTGGTATTGAACACCAGGACTCATGGGCCCAGGATCTTTCTGCATCTATGCGGGTGGGGAACTGATGTGCCCTGTAGATCCCCTGGGTCCGATCCTGATGGAGTTTCAAGCTTCCTGAAGGCACCGACTCCCTATCCGCTGGATAGAACACTTGCCACTTTCTTTGGCAGGCTCTGCTTAGTGTCCCCTTGGGTCATTTTATGGGCATGGGGATGCCAGTGGATTTCTAGGACTAAGAGTGGAGATGCAGGTCACTGGGTGCTTTTCCTTCCAAATGATGTTGCCCAAAAACACAACTGTGTCCTGCCTGGGGTGTCCTGGGTGGACGTCCTTGCTCACACTCAAAGTTGGGGGTTGTACGTTTTTTGGTATACTAACCTAACTCATAGCTCTGCTGTGGTAGTTTCTGAGTGAGTGAGTGAGTGTGTGTGTGTGTGTGTGTACACTACAGAATGTATCCCTCTGTAATTATGGTTTGCTTGGAGCTGGTGGTGATTCTCCTGCCTTTTTAGTGCTGGAATTTTAAGTTTAATCCCCTCCTCAAGATCATTTAGGTTTTGAAGATGGGGTGTGTATCACAGGCTGATCTAGAACTTGAAGTGATTTTCCTGCCTCTGGTTGCTGAGTCCTGAAATTATAGACTAAGGACAGGGCAAAGTGAACTTTCTCACATGGACAGTAGGGAGTCTCACTTATGTGTGTTTTTCTTCTTTCATTTTCTTTAAAATCCATGACTTCTCTATGTAAAATTCTTTGGACACTAATATGTTGCAAATATTTTCCTTTTGTGGCTTATTCTCTATCTGAATCATATAACAAAACATTGTTTTAAAATATTTTCATATATTTATTTGCCAGGAGAGAGGGAGGATGGGCATGCCAGGGCCTTTCGGCCCTACAAATGAACTCCAGATGCATGTGCTACTTTGTGCATTTAAAAGTGTGGTTTCTGCTTTTTTATGTATGGATAATGGTTGCATGGGTGTGCTCCATTCATGAAAATTCACCAAGTTGTGCTTTTATGATTGGTTTGTACTTTTGTTTTGATGTACTTTTATTTTTGAATCAAATGTCTATAAGCACACATATAAACAAGTAAATAATTAAAAACCCACAAATGTTAATTATGTGCTAAAAAATATTCAGACAACCTCCTTATGATTTTTACTTAGAAGACATTTTTATGAGTTTAACACATTGAGAAATTCAAATTATACAAATTATACAAATTCAAAAACAGAAGTAGATAAAACATAAATTGTATACTTGAATATAAAATTAAAATTATAGGGCTGGAGAGATAGCTTAACTGTTAAGGCATTTGCCTGTGAAGCCAAAGGAGCCAGGTTTGATTCCTCAGTACCCAAGTAAGCCAGATGCACAAGGTGACACATGCGTCTGGAGTTCTTTTGCAGCAGCTGAAGGCCCTGGTGCTCTGTCTCTCTCTCCCTCTCTCTCTCAAATAAAAATAAAATAAAATTTTAAAATATCCTAAAAAATTAACATTCTAAATGTAACAGAGAGTGGTGGCACAAGCCTGTATCCCAGCTACACAGGAGGCTGTGACAGGAGGATCATAAGTTCAAGGCCTTCTTGGGCTACACAGAGCATGAGAAATTCTGTGAGATCCTGTCTCAAAATAAACACAAAAACAGAACCGTGGGTATAGTTCTGTGGCACAGTGTTTTCTGAGCATGCAAGAGACACTGGGTTCAGCCTGTAGGACTGAAAATATAAGACAATATTCTGTACATAAAATATATAAACAGAATACATTAAAGATAAAAAATATCAGTGTAGCAGACAGCTTTAGGTTCTCTGAGATGAACTTCCAGACCAGGCACCATTATGGAGGAAGGGGTATTTATTGAAGCTTATAGATCCAGGGGAAGTTCCATAATGGCAGAAGAAGCTGGCTTGCTTTCACAGGACCAAACACAGAGAGAAAGCCAAAAGCCACACAACACAGCACACTTCAGGAACTCCAGCTATGCACACTTTGCATATCTTTAGATTGAAATCTCAAACCCACCCCCACAGCACCCAGTGACATTGCCTCCAGCCAGGTGGCTGCAGCTCCAACTACAGTCTAATAAAACATTGAATATATTGGGGGCCATCTATTCTAACTACCACAATCAGCAACCAATATTAGTGAAATGTTAAAGTATAGGCATTCAAGTAAGGAACCTGTATAATGGATAAGAGATATTCCTTGTATTACAAGTATCACAAAGATCTGCAAGGACTTTATTAATCAAATATCTAGTATATAGTTTCTATTTGCAAGAAACACCAGTTAATGTTTTCTTCTAAATCAATGGCATATTACCTTCATCATAGTTACACTTTTGAAACCTTCAGTCAGAATTTAGAAACAGCTGCCCTATCATATTCACATCATGTAATTAATGCATTATTGAAACAATATCTTTAATTAGAAAATGAAGATTGTGTTTCTGTGTGTGTCCATATTACATCAAATATTTTGTCACTTTCCAAAATTTTAATTCTTAATCAGTGAGTTGTTAGCTTGTTTCCAAACTACAAGCTGTTAAGACATGTAAGTACTTAGAGGATAAAAGGACAGATTAACTATTAATGTAATGTGCTTGCAAGAGTTGACACCCTACTTAGCATGACCATTATGTACTACAGCCTACAAAATTATTCTTCATGCTCCCACAGCAGAGCACTAGTGCCATATGGCCATCCTTGTTTTTCATCAAATAATTTTTACATAAACAGCTGGTGAACTGTTTTTAATTGTAACAGTGCACATATTTTTTGAGACAGTTGGGAAGGATTGATGTAACTCTAGTCACTGCCTGTTTTTATGTCAATGTTGAGGAGAAATTCAAATTCATACTTTTAAAATGTGATTTTTTTGTATTTTATATTTTTGTGATCATGATATGTTCATATTTTTCATTTTTTTGAAATAATTATGGTCATGTTCATAAATATATGAGAAAAAGAATAATAAACAATCTTCAAGTTAACATGATATCTTCAGTGCTTTTATTTTTAAATTCCCATGACTTTCTAGAGGGAGATCTGATATATTTTGGACTATTTTATAGGCAGTTTTAATATGACTATATTTGGTTTTGAAACATAGCTTTAACACATTCTGATAAGTGATATAATAACCAGAAGATTTGTTTAGCAGTTTTATGTGTACCTGTGATTTGAGGACTATTTGCTATAAAAGCACACTCCCTCCATGAGGACATTTCATTCTTAAAGTCACTCTTGGGTTCAATAATATGAAAATGGCCATTTTCTTTTGAATTCTAAAGTAGTCATAACTACCCATCAGGTCTTTTGTAAGGAGATTATCAGTGCTTAGAATGTTGACTTGTAAACCTTTAAATCTTTGCATCTAATTTTATATGCAGTGCTTCAATAATCTTCTTATAACCAGAAGATCTCTGCATTAGAACACCGGTAAGACTGAATATAATTATTACATTTCATTGCTTCACATATTTTTCATTAGGAAAAATAAGGAATGTTATAATATGACATTAAAAAACTTATGGTATTTGAACTATACTGTCCACTAAGAACAAAACCTAACATTTAAAAAAAAAAAAAAAAAGAAGAGTGAGGATATTGGAGTCAGATCTATCAAGTATACCTATTTCATATTATGTATAAAAGGTGTGGTGAAGAAAGAATTTTTCACACATAGGTTTTATTATACATGCCTATCTTTATAGTTTTGATTAATTCAGTTTAAGGACACACAAATATACTTTCACAGAACATTCAATTTTATTCACTAATAGAAAATAATAGGACATTATTTTATTGTGTTTAAATTTTAACTTCCCATGAAAGAAATAGTTTGGAATAACCTTAACAATACTGGGTATATTTTGAGGATAACTTACAATATAAGTATACCAAACTTCAACCTAATTTGTTCATATAGATTTTAATTCATGACACTATTTATTTTTTATCATCTGTGTTACATTCATTTGAATATTAAGAAAACAAAGCCGGGCATGGTGGCATGCAACTTTAATCCCAGCACTTGGGAGGCAGAGGTAGAAGCATCACCACGAGTTCAAGGCCACCCTGAGACTACATAATGAATTCCAGGTCAGCCTGGACTAGAGTAAAACCCTACTTCAAAAACCAGGAAAAAAAAAGAAAATGGAATAGATTACAGAATCATTTTTATAAAAGTGTTCTTTCCTATTAAATTCATTCATATTACATTGCCAAGCTTTTAGATCTAAGTTGGAGCAAATCAACAACATAAATAACCTCAAGTATTAACTATAACAAATATAACATGTAATGGTGAGAGAACAATACTCCATTAGCTCCCTGCATTTCTATATGCCTTGCAAGTAAGATACAGTTTGTCCTTTGTTCTAGAATATCTTTTCAAGAAAGTTTATTATAAAATCCATGGAAAATAAAATGACATCTCCATAGTATTAGGAATGTATACTTACTGACCATTATACAAAAAAAAAAAGGAGTTTCCTAAATTTTAGGGTTCCTCTCCTGTAATGCAATCCACTTCATATGCTTGCCTCACCTGGAGATCTTCATGCCACCATCTGGGGAGGGTTTAGAAAATTCTGATACTCTGTCTACTACTCTTATTTTATGAATTATAAAGTCATTTGTCTCTTACACAAAAGCTTTTTGTCTGTTGTAGTCAGTTTGACATTTCTGGGATGAACCTCCAAACCAGACACAGTTATGGGAGGAAGGGAATTTATTTGAAGCTTACTGATCCAGGGGAAGTTCCATAATGACCAAAGTAGCTGGCCCCCTTTCTACACAGAGAAAATACCACTGACAGCACTATAAGCTAGCATACTCCCAGAACCTCAAGGAGAGCTCAAGCACTCTGTATATCTTTAGGCTCAAATTCCAGATCCCAAAGCATACCTTAGGGCTGGTGACACCTACTCCAGCTGGATTGCTGGAGCTCTAAAGCTTTAATAAACTCCTGAATCTATTGAGGGACATCCATTGAAGCTACCACATTCTATCCCTGGCCCCCAATAGATTCATAGCCATGTCACACTGTGAATTGTATTCAGTCCAATTTATAAGGTCCCTAAAGTCTTTATCAACTAAAGATAGTTCCAAAGTCCCAGGTATCATCTCAAATTTAAGATTGTCTCTTAGCTGTAAGTTGTGTAAAATAAAACAAATTATATACTTTCAGCATATAAAGGTATAGAGTAAACATTTCCAAGTGATATATGGAATAACAAGGAGAGACTGGACCAATGTAAACTCAACAACCATCAAGCCAACCTCAAACATCTGCATCTCAACTCTGATATCATAACCAGCAACTGAAAGTCTCCAGATTTTCCAATTCTGCCCCTCTAGCTGGGCTGAGTAGCCTGGGAAAACTTCCACCCAGAACAAACAGCTCTCCATGGTAGCCCTTACACAGTCCTGGTATATCCAAAATATCTTCCAGTCTCTGTGCAAACCATGGTTCATCTCCCAATTGCATCACTGGTCCCTTTTACCAGGGTCATCAAGCCCTGCCTTATGTCACAGGAGCAGCTCCTGGAACTTTGTACATTTCATGACCCACTCCATGCAGTTTTTATGCTTCTGAAACCAATACTAAGTGTGCAGGACACAGACATATTCTTATTCAAGGACAAAATAAATTGTGACATTGAAGAACAGGTTCCTTCCTTTCCGTCAACTCCTTTCAAAACTGTTTGCAGATTTCCGGTCAAGATGGTGTGGGCCTAACCTCACCTCACCTCACAGGGAGGTAAAGACAAGACCCTTAAGGTTCAAAGGGGGTAGTTAGGGGTTTGCTGACTTTAGTAAGCTTCCAGTGGGAGGGTGTGGATGAGAAAAATAGGGAATCCACTGATTCCCATGCTCTTGGAAAGCCCACCAGTTCCCCAATCCCCTCAAGTAACAATTGTAGCTGCAGTCACAGCTGGATCTGCTCAGTGGAATGGAACACATACCTGGAACTGGGAAACAAGTCAGAACCATATCCAAAAAAAAAAATGAGTTCACTCTCCAATATCAAGTTACCACCAATAGTGGGATACAAGAGGGCCTACACCCATTTAATTTCTCTAAAACAATAATGGTTATCCATGTATCTTGCACTGACCTAACTCTCCATTGGAGAATTTCTCTTTTCCAGATCAATGCAGAACTTAAGGAGAGAATCAGCCGATAGCACCTCACCAGAACACCAGCTGAAGCCATACAGTTATTGGGAAAATAAGCAAGAGTGCTGCTTTATTGGTGAACCTGGTATCAGCACAGGGGTGAAGGAGATAGACTCAGAGAACACTCAACTTCTACCAAATCAGATATCCAGAGACACAGTGACTCCCATGACCTCATCACTGAAATAGACCTAAAATGAAGCCAACATTGCTTAGGGAAATTCATTGAAGAGGGGGCAGAAAGATTGTTAAAGCCATAAGTTGGGTCATTATCCACAGAGACATTGCCTCATCCCCATAGCTGATGGCTACCACCACATTGCAAGACACACAATCCCCATGGGGGGAGGACAGGAATATGGCTAACGATGGTACCATCATGGCTGTATACATATTATATAGATAACTAATAAAACAATTTAAGAAAAGTGTTTGCATTTCTACCATTCAGTCTTTCCTAAGGCACCCTTTCCATTGTTTATATGTAAAATAGTTGGGCCATCTTCCTTCCAAATACTAATATATTTGCAAATAGCATCATCAGCAATCAGTTTCAGTGCCAATAATATTACACTTGCTTGAGTTTTTCCAACTTTAAATCTTAAATTTCTCAGTTCCACATCTTTAGCCAAGTACATTAGTACATTACAAATTTAATCTTCATCAAACTCTTTGGGCATGGACAGCAGAACACAGCCATCCCTTAAGCCAATAGCCCAGTTCCAACAAAGTTCTCGGCAGTCATTCCTTCTCCTTAAAAAGTTCATAAGCAAAACCTCCAAATACAATTCTCTCTGCACTTAGCATTTTCAAATTCTCACCAGAATAGTCCATAAAGTTTGGCTTACAGTTCTGGAAGTCATTTTCAGTTGCAAGTAGCAAGTCCTTGCCCAAAGTTCCAAAAGACCAAAATCAGCATGGTCAGATCCATCAAACAGCAACAACCCACTCTCTGGTACCAATTCTGTAACAGTCAGCTTCATGTTGCTAGGATGAACTTACAAACAAGACATAGTTTATAAGAGGAACAGGATCATGAAAAAGTTACAGGATAACTTGCAAAAAGTGTAATATCTTAGAAACCCCAGTTTGTTGTTCTCTCTCTCTCTCTCTCTCTCTCTCTGTAGTATGTGTGGCATTTTATATTATTATGTGGTGTGTGTGTGTGTGTTATTCAGATGTGTGGATAATGTGATGTGTTATGGAGGCCAGAAGAGAACTTTGGGTGCCTTCCTTTATTACTCAGCCACATATTTCCTTGAGGTGGGGTTCTCTCCTTCAACCAGTATCTGAACTTATTCAGTTAGTGGGCACCAGGGATCCTCCCATCTCTGCCTCTTACTGAACAGGATAACAGGTATGCATAGCAACACACAGCTTTTTACCTGGTTCCGAGAAACTGAACTCAAGTGTTCTCCTGCCCTTCTAGGTCCTCATGCTTAAGCACTAAATGTTGTAAATTGATGAACCATCACTCCAGCAGCTCACAGTTCTTAATAACAAACATGGATCTTATTTTCCTATTCACAAAGCAAAATTCATGAATATACTTTAAAAGGCATAAAAATAGATTGTGCATTGTAGAGATGGCTCACATGTTAAAGGCATTCACTTGCAAAGCCTGATGGCCAGGATTTGAGTCCCCAGTAACCATATAAAGCCAGATGCACAACATGGCTCATGTGTTTGGAGTTTATTTGCAGAGGCAAGAGGATGGCACACCCATTCTCTTTTTCTTTCTCTATCTCCCTCCCCTCTCTCTCTTTGAAAATAAATAAAAATATTTTTAAAAATAGATAGCTTTTCTTTTTTTCATTTTTCAATTTTGTTTCATGATAAATTTGTTTAAATTTCTTTAAATGAAGTTTACCTTAAAATATAAGATTAAGATGTGCAAGATGTAGTACTCTAAGGAATGTAAGTAAACAAAGAATATATATTTTTAATATACTTACTAATCAAAGTTCCATTATAGGGCTGGAGAGATGGCTTAGCAGTTAAGGTGCTTGCCTGTGAAGCCTAGGAATACAGGTTTGATTCCCCAGAACCCACGTAAACCAGATATGAAAGGTGGCTCATTTGTCTGGAATTTGTTTGTGGTGGCTAGAGCCCCTGGTGCCCCCATTCTCTCTCTATTTGCCTCTTCTTCTCTCTCTCTTTCCCTCTCAAATAAAAAAATAAATAAATATAATATTTTAAAGTGCCATTTTAATCATTTTTTTCTTTTTGTACAAATTTACTTTAATTAACTATCAAATTAAATAAAGTTTACATTGTTAAATGATATTTTTATTTGCTTGCATTCATTTTCTTTTCAATACATGCCATGTCAGAATGTAATGAATAACATATAAATGTTATTTATATTTATTTTACTTACTATACAAACATAACACTAGAATGATATATATGAATATTTATGCTATATCCCTCATCTAACCTCTGTTGCTTATTACCTAAATGAATTCTTTTCTTCTTCTTTCTTGTATATTTAAGTAGCATGAACTATCAGGGAAAGAAATTCATTCTACTCATAATTTTCATTGATTGTCTTATATAATTCTACAAAATAGTTGCTTTCAACTTTTCCACAGGAGTATATCAAAATCTATGTGAGTTTAGCCTTAATTATCCTCAGGAAAATTATAATATTAGTTTTTTCTAGTTTCATATGTCAATGAGAATACTGAGTATATTTAAAGTTCTGGACAAAATAATGAAATTGTTCCCAGAACTAAGAAAACAAAGGCTATACTAAAAAGCATTAGTCAATTGTCTATGTGGTTGTATTCAATATCTGTATGGGAATCTTGGAACTTAGCATGAGAGTATATTTGTGATCCTTTGAGTAAATCTTCTAAGCCAAGCACTGTGACAGTGGCTTATATTTGTAATCCCAGCTCTCCGAAGGTGGAGGAAGAAGAAACATAAATTAAAGGTTAGCCTGGGCTACAGAGAAAGACTCTGTCACAAAAGAAGGAGGATTAGTGGGAGGAGGAGGAAAGGGAGGAAGAAAAGGAGAAGCAGAATTTTCTGTAGCTCACTATACAGTGAGTATTATTAAATGTCTCTCAGATACAGTGTTAGTTTCACTCTGTCCCTGATATCAAACCTGAAAATACAGAGCTAAGTGGGCAAAAATTGACTTTGGGAAATTCATCACAGTTCTATTAGGTTTAACATGTTTGAAATCTGTCCTTTCTCTTCTATTATTTCTGTTCTCAGACCTATAAATTCATGAGAAAAGGTAATACTAGAATATGTTCTGCATTACAACATGTTAAAATATAGATACGTAATAATTAAAAATATGAATATATATATATATATATGTTGATACATATATTATAATAGATATAATTATTTCCTGTTTAAAACTAATTCTTTGCTGCTAAAAACCTTAACTCGTTCCCAAGTCTGTTGGAACTATATGAGAAAATAAGTTCCATAAAGGATTAAAGTATAAAGGTCAGAGAGTAAGGATATGGTAAATATTAAGCAGTAGACATTTTTCGTGAAATAGTAGTTACAAGGTTATTGATGAAATAGTTTGCATTGGTGTCATAAATATCAAAGTATGAGTAGGATGCTTGTTCATGGATTATGTGACAAAGTAATCTCAGATCTTAATATGTGGTTTGTTACAATAAAATCAAGGTGAATATCCTAATACATTTTATATGAAATATCTACACCAAATATGTAAGCAAGATGAATGATTTACATAATAACAATATCATAGACTAGCCCATTATTAGCAAAGTACTATTATGAGTTGAACAGTCATAAAATAAATTCTATCAAGGTCTAGACTGTACATGAATTTTTTACATGCTACACTTTACTCATTTACTTTAAGACTTTACTTTACACTTTACTTTAAGACTTAATCCCTTGTTACCATTATGTGTAATTATTTTTAATATTTATTTATTTATTTATTTATTTGAGAGAGGGAAAGACAAAGAGATAAAGAGAAAGAGGCAGACAGACACAGAGAGAGAGAAATTCTATCTTCAATTAGTATAGGCTACACTTCTACCACCTATGGAGTTCAATTATGACTTTCCCAGTACTTCTTAGAGCATAAAATTACTTTTAAATAAATATTTTTCTCCTCCTCTACACATCCTTCTCAAAAATATTTTTGTAGGGCTGGAGAGATGGCGTAGAAGTTAAGGTGCCTGCCTGCTAAGCCTAAGAACTCCCGTTTGTTTCTCCAGGTCCCACATTTAGCCAGACGCAAAGTGATGCAAGGGTGCAATGCCACACTTGCCCACAAGGGGATGCAAGCATCTGGAGTTTGTTCACAGAGGCTGAGAGGCCACTGGCAAGCCCATTCTCCATCTGTCTTGCTCTCTCTCTGTCTGTCTCTCCCACCCCCAAATAATTTTGCATTGATTGGCATTTGCATACATGTTAAAAATTCTGAAAACAAAAAGGCTCATTATACTCAACATGTAAAATATGTAAATGCTACACATTAAGTTCTTTAACATTATCTGTAAAAAGCAGTCTAAGCAGTATTTATAGTCTTAGATACACTGAACAGAGAAAAACAGAAACATTTAAAACATGAATAAACACAAGAAGTTAGAGAATGAACCCATTTTAAACCCAAAGAAACAGAACATGGGGAATTAATCAAGATAAATGAAGAAAAGATTAATGTGAAGTCAGAGTCTGGCTAGGTATGGTGGTACATGCTATAATTCCAGGACTCAAGAATCAGAATTAGGAGGATCACCACATGTTCCAGGCCAGGCTGGACTGCATAGTAAGTTCCAGGCCATCCTGTAGTAGAGTGAGACTCTGTCTCAAACAAACAAACAAACAAACATGAACAAATAATACCAGAAGACAGCTGCACAAACTAACATATGCTCATTTCATTATATTAAGGAGTTAATTTTTGTTTATAATCCATCTTTTAGAAACAAATAGTGAAATGTTGAAAGATGCTAAATAGCACAATGTATAGGATTTTCTTTACTTTATTACAGTGATAGAGACAATAGCAAAATCAGATTGGCCATATCTTGGTTATGGCTGAATCTCAGTGCTAGGTCTATTCTTTCTGCTATTGGATGTTGATCATTTTTATAATGTAAAGAACATATAAAGATATTAAATTTGAAGTCCAAATAAAGACACCATTATTTACAAAACATAAGTAAAATATGAATGACTCAATTGATCAAAATAGAAATTGAAAATGAATTAAGAAATAGCAAAGTAAAAATGTAAGCAAAACCCTAGCCATCCTCAGATATCTCAGTTCCAGGCTGTTGGGGGCAAATTCTACCAAATAGTAACAAAAGGCATCCATTATCTCTTGTAACCCTATCCAAAGTGCATAAAGAGATGGAAATATTTTAACTCACTCATTTTCCAGGTTATCTCTATTTGGTAAGACCACTACCTGTAGAAAAGATGATTTGTGCCAAGAGCATCCACATACTGAGTATATTCCTAAATGAAATATATGCTACAGAAGTAACATATGCCTAAAGGGAAATTTGGAAGACTTTTGTGGATATCTTTTCAAAGATTTTCTCTCACCCTCAGAATTGACATGAATTTGGCCCATTCATTCATTTGTAATCTATTTTCTTTGGGGGTAATAGTGGAATCATTTCTAGCAACTCAAATTTGGAGCCTGGAAAGAAAAAGATATGAAATGTTACGTTCAATAGAGTGAAATGGTTGACTTGAATGGATTATTCCTAGTATCTAAAACATGGCTTTACCCTAGCTCTTTACTTTTGTGGTTGGTTTTAAAGTAGTAACATGTGACTGTCTTTAAATTTAAAATGCTAGCTAATCAGGACTGGAGAGATGTCTTAGTGCTTAAGGAGTTTGCCTGCAAAGCAAAAGGACCTCAGTTTGATTCCCAAGGACCCATATAAGCCAGATGCACAGGAGGCACATGAGTCTGGAGTTTTTTTGCAGTGGCTGGAGGCCCTGGTGCACCCATTCCCCCACACCCTGTGTCTTTCTCTGTCTCTCAAATAAATAAATAAATAATAACAACAAAATATTAAAGAAAGGGAGAAATCACACAATAGGTCTAGCGTGGCAGTGAATACAGTCTAGGAACATAAAAGGCCTACTGTCAAACTTAAAACTCATCAATGTGACTGTTGAACACAGCACTAAATGAAAAAGCCTATATCACTCTATCCAAGGCACATGGAACATTGTGGAAGAGTAGATGGAAAGATTGTGAGAGCCAGAGGATGGGGAGGAGTGTTGTCAAATGTTATCTTCTAGAAATGACATGGCCATTGTCTCATAAACTCACAGCAGCACAACACCAGCACAAGATAAGGCTCACCAACATTTTATCATGGATGGTGGAGGGGCTCATGAGGGCTCCAAACCTCCCTAAATATTTATTGGCAGTTAATGGTTGCATGGGGAGGAAGACATTTCCCTAAGTTACCCATGCTCTGCAAAATAACCACCAACCATGCTCATGTAAGCAATCCTAATTAAACTCAGTGGATAACAAAGACATCAAAGTAGAAGTATGGCTAGTTGAGAAGAAGAAAGGGTTTAATGGGGGAGAGGACAAGAAGGTAATTGGAGGTGAGCATGATCAAAATACATTATATATATGTATAATATATATATGCATAAAATTGTAATTAAATAAAGTAAATTTAAAAAATAATATTAGAAAGAATTGTCTAAATGTTAACACATTGCTTGTCTAGTTTTGTTTTGTTTTTATTTTATTTTTATTTTCATTTTTAAGACAAAGCCCTATTTTGTTGCCAAGGTTAATTTGGAGCTTGCTATGTAGTCAAGTTGGACTCTAACTTAAATTCTCCTGCCTCAGCCTTCCAAGTACTATGATTACAGGCATGTGCCAAGGTTAGGTTTTCAAGGTATTTGAAAATACACTTAAATGCAGAAAAAAAAATTGACCTCAGGTGGGACCAAATAAGATGGAAGCTAAGATCGACGGTGGACTGATGAGTAGAAGGCAATGGAGAATTAACCTCAGGCCTTAGACTTGAAAACCACTTCTAGCCCTGCCCTCAGTGAAATCCAATGTATAACCAAGGCCCATAACCCCATCCTGAGCCTTTGGAACCCCTTTAGTTCCAAAGGCTCAGTATGATGGAAGCAAAGAGAGTGCTTCAATCATCCTTCCAATCTAGGATGTCAGGGTGGGGAACAGGGCACAAAAGCCAGCAAAGTGCATGCATTGCCTTAGAGCCCAGTGCAAGGCCCAACATAGTGAAATGTAGCCTGCTGTAATAACCGAAAGCCTGTTATAGCTGAGACCTCACAGGTAGAGCTTCTAAACTGGCTCAAGCATCAGGTAGAGATCTGTTTACCTGTGGGATAGACCTGAGGTTTGGCCATATTATTAGTTCTAGACCCAGAGTAGGCCTGGAAAGCACCTAGCACCTTCCCAAGTCTATGAAGTTCTCCTTAAGTGCTTTATCACTAGTCTTGGTGGCCCAGGGGCTGCCTCACCACCCATGCTAGAGTCTTGGGTTTTCAATATCACTAGGTCAGTGTTCATTTGGGGAGTATCTCTAATTGTCATGGCCTACATTACAGATGGCTAAGTATCAGCATCAGTGAACAGGAGACAGTGTGTGTTGTGTAGCAAATTCCTCCAAATTGAAAAGAGAAAGGAGGCTTTGGGGATTCAGGAAGTCATGTCTGGGAGAACTGAATCATAAAGGACACACAACCACTTCCCAAGGTTATATTAGCTATAAACTGAACCATCCCTTCCTGGGGGTGGGCAGGAAGTAAGTTACAGAGACTCAGAAGTCAACATGGCTGGGTTGGAAGAACCTGTCTCAAGGCTATATTAAGGGGAAGCAACTATTTGGGGATGAGAAACTGTTGATTGAGCTGCCTGCCAGTGATTGTAGTGTGCTGGAGAGGCTCTCTGTTTGAGCTGCCTGCAGGTGGAGCAGTGTGCTCCAGAGACGCAGCTTCCCTGAGTTATCACCTATGCTGAGGTAGGCTTTCTGGTGATGCAACTGCCTTTGAGTCAAAGCAGTTATGGGGAATTCATCACCCAGGATGGGATGAGACTTCTCGAGGTGTGGCTGTGTTTCAGTCATCTATTGTTCTTATTTATCAATGCCACATCCTGCTCTGTAAGTAATTCCAATAAATTCATTGGTTCACCAAACTAGTTTTGGTTTAATTGTCCTTGGATATGTTCTTTCCTCATACCAGGAAAATGATTGCCCTCTGCCAGTTCCTCTTCCCCTGGCAGGTAGAGCAGAAGAGAGAGAGCCGGGCCAGCGGCCCCCCTCGAGGCTGAGCAGGATGACGGGTGTCGGCGGCTCAGACCCCTCCCCCCTAAAACACCGGGGAGAAAAAACCACACTGAGCCGGGAGTCTGTCAAGGCAGAAACTCGTTTTATTGTCATGGGAAGGTGTTTATATATTTTGAGAGAGAGGGTGGGAAAAAGGATGAGATAAAGGTGTAAAGGCCAATAGCATTTCACCATGTCAGCAGTAGCTGGGCGAAGGCAGTTTTGGTTTAGGCCTTGCTGAGTCACTCCAAGGACAGGTCGTTAAACTCTAGTCAGGCTCAGGAAGTTCCACTAGGCCTCACAAGCGGGAGTAGGCCAAGGACAGGTCGCTAGACTCTAGCTGGGCTCAGAACCACTAGGCCTCACACCGGGGCCTCTTAGGGCCCAACAGCCCTCCACAGTGTATGTTCTTGTAGCTATAAAACTTAGGCATGATCTAGCTTAGCCATTAACTCACATGTCCAACTTTAACCTAACCTCATAAAATATATTCAGAAGCAAGACAATAACTCAATGGAATTAGGGCAGGATAGTCAGCACTATGCTTTGGAATCTAGTGTGGGAATAGGGAAACCTAATATTGAGCAGATTGTAAAATAAAATATATTCAGAAGCAAGACAATAACTCAATGGAATTAGGGCAGGATAGTCAGCACTATGCTTTAGAATCTAGTGTGGGAATAGGGAAACCTAATATTGAGCAGATTGTAAATAATCTCATCACCAGAACTGTCTAGGGACCAAACATACAGAGCAGTTCAAATGCCAGCAGAACACATGTATAGCCAGTATATACACTTTCTTGTTGAGATAGCATTACACTTGGCTTGTTCAATTGATATGGATACTTGACTACACTCTAGAAATGGGCATCCAATAGAAATGTGATCCTTGTTCCCAAGTCAATGATGAACTAGTTCTGAACTATGATTGATTCAGCTTGTCTGCTTGAATGTCCACAGATTTGACATAGGAGACTTAAGCATACCCATCCATGGTAAATTTTCCCAGAGTTAGGCAGATTTCTGCAGCATTTGACTATAAGCCAGCAACTGCCGATAAGACATCAGGGCCATCTCCAGCTCCAGGGAAAAGTTTGGGGATAGAATATTCTGTCTCCAGTTCTTTCTGAACAATGCACCAGTAGTGTATTAGTCAGGGTTCTATAGAGGAACAGAACAGATAGAATGAATTGTATTAAAAGGGAATATATTGGATTGGCTTACAACAGTCCAGCAATAGCAGGTTGCAGGCCCGAGTCAAGGAACCCAGTAGCTGCTCAGTCCATGAGGCTGGATGCCTCAGCAGTCCTGATCTGGCACTGAAGGCCTGAAGGTGTCCTGGAAGAGATGCTGCTCTTGAGTCCACACTGGAAAACAGCAAGCACCAAGAAGCAAGCACCAAGCAGAGAACAGCGAGCAGCACCCACCAGCAGCCAGGTGGGAGGAGAGAGAGCCTTTCTTCCCAGAGCTTCTTTTTATCAACCACCCCCCTCCTCCGAGAGGGGCTGCCCACTCGGGGGGGAAGGGTTCACCCTGGGGGAAGGATTCTTCCTTTAGTTAATCCTGCCTAGAGGCAACCTCAGAGACACACTTATGAGGAATGTCTGTGGATTCCTAAACAAATCAAGTTGACACAAACTTAACCATCACAAGTAGCTATATGGAATGAACCTGGGTTGCATTGCCTTCTAGGGTTTGAGCAGCCACAACTTGCAGATGGAAGACTACTGGTAAACCTGGACCTGGGTACACTCTAGGACTGAAATACTAGAAGCTACAGCAGCCTTTCAAAAATAGACAGAACACTTAACATTTCTGGAGAGACAGGTACTAATAGAGGCAGATAAAACGACTAGAACTAATACCCTTAAGGCCCAGATGATATCACATACCAATAAGCATGAAAAGGTATCAAGATACTATTATCTTACCTACTACTTAAAATAAGATGCCAGATACCAATCAGGCATTAATGAGTATTAGATAACTCACAGAGATGTAAAAATAGATGTTTTAAGTGAATTTAATGAACTTGTAAAAAAACAAAGAGAAATGTTTCAATACTCTGACAAGAGAAACTTAAAAGAGATGGACGCAACTTTAAAAAATTAAATAGAAATTCCTGAGCTGAAAAATACACACCATGAAATTTTAAAATACAGTAGAAGGCATCAATAGCAAGACAGATCAAACAGAAGAAAGAACTAGTGAGCTCAAAGAAAACCAGAGTTGTAAGGGGAAAATGATGAGGAATAAAGAAATATGGGAAAATTGGGAACTTGTTCAATAGGACAAATGTTCTAGTTCTGGGGGTTCAAGAAGGACTTGGCAATGTCAATATGCCCAATATCATAGTCAAAGACATAATAACAGAAAACTGGCCAAACCTAAAGCAAGATGTAAACATCTATATATAGGAAGGTAAAGATAACCAATTGAATTTAGCCAGACAAAGCCTGATCCAAGAGCTTTTAATAACACAAGTTAAAAAGAGACAGAAATCTACAGGTGAAAAGAAATATAAATCCAAAGAAATTTTTGGTCAAAAGGAACAAAGTAGGAGGCACTAGAATCCCTGATCATAAAACTTGCAAAGCTGAAGCTTCCAGAACAGTACAGCATCACCTGAAAATAGACACATAGACAAACGGGACAGAAACGATACTATAAGGAAACCCATGTGTATATCACCAACCGAATTTTGCTGGAGTTCTAAGAACCTGCATTAGATAAAGGGCAGTCTTTTCAATCAATTATATTGGGAAAGTGTTAAAAATGTAAATAGACTCATACCTCTCACCAGTTATCAAGGGCAACTGAGGAGCTAGAGAGATGGCTCATAGGTTAAGTGTGCTTCCCATTCAAGAATGAAGTCCTGAGAGGGCCTGACATGGGAACCCAAGCTTCCATGAACATCTGTACCCCCAATCCTGAGAATTACTGAGGTGCACAAAAAACACAAGCTCTGAACAGTAAGGAAAACTAGGCACGTGAGTGATGGAGGAAGATACTCCATGTTCTCCTCTGGCCTCCTCAGACCAGTCCACAGCATACCCCATCAGCACATACATATGTATATACTACACCACATATAGTACACTCAAAATACATTAAATATTTAAATGTGAGACCTTAATGTATGATATTGCTATAAGAAATTTTTTGAAGAAATGCTTCAGGATATTATAAAGAGTAAAAAGTTTGGGGGCAAGAGCTCCCAAAACATGGTGTGGTGGCACATGCCTTTAGTACCAGCACTCAGGGCTGGAGAGATGGCTTTATGGTTAAGGCACTTGTCTACAAAGCCTAAGGAATCAGGTTCAATTCCCCAATACCCACATAAGTCAGATACTCTAGGTGGCACATGCATCTGGACTTTGTTTGCTGTGGCCAGAGGCCCTAGTCTGCCCATTCTCTTTCTCTCTCTCTGTCGGCCTCATTCTTAAATAAATAATAAAAAGTTTTTTTTTTTAAAATATCAGCACTCAGGAGGCAGAGATAGGAGGATTACTGTGACTTAAAGGACAATCTGAGACAACATAGTGAATTCCAGGTCAGCCTGGGCTAGAGCAAGACCCTACCTTGAAAAGTCAAGAAATAAAAAGAACTTTATCATTATAATCTTAGCACTTTTGAAGCTGAGGAATGAAGATTGCCATGAATTTGAATCCAGCCAATGCTATTGTGTAAGACCTTGTTTCTAAAAGAAAAAGACATACAAGTACAATGGGCCCTATTTTGATGGACGAAAGAGACTGAATGGAATGGAAGGAAGCACAATAAAATGCTAATAGTGGGGAGAAACTAACACACACACACACACACACACACACACACACACACACACAATGGGCCTGGTGGAACAGGTGTGTAATCTCAGTTATTCTGGAGTCTGATTTGAAGTTCAAGACCAAGCTGAACAATTTAGTGGCACATTGTCTTAAAAAAAAAAAAAAATATGTAAACAGTGCTATAGATATAGATAGGTGATAAAGTTCTTTCTTAATATGTGGGAGTATATAAGTTCAGTCCATAGTAAAATGAAGAAGAAAACCAAGCACACACACACTCACACAGAACATAAATGCAGAAGGGAGACCATTTGTTACAAGGACCAGTACAGCAGGAAAGGAAAGATTGGAAATAGGAAGTTGTATATGAGCAAAGTGCAGTGTACATGTCATGATGAATCTCATTATATTATATGGTAACAAAAAAGAAAAAAATAAAAAAAATATGCAATGCACACATGTGCATCCCATAGTAAATTATGTTTTTGTGTACCAGTCAAAATAAACAATACAAATTAGTAGTGGGTGCCATTTTTGAAAAGGTAACACAAATGCATATATAACATTAAAAGAGAGCTTTCCTCAGATCTATAGCATTCAGACTTCAGTGTGAAATATCAAATTTAAAGAGTATTCTCATTATATAAGGAAGATGGCAACAATATAGTGCCATAAAATATAGCTAGAAGCAAAAGATAAAATGAAGGATAAGTATATTGAGGAAAATGTTTATTTGGTAAACATATTATGTTAAGAAACCTACGGAATAGGCCACTGATTATTCAAATACATAACTGTGTTCTGAAATATGGTGTCTAAATCACTATGTAAAATCAAGAGCTTTGCTGCCAATGTAGTTCTACTGGAACTTCCACATATTTGATATAAAAATGAGGTTCAAAATTAAAGTGAATTTTACCACAGAGTACAATGCAATGGTAAATAAAACCAAGTCTCTATCAAATTGATAAAATCTTTGTCTTCTCTAGAGAAAGTTGATCTTTTATAATAGAAAAATTTCAAAAATGTAAATTTAGTGATGAAGAATCCATGGTGACATTTTCTCTAAATTCAAAATCTGTGCTGATCTACATACCTTATACTGTGTCCTCTCCATCTTATCTCACACTGGTCACATAAAGTCATCCAGAAGAACGCAAGTTGGGAGACTGCAAAGCTCACAGGAAGATGAAATTTACCCCTCAGAGCCTTTAGTCAAATCACCAAGCCAAAATGTGCCTGCCCCTCAGAAGAGAGGATTTATGTTGAGTTCCCTCCAAAACAGAAGGGGGCGCTACAGCATTATATGCTGCATTGTGCCAACTTGTTGGCCATCTTGAAAACTCTATAGTCCATTGTCCCCGGATGTTCCCTCGTGCTACCTGCTGACTTCGGCGCCCACGTTCTGAAGAAGGTTGTTCCGTTGCTAGAGTGGTGCCGTTTGGTTCGCAGAAGTCTGGTGGAGTTTCTGGTAGGAGTTAAGGGTATTGAGTATAATTTGGGTGACCACTTACCCCACAAAGAGAGAAGGGTGTAGTGATTGTCTGCCCGCACCTTCATCTTCGAAGTCCAAGGCAATTCCCGCACCTTCGTCTTCGAAGTCCAAGGCAATTAGGGATTCCTTCACATATTGCTACCGAATGATTTCTGGTTCTGGAAGTCTGGATGGGTTAGTTATCATAAATCTTTTGATACTGTGAGAGATACTTTTAGGAACATGGGGTTTTGTGCATGAAGCTTGAAATAGAGCCCTTGGCCTCACATGTTAGAGAAGTCCGCCACCCCTAAACTACATCCCAGCTCCAAGAAACAAAGTTCTGGAGCTTGTTTTTACTTATTTGTTCATTTTAGACAAGGTTTCACGAAATTTGCCCCAGAAGTGGTGATCTTCCCAACTTAGACTCCCAAGAGTTGGAATTAGAGATGTGCACCACCAGTGGTCCTGTGGGACTACCCAATCCCCTAAAGCACAAAGCTGTTCCAGCAAAGCCTGGCACATTATAAACCCTGGGATGAGTTGCCTCCGAGAATGCCGGGGGCTGCAAGTGGTATGGTGGGAACGGCGCAATGGGAGATTCCACATACAAAGGGGGGGGGCAGAGATTGTGAAACTCTAAGCTGGGAGGGAGCCGGAAGATTCCAAGGGGAGGTAGGAAGGGGGACTGGTTAAATACTTAATGCTAGAATTCTGCCCCTTTAACTGCTTCAGAAATTGAGAGTATTAGCCTGGCTGTCTGCCTTGAATTATCAGCAGCAGTCAGGCCCAGGCTTCAATACAGATACATGAAATGACTGAGTGCTGTGAAAAACTACCTCCCCCAAAGAGTGGAGGCCTTCCAGACCTGTCCCTGTTATGAAGCCCTCAGGAAGCCACTAGCATTGTTTTAAGTTTTCAATGAAGGGCCACACAATATAGCAGAAAGACTAGTCATATGGTCCACCAAGGGTTAAGTTCAGTCTTTTTGGTGATACTGGTGCTTGAATATAGGGTATAATGTATGCTACATAATATTTGAATAGTGAGTTACATCCCTAGCTGTTTTCTACTTTTTATTTTTACTCAGTCTCAATAAGTTGCCCAGGCTGGAACCTTGTGGAAGAGGAGGCTGAAAGAGCAGGAGGAAGGGGTGAGTGTTGTGCAACATTTTCCACATAATTGAAACATTTCATCTTGAAGGTAGGCTCTTAAGGCTTAAGAAGCTTATTAAGACTCAAAATAAACAAGACTGAGGACCACACAGGGCTCAGGAAGTTCCTGAAACTGAAAACATCAACCTCCTCCCTCCCCCCAAAAAACATAAACAATAAGAAATGCTTGGGAGAGGCCCTCCAACCAGCATAGCTGCCTACAATTAATACAAGAGAGTTTCAGTTTCTATGAGTTGTGGCCTATGCTGGGGTGGACTTTTTGTGATGTCCCTTCCTTTGAGTCATCCGTACTTCTGTAATTAACCTCTCACCAATTTTCTGTAAATAAACCCAGTAAACTCACTAGTTCACCCAAATTAGATTTTAGTGCACTGCTTTGGCCTATGCCCCATCTGGCATGAATAGACATATGTTCTAGACTCCCAAGGGGAAAAATTTCAGACAACACCAAGATTATCCTGCAAGCTCTCCATCTTCCCTTACAGCTGGTAGATTAACTTATTAGGAGTTCAAGTTGAGTAACTGTCCAGAGCTCACAGGAAGGTCTGTTACCTTCTGGGAACCTAATGCACCATGGCTAAGTGTGGTTCTGTTGCAGGAAAAATAAGGGAAGGCACCAGAAATGTTGTGGAAGCAGGGTTTATTTAGGCTGCAGCCTGTTCAGAGAATGCAAGTCCAAATTCTGAACCCAGAATGGAGGAAGGTCTTATTTATATTTTAGACTGTGAGGTTTAATAAAAAGAATATGTTGATTGGCTCAAAAACCCAGACCATTGTACAAGACAGGTTATTTTTTTACAATGGGAGGGGGAAGGTAAGAAGTTTTTGTCAGTGACAAAAGGGGGATGCTCATGTTAAAGGGGAGGGAACCACAAGTCTGTTAGCAGACTTGCTAGTAAAAGAACAGAGAAGATAAATCCTTTTTTTAAAAAAATCTTTGTTCAAGAATCTTTGTTTTTTCTAATTCATTAATAGTTTTTATTTTGCCTTATAAGAGCTCTACTTCTGAAGAAAATATTTATGATAAGTTCCAAAGAAAAGACAAGGGTGCCACAGACATAAATGCTGCATTGTGAAACCCTACTGGCAATTGTAGCAGACAGCTTCAGGATGGTTGAGATGAACTTCCAGATCAGGCATACTTATGGAAGAAAGGGATTTATTGACACTTACAGATCCAGGGTAAATTCCATATGGTTGAAGAGGCTGGCCCTGCTTTCACAGGTCCAAACACAGAGAGAAAATTGCAAGCCAAAAACCACACTGCACAGCACATTTCAGGAGCTCCAGGTGTAACTAGGCACTTTTCATATCTTTAGATTGGAATTTCAAACCCAGCACCCCACCTTAAGATCCACCTCAGTGGCACCTCCTCTAGCCAGATGGCTGCAGATCCAAACTACAAACTAAGAAAATACTGAATACATTGGGGGACATCTATTCAAGCTACCACATTCCACCCCTGCCCCCTCCAATAGAGTCAAATCATCACACATGGTAAATTGTATTCAGTCCAGTTTCAAAGTTCCCACAGTCTTGACCAACTTAAGACTTCCAAAGTCCTCAGCCTCCTCTGAGATTTGAGATTGTCTCTTAGCTATGAGTCCTGTAAAATCAAACAAATTATATACTTTCAACATATAAAGGCACAGAGTAAACATTTTCAACTGATATAAGGTATAGCAAGCAGCAGAGACTAGAATAATGCAAACTCAATAACTATCAAGCAAGCATCAAACTTCTACACTTCAAGTCCAATATAACCAGAGACTGACAGTCTCCAGATTTTCCAATTCTGCCCCTCCAGCTGGGCAGAGTAGCCAAGGAACACTTCCATCCCAGACCAATAGTGCACTTCATGGTAGCCCTTGCACAGTTTTGGTAGATCCAAAACATTTTCGGGTCTCCATCCAAACCATGTTCTATCTTCTAATGGCTTTGCCATCCTATCAGGGCATCACGCCCTGCCTCATTCTGCATCTTAGCAGCAGCTCCTGGAACCATGTGCAATTCATGACTACTCCATGCTTTTTTCATGCTCCCAAAACCAATACCGGGAGTGCATGGCATAGCCATATTTCTTAATTCAGGGACAAAATAAATCATAACCTTGAAAAGCAGGTTCCTTCTCCAGTCAACTCTTTCCAAAAGAATTTGCATTTCTATCATAGTCTTTCCTCAGGTATCCTCTCCATTGTTTTAATGTAAAACAGTTGGGTCATCTTCCTTAAGCTTGATAATGTGTTGACAATAGCAGCTTCCATAATCTAAAACCAGTCTCAGTGCCTGTAGTTTTAACTTGCTTGAGGTTTTCCAACTTAAAATCGTAAATCTCTCAGTCCAGTATCTTTAGCCAAGCACATCAATCCGTTACAAATTTAACTTTATCAAACTCTCTGGAACTGGGCAGCAGAATGCAGCCATCCCTTATGCCAGTAGCCCAGTTCCAACAGAGTCCTCTGCAGTATTTCCTTCCCCTTAGAAAGCTCATAAGCCAAGCCTCAAAGTTCAATATTGTCTGCACTTAGCATTCTCAAACTCTCATCAGAATAGTCCATAATACTTGGCTTACCACTCCAGAAGGCATCTTCAGTTGCAAGTACCAAGTCCATGCCTGTTCCTCCAAAACAAAAGTTCCCAAAGACCAAAATCCACATGGTCAGGTTAATCTCATCCCATATTCTGGTACTAATTTCTGTGGTAGACAGTTTCAGGTTCCCTGAGATGAACTTCCAGATCAGGCACAGTTATGGAAGGAAGGGATTTATTGAAGCTTACAGATCCAGGGGAAGTTCCATAATGGCAAAAGAAGCTGGCCCTGCTGTCACTGATCCAAAAAGAGAGAGAGAAAACCACAAGCCCAAAACCACACCACATAGCACACTTCAGGAACTCCAGGTGGAACTAGGCATTTTGCATATCTTTAGATTGGAATTTCAAACCCACCACCACTCCTTAAGTCCACAATGACATCTCTTCCATCAAGGTGGCTGCAGATGCAAACTACAAACTAATAAACACTGAATATATTGGGGGCCATCTATTCAAACTACCACAGAAGTCTTGGAATGTCTACAAGTGATTATGCCATGATGTGTCCTTGGGTGACTCATTAACTTCTGTATCCTGATTCTGAGAGAGATACACTTTGTTATAGGACTGGTGCCACATGGATAACACAGATGGAGTGGAATACCTGCCAGAAAGTAAAGATACTGTATGTGGCTTGAGAGACTCTTTACCCTACAATGACAGATCCCTCTCCTGTCCCACCCCTACTGTCAGGAATCTTATCTATGCCTTTTTTTATGAAAGAGAGGGAGAGAATTGGTGCACCAGGGCCACCAGCCACTGCAATCGAACCCCAGATGCGTGTACCAACTTGTGTGCATGTGCAACCTTGCATATGCATCACCTTGTGCTTCTGGCTTATGTGGGATCTGAGGGTTCAAACAAGTGTCCTTAGGCTTCACAAGCAAGCATGTTAACTGCTAAGCTATCTCTCCAGTGCTTACCTGTGGCTTTTTAACTCAGCTTATATAGCAGACTCAAGATGGGTTTGAGATTATTATGAATATTTTCAGAACCCAGGAGATATTATTAGTAACTCAGGTTTTCTGTTGGTTGATTGATGAGTTGGATTTTCATGATGCCTGATAACAAACCTAGGGCCTCATATATGCTAAGAAGCTCTCCATCACCAAAGTACATCATACAGCTCCATAAAACAAAGTTATGCTATTGATTTGCTTTTCCTTTAAGACACAGTCTTGCTAATTCTAACCCAGAAATTTCCCTATTTCTGCCTCAGGGGGTACATAATCCTGGAATTAAAAGTGTTCCAGGTATTCTCTCCCCCTACCATCCATCCCAGAGACTGACAGGTACAGTCAGTTCCCCACAGTGAATACTGATAACCCCATTGAGGATGACCCTCACTGGAATGGGAGTCAGGAAGAGGAAACAAGAGTACTCCAATGAGAATATGACCATTATGCA
The DNA here is from genome assembly GCA_036365145.1 of Orientallactaga sibirica. NCBI lineage: Eukaryota > Metazoa > Chordata > Mammalia > Rodentia > Dipodidae > Orientallactaga > Orientallactaga sibirica. The sequence goes on from JAEOAD010000840.1 coordinate 1,643,452, forward strand.
ATATGTTCATATAATAAGGTGTGGTAGTTTGAATATATGTCCCCCAATATATTCAGTGTTTTATTAGTTTTAGTTTGCATCTACAGCCACCTTGCAGGAGGCAATGTCACTGAGGGTGGATCTTAAAGTGTGGTGATGGTTTGAGATTCCATTGTAAAGATATGCAAAGTGTGCCTAATTGGAGTTCCTGAAGTGTGCTGTGGCTTTTGGCGGTAGCTTTGCTCTGTGTGTTGTGTGGCTGGTGGTTTTGTTTCCTCTCTTGCCTGGTCCTGTGAGAGCAGGCTGCTTCTCCTGCCATTATGGAACTTCCCTGGATCTGTAAGCTTCAATAAATAATATCCCTTCCTCCATAACTGTGCCTGGTCTGGAAGTTCATCTCAGCGAACTTGAAGCTGTCTGCTACAAAAGTGGTACCAAGGAGTGTGGGGTGAGATGAACCAGACCATGTGGATGTTCATCTTTTGCAACCTTTGTTTTGGAGGAATGGGCATGGACTTGGTGCTTGCAACTGAAGATGCCTTCTGATGTGTTAAGCCAAATATTATGGGCTATTCTGATGAGAGTTTGAGAATGCTAAGTGCAAATGGTATTGAACTTCGAGGCTTGGCTTGTGAGCTTTCTAAGGGGAAGGAAAGGCTGCAGAGGACTTTGTTGGAACTGGGTTACTGGCTAAGGGATGGCTACGTTCTACTATCCAGACCCAGAAAGTTTGATAAAGTCTAAATTTGTAATGGACTGATGTGCTTGGCTAAAGATACCGAACTGAGAGACTTAAGATTTTAAGTTGGAAAACCTCAAGCAAGTTAAAATTAGAGGCACTGAGACTGGTTTTAGGTTACTGGAGATGCTATTGTCAAACACATTAGCAATCTTAAGGAAGGTGGAAGGAATGTGGCCCGACTGCTTTACATTAAAACAATGGAGAGGATGCCTGAGGAAAGACTGCTAGAAATGCAAACACTTTAGGAAAGACTTGACTAGAAAAGGAACCTGCTTTTCAAAGCTATGACTTATTTTGTCCCTGGATTAAGAATATGGCTGGGTCCTACACACCTGGTATTAGTTTTGGAAGCATGAAAAATGCATGGAGTGGTCATGAATTGCACACGGTTCCAGGAGCTGCTGCTGAGATGCGGCACGAGGCAGGGCATGAAGACCCTCAGGAATAGGCTGGAAGAGCCTTTGGAAGATGGACTGTGGTTTGCATGGAGACCTGAAGATGTTTTGGATATACCAGGACTATGCAAGGGCTCCCATGTAGTGCAGTGTTGGCCTGGGATCGATGTTTTCCCTGGCTACTCTGCCCAGCTGGAGGGGCAGAATTGGAAAACCTGGATACTGTCAGTCTCTGGTTATATTGAACTTGAACTGCAGAAGTTTGATGATTGCTGATGGTGGCTGAGTTTGCATTATTCTAGTCTCTCCTTGCTATGCCTTATAACAGTTAAAAATGTTTACTCTGTGCCTTTACATGTTGAAAGTATTTAACTTGTTTGATTTTACAGGACTCACTATCTTAAGTTGGTAAAGACTATGAGAATCTTTGAAATTGGACCGAGTACAATTTACAATGTGTGATAGTTATAAATCTATTGGGGGCCAGGGGCAGAATGTGGTAGTTTGAATATATGGCCCCCAATATATTCAGTGTTTTATTAGTTTATAGTTTGCATCTGCAATCACCTTGCTGGAGGCAATGTCACTGGGGGCTGGTCTTAAGGTGTGGTGATGGTTTGAGATTCCATTGTAAAGATATGCAAAGTGTGCCTAATTGGAGTTCCTGAAGTGTGCTGTGGCTTTTGGCAGTAGCTTTGCTCTGTGTGCTGTGTGGCCGGTGGTTTTGTTTCCTCTCTTGCCTGGCCTTGTGAGAGCAGGCCGCTTCTCTTGCCATTATGGAACTTCCCCTGGATCTGTAAGCTTCAATAAATAATATCCCTTCCTCCATAACTGTGCCTGGTCTAGAAGTTCATCTCAGTGAACTTGAAGCTGTCTGCTACATAAAATTCTTAATTAAAAAGTGACAGGGTTGCCCCAGAAAAGCATGACACCTATTGTGAGTCCTTAGAGTCTGACTTGGATGGGAGTCATCTGGATTACTCCAAAGTAGTAGAGGGGATATGGGAGAGTCCAAACTGCAGAGGATGGGTGACATACACTGAAAATCTGGCATCTGGGAGATTCCAAGGTTAAAGTTTACAATGTAATGCTAGAGTCCCCCTCCTAACTACCACAGAAGGTGAGGGTATTAGCTCTGTCATCTACCTCAGGTGAGGTTATGGGGCAGTGGCAGGTCTTTAGAGGGAACCAATTTAGGTTGTTCTGAAAGAAAAGCTGAGAATGCAGGAGAGTATTCTGTAGCCCTGGGCAGATCTGTCATTCAGTACAATGTCCCTCACCCAAACAGAGTTATGCTCTATATTTTGTAATATCAGGTGAATATGTGTTTTGGTGTGAGTTGAATAGCCTTGAAGTCATCAGGGAGATAATATCATGAATCCATGATAAGAAGTCATGATGAAAAACTTAGTATTAAGAGTATGTGGTTCATGATCTAGTCTTGTAAGTGCTGTCATTCTGAATCTGAGCTCTCTTGATTTTTTAATTTTTAATTTAAATTTTATTTATGTATTTGAGAAAGATAGAAAGAGGCAGAGAGAGGGAGAAATCATGAGAGAGAGAGAGAGAGAGAGAATGAGAATGGGCATGCCAGGACCTTTGGCCACTGAAAATGAACTCCAAATGCATGTGCCACCTTGTTCATCTGGCTTACGTGGGTCCTAGGTAATTGATCCTGTGTTCTTTGGCTTTGCAGGCAAGCACCTTAATTACTAAGCCATCTCTCCAGTCCCCCTCTCTCTTTTTTTTTTAAATATTTTATTTTTTATTTATTTATTTGAAAGAGAGAGATACAGAAATAGCCAGGTAGAGAGAGAGAAAGAGGGAGAATGGGTGCGCCAGGGCCTCCAGCCACTGCAAACGAACTCCAGATGCATGCACCCCCTTGTGCATCTGGCTTACGTGGGTCCTGGAGAATCGAGCCTTGAACCGGGGTCCTTAGGCTTCATAGGCAAGCGTTTAACCGCTAAGCCATCTCTCCAGCCCCCCCTCTCTATTTTTAATTTAATTCTGCCTTTTTTGTATGTACTATGTGCTATTATTCGTTGTTTTACATTTTGATATGTATATATTACATTTCAACATACATACCTCATATTAGCCACTCTCATCCTCCTCAGTGTTACTGAACTTCTATTTTACTAGTAGCTATGCCACAGAAGAGAATGACAGGGCTGGAGAGACGGCTTAGGGGTTAAGGCACTGGCCTGCAAAGCCTAAGGACCCATGTTGGACTCTCCAGATCCCACATAAGCCAGCTGCACAAAGGTGAGGCAAGAGCAAGTCGCACATGCCCACTATGTGGCACAAGCGTCTGGAGTATGATTGCAGTGGCTGAGGCCCTGGCATGCTAATTCCTTCTCTTTGTCTCTCACTCTTCCTTGCTGTCTCTACAATAATAAAAATAAAAAGAAACATAAGAGAATGACTGCCCTTCCTCAGCAAACATTAATTGTAATTAGCTCATTAGGAAGGGGAACAGCCTACAAAGCTCTGCTATCTGTAAGAGAATTTTGACTGACCCATCATCTGCAGGTCTTGTATTTGTAGCTACATCTGGTGTGAGTTCATGAGGTCAGTGGTTTTGTCACATCCACAGTACCCTTCCCCATCCTACAGCCCTTACATTTTTATATCTCATCTTCTGTGATGTTCCCTGAGCCCTAGAAAGGATGATGTCTATGTCTGCTTTAGGGCCAAGCACTCAATAGTCATTTATTTTCAGCATTTGACCAGTAATGATTTTCTAAATTGACCATCTTCCTCTGTCAAATTTCAAAAAATGTGATAAAATATTGACTAAATAAAAATATAATCTTTTCTGATGAAGCAGAACTGAACTGCTTATATAAAGACAAATATTTAGGAGGCAGTTTTACAACACAGCAATTTAGCAATACAGCAACAATGGGTTCTTCCCTAGGGCCTGCATTCTCCCCAGCCATGGGCAACTCACTTGGTTTTCAGTACCAGGCATGTATTTCGTCCTGTAGGGCAGGCCTCAAATCCAATCATAGAGATGTTGATTACCCTTATAAACTTCATACAACTGTTGCATCAGAGGGCACATCTGCCTGTTGGGTCAGTATTGTTGAATACAGGGTTCCTCACTGGGTGGTATTGTTGATGACTTTTCTCTGCTAGCAGCCTTTATAGCAAGTTCAGGCACAGTGAAAACTAGCCAGCCAGAGAGAACGTTCCACTTCAGCTCCAACATACTTTCTGTATATCCTGCAACTAGTAGGTGTGGTGGTATCTGCAGGGTCTAATTTTTCAGTTCTAGTGGGAAGCCAAGAGTCATGGCAATACGGTGTATTGTTTGGGGGGCCTATGGAGGAGTTCCCTGACAATAACTCATTAGGAAATATCCTGGGCTAGTACTATTAAACAATGCATGACCCACGTTCCCTATTGATGAGGGTCCCTTTGGAGGGGGGAGGACAGGGAGGAGGATAATGGAGTCACCAAGATGAATGTAAAATTAGAATAATATAAACAAAATAATAAATTATAAAATAACTATTTGATAGCCCATGGCTTTTAGGAACAGCATCATGACACTGTAGGGTGCTTCTGTTAATTCTAATATTTTTTATTTATATATTTTATTATGTTTACTGAACAGTATATTTTCTCATTATTGTTTTTCATAGCTACATTGTTTTGGTTAACTCTTCCCCTATCCCATCTACTTGACAATTTCTTCATTCCTTTTTAAACTTTTTTCTTTTCTTTTTTTATTTGAGGTAGGGTTTCACTCTAGCCCAGGATGACCTGGAATTCACTATGTAGTCTCAGGGTGGCCTCAAACTCACGGTGATTCTCCTACCTCTGCCTCCCGAGTGCTGGGATTAAAGGCGTGCACCACCATGCCCGGCTAATTTCTCCATTCTTAACAATTTGAGACATGATGTAACTCTGTAGCCCAGGTGGCATCATTGTCCCTCAGCAGTACACATTGGGCTCAAACACATAGAAGTCCTCCTGCCTCAGTACCAAGTGTGGGATTATAGGTAAGCCCTGCCATACCTGGAGTCAAATGTTTTGGGTTTGTATGTTTTGTGTGTGTGTGTGTTTATGTGTGTGTGCGCTCATGCGTGTGTGTGTGTGCGCGTGATTGTGTGTGTGATACTGGGAGTTGAACCTAGGACTTAGTGTATGCTAGATAAGCACTGTACCACTGAGCTATATCCACTGCCCTCTGAATTCTTCAGTAGTCTCAGGAAGATTTAGTTCTTCTGTGGTGCCAGTTCTTAGGTTAGGAGAGGAAGAAGAATTAGGCCCTATGAGAAGCAAAGATGAAGGTTCCAAGTATGGATTAACAGTGGAGTGCTTGTCTAGAATGTATGAGGCCAAAGGTCCAATCTCAAGGAAAAGAAGAGGAGAGACAGTGGTGTATGGCTGTAATTGAACTACTTGATAGATAGAGGCAGCATCAGGGGTTCAAGTTCATCCTTCACTACACAGTAAGCAGTGAATTTGAGGCCAGCCAGGAGCTACATGAGAATTGAGAATGTGTATGTGTGTGTGTGTGTGTGTGTGAGAGAGAGAGAGAGAGAGAGAGAGAGAGAGAGAGAGAGAGAGAAGAAGAAGAAGAAGAAGAAGAAGAAGAAGAAGAAGAAGAAGAAGAAGAAGAAAAAGGAGGAGGAGGAAGAGGAGGGGGAGGAGGAGGAGGAGGGGGGAGAGGGAGGGGGAGGAGGAGGAGGAGGAGGAGAAGACTACTTAATTAAAGACTTGAAAGTTTAATGTTTAATGACTACCAAGAGTAGAAGGCATCACAAAGCTTTCCCATTGCTTCCATTCCAGGTCATCACCAGGCAGATATAAATAAATGATATCCTCATGAGTCCCTCACTTAGGGATCTGGGGGGGGGGGCTAGGCTTAAGGGTGTCAGGATCAATATAGCTAAGCATGGGAGTCATGTACTCAGGGCCCTCAAGGAAAAGACTCATCAGAAAAGAGGATCCTAATGAATTCCTGGAGCAGTGTCCTCATGGAGACCTACAGAGGCACCCTTGGATGAAGACACGGTTGAAAGGAATCACATCCTCTCACTCTTGATCTTCCAGGTTACTTAACCACCTGTCTTGTCTTCCACAGCCCTGTCTTCTGTCTCTGACTAGAGTCATCATGCCTAGGGGACAAAAGAGTAAGCTCCGTGCCCGTGAGAAGCGTCGCCAGGCTCAAAAAGAATCAAAGGATGTACATGGCACTGAAGCTACTGTGGCAGGAGAAGAAGAGTCATCTTCTTCTACCCCTGAAAACAAGGCTCTCTCCCAAGAATCATCTCCTGGAGCAATCTACACCCAAGAGGAGCTGGAGAAAACCCCATCTACCGTGGCTGCTGCTACACCCATTACATCTCCCAAATCGAATAAAGGTGCTAAAAACCAAGTTGAGGAAAAGCCAGATGATTTAGAAATTAGCGCTAAGGAGTTGCAAACACATCCTATACAAGCGAAGGTGGCTGTGTTGGTGAGTTACTTACTGTACAAGTATCAAGTGAAAGAGTCCGTTACAAAGTCAGAGATCCTGAAAAATGTAATGAAAACATGTAAGAACCACTTCCCGGCAATCCTTAGGAAAGCTTGTGATCATGTGGAGCTGCTCTTTGGCCTTGACATGAAAGAAGTGGATCCCAAGAAGAACACCTATGTTCTCATCAACAAGCTGGACCTCGATGATGATACAAGAGTGAGTGATAACAGAGGCGTACCTATGACTGGACTGCTGATGACTGTCCTCGGTGTGATCTTCTCCAAGGGCAACTGTGCCACGGAGGAGCAAGTCTGGGCAGTGCTCAATATGATGGGGATCTATGAAGAAAGGAAGCACTTCATTTTTGGAGATGCTAAGAAGTTCATCACTGAGGATTTAGTGGAAAAAAAGTACCTGGAGTATCAGCAAGTACCTGGCAGTGATCCTCCACGCCATCAGTTCCTGTGGGGCCCAAGATCCTATGCAGAAACCAACAAGATGAAAGTCCTGAAATTTTTGTGCAAGATTCATGAATGTGTGCCTAGCAATTTTGAAGCCTTGTATGAAGAGGCACTGAAAGATGAGGAAGAACGAGCTAAAGCCAAGGCCACAGCCAAAGCTCAAAATACCTCCAGGGCTGGTTCCAATTGCAAGGCCATGTCCGTCTACTCTTGTTCCAAGTGAAGGAAGGCGTTCTGAAGAGAAAAGTTAATGTTCAGTTTAGTGGAGGATGGGATGATGGTCAGCACAGCACTGTGTACAGCGTGTTACTGTCTAGGTGCTCACTTGGATATTTGCTTAACTGTTACACCTTTTAATAGAAGGTTTACATAGCTGCAGAAGATGAGGTCTTGAGTTATATGAGTCATGCCTGTGTCAATGTTTATGAGGTTTAATAGTGAGAGTTTTATTATCTTGTAAAATTAATAGGGAAATTTCCCATGTTTTCCAGTGAAAGGAACAGTGACCAAATAAATAGTTAAGATACAGAAATAGAGAAGAAAAGTCAAAGGTTATACATTTTTATGTTCACATCACTTTTAGTCTTTTCTGTAAGACTGAGATACGTACTCAGACATAACTTAAGGTTATAGAATAAATCAATAAATTGGAAATGTTTGCATACTGTTTCTTTTATTTCTCAAAGAATACCTGGCCATCAGCTTTTTGGAAAGTTCTATGCTACTATTGAGAATGTCAGGATAGAGCGGGCCTACCTTTGTCCCCTGAAGTTTAGGGTTTCGGAGCAGATGTCATTTAAGGAAGAAACTAGAATGCCACCTAAAACATAAAAAAGTCAAAAACAGTAAGGGGAGTCAGATTAAACAGTCTGATACTAGTTCCCTGAGGCAAGTGGGTTTGGGGTTTGGGGGAAACTGTCGGGCTTTCATTATGACTCAATTTAATATTATCCTGGGTCAAGTGGTCAGATGAGTTTGCAAGCAAGGTGACCAGGGGATTTCTCTTCAAGATGATATACCCACAGTTAAAACAACATCAATAAGAAAACTAATTCCTAAAATAGAAATTGTTTTTAGCAGTTATTTCGGGGTCATGGATAAAGCAGAAAATCATCTTCCTTTCTAATGAAATAACCTGCATAATTTCCTAGTGTCCTTTTCCCCATTCAGCTGAGCACAGTGCATGAACTATGTGTTTTATGAGTGTGGGGTTTTGACAGTAGTGTCATCACATGGCAAGTGTGCTCACATGCTCTTTTTCTCATAATATTTGCTCTGACCTGTGAAAGGCAGAACCCATCACATTAAAGGGGAATTTCCTTAGGTGATTTTGGGCATACTCTTTCAAATCTTCAGTGAGAGGTAGTGGTTCAATTAGAGTAAAAAAAAAAAAATTAAAGTGTGATTTAGGGGAGACAGAAACTTAGAAAGGATGGAAGCAGTTAATAGTTGATAGGAATTGTAGGGACGTTAAGTTTCAGTCAACTTGAAAAAGTATACTCACACTCAAACATAAAAGATTCGAATTTTAAAAGTTACACAGCAAATACCTGAATTTTGCTTACTACATCTCATTTTGACTGATTGCTGTTGCACCAGAGTGCTGCTTGTATTCTAACATTTCATGATTTTTTAAAGCATATTTTGGTAGGATTTGAGGTCAAGATGATAATAGTAATAACTGTCAAATATTAAAGATGCAATAAATTCCAGGCACCATTTCAGGGACTTTCATATATTGCATATATGCAGAAGGCTTTGTGAGGCAGGACTTACTGCATTCAGTTCACAAAGAATTTGAGCCTTGTTACAACTTGGAAGCATCTCTGATTTCACATGGCCCCTCAGGAAAATGTAAAACTTGGTCTGAATTTGTTTAGAATCCACATAGTTCCACTCCCTCCACATGGGACAAATATTCTTTTAATTCATTTTTCACTATTGCATGATGTCTGTAGACAGTGAAAATAAGGAAACTGGTGCCAAGTCTCTTTTTTCCAGGTGTGATAAATAAAGGATTAAACTGAGAATCATTTGGGGACTGCCTATAGTCCTCATTTGCCCATGTCCACCTTTTTCTTATTGATTAGTTTTTTTAAAAAAATTATTGTACATATGTCACCCATTTTGGAAGCTCAAAATTCTTTGGAAATTGACTTAGCCTTTCTCCTAGCACGTGGGAACAGGTCAGGCTCTCCCTAAATTATATGTCTCTTTGAGTCCATCACAGAGAACCACAGTTATAAAATCTGCATCATGACCTGATGTTCCCCCTCCCACCCACCCAAGCTGCTTCCTTCCATAAAGACCACACAAGCCTTTGTAGGAACAAAGATCAGGACACACTTCCGTTCCCTGGGTTATTGGCATTCTGACTTCATGAAAATGTCCATGTCTCACATCACTCCCTGCTGTAGTCACCTTGTTGCTGGAATAAAGCAGCCAATCAAGCAAATAAAGCAGCTGAAGGGGGAACACTTTCATTTGGGCTTGCAGTCTTGAGGAGAGAAGTTTCCTGATGGCAGAGGAAAACATGACATGAGCAGAGGCTGGACATCACCTCTGCCATAGCAGGTGGAAAACAGAAGGCAGGAGAGTGAGCTGAGCTCTGGCAAGGAGGAGCTGGCTATAATACCCCAAAGCCCACCCTCAACAACACACCTCCACCAGCAAGGGTCCGCTCCCCAAATTGTCATCAGCTTGGTACCAAGCATTCAAAACAAAAATGTTTATGGGGGACATCTGATTCTAACCACCACGGTCCCCAATCACCCTTCTATTAAAAGCCTCTTGAACATAGTTCTTTTTTTGGCGGTGTTTAGGTGTAGGCTCATCTTCTCTTGGTCCTTCAACCAAACTCTTTTGTATATGTTTGTGTTGCTTTGAACATTATTCTCCACTGCATACTAGTTTAACAGACCAGTTGGGAGAAAAGTATGTAGCTATCTCATTCCTGGCATACATAGTGCTGAAGTTACCTTCATGTTGCTGGACAAAAATCCAAGCAGAGAAGCTTATGGGAGGAAAGGGTTTATTTCAGGCTTATAGAATTTAGGGGAAACACTATCAATGGTGGTAGAAGCTGGATCTAGTCCATAGGTGCATAGAAGGGAGACTTAGTATCTTAGTGACATCTCCTGAACAGGCTGTTAAAGACTCAAGTTGCAAGCTTAATCAAAAGGACCTAAGACTATGGGGGGGGGCATACATTAGGCTGGAAAGGCCCAAAATGGGAGGGCCAAATATACCTTTAATTCCTACTCTAGATCTCAGAAAGTAAAAGACATTCTGTGAAGAATGAATTGTTAAGTCAGCAAGGGATGAGACATAGACCCTCCCTTTATGAGTCACCAGGATACCAGCTACCCTAGTGACAGGAGCCTCACATAATTCTACTCTGTCACCTGCAGCAGTAGAAGGCCCCTGGTAAACCAGAGGAAGGCATACCTGATTTAGTACCTTCTAAATTCCCTCTTAGGAGATCAAGGAGGAGCTGCCATTGAACAGTGGAGATGGCCACTGGCTACCAGATGGATGGCCACCCTGAAAGAAGTAAGGGTGAGTATTATGAGGCTGAAGGGAACCATCTACCCCATCCCAAAGACCCAAAGGGAGCCTCCAGGTGGGAATGGGTAGATATAACACTGGATTTGAGCCATAAGAATAGCTTTTGCTATGCTTTACCAGGATGTGATGTAAGGATTTTGAGTTAAGTTGGATCTCCATTCCAAAAGACAGAAAGTCCCATAAATTCCTGGGAGGCCATAGACAGATACCACCTTATGGAAGCACCCTCACTTCTCTTAGTGGAACCCAGAGAATGTTAGTCTTAGGACATTTATGAGCCTCAAGCCCTAATAGGAATACTGATGGAATAAGCCCCTAAATTCTCAGGGAACTTTATACAATCCATCAAAGGTGACCCCATGGTGTTAACCCTAAGCGATTTCGAGGTAAGTTTGTGAGAGTTAAGTCTCCCTTTATTCTGTATTTGACATGAGGGCATTTGTTTGAGGGGATGAATTTCAGGTTAATAAAGGTTGGAGCTCTATAAGCTAAGGTAAGAACCCAGAGTGAATATTGAGAACGTTAATTATGGCAAGCTAGAAAGAGCCCCGGGAGCTTTTCCATTGCTGCTATCTTGAGTGTCCCTAGGCAGGCATGGTTCTCTTTGGATCAGGAGTTAGCCACAAAACAAAGTAGAGGAATATTAGATGCTGAAAGAAATCAAGATGACACTGTGAGCAAAAAACATATTCTTGGTCCAAGTCAAATAGGCCACCACAAACCTGGACCTTTCAGGCCTTACTGTTTAGTCCCAAGAAGCCCATGGAAGATCTGGTAGGTAGCAACCTAAGATACACCCCATGTTGTCCTATCATTAACTCTGTTACCTATATCTTTAATATAGTAGTGGAAAGAGGTAGACTAGGTATTAGCAGCTCTGTGGATTTCTTAAGTAGGACATATCATTAAACTTGCACAAGAGCCACTCAAAAGTCAAAGTGGTATCTCAAGTGTGAATGGATCCATATACGACCTCACCTTTTCCCCTTCAGGTCACTAGATCACTTACTTTTTCTGCTGACCCCAAACTGAGTCATTATGCATCAAGTTCAGACAAGTAAACAGCGCACTGAGGGAGAAAGCTTCCAGGCCTGCAAAGAATCTAAACATCTGGTGGCTATCCATGCCACTGAATCACAGGAAGCTGAGCGTCCTTTCTCCCCTTTTGATCAATTGAAGGATGTTTTCTGTGGCTTACTTCCAGAAATAAATAGCAACTCTGATAGTTCTAGGAGAACCCCATCCACCACCACCTCAGCTATAACTGATTCATACACAAGATCTAACAAGAGGATAGGCAAAACAGTAAACAAGACAGGATCCACTCAAGATACAAAAGCTACCGAGAATGCCACACAACCTGGAGATGAAGCTGTGATGTTATTAGTGCATTATTTGCTGTACAAGTATGAAAAAAAGGAGACAGTCATCACACAGTCAGAACTGCTGAGAACTGTAAACCGAATTGAAACTAAAAACTTTACGAAGACCCTGAAGAAAGTCTCTGACTTCTTGGAATTTTCCTTTGGTCTTGACCTGAAGGTACTTGGTCCAAGCGGGCGCATATATGAAATCAAAAGCAAACTGATTCCAAGATATAAATCCGAAGTAACTGATGAGAGACAAATACCATGCACCAACCTAATACTGAACATCCTGTGTTGCATTTTCATGAGTGGCAATTGTGCTGCAGAAAAACAAGTATGGGAAATGCTAAATAGTATGGGCTTATATGATGGGAAAGAACATTACATTTTTGGAGATATTAGGAAGTTTATCACTGAAGACTTGGTGGAGAAAGGGTATCTAGACTATCGTTGGGTGCTTAACAGTGATCCCCCACTCTATGAATTCTTATGGGGCCCAAGAGCACGTGCCGAGACTAGTAAAATGAAAGTTTTAGAGTTTTTTGCTAAACATCATAATACCACTCCCCTTGCCTATCCGTCCTACTACAAGGAAGCATTAAAAGATGAAGAAGAAAGATCACGAGCCAGAATCAAAGCCAGGGCTAGTATTGCCATGGCCAAAGCACGCTCCAGGGGCAAGTATAGGTGCTGTTCTCACTTTCTGAAGCCGACTAATTAAAGTTGGAAAATAATGCCCCATCTTCTAAGCTGTAGATGAAAGTGGAGCTGGAGGCAATAAAATACAACATGCTTATGTTCATATCTTGTGTGTGTGTGTTTTTTTTTTAATAATTCATTTAAGATAATGTTAATTTTGTTATCGGGTGAAAATAGCTTCAGAATTGTTTTTTTTTTTTTTTTTTTTTTTTTTTGGTTTTTTCGAGGTAGGGTCTCACTCTGGCCCAGGCTGACCTGGAATTAACTATGTAGTCTCAGGGTGGCCTCAAACTCTCGGCGATCCTCCTACCTCTGCCTCCCGAGTGCTGGGATTAAAGGCGTGCGCCACCACGCCCGGCTCCAGAATTGTTTTTGAATTGCATTGCTTGATGACTGTGGTTGTGTACACCTTTAATCTCAGTGCTCAGGAGGCTGAGGTAGGAGGATTGCTGGAACTTCATGGAACTGGGGATTGAATTTAGGGCCTTGTGCATGCCAGGCAAACACTCTCCTACTGAAGGTATACCCCCCAGCCTTTTAGTGAACTTAAGTTTAGTGCATAAACTAAGCATTCTACACACATAATTTCCAGGAAGTTTCTGTTAAAGTAATTTGATCTTAATACATAGTGCTCATAAGATAATCTACTGCCATTTTTTGCTGTGGTCTGGGGAAGACAGATCATCTTAGTCTTGTATGATTCTATAACTGAGATGTTTATATTGAAAACATTTATTATTCACACAGTTCTGAAGGCTATGATGGCCGAAATCAAGGAACCAGCATCTGACCAGAGCCTTCTTACTGTCTCACTATGAGAACAGAAGATGAGAAGGTTGCTGCAGCAGTTAATTTTTACATATATATTTTACATATATATATATATATATATATATATATATATATATATATATATATATGGAGAGAGAGAGAGAGAGAGAGAGAGAGAATGGGCACATCAGAGCCTCCTGCCTCTGCAAATAAACTCCAGACATGTGTGACACTTTGTACATCTGGTTTTACATGGTTACTGGGGAACCAAATTGAGCTGTCAGGCTTTGCAAGCAAGTGCCTTTAACTGCTTACCCATCTCACCAGCCCTTGACAGGATTTAGAAGCATCATAAAATTAATCTGTGGGGACGTCTGAGAGATTTTCTAGGTTAGGTTCATTGAGGTAAAAGGATTGATACTAACTGTGTGCAGCACCGTTTTATATGTTGAGACTGAATAAAGAGGAGAAAGTGAATTGGGTAGCAACATTCACTGCTCTCTGCTTCCTCACTATGAGCTGAAGGTGACCTACGGCCTCAAGCTCCTGCTGTCATGCCCCCCCCCCATGGACTGTAATAAATTGTTCAGACAAAATAAATCTTTTCTTCCTTAAGTTGCTTCTTGTCCAGATTTGACCAGAGAAATAAGAAAGTAATTACTATAGTGACAGAGGGAGAAGATGCCTGAACTTACGTTGTTTATTAAAAAAGCATTTCCAAGCTAGAGAGGTAGTCCTTACATAAAGACATGTGAGGTAAAGAGCACTTCCTGAACAAACATGAGGGAGGAGAAGGTTTTGAGACTACTAAGTTTGATACCCAGAATACATGTAAATAACTTGGTATGTCATACACATCTATAAGCCCAGTCCAGTGGGGACAGAAACCACGTAATCACTGAGGCCTCTGAAACTGCCAAAGACAGCTCTGGAATCAGTGGGGACTCCAAAGAAACAGACTGTTGAGCAATGGAGGGGACACCTGGAGATCTCCTTTGGCCTCCTTACATGCACATGAGGTGCTACACACACACACACACAAACACTTTTTCTGACAGGTTTGTGTATGTGTGTGCATGCACACACACACACACACATACAAATGTACACATACAAAAAATAAAGCACTCCAGCCGGGCGTGGTGGCGCACGCCTTTAATCCCAACACTCGGGAGGCAGAGGTAGGAGGATCGCTGAGAGTTCGAGGCCACCCTGAGACTACATAGTTAATTCCAGGTCAGCCTGGACCAGAGTGAGACCCTACCTCGAAAAACCAAAAAAAAATAATAATAATAAAAAAAAAATAAAGCACTCCTAGAAAAGTGGCATCAATCTATTAATGAGTGCATAGCCTTGGTGTTCTGAATAATTTATAATTTCTACTTCCCCATACTGTTACATTGTAGGTTGTTTGCAATAGGTACTTGTAGCAGACAGCTTCAGGTTCTCTGAGATGAACTTTCAGACCAGGCACAGTTATGGAGGAAGGGATATTATTTATTGAAGCTTACAGATCCAGGGGAAGTTCCATAATGGCAGAAGAAGCGGCCTGCTCTTTACAGGACCAGGCAAGAGAGAGAAAAAGCCAACCAGCCACCACAGCACACAGAGCAAAACTACAGCCGAAAGGTCACACAGCACACTTCAGGAACTCCTGCTAGGCACATTTGCATATCTTTACAATGGAATCTCAAACCCACACCTTAAGACCAGCCCCCAGTGACATTGCCTCTAGTAAGGTGATTGCAGATGCTAACTATAACTAATAAAACACTGAATATATTGGGGGACATATATTCAAACTACCACAGTACTTAATTGGAGTACACAGTGAAACCATAGTATAGTCTATTATATTAATAAGTTACTTAAACTAGGCTATCTTGAGTGCATTTGACAAGGTCAAAGCCAAAGTTGTTTTCTTGCAGGGGAGTGAAGGAGAGAATGGGAGTGCATGATCATTTTGGCTGATTTGGTCTGCCACCTTCTAGAGATTTACATATTCTCTTGAGGTGTCCAGGATTGAAAAGAAGCTATTTTTTTTCTAAGAGGGGATATCGGCATCATTTGTAATAAAATATGTTAGCAATTGCTAATTGTCACAGACTCTATACATACTGGCACTGTGATATGTGTCTTGCTTAAGGTATTACATTCCAACTGTCAGTCCTAAAATGGACACAGGAGCAAGGGGAACAAGATAACTATACTGACCTCATTTCACCTAGGCAAAAACAAACAAACAGCCGGGCGTGGTGGCGCACGCCTTTAATCCCAGCACTCGGGAGGCAGAGGTAGGAGGATCGCCGTGAGTTCGAGGCCACCCTGAGACTACATAGTGAATTCCAGGTCAGCCTCGACCAGAGTGAGACCCTACTTTGAAAAATCAAAAAACAACAAACAAAAAATGGCCTACAGAAATGTTCAGTTTTATTCATTTTACATGTTTAATAAAAAAACTGGGATGGGTCAGAAAGAATGTAAGAGGCATTACACCACCCTTAGAAATTGACTGATGCACTCATGAGGCCACAGTGAAGACCAATAACCTCACTGAGGAAGGCTCTCAGTGGAATGGGAAAAACCTGATAGCAGTATAAACAACGTGTGATATGTTCATATAATAAAGCTCTCAGTTAAAAAAATAATTTAAAAAGGGAT
Source organism: Orientallactaga sibirica (assembly GCA_036365145.1). Classification (NCBI taxonomy): domain Eukaryota; kingdom Metazoa; phylum Chordata; class Mammalia; order Rodentia; family Dipodidae; genus Orientallactaga; species Orientallactaga sibirica. Next base: position 1,659,573 of record JAEOAD010000840.1, read on the forward strand.
GAGACAATACTCTGGGTATGAATTCCTCTACAGCTGTGGTGGTTTGATTCAGGTGTTCCCCATAACCTTAGGTGTTCTGAATGCCAGGTTCCCAGTTGATGGAGATTTGGGAATTAACATCTCATCTCCTGGAGGCAGTATATAGTTAGGGGCAGGCTTATGGGTGTTATAGCCAGCTTCCCCTTGCCAGTGTTTAGCACACTCTCCTGTTGCTGTTGTCCACCTGATGTTGGCCAGGGGGTGACGTCCACCCTCTGCTCATGCTGTCATTTTCCCCTGCCATCATAGAGCTTCCCCTCAACTCTGTAAGCCAAAATTAACTTTTTTTTCCTCCTCAAGCTATTCTTAGTTGTTTTCTGCCAGCAATGTGAACCTGACTGCAACAACAGCCAATACTTTTCTTCTCCACCCAGTCTGAGGATTCCATGAATTGATTGCTCTTTTCCCTACTCCACAATGACTATTAGGCCAAAAAAATGGACAGCAGGCCTTATGATGGCAAATGACACTGAGAATGTACCAGTGGGGTTCATTTGCCTGGGGTTCTCCTGCCCTTAGCCCCAGTAATCATTCAAATATGACTCTACCCTGGTATCAACACCTCTTTCTACTTGTGGCCCTTTCCCCTGGTTCTTCCCCACCATGCTTTTCTTGTGTAGATGTTTCCTCCAGATTGGGCATGACCATCGCAATGTTGAAACAGAGGAGCTTGATCATTCCAATAAGAGTCTCATGAGATTGGACCCATTAGCATTTCTGGACGGAGAAGGGAGGCTAAAGAGCCCCTCCCCACTTCTTGAGGTTATATAAGGGGTCAACATGGCTGGAGAAATGGCTTAGCAGTTAAAGTGTTTGCCTGTGAAGCCTAAGGACCCCTGTTCAACTCTCCAGATCCCACTGCAGCCAGATGCACCAAGATGAGGCAAGTGAAAAATCACGCATGCCCACTAGGTGGCACAAGCGTCTGGAGTTGGATTGCAGTGGCTGAGGCCCTAGCATGCCAATTCTCTCTCTCTCTCTCTCCCTCTGTCTCTATCTGTCTCTGTCTCTCTAAAAGAAAAAGAAAGAAGAAAAACAAACAAAAAAAGGGCAACAATTTACAGCAGTTGGGACTCTTCAGTGGTGCAGCTTCCTGTTAATCAGAAATGCAGGGGTAAGGTTTTCTGACATAGATGTCTTTGAGACATCCATGCTCCTATGAGAAACCCAGTGAGTCCATTGGTTCATTAAGTTAGACTTGGATGGATACCCTTCTTTGGTTGGTGTCCTCAGTATCTGAGATAAGTAAACACTGCCTTACATGTCCCCATGGAAATCATGTCACATGACAGACCTACTGTGAAGATGAGGTACTTCAGGGCATACTTCTCTGTGTTATACACCTGTTCCCCTTTTCCCAGAGGAGCCACAAAGATTCCCCTGCCTTCTAATGTACAGGCCTCTAATTCAAAGCAGGTCCTGTCCGTCACTGTGGACCCCTCTTTTATACAAAGAGCTCCGTATAGATTACCTACTTTGTTGCTGTGACAAAATATCAGACAAGAAGCAATTAAGGGAAAAAGGGTTTCCTTCAGTTTGAGTTCAAGGTTACAGTCCGTTAGGGTGGAAAACTCACGGCAGCAAGAGTATGAAACAAATCTGGTCGCATTTAATCTATAGCCAGTATGCGAATAGTAATGAATGCTGGTGCTCAGCTTTCTCTCTCCTTTTTATTCAGTCTGAGACCCTCCCCCATAGAATGATGCTGCCTATAGTTAGGGTGGCTCTTCCCACCTCAACTTAATCTAGGGAATACCTTACAGGCATGCCTAGGGATTTGTCTCCTTGGCAATTCCCAACCTAATCAAGTTGACAAGCTTAACCATCAAGAACCGCTTCCAGCCGGACGTGGTGGCGCACGCCTTTAATCCCAGCACTCGGGAGGCAGAGGTAGGAGGATCGCCGAGAGTTCAAGGCCACCCTGAGAAGACATAGTGACTTCCAGGTCAGCCTGAGCCAGAGTGAGACCCTACCTCACCAAAAAAAAAAAAAAAAAAAAAAAAGAACCGCTTCCATGCAATTTTTCACTTAAGACAGTGATGTTTCAAGATGAGGTCATCATCATGAATGACAAAACCACGCTTTCAGTATTTTTATTTGCACAGGTAAGTGAGATCTGATTTGGTGAAGAATCCACTAGTATTATATCTTAACATAGATATGGAACGTTGACATAGAGAATTATGAGCACCTATGCAAGTTCATTCAGGCATACTTACCTGGTGATAAGTAGCAGACTCACGGTCAGGCCTTTATTTATTTATTTATTTATTTATTTATTTATTTATTTATTTGCAAGGAGAGAGAAAGTATTTATGGGTGTGCAAGGGCCTCTTGCCAGTGCAAACAAACTCTGGATGCATGCACCACTCTGTGCGTCTGGGTTATATGGGAACTGGGGAGTTGAACCCAAGTCATCAGGCTTTACAAGCAACTGATTTTAACTGCTGAGCCCTCTCTCCAGCCCACAGTCAAGCTTCAGACAATACATTTAAAGGTAAAAGCACATTCCTAATCTATTAAGATGCTTTTTTTTCTGGTTTTTCAAGGTAGGGTCTCACTCTAGCCCAGGCTGACCTGGAATTCACTCTATATTCTCAAGGTGGCCTTGAACTCACTGCGATCCTCCTACCTCTGCCTCCCGAGTGCTGGGATTAAAGGTGTGCACCACGATGCCCGGTTTAAGATGCTTCTGAATAGGTGTTTTGTTCCAGCAATGAGAAGGTAACTGCTGCAGGCTGGGTCAATAGTTCTTTTTATTGGTCCTCATGAGTTTACCTTATCTGCATGAACCAATCAGGGCCCTCCTGTGTCCATATAAGCCCCCTTGTTTTCTTAGCTTGCACATACATTATACTGGAAGAAAGAAGACATCTGAGAAGAACTAAGACAAACCCTTTAGCCCTTGAGTTGGCCCCTGAAGGCTGCTTGGGATGCCAGACAGGAAGACCCAGAACCACTTGGGTTTGGGCTGCTGGACCTGAGGTCCCTAGAGCTGCTTGAACTGGGGCTCCTGCATTTCATCCTGCATTTGGAAGCTTTAGTGGCTGGTTAATACCAAGGTGCAGGACCGGAGATCCCTGGAGCCGCATGTGGTCTAGGCCTTTGTGGTAGTCAGAGCTGCTCTTGGCTCAAACTTGCTTTTATTATACACCTGTGCCATTATTAGAATACTGCCAATAATCTTAAAAGGTATATGAGCCATAATTAATTAATCATTTTTTTCTTGTCAGAGACATAAGTTGCTTCTCATTTACTGCTATGATCAGTACTAAAATACCACTGAAGATGAATTCTTGGACAAAGAAATACTTTTTAAAAATATTATTTATTTATGTATTTATTTGAGAAAGAGGGAGGGGGAGAGAGAGAAAGAGAGAGAGAGAGAGAGAGAGAAAAGGAGCATGCAAGGGCTTCCAGCCACTGCAAACAAACTTCAGATGTATGCACCCCCTTGTGCATTTGGCTTACGTGGGTCCTATCAAACTGGGATCGTTTGGCTTTTCAGGCAAATGCCTTAACCACTAAGCCATTTCTCCAGCCCAAGTAATACTTTAAAAAAATTTTTTTTTATTAATTTATTTGACAGAGAAAGAGGGAGAGAGAGAGAGACAGAGAATGAGAATAGGCACGACAGGGCCTCCAGCCACTGCAAATGAACTCCAGACGCGTGTGCCCCCTTGTGCATCTGGCTAACATGGGTCCTGGGGAATCGAACCGGGGTCCTTTGGCTTTGCAGGCAGATTCCTTAACCGCTAAGCCATTCCTCCAGCCCCCAAGTAATACTTTTTTTTTATAGGAAAGATGTAAATAAAAGTGCCCATTGGCTTAAAGTCGAAAAGGTTTGTAAGTTTTTTTTGAATGCTACTAAAACTCTTTTCTAAAATGGTTGTATATTTGCATAATTTATTTGATAAAATTTAAACTCAGCGATTTTTGGAGAAATTATTTTGTTATATTTTTCCTTCAATTTCTACATCTCAGTTTCTTAAATTATCCCTCTTAGGTAAAAAATTCAGATTTTTAAATTTATTTTTATTTGTCTTAGACAGAGAGAGAACAAGTGAGCAACAGAGAAGGAATTGGTGACCAGGGCCTCAGCCACTGCAATTGAACTCCAGATGCTTGCAGCACCTAGTGGGCATTTGTGACCTTGCATTTGATTCACAGTGTGTCTGGCTTACGTGGGATCTGGAGAGGCAGAACATGGGTCCTTAGGGTTTGCATCAAGTGCCTTAACTGCTAAACCATCTCTGCAGCTTGGGTCAAGAATTTAGGAGACCACTGAGACAGTTTATTTTGGGGACCAAAGTTTTATTAACACCAATAAGGAGGTGGTAGGGTTCAAAGCAAAGAAACTGGGGAGGGAGCTCTGAACTGCCTAATAAAAAAAGAAAATGTCTGTAAAGTCTTCTTGTGGAGAAGTAGGAAGGGGAAGGTCTCATACTGGGTTGTATGGGGTGTCTGGCCCACATTATATGGGGGGACTGCTTCACATGGTAGGAATCTCTCTGGAGCCATATCATTACTAATCTGTAGAAAGTATGCTTTCACCTCTTATTTTGGGTGTATCATTGCTAGCTCTGATGGAGGCACCGTTTCCTCCCACTCAGGTACAGAAGGGCCTAGGAATTGCCATGATAGAAGGTGTTGATTCTAGGAGCCTAGACTTATCCTGTAGTACATGTCCAGAGGACATTGTCTATATGGGTCCCTGTGGCTTGTTGGATGGTAGTACAGATAATCTAGCTGAATCTAGTTAACAGAAGAATCAGAAGAGAACCTACTGATAGCAGAATAAAAATTATCATTAGCTGGGTGATGACAGGAATGAGCCAGGAAATCCATGAGAAGTTTTGCAATCACTTGTCTCATGATTCTAAGGCCTGTTGTTTAAGTTTTGAGGCATGTTCAGCTTTTTTTTTTTTTTTGCATCTCTAATGAGCCCAGATTGGGTTACATAAAAACAGCGTTCTTCCCTCTCAAAAGAGGCAGAGCCCACCTTTTTCTTTTTTAGAAGATCTAGGACCCCTGGTATGGAGGCACTGATCCCAGAGGGGAGAGGGCCAAAATAGGGAAAGGTCTCACCCAGTAGTTTTTTTTTTTTTTTTTTTTTTTTTTTTTTTGTGGTTTTGCAAGGTAGGGTCTCACTCTGGTCCAGGCTGACCTGGAATTAACTATGTACTCTCAGGGTGGCCTCGAACTCTCAGCGATCCTCCTACCTCTGCCTCCCGAGTGCTGGGATTAAAGGTGTGCGCCACCACGCCCGGCCATCCAGTAGTTTTTTGAATTGGAGTTCAATGTCCCCCAGGGTATTGCAGGAGTAAGCTGCAGAGCTGGCTGAGGGGTGACTCTCTGGGAGTTCTTCTGGTATCTGGTCTAGAGTTGTGGTGGTAGCTAGTGCTAGATAACCTTGAGAAATGAAATCCAAGATCTGAAGCCAAATCATTTTGCAGCAGTAGGGCCATAGTCAGACAAGATGGAAGTAGAAATCTCAAATTGGGGTATTCTGTTTGATTAGGACATTTATTACTATATCAACCCCTTTGGATGCACAGGAAAATGCCTTCACCCATTCTGAGAAAGTATCTGTCATAACTAATATGAATTTGATATTTTTTAACAGATGCCATAAGAGTAATTAATTTGCTTGTCTTGGCCAGGGATTTGTCCTCTGTCCTGATGGGTTGGGAAAGGTGGAGTCTTAATGCATCCTTGAAGTATAGATTTTTGCCATTTCTGGCAATCCTTAGTTACATTGTAGAGGTCAATCATCAGACAGGAGTCTTCTATTAACTGAGAAAGGAGGTTAGCAAGAGAACGGTGGCCCACATGAAATTGGTTATGGTAGTCTGTTAGGACTTTTTGAAGTAAAATTATTTTCTCCCTTAGTAAACCAGTCCTGGTTTACAGTATCCCCCTTGGTGACAATTCTATTATTTCTTAACAACCTGACGTAATGCTCATACAAATGCAGTAGTGGCACACAGCCATGGTGAGTAACCAACTGCTCTTGATTTGGCTAATAGATCCACTCAGTGGAATGCAACTCATTGCTGGAACTGGAAAATAAGTCAAAACCAGGTACACAAAACGAGCTCAGTCTCCAAGTTCAAGATACCACCAAATGTGGGCTAGAAGAGAGCCAACGCATATAAAGTTCCCTCCAAAACATCTATGGTCATCCCATCTATCTAGTACTAACTTCTCTCTCTGTTGGAGAATTTGCTTATCTCTTTTCAGATGGACAATGAACCTGATGGGAGGATCAGCTAACCACACCTCACCAGGACCCCAGCTGAAACCATAGAACAACGCAGGGGAAGGGCAAGAATACAGTGTTCATGGTGATCACGACACCAGAAAAAGGGTGAAGGAGATAAACACAAAAAGAACATCTAACTCCAACTAAGCCAGATATCCAGAGACACAGAGGCTCCCAAAACCTCATCACTGAAGCCGAACTAAAATGACCCCAATGTGGCTCAGGGAAACTCGCAGAAGAGGGGGTGGAAAGATTGTTAGAGTCACAAGTTGGGGCATTATGCACAGAGACTTGGGCCTACCTCCCAGAACTCTTGACTGACCCCCACAATGCACGACCCACATTCCCCATTGATGAGGGTCTCTTTGGAAGAGGGAGGACGGGGAGGAGGATAATGGAACCAATACTATGAATGTAAAATCAGAATAATAGAAATAAATAAGAAAAGGCAGAGGATTATAGTACAGGGCAAAGAGGAGGCAAGAGGGGTGAGTTGCTTGAACTTTTTTTTTTTTATCAGCTTTACAATTTGCCATGCTGATAAAAGAGTCCAGTCTCTGGTACCCCTTACAATGGAGAATGGCTCATTGTTGGGATTGAGAAGCAACTTGTAACAGTTTTAATATCAGGGCAATATGTATAATAGGTGGCACCCTCAAAGTTAAGGAACCTCTTTCCAGATGGGATCATGTTAGTGAATAATATGAAATTCATACTTTGAATATGTATAAATATTAACTGTTGATCCTTTAGCCATGATTAATGCTCTGGTTTACTCTAGAAGTTCTGCTTGTTGTGAACTGGTTCCAGGTGGAAGAGGCCTCGACTGTAGGATTGAATCTGAGGTAACTATAACATATCTCCCACCCTGGTTGTTTCCTGTATTTTGATTGCCCTCCCATCTGTGAACCATGTGGGAGTTCTGGAGGGCAGAGGAGAGTCAGAGATATTAGGAAATGGGTTAGGAAAACTATGTAGCAATTTGAAACAGTCATGTGAAGGCATATCTTCTAGTTTACAGAAATGGGAGAGGGAGAGATGACAGTGATTGCTTGGTGGGTTAGAAGGCAATTTTTAAAAAATTTTTTAATTATTTATTTATTTTTGGAGAGAGACACAGAGAGAGACAGACAGACAGAGAAGGAGAGGGAGACAGATAGAGATGGGCGCGCCAGCAGTCTCTCAGCTGCTGTGAACGAAATCCAGATGTGTGCGCCCCCTTGTGGTCAAGTGCGGCATTGCTCCCTTGCGTCACTTTGCATCTGGCTAAACGTGGGACCTGGAGATTGGAACCCGGTTCTTAGGCTTAGCAGGCAGGCGCCTTAACCACTAAGCCATCTGTCCAGCCCTAGAAGGCAATTTTAAGGAGAGGAATGTGTAGAAATGTAAGTTAAGATATGGAGAGATTTTGAAAGTCTCCTGGATTAGGAGAATAGTTGAGGCTAGAGTTCATAAGCAAGAAGGCAAGCCCAGAACAGATTTATTTAATTGGTTAGAGAAGCAAGCAACTCTCTGAATATTGGGCCCATACCGTTGCCCCAATGCATAGCCCTGTCAGCTATCTATAAAGAGGTGAAAAGGTTTAGAGGGAATAGGCAAAGCTAGGTGGGAGCTGCTGTTAGAGATTCTTCGAGGAGGCAAAAAGATCTTTGCTAAGAACTAGGCAAAGGCTGGAGAGATGCTGCAGTTGTTAAGGCACTTGCCAGAAAAGCCTAAGGAACCAGGTTCAATTCCCCAGTACCCACGTAAGCCAGTTGCACAAGGTAGCATAGGCATCTGGAGCTTTTTAAATTTTTTTAAAATTATTTTATTTATTTTTGGAGAGAGACAGACAGACAGAGAAGGAGAGGGAGACAGATAGAAATGGGCACGCCAGCAGTCTCTCAGCTGCTGTGAACAAAATCCAGATGTGTGCGCCCCCTTGTGGTCAAGTGCGGCATTGCACCCTTGCGCCACTTTGCATCTGGCTAAACGTGGGACCTGGAGATTGGAACTGGGTTCTTAGGCTTAGGAGGCAGGCGCCTTAACCACTAAGCCATCTCTCCAGCCCTCTGGAGCTTTTTTTACAGTTGCTGGAGGCCTTGGCGTGCCCATTATTTATCTATCATCTATCTATCATCCATCCATCTATCTATCTATCTATCTATCTATCTATCTATCTATCTATCTATCTATCTATCATCTCTGCCACTTTCTTTCTCTTAAAATATATTAATTAATTAAAAATAGAAATAGGTAAATCTAGAGTCTCCTGGGGATTCCCTAAAGCCAGTTGCTATAATGGCTTGGAGAGTGGCCCAAAGTTGGGGATCCAAAGCTGGGAAAACTTGGGTAGACCCAAAAAGGGAAGGGAATTCAGATTTTAAGGGGACAAAAGTGTTTCTGTAATTGTTGCTGTCATTCTGAGAAAAGACCTCTGTGTATGGATATTATTCATAGCCTTAATTATGTAGAATAATAGAAATAAATAAGAAAAGGCAGAGGATTATAGTACAGGGCAAAGAGGAGGCAAAGAGGGTGAGTTGCTTGAACTTTTTTTTTATCAGCTTTACAATTTGCCATGCTGATAAAAGAGTCCAGTCTCTGGTACCCCTTACAATGGAGAATGGCTCGTTGTTGGGATTGAGAAGCAACTTGTAACAGTTTTAATATCAGGGCAATATGTATAATAGGTGGCACCCTCAAAGTTAAGGAACCTCTTTCCAGATGGGATCATGTTAGTGAATAATATGAAATTCATACTTTGAATATGTATAAATATTAACTGTTGATCCTTTAGCCATGATTAATGCTCTGGTTTACTCTAGAAGTTCTGCTTGTTGTGAACTGGTTCCAGGTGGAAGAGGCCTCGACTGTAGGATTGAATCTGAGGTAACTATAACATATCTCCCACCCTGGTTGTTTCCTGTATTTTGATTGCCCTCCCATCTGTGAACCATGTGGGAGTTCTGGAGGGCAGAGGAGAGTCAGAGATATTAGGAAATGGGTTAGGAAAATTATGTAGCAATTTGAAACAGTCATGTGAAGGCATATCTTCTAGTTTACAGAAATGGGAGAGGGAGAGATGACAGTGATTGCTTGGTGGGTTAGAAGGCATTTTTTAAAATTTTTTTTTATTATTTATTTATTTTTGGAGAGAGACACAGAGAGACAGACAGACAGAGAAGGAGAGGGAGACAGATAGAGATGGGCGCGCCAGCAGTCTCTCAGCTGCTGTGAACGAAATCCAGATGTGTGTGCCCCCTTGTGGTCAAGTGCGGCATTGCGCCCTTGCGTCACTTTACATCTGGCTAAACGTGGGACCTGGAGATTGGAACCGGGTTCTTAGGCTTAGCAGGCAGGCGCCTTAACCACTAAGCCATCTGTCCAGCCCTAGAAGGCAATTTTAAGGAGAGGAATGTATAGAAATGTAGGTTAAGATATGGAGAGATTTTGAAAGTCTCCTGGATTAGGAGAATAGTTGAGGCTAGAGTTCATAAGCAAGAAGGCAAGCCCAGAACAGATTTATTTAATTGGTTAGAGAAGCAAGCAACTCTCTGAATATTGGGCCCATACCGTTGCCCCAACGCATAGCCCTGTCAGCTATCTATAAAGAGGTGAAAAGGTTTAGAGGGAATAGGCAAACCTAGGTGGGAGCTGCTGTTAGAGATTCTTTGAGGAGGCAAAAAGATCTTTGCTAAGAACTAGGCAAAGGCTAGAGAGATGGTGCAGTTGTTAAGGCACTTCCCAGAAAAGCCTAAGGAACCAGGTTCAATTCCCCAGTACCCACGTAAGCCAGTTGCACAAGGTAGCATAGGCATCTGGAGCTTTTTTAAATTTGTTTTTATTATTTTATTTATTTTTGGAGAGAGACACAGAGAGAGACAGACAGAGATGGAGAGGGAGACAGATAGAGATGGGCACACCAGCAGTCTCTCAGCTGCTGTGAACGAAATCCAGATGTGTGCGCCCCCTTGTGGTCAAGTGTGGCATCACACCCTTGCGTCACTTTGCATCTGGCTAAACGTGGGACCTGGAGATTGGAACCGGGTTCTTAGGCTTAGCAGGCAGGCGCCTTAACCGCTAATCCATCTCTCCAGCCCTCTGGAACTTTTTTACAGTTGCTGGAGGCCTTGGCGTGCCCATTATTTATCCATCATCTATCTATCTATCTATCTATCTATCTATCTATCTATCATCTCTGCCACTTTCTTTCTCTCAAAATATATTAATTAATTAAAAATAGAAATAGGTAAATCTAGAGTCTCCTGGGGATTCCCTAAAGCCAGTTGGTATAATGGCTTGGAGAGTGGCCCAAAGTTGGGGATCCAAAGCTGGGAAAACTTGGGTAGACCCAAAAAGGGAATGGAATTCAGATTTTGAGGGGACAAAAGTGTTTCTGTAATTGTTGCTGTCATTCTGAGAAAAGACCTCTGTGTATGGATATTATTCATAGCCTTAATTATGTAACTTTAGTTTTAAAGAATTGCGTGTTAATAGGTAAAACCCTATATACCTTTTGTGTCAAAAAGTTAAGTAGAGCTGAAACCATAGAGTAACTGGGGAAATGAGCAAGAGTTCTGCTTTCTTGATCAACCTGGTACAACAAGGGTGAAGGAGATAGCCACAGAGAACACTCAACTCCTACCAAACCAGATACTCAGAGACACAGAGTCTCCCAAGAGCTCATCACTGAAGTAGAACTAAAATGAACCCAACATGGCTGAGAGAAAATTCATGGAAGAGGGGACAGAAAGATTGTTAGAGCCACAAGTTGGGACATTATGCACAGAGACATTGCCTCCTCCCCATAACTGATGACTACTCCCACATTGCAAAATCCACATTCCCCAATGAGGAGAGTCCCTTCATAAGAGGGAGGACGGGGAGGACGCTAATGACACTGTATACACACTATCTACATAACTAATAAAAAAAGGAAAAAAAAAGTTAAGTAGAGGGATAGTATGGATTACAGAGGGAAGAGCTACAGAAGAGAAGGTGATCTACATATTGGAAGAGGGTACTGAGAGAAGGTGAAAGTTTTGAGAGGTCTTGGGTCTAAGACTGGCCAAAAATATGAAGGCTATCTCTGAATACTTGAGGGTGGGCTGTCCATGTGAACTACGGGACCATTTTAGTGGAAGGATCTGTCCAGCACCTCGGAGGCAGAGGTAGGAGGATCGCTGTGAGTTCGAGGCCATGCTGAGATGACATAGTGAATTCCAGGTCAGCCTGAGATAGAGTGAGACCCTACCTCAAAAAACAAACAAACAAACAAACAAACAAACAAACAAACAAACAAACAAGGCAAAGCTATTTCGTGAAGCTGGGTCAAGTTGACATGGGAATTCTGGAGTTCAGGAAGTGCTTATAAACCCCAACTCTTGGGCTCTTATCCATTTTTAAAAATATTTTATTTATTTATTTATTTGAAAGGAGAGAAAGAGAGACGAGGAGGAGGAGAGAATAGTCACACCAGGGCCTCCTGCCACTTCAAATGTACTCCAGATGCATGTGCCACTCTGTGCAACTGACTTTATGTGGGTACTGGGGGAAATTGAACTCCAGTCCTTGGGCTTTGTAGGCAAGTGCCTTAACCACTGAGCAATCTCTCCAGCCCTCTTGCCTACTTTTAACAAAAATTGAAATGAACAGACATAACTAGGATAAATTATAAATTACTGAGTTTCCATAGGGAGAAATGATGAATTATAGGGTTTATTCAGGGGAATTGGTATTTAGGCAAAGGGGGGAACAATTACAGACATACATGGAAGGTAAAACCTAGAAGCCTGTGCCAAAAGATCTAGGAGAAACACTCTCTCACATGGGAGCAAAGCATAGAGGTGCCAGCCCTGTACCTCCACATAGAAAAAGGTTATGAGATTAGGTAGTGATGGACTCAGGGCCAGAGAAGATACTGGAATGGGTATATACACTTGTGTGGAGGCAGGACCTGGGAGTCCATGTAGGAAGCTGAGCATGGGAGTGGATGGAAAATGTACTAAAGGACCCATAACTAGAAGAGAGTAACAAAATGAGAAAGAAATGACAACTCCTTCCCTCTATCTCAACAGTCAGGCTGGTGGGATAGGGGCAAGGCCTTACCAGAACAGGGGCCTTAGGGTTCAGGCTAGGAGAAATGAACAACCAAGAAGCCCTTGCCCATCCAGTAAACTCCCCTTCCAGCTTATTGGGGTAGACTTTATCATCGGGCTCAGTTGAGTCTGAGAGAGAGTTAATTGGTTTGGATTCAAAGGGTTGGCCCAGAAGAAGCCAGAATACCTGAGTAGATGGCACTGTTTCATCTTTGAGGGCTATTACAGTAAAGTGAGAGATTTTTATAGGGATAGAAGAGATAACAGATTAGAAATTGGGGTCAAAGTTACTATATGTCTGACGGCTTCATTAATTGCTCTTAGGTCTTGAACCAAACAGTATGAACCATTGGCTTTCTTTACAGCTAGAATGGGGATGTTATAGGGGGAGTTAGCTGGTCTGAGAAGACCAGAGTTGAGAAAATTGTTAGTTATTGATTGGGGGCTCTGTAGCTCTTTGACAGGTATAGGCTATTTATTGGGTTCAATTAAGAAAAGAGCTCAGGGTCTTTTAGGGTGACCCAAACAGGAAGGTCATATCCCTTCTAGCAATCTGCTCTTTCCCCCTCCCAAATCCCTCCTCCACTGAATCCCTTCTTTTCAACTAGTTTCTCTTCTATTTCGATGTCATCATTTTTTCCTCCTGTTATGTAGGACTTGTGTAACCCTCTGAGGTCATCAATACCAAGGCCACTTTGTGTGTAGAAGATAACATTTTAAGCAGTCCTCTCCTTACATTGGCTCTGAAATTCTGCAGACCTTGCATGTGTTTGAGAAAGCAAAGCTTTTGAGCTGATAGCTAGAAGGGTAACTGTAAGAGCTAGGGGAGAATGGGTAAGTACAGGGTTATAGGCATGGGAGGGATTAAAATCTGAGCTGCTCTGGGGAAGGAGCCTGTGTAGGCTGACTGTAACTAATTTGGGGAGCAGACAACAGGGGATGTTGGGAAGCAAATGTGCTAGGGAGAGGAGAATCAGACTGTTAAGTCCAGAATTCAGAAACCCACTGAGACAGTCTCTTTGTGGGCCCCCAAATTAATGCCAAAACAGGGTTGAAAAATCTATGAGGCCTCCCTGAAGCCAGCAGTCTTTCACAAATTCTAGCAAATTGGGAATTTCAAACCTTGAAAGTAGTTGCCAGTGAAAAAGTTCAAAGAGGAGACTTTTGAATAATTCCTCTGCCTTCCAGTATAGAGGCATGGGTTGCAAAAGGGGGACCCAAGAAGGTAGTCTCAGTAGTGATTGGAAATCTGAGACTTTTGGGCCCAAAGTTTTACTAAAGCCAACAAAGGGGGAGACATCAAGAGGGAACAGGACTGCCAGCTCCTGGGGAAGCAGGACTGTCTCTAGAAGGTTTAGAATATAATTATTTAGAATGCCTAATCGAAGTTCCTGTGGAAATGTTTGCCCATTTTTCTTTGTTAGTGTTCAGGGCTGTTGGACAGTGGTGTTCCTGGGAAAGAGGATAGACTCAAGAGTCTCAAGTTCTGTTACCATTGGGTATCTTGCCTTTGTTGTTGGATCCTGGATTAAATAATTGTTTTAGTCTATGAGGTCTTTAATTAGTGCCAGACCAAACAGGTAGGTAGGAAGTATTTTTAAAGCCTTGGGGTAAAACCGTCCAGCTGACTTGACTTGTCCTCCAGGTCGACTGTTCTCAAGAGCAAGCAAAGGCTGTTCTGTCTGGGTGTAGGGTGGCACAGAAGAAAGTTTTTTTTTTTTTTTTTTTCTTTTCTGATTTTCGAGGTAGGGTCGAACTGTAACTCAGGCTGACCTGTAATTTACTATGTAGTCTCAGGCTGGCCTCAAATTTATGGCAACCTCCTACCTGTGCCTCCCGAGGCCTAGGATTAAAGGTTTACACCACCATGCCCGGATGAAAGTATCTTTTAGGTCTAGGGCTGAGTGACAAGTAGTTATGAAGGGAATCTGAGTTAGAAGTGTGTAAGGATTGAACACTACAGGATAAAGGGGGACCACTTCCTCACTAATCAAGTGAAGGTGCTGAAGTGGTTATTGGGTCTCTTCTAGACTCTAAGAATAGGAGATTTGTATAGGCTGGGCCACTTATTTAGGAGTCCTTGTATTTTCCAGGCTACAATTATTGGTTTAAGTCCCTAACCTATCTCTGGTTTTAGTGGGTATTGCTTTTAATGGGGGAAATAAGAGGGGTCATTGAGATATGTTTAGACAGGAGTAGCAGTGACAACTGGCCTGCAGCTTCTCCATCAATCAAGGATCTGCATTGTCCTCTATCAAAGGAAGACACAGATTCCTCCGTGGAGGTATATTTATCTCTATTTGACATTTATTATTTAGTTCATTTATTTATTGATAAGAAAGAAAAAGGGGGGCAGGAGAGATGGCTTAGTGGTTAAGGCGTTTGCCTGCGAAACCTAAGGACCCAGGTTCGATTCCCCAGGACCCACGTAAACCAGATGCACAAGAAGGTGCATACATCTGGAGTTCATTTGCAGTGGTTAGAGGCCCTGTCACGCCCATTCTCTCTTTCTATCTGCCTCTTTATCTCTCTCTCTAAAATAAATAAATAAAATAAAATATTTAAAGAAACATTAAAAAATATTTAAAGAAAAGAAAGAAAAAGGGAGAGAGAGACGGGGGAGAGAGAAAAAAAAAGGGCTCTCTGAATCAAACCTACGATCCTTTGGCTTTGCAGGCAAGTGCCTTTATGGCTAAGCCATCTCTTCAGCCCTCTATTTGACATTAAATAGGAAAATTTCTCCTATCAAAGTGACTGGAATTTCTGGGACTATAAGAAAGGAGTGATGGAAGAGGTAGTCACCCTAAGAGCAGGCAAGAAGCTGCATAAAGAACTTTCTTTGAAACTGATCTGACATGCGTCTAAAGACTGCTATGAAATTAGATATGGGTTCAGGAGAGAAGAGAGGATCTAGAATATATTTCGCCACCTGCATAGTCACCACCCACCAACTCCTCAAATTGGACTGGGATGGTTGGAGCCTATAGAGAAGACTCAGGGACCTCTTGGTATTCCACCAAGGGAGATGATCTCAGGCCTCTTGGACCCAGAGGGCATCCACTCTTCCATTAGTGGGCTTGGCAGTTAGGACAGAATCCTGACAGGGGCCAGATAGAGTATCTCATGATTTCTGTTCTTTTGGGACATTCTTTGGCCATTCAAAGTCAATCATACAGTTCATAGAAGTGGGGGTTGTCTCCCTCAGAGTAAGATCTGAACTGCCTAGTAAGAGAAAGAAAAGGTTCTTAAAGCCTTCTTGTGGAGAAGTAGGAAAGGGTGAGTCTTATCCTACATTGAATATGGTGGTGTCTGCTTCATATGGGTGGAAATCAGTCTGGAGTGATACTGTCCCAAATCTCAGAAAGTCGCCTTTGATCTCTTGTTTTGGGTCTATAGGTGCTAGCTCTGAAGGAGGAGCTGTTTCCTCCCACCTAGGTACAGAAAGGCCTAGGAATTACCATCATAGATGGTGTTTTTTCTTGGATCCCAGATCTAACCCAGAGTTTGGGGTGTGTGTGTGTGTGGGGGGGAAACAAATGCTTAAAACCCAATTTCCATAATCCAAGATAGCTTTTTCTTTGAATTAGAACAAATCCAGAGGGAAGATGTGGTGGTTTGACTCAGGTGTCCCCATAAATTTAAGTGTTCTGAATGCTAGTTTCCCCAGCTGATGGCAATTGGAAATTAAAGCCTCCTGGAGGCGGAGTATTGTTGGGGGCAGGCTTATGGGTATTATAGCCAGCTTCCCCTTGCCAGTGTTTGGCACACTCTCTGGTTGTTGTTGTCCACCTTATGTTGACCAGAGGGTGATGTCCACTCTCTGCTCATGCCATCGTTTTTCCTGCCATCATGGAGCTTCCCCCTCGAGCCTGTAAGTCAAAATAAACCTCTTTTTTCCCACAAGCTGCTTTTAGTCAGGTGATTTCTGCCAGCAATGTGAACCTGACTACAACAGAAGAGTATGGGTGAAAGGATGGTTTCTGAAATCTTCACAATCCTGAAATCAGATGGTCTCCTGCTACATTGTTCTAACTTCTTTGTACACTTAAGGGATGTCCTCTAGCTATGACATATGATCTGTTGTAATGAGATGCTGAGTGGAGCAGGATTTTGGCCTACTATGCAGCTTTTATTAGGTGAATGGAGAGCTATTTTAAACTGAGAGAGGCATAGCCTATCCATTAAATGTCTATAAATTAAGTTACTTTGGATGGCAGGATTTGGGAGGTTAAGAGGGGTCCTCCAAATTTAGGAAGCCCAATTTTGGGTCCTGTCCTACATTTAACAAAGAATTAATAAAGACAGATTCAATAAAGATAAATTATGAATTATTAAGTTTATTTAGGGAGAAATTACAAATTGTGGGGCTTATTCAAGGGAAATTAGGATCTAGGAAGAAGGCTAGAGCAGAGTTAATAAGCACGTGGGAAGCAGAAAACATACACTTAGGAGATTTATTCAAGAGGAATGGCTGGGGCAGAGCCATAAACACATGAAAGATGGGATCCTAGGTGCTTATGTAGGGATTTAGAAGAAACACCCATAGCGTCCACCCTGAGTTTCCCTGTGGAAGAAAGTGAAGAGGGTAAATGGTGGTGGCTTAAGGAAGAATAGCAGAGAGAAAATATCAAAAACGGAGACCAAGAAATTTAGAGGAATGATTAGTAAAGAGAGTTACACTCATGATTACCCTGAGTTTACAGAAACTGCACAGGTAGTAGGCCTTAGAGTTTGTGAAAGCACCCACATGGTGGATTGGGAGTATAAGGGAAATACACATGTGGTAGATTCAGAGACCAGAGGAAAATCACACATGTAATTAAAGTGAGAAATTACCACCAAGAATGAAGCAGTGTTAGGCACAAAAACCAATCAGTCCAAGAAATAGTATTCTGCTGTCCCCCTACCTAGCCAGGGTAGGTGTGGGAGGAAGTGAGATTCATGGGTATCCCTGTGGCCAGAGCTAGAAAGAAGGAGAGACAGAGAGAGAGAGACGGAGACAGAGAGAGAGAGAGAGAGAGAGAGAGAGAGAGAGACTGGGAAACAGCATTGACAGACCTTTATAGTTGATTACAAATGGATTCTTTCATCAGATTCAGGTAAGCAAAGGGAAGACTTGATAGGTTTGTAGATTTGAAGAGGCAGGCATCAGGGCCAGCCCACCTAGGTAGTCAAGGCCATAGCATGCTAGACTATGGGTAGTGGAGGGAACTGCAGCTATTGCGGATCAGTTTTGATCAGATATGATTCCATTCATATCAAGAGTTCCATTCATGCCAGGGTGAGTTGGCATCACTTTTCTCTGGGCTTAATTCCGAACTGAAATGGCCTAAAAGAAGTTAGCTTCCTCCTATTTCTCCTTCAGTTTGAATGCAGTTTGGCAGACTCTAAGCTAAACTTAGACTTCCATAGGGTTTTAATAATTGCTAATACACGTAGTTTGAATGGAATGAAAAGACAGATTTATCAAGCTAGAGAGATAGCTTAGCAGTTAAAGCACTGGCCTGTGAAGCCTAAGAACCCAGGTTCGATTCTCCAGTACCCAAGAAAGCCAGATGCACAAAGTGGTCCATGCATCTGGAGTTTGTTTGCAGTGAATGGAGGCCCTGGCAGGTCCATTCATTCTCTCTCTCTCATTCTGCCTCTCTCTCAAATAAATAAAATATGAAAAATGACTGATACTGATTTTAATGTCTAGGAGCTTTGCATTGCATCAAAGTTTGAATGTTAGACCTCCAAATTGATTATAAGTAACATATCTTCAAAAAAGTTATGTAGTAGGTAATTTAGTTTAAGCCATCTTGGTTGATTTCAAGTGCCATACATTGCTTACAAATTCTCTTATGTTTGTTGGATAATACAAAATAACAAGGATGGAACCAGTAGGGAGAATGATATGGTTTTTTTTTTCCATTCAAATGAAATATGTTTATTGAACTCACAGGAAAAATGTACAACTTATAACTTAAAGTTACCTACTCATTAAAATAGAACCATATAGCTTCCAGAATATAATTCCCTGGGCATTATTATAGTTCCACTAACATATGACCATAGCAAAAGAATATAAACCTTTCTCTAAAATCTTACCATAAGTGGGAAAATTTTTTCTTAAATATTCTATCATTCTAGAATTTTTTGGTTTGTTTTTTGAGGTAGGGTCTCACTCTAGCCCAGGCTGACTTGGAATTCACTATGTAGTCTCAGGGTGGCCTTGAACTCACGGCAATCCTCCTACCTCTGCCTCCCAAGTGTTGGGATTAAAGGCGTGCACCACCACGCCTGGCTATTCTAGAATTTTTAATCCATATGCAAATACAAATTAAGTATTGACAAGAGATGACAAATAAATTTAAGAAATTTTATTGCATACAAACACACATGATTTATTTTTCAGAACTGGTGTATACTAAAAATTGTGATCAAATTGCCTTTCTTATAACTCACCATGCCTTTGAGTATGGCATTACATGAGTTTGTATAATTCTTGTTTCATTGTTTGCTTACTTTTTTTTTCATTTTGGTTTTTTGAGATAAGGTCTCATCCTAGTCCAGGTTGACCTGAAACTTATTATATAGTCTCAGGCTGGCCTCAAACTCACAGAGATACTCCTACCTCTGCTTCCTGAGTATTGGGGATTAAAGGTGTTGGGGGGTGGTTGTTTAGAGGTAGGGTCTCTTTTTAGTTCAGGTTGACCTAGAACTCACTCTGTAGTCCTAGGCTGGCCTTGAACTCACAGCAGTCTTCCTACCTCTGCCTCCTGAGTGCTGGGATTAAAGGCATGTGCCATGCCCCTCTTGTGTAATTTAAAAAAAATTTTTTATTGACACCTTCTATACTTACATACAAAAACACATGATATTTCCCTCCCCTCCCCCCATTCCCCTTTAGAACTCCAGTCTCTGTCATACCCCCTCCCTTTCTCCATTAGTCTCTCTTTTAATTTGATGTCATCATCTTTTTCTTCTATTATGAGGGTCCTGCGAAGGTATTGCTAGGAACTTCAAGATCATGCATATCAAGGCCAATTTCTGTCTGGGCAGTTGCATTGTAAGGAGTTGTACCCTTCCTTTGGCTCTTCCATTCTATCCGCCCCCTCTTCCACAATAGGCCCTGAGCCTTGGACGGTGTGACAGAGACATTTCAGTGCTGGACACTCCTCCATCCCTTTTTCTCAACACTATGTTGTCTTTGGGTCATCCCAGTGGTCATCACCATCTGAAAAGAGAAGCTTCTCTAACCAGAAGTGAGAGTAGCATTAATATGTGAATATGAACATTAAGTGTAGTATTTTCAGGGCAGCTTGGTGGGAATAATAGATACATTTAGTCAGACAAGAGCAGGTTTTATACCCCTAAGGCTCATGACCTTCCCTGCCATAGACTTTTGCTTAGTTTTTTCAGTACCAGGCATGTATTCCCTCCAATAGAGAGGGCCTTCAGTCCAATTATGGAGCAGTTGGTTACCCCACGAGTAGACATGCCACTATTGCACCTGTTCAGTCGTTGGGCCTGTGTGGCCAAACTTGAATTTTCCAGTGTCCACTGTTTTCACTACTGATGACTTCTGTGTCCCATACGGCTGCATGCAGTGCAGCTTTTTCCAGCTTTCAGATGGCTGGTCTACAGGAGAAGGTTTTCTGCTCAGCACCAGCTTGCTTTCTCAGTGACCTTGCCTCTCAGGCAAGAGATGTCTTCAGCAATAGGATCTTACCATCTGTTTCTCAAGGGAAACCAAGGGCTTTGTCAATAGCCTTTAATGTTTTGGAGGCTGCCGGGACCTCCTTGGCCAACAACTCACTGGAAGGTATCCCATCCCAGGCACTGAAAATTTTCTAGTAACAGTCTACAGCTTCTGGATGTGCCATTATTCAAAAAAGTAGGTTTACATAAGTCTTATTCAGAATATCTTGAATTTTGATTGCCCCTCCCCCTGCCCTTCTTTTACACATTATCTTCCCATGGCCTTGCTTAGGGAGGTGGGATTCAAAATTGTAATACTGAGATGCACCAAAATCCAGTATGTGCCCGACATTGTGCCAGGTTCCTGTCATAAATTAAATACATTACAACATTTTCACTTCTATGGAAAACATAATACAGCGACTAGAGTATTATTGATCAAACTCACTTCAAAGATGAAGGATCAAAGGCTCACAGTAATCAGCAAATTTCCCACCTTTACCTAGCTTTCAAGGAATAGTGTTAGGATGAGACGGACCTCTGGTCTGAATTTTTAGAATTTATGTTGCTCATACTTTTTTTTCCCTAGGCTTGAAGGAGAAATAGGAAAAAGCTAGCTTCTTTTACGCAGTTTCAGTTAAGAGCAGAGGCCCAGAGCGAACCGATGGCACCCTGCCTTGGCAAGAATGGAACTCACTTCTGATCGAGAATCATCCACAACAACTACATGTTCCCCTGCTCCCCACAGTCTAGCAAGCTACCTAGATGGGTGGTCTTTTCTACCCAGGTGGCCTGGCCCTGGAGCCTGCCCCTTTTGACTCTGCAAACCAATCCGTCTTTCCCTTTCCGTGACTGAATATGACTAAAGTATATATTTTCAAGCAACTATAAAGGCTGTTTTCGCCTCCCCTCCCCCGTGTGTGTGTGTGTGTTCGTGTTTGTGTGTGTGTGTTCCTCCTCACCCTACCCTGTGTTTCTTGGATACAGCCTAGCTGAGTGTGTGTGGGGTGAGCAGAATACTGTTTCTTGGTGTGAGTTTTTTGGCTTGCCTCTGCTTTATTCTTTGGGGTAACTCTTCGCTATAGTTACATGTATGGATTTTCCTCTGGTCTCTGAATCTACCATGTGCATATCTCCCTTACACTCTAGATCTACTATGTGCGTGCTTTCCCTAACTCTGGGCCTGCTACCTATGTAATTTCTTTAAACTCAGGGCCACCAAGGCTATAACTCTCTCTAATACCTATCTAATACCCATTTCTCACTGCCTGGCATGCTCCTATTCTCAAATCATCACCACTTTTAACTTTCTTCCATGGGAAAGCTCAAGATGGATGCTGTGCCTTCCACATATGATGCTTCTAAATCTCTCTGCAAGGGCTTATCTGCCATGTGTTTATGGTTCTGCCCAAGCCATTTCTTTTTCTTTTTTTTTTTTTTTTTTGCAAGGTAGGGTCTCACTCTGGCCCAGGCTGACCTGGAATTAACTATGTAGTCTCAGGGTGGCCTCGAACTCTCGGCGATCCTCCTACCTCTGCCTCCCGAGTGCTGGGATTAAAGGCGTGCGCCACCACGCCTGGCTCCCAAGCCATTTCTTTTCAATGAATCTCACCATGCATGGAATATGCTATGTTTTTCACATGAGTACATGTTTCCTACTTTCCACATGCTTGTGACTCTGCTGTAGCCTTCTTTATAGATGTCAGTTTCCCTTAAATAAACCCCATGATTTGTGATTCCTCACTAAATAAACTTAATAATTCATAATTTTTCCTCCTTGAGTCATTTTTTAATCAATTCTTTTTAAAAATAGGACAGGACCCAAAATTGGTGTTCATAAACTTAGGGGATCCCTCATAAAACCTCAACGTCCTGCATCAGGCTGACCTTGAGCTCCCCATGCAGTCTGCCTCCTATTCAGGGACTTAAACCAAGGGTCCCATTCATACTACCCAAGTGCTTTAACACTGAGCTATTTCCTTAGGCCTTATTTATTTATTTATTTTTTTATTTTCGAGACACAATACTTTTTTTTTTTGTTTTGGTTTTTCGAGGTAGGGTCTCACTCTGGTCCAGGCTGACCTGGAATTAACTATGTAGTCTCAGGGTGGCCTTGAACTCATGGTGATCCTCCTACCTCTGCCTCCCGAGTGCTGGGATTAAAGGCGTGCGCCACCACGCCCAGCTCAAGACACAATACTATTAACCTGCCCAGGCTGGCTTTGAAGTCAATCTGTCATCCAGGTAGGCCTTGAGCTTGTGAACCTCCTGCCTCAGTTTACTGAAATGCAGGGATTATAGGTATCCTCACTCTAATGAAGAAGGAAGTGAGAAAATCATTTGGAGACTGCCTGTGAGCCTCCTTTGCCAATGTTGACCTTCTGCTTTTTCCACGAGACTGTCCCTGTACTTTGCAGTAAAGAATGCATCATCTTTTCTTCTATTATGAGGGTCCTGCGAAGGTATTGCTAGGAACTTCAAGATCATGCATATCAAGGCCAATTTCTGTCTGGGCAGTTGCATTGTAAGGAGTTGTACCCTTCCTTTGGCTCTTCCATTCTATCCGCCCCCTCTTCCACAATAGGCCCTGAGCCTTGGACGGTGTGACAGAGACATTTCAGTGCTGGACACTCCTCCATCCCTTTTTCTCAACACTATGTTGTCTTTGGGTCATCCCAGTGGTCATCACCATCTGAAAAGAGAAGCTTCTCTAACCAGAAGTGAGAGTAGCATTAATATGTGAATATGAACATTAAGTGTAGTATTTTCAGGGCAGCTTGGTGGGAATAATAGATACATTTAGTCAGACAAGAGCAGGTTTTATACCCCTAAGGCTCATGACCTTCCCTGCCATAGACTTTTGCTTAGTTTTTTCAGTACCAGGCATGTATTCCCTCCAATAGAGAGGGCCTTCAGTCCAATTATGGAGCAGTTGGTTACCCCACGAGTAGACATGCCACTATTGCACCTGTTCAGTCGTTGGGCCTGTGTGGCCAAACTTGAATTTTCCAGTGTCCACTGTTTTCACTACTGATGACTTCTGTGTCCCATACGGCTGCATGCAGTGCAGCTTTTTCCAGCTTTCAGATGGCTGGTCTACAGGAGAAGGTTTTCTGCTCAGCACCAGCTTGCTTTCTCAGTGACCTTGCCTCTCAGGCAAGAGATGTCTTCAGCAATAGGATCTTACCATCTGTTTCTCAAGGGAAACCAAGGGCTTTGTCAATAGCCTTTAATGTTTTGGAGGCTGCCGGGACCTCCTTGGCCAACAACTCACTGGAAGGTATCCCATCCCAGGCACTGAAAATTTTCTAGTAACAGTCTACAGCTTCTGGATGTGCCATTATTCAAAAAGTAGGTTTACATAAGTCTTATTCAGAATATCTTGAATTTTGATTGCCCCTCCCCCTGCCCTTCTTTTACACATTATCTTCCCATGGCCTTGCTTAGGGAGGTGGGATTCAAAATTGTAATACTGAGATGCACCAAAATCCAGTATGTGCCCGACATTGTGCCAGGTTCCTGTCATAAATTAAATACATTACAACATTTTCACTTCTATGGAAAACATAATACAGCGACTAGAGTATTATTGATCAAACTCACTTCAAAGATGAAGGATCAAAGGCTCACAGTAATCAGCAAATTTCCCACCTTTACCTAGCTTTCAAGGAATAGTGTTAGGATGAGACGGACCTCTGGTCTGAATTTTTAGAATTTATGTTGCTCATACTTTTTTTTCCCTAGGCTTGAAGGAGAAATAGGAAAAAGCTAGCTTCTTTTACGCAGTTTCAGTTAAGAGCAGAGGCCCAGAGCGAACCGATGGCACCCTGCCTTGGCAAGAATGGAACTCACTTCTGATCGAGAATCATCCACAACAACTACATGTTCCCCTGCTCCCCACAGTCTAGCAAGCTACCTAGATGGGTGGTCTTTTCTACCCAGGTGGCCTGGCCCTGGAGCCTGCCCCTTTTGACTCTGCAAACCAATCCGTCTTTCCCTTTCCGTGACTGAATATGACTAAAGTATATATTTTCAAGCAACTATAAAGGCTGTTTTTCGCCTCCCCTCCCCGTGTGTGTGTGTGTGTGTTTCGTGTTTGTGTGTGTGTGTTCCTCCTCACCCTACCCTGTGTTTCTTGGATACAGCCTAGCTGAGTGTGTGTGGGGTGAGCAGAATACTGTTTCTTGGTGTGAGTTTTTTGGCTTGCCTCTGCTTTATTCTTTGGGGTAACTCTTCGCTATAGTTACATGTATGGATTTTCCTCTGGTCTCTGAATCTACCATGTGCATATCTCCCTTACACTCTAGATCTACTATGTGCGTGCTTTCCCTAACTCTGGGCCTGCTACCTATGTAATTTCTTTAAACTCAGGGCCACCAAGGCTATAACTCTCTCTAATACCTATCTAATACCCATTTCTCACTGCCTGGCATGCTCCTATTCTCAAATCATCACCACTTTTAACTTTCTTCCATGGGAAAGCTCAAGATGGATGCTGTGCCTTCCACATATGATGCTTCTAAATCTCTCTGCAAGGGCTTATCTGCCATGTGTTTATGGTTCTGCCCAAGCCATTTCTTTTTTCTTTTTTTTTTTTTTTGCAAGGTAGGGTCTCACTCTGGCCCAGGCTGACCTGGAATTAACTATGTAGTCTCAGGGTGGCCTCGAACTCTCGGCGATCCTCCTACCTCTGCCTCCCGAGTGCTGGGATTAAAGGCGTGCGCCACCACGCCTGGCTCCCAAGCCATTTCTTTTCAATGAATCTCACCATGCATGGAATATGCTATGTTTTTCACATGAGTACATGTTTCCTACTTTCCACATGCTTGTGACTCTGCTGTAGCCTTCTTTATAGATGTCAGTTTCCCTTAAATAAACCCCATGATTTGTGATTCCTCACTAAATAAACTTAATAATTCATAATTTTTCCTCCTTGAGTCATTTTTTAATCAATTCTTTTTAAAAATAGGACAGGACCCAAAATTGGTGTTCATAAACTTAGGGGATCCCTCATAAACCTCAACGTCCTGCATCAGGCTGACCTTGAGCTCCCCCGCAGTCTGCCTCCTATTCAGGGACTTAAACCAAGGGTCCCATTCATACTACCCAAGTGCTTTAACACTGAGCTATTTCCTTAGGCCTTATTTATTTATTTATTTTTTTATTTTCGAGACACAATACTTTTTTTTTTTGTTTTGGTTTTTCGAGGTAGGGTCTCACTCTGGTCCAGGCTGACCTGGAATTAACTATGTAGTCTCAGGGTGGCCTTGAACTCATGGTGATCCTCCTACCTCTGCCTCCCGAGTGCTGGGATTAAAGGCGTGCGCCACCACGCCCAGCTCAAGACACAATACTATTAACCTGCCCAGGCTGGCTTTGAAGTCAATCTGTCATCCAGGTAGGCCTTGAGCTTGTGAACCTCCTGCCTCAGTTTACTGAAATGCAGGGATTATAGGTATCCTCACTCTAATGAAGAAGGAAGTGAGAAAATCATTTGGAGACTGCCTGTGAGCCTCCTTTGCCAATGTTGACCTTCTGCTTTTTTCCACCGAGACTGTCCCTGTACTTTGCAGTAAAGAATGCTCAGTGAATCCTTCCTTTTTCTGGCTTAGAGCATCCAAGTCCCTAAAAATCCTTTGTGTCTATCACATCTCGCTAACAACAGCAGCCCCTTCCTTGGAGTTCTTTACTTTGGCCGTGATATTAAGGTGTCTGCCCCCCTGTTCTGGGTGTATTTGCCATACTCTCAGTTTTTTTTTTTAATTCTTTGTTTTTGATTTTATCTTTGTTTCCTCTCCCCTACCCCAATAGGCTTAAAATAAGAGTCAAATTTGGCACAGAATCTACTCATTCTTGGGATAGAACGATGAAGTTAGATTTTTTTTTTTTTTTTTTTTTGGTTTTCGAGGTAGGGTCTCACTTTGGCCCAGGCTGACCTGGAATTAACTATGTAGTCTCAGGGTGGCCTTGAACTCACGGTGATCCTCCTACCTCTGCCTCCCAAGTGCTGGGATTAAAGGCGTGCGCCACCACGCCTGGCTTGAAGTTAGTGAGACAAGTAGGAAAATGCAATTTAGTGACATTAGAGTGGCCCCTAAATCCATACACTGATGAGGGTACTTAACTAAGTGGTCAACAAACCCTCCCTTGTAAGTGATAGATGAGGCAGGGTCAAGGAAGTGATAGCGTAGCAACCATCTACAGAGGGTGAATTGTAGCAAATCCACTTCTTATTTCAAGGGGTTATAATGTACTTCTGTGACAGCTTGGGTTTAATAAAGCCCATACCAAGCTATGAAAACCTGAACTTTTATGTACAGGTCAGGTCATTAGTAGATTTCAGTCACATGATGAAAGTGTTATAAATCCCTGGGTTGTCTGAGAGTGGGTATCAGCCTAGCCAGAGTGGATTTTAAGTGTACAAGAAATAAACATTTGTTGTGTTATATATATATATATATATATATAGAGAGAGAGAGAGAGAGAGAGAGAGAGAGAGAGAGAGAGAGGGAATTGGCACACTAGGACCTCAGCCATTGCAATTGAACCCCAGACGTTTGTGCCACCTAGTGGGCATGTGTGGCCTTGCCTCACCTTTGTGCATCTGGGTAACTTTGGATCTGAGAGTTGAACATGGGTCCTTAGGCTTCACAGGCAAACACCTTAACTGTGAAGCCATCTCTTCAGCCCACAGTTCCCTCTTCTTAATATCTTATACTAAACTTCTGTCCCTGTATATGAAAAATACTGTACATATTTATTCTGAAACATTCACTGGGCTGTTCTTTAGATAGAAGTAATAAAAGAAATTCTGTACTGTAACATACTTGGGTGGTTATGCACATACTGATCTGGCCCTGGCCCTTGCCCTTGTCAACTAATGAAAAGAATACAGTGTCATCTTGTGATGTATAGAACCATGCTACTCTTATAACTACTTCATAGAATTTCATACTGTGTTTATACTCTATAATTGATTTAAGCAGTCTCTTTCATTTAACTTTATTTATTTGCAAGCAGACAGACAGGAGAGAAAGAGAGAAAGAGGGAGAGAGAGAGAGAGAGTATGGGAGAACTGGGGCCTCTAGCCACTGCAAATGAATTCCAGGTACATGAACCACTTTGTACAGTTGGCTTAACCTGATACCAGGGATCGAGCCAGAGTTGCTAGGCTTTGTAGGCAAGCACCTTAACAGCTGAGAAATCTCTCTAGCCCTCTTTTTAATTTTTAGTTAGCGTACAAAGTATTAGGTTTCATATATATATATATATATATATATATATATATATATATATATATATATATAACATTTTCAAACATAATATAAACATAATATCTTTTTGTTGAGCTTTTGGTGAGTGAGACCTACAAGGTTTCCCAAAAGAAGACAGGTTTATATCAGAGTACTTAATGACCCATCAAAGGTTAATGGTAAGATCCTACTGCCAAAGACACCGTATGATGTTGGGATGGAATATGGAGTGACCTGGCAGGAATCTGGAAGAGAGTCAGTCCCCAGACAGTTAGCTTGTCTAGTGTCAGAAGTGTTACATGAGCTACTGGGGGAAAATGACCAATATCTGTCTAAGCAACTCATGGTCTAAGCTACTCAGCAGCAATCAACCTGACCTGATGCTCACACAAGTGCAATAGTGGTACACAGCCATGGTGGGTTACCAACTGCTCTTGATTTGGTTAATGGATCTACTCGGTGGAATGGAACCTATACCAGGAATGGGGAAACAAGTCAGAACCATATCCCAAAAATGAGCCCCTCTCCAATATCAAGGTCCCACCAATAGTGGGATACAAGAGGGCCTACACCTATTAAAGTCTCCCTAAAATAATAATGGTTATCCATGTATCATGCACTGACCTCACTCTCCCTTGGAGAATTTGCTTCTCTTTTCAGATGGACGCAGAACCTGAGGAGAGAATCAGCCCAATGCACCTCACCAGGGCACCAGCTGAAACCATAGAGTTATAGGGGAAATGAGCAAGAGTGCTGCTTTATCAGTGAACCTGGTATCAGCACGAGGATGAAGGAGATAGACACAAAGAACACTCAACCCCTACCAAATCAGATATCCAGAGACACAGAGGCTCCCAAGACTTGGTCACTGAAATAGACCTAAAATGAACTGAACATGGCTCAGGGAAATTTGTGGAAGAGGCTGTGGAAAATTGTTAGAGCTATAAGTTGGGTCATTATGCACAGAGACATTGCCTCTCCCCCATAACTGATGGCTACCCCCACAATGCATGACACACATTCCCCATGGGGGGAGGACAGGGAGAAGGCTAATGATGGTACCATCATGGCTGTATACACACAATATATATATATATAATAAAAAATTTTTTAAATGTATTTATTTATTTATTTATTTGAGAGAAAGAGGCAGAGAAAGAGAGAGAGAGAGAGAGCTAGAGAGAGAGGGAGAATGGGTGTGTCATAGCCTCCTGCCACTGCAAACAAATTCCAGACACATGTGCCACCTTGTGAATCTGGCTTACATGGGTCCTTGGGAATTGAACCTGGCTCCTTTGGCTTTGCAGGAAAACACCTTAAGCACTAAGCCATCTCTCCAGACCCATATTTATACTTTTTAATTACAAAATTATAGCACATATCATTTTACTTCATCCATCCAAAGTAACATTTGTGTGCTGATGTCTGAAGTAAAAGGATACTTCTGGGGCATGCTTTAAAATTTCAATACATATTAAGATTTTTCCTTTTACTTCGAGAACAGGGATTTGTCATACTATCTCAGCCTCAGTAAATATTCCATAGAAGAATGCTTCAGTTAGAGATGAACATCAGGAGATGAAGGATTTGGAGCAACTTTATGAATTCATGAGAGACATCAAAGGCTAAAGCAAGTCCAAACCAAGTTCAGAGAGTCCCAAGTAGATATTAGTAATGGGTTTAAACTTATAGTTTAACATAGAATCATAAAAGGACCAGAAGAGGGAAGTTGTGGAATCTTGAAGGGTCCCAGATAACTGAAGGTAAGCAATGTAAACCATGTGCAGAGCTCATTTCTGTAATACTAGCACTTGAAAAGGCTGTGAAGGTGACATGCAGGGAGAATAAACCAGCCTGGGATACAGCAGTGAGAATCTGACTCTAGAACCATCTAATCAAACAATAGACACAATAACCCCCAAATCCAACAAACACTCAAACAAATAAACAACAACAAAAACAAGTTACTTAAGAAAACCTTGAATTATACTTACGAGTGTGAAGGTCTACTGTGATCTGAGCAAGGCAGATCTATCCATGAAAAGACCCCAGAGTTTATCTTAGAATCGCTCCTACTTAGTGTCAGGCCGAGTATGACTAGCTTTCTTGTGTCACTCTGTCATGTTTATTTATTTATTATTATTTTTAAAATATTTTATTATTTATTTATTTATTTGAGAGAGAGAGAGAGATACAGAAATAGGCAGGTAGAGAGAGTGAAAGACAGAATGGGTGCGCCAGGGCCTCCAGCCACTGCAAACGAACTCCAGATGCATGCACCCCCTTGTGCATCTGGCTTACGTGGGTCCTGGAGAATCGAGCCTCGAACCGGGGTCCTTAGGCTTCATAGGCAAGCGTTTAACCGCTAAGCCATCTCTCCAGCCCAATTTATTATTATTTTTAGAGAGAGAGAGAATTGGTATCTAGGGCCTCAGCCACTGCAATCAAACTCCTGAAGCTTGCACCACCTAGTGGGTATGTGTGACCTTTCACTTGCCTCACCTTTGTGCATCTGGCTAATGTGAGATCTGGAGAGTAGAACATGGGTCCTTAAGCTTCATAGGCATGTGTCTTAACTGCTAGCCATCTCTCCAGCCCTGGGATATATTTTTAAGTGAAATGTTGGAGAATCACATCTCTTCACTACTCTAATGAGGTGTATCTTCACCAGTGTACTGAAATTATGAACTTCCTTGGAAGGGGATTTCCCTAAGGTTATGAACTTCCATGACTGCATATAAAAGGTCACTTATTTCTAGATACAAACATTTTTTCAGGATGTGTAGAGAATTACTGAAGATGATGACTTTTACTGTCAAACTGATTCTATTGGATGATGATTATAAGATTCAAGGCTGCATATCATTGAAATCATACTGTCTTGATTGGATTAAATAATTTAAACCCATGCCAGCAATTCTCAACATTTTCAACCTATCTGTTGCTAATATTCCTTTCCTACCAAGAGATCTAGAGGGCTGGTTATTGGATCAGTGTTAGCTACAGGTCAGCAAAGCAAAGAATCTCAAGTCCTAAGAAAATTAAATGTGAGGAGCAAGCAAGGTATGGTGGCACATGCCTATAATTCTGGCACTTGTGAAGCTGAGGCAGGAGGCTTTCTGTGAGTGTAAGGCCAGCTTGGGATACATGGTACATAGGATGACCCTATTGTCCTAACGCGCGCACGCACGCACGCACGCACACACACACACACACACACACACACACAGTAAAAGTGAGGAGCCTGAAGAAAATGGATGGAACCACGCATACCAGAAAAGACTATCTTGCCCAGAGGTCTCACCCCTACATGTTGCTACTAAGTTGAGAGTTGGCACTGTTAAGGGATTTATAAATGTGGCTCTGGTATATGGTATGTGATCTCAGTTCAGCATGAGATTGACTGATGGATCCTGAGTCATGGTTAGAAACTGGTAATTCCTTATCCAAACTGCAGAGGTCAGAGTAGAGCCCCACTCCAGCTGTCAGTCTGAAAAAAACCATCCTAAGCAGAGATTGCAGGAAACTGTTCGTAGTGTTTCTGCCTCTGACGTGTCAGGGTAGCTAAGCATTGGTCAATAGATAGAGCACTAAATGGTTCCAAGACTGCGTGAGACCTAAAGGAAAGACTGCAGGATGAAGTTTGAAGTGACTGCTCACCACAGATTTAGAAGATTTTGCCCAGAATCTCAGCACTGATTTCAACTCTGGCAACCGTAAAGTAGCAATTACTTGATTTACCAATTTGTGAGCCTACCCTCACAACACAAGGGAAGGACTATGACTGACATTTGAAGGAACCTCCTACATCAGAACAGGTTCCCTGACAAATCTGCCCCTGTCATTGGCCTTTGGGGGTGGGGTGGTCATTTGTTGTTTTGTAAAATTTCATTAAGTCTTAATTCAAAACACTGTATTTAGTCAGATATGATGGCACACATCTGTAGTCACAGCTACTCCTGAGCCCAAAATAAGGAGATTCCCAGACCAGTCTGTGTAACAGTAAGACCCTACCTCAATAAATAAATAATTAAACTTTATTTGAAAAGAAACTTAGTTAAGATAGTTTTATAGTTATAAAAAGTTGGGGACAGGGCCGGAGAGCTAGCTTAGCATTTAAGGCACTTGTTGGCAAAGCCTAAGGAAACAGGTTTGATTCCCCAGTACTCATGGAAGCCAGATGCACAAGGTGGCACATGTGTCTGGAGATCGTTTGCATTGGCTGGAGGTCCTGGAGCACCCATTCTCTCTCTTTCTCTTTCTCAATCTGCCTCTCTCATTTTCTCTTTCTCTTTCGCAATCTGCCTCTCTCATTTTCTCTTTCTCTTTCAAAAATAAGATAAAAAATAAAATATTGGGGAAAATAAAGTACAGGAAATAACTTTTTCTCAGCATTCACTTTCCCCTATTGTCAATATCCTAGAGTAATGTATTTGTCACACCAATGAACAAACAACACATTATAATGAACTAAAATACTAACTTTATTCAAATTTCCTCCTCCTATTCCCAATGTCTTTTTTTATTATTTTCTAGATAGGGTCTTGCTCTAGTCCAGGCTGACCTGGAGTTAGTCTCAGGCTGGCCTTGAACTCACAGCTGTCCTCCTACCTCAGCTTCCTTAGTACTGGGTTTAAAAGGAATGTGCCATCATGCCCGGCTACCCCAAAGCACCTTCTTCTAATTCTTCTCCCTCCACTTCTTCTCCCCCTTCTTCTTCCTCCTCCTCCTCATCTTTTTCTTCTTCTTTTCTTCTTTCAGCTTTTTTTTTTTTTGCCTTTGTTCCCATGGGGAATTGACACAGGAGCTTTTTATAGATCAAGCTGACCAGGAACTTGACTTTCAGCTGCCTCAGTGTCCAGAGTGCTGACATTACAGGCCAGTCCCACCATGTCAGGCCTCTAATATTATTTTTCTGTCCCAGGATCCTGTTTTCCTAGGCTATTTTAGAATGTGACAGTTACTTAGACATTGGTTGCTTGTGTTGATATTTACAGTAAATACACATTTATTTACTCTAAAAAAAAATGGCTGAACTGTTTCAAAAATGGCTACCCCAGTTTACATCTCCATCCTTGATGATTAACAGATCCAATTGTGGCATCACCAGGAACACTCATTTTAGTCATTGTGATTTGTATTTCCCTAATGACAAATTATGTTGTACATCCTCTCATATGCCAAGTTGCCATAGATATCTCCTTTTGTGAATTTTGCTTAGTTTTAAAACAACCTTGCATATTAGTTTCCTATGGAAAATGTAACAAACTGGGTGGTTTACAACAAAATGAACTTATTCTCTCCATTACAGAGTCTGGAAGTCTGAAACCAGGGTTTTCCAAGGTTTGTTTCATTGTAGAGACTTGAGAAGAAGTAGGCACCCCATGCTGTTGTGTGAACGTTTTTCCCATAGGACATGTGAACACTTGGTGGTTCTAAACAATTGCATTGTCCTGGCTATGGCCAGCAAGGCATGCAACTGAGGCTGAGGGTGGGGCATCCACGAGGGAAATCCAGACATGGCTGTCCTGCCCCATGTGGTGTGGGGTGGGTTATCTTCTTGCAGTGGTGGCAGCTGCCAGGAACTTGCCATGCGTAGAAAGACACGTAACTAAGAATGCATCATCAGCACATAGAGTGTCTGTGAGGAAGAATCCCAGGGTGACTCTTCCTCTATGTAGCATAGAGTGGCATGCCTGCTTGATGAGTGGGGTCACCATGGGGGTGAGTACGAAGATGCCCTAGAAAGATCTGAAGGAGTAGAAGAGATTGTGTCACATTCCCCTGAGAGCAGCTCAGATGGGATGGGATTGCCAGCAAGCCATCATGGAGGGAGGACGTGTGGCTGCTGACATGATAAATAAGCTATGCAGCTGAGGTATGGCTGCCAAAAGGGAACTTGTTTGTATAAAAGAGTAGTTGCAGTGAGAAAAGGGCATGTCTCTAGCATCCTCTGCAATAGCCTCTGATTTGGCAAGCAAATTGGATAAAAGAAAAGATGAGATAAAGGTGCCGGCTTATAGTCTCTTCTGGCAGGCTGAAGTGAAGCAAAGCCTATATCCGTGTTGAAGACTTGTGTTGACAAGGCCTTCGTGGGATACAAAAACTTGGATTGCGTGGGAGGAGCCATATAGTGAAGAAGAGAATGTGGTCAAGGTGATAGAAAATGCCCCTTAGACCCAACCTTTACTAGAGAGAAAAGGGAAATCCATGATTGAACATGCAGATGGATCTTAAGAACGGCCTAGCTCAAGAAGCCATGATAGTCAGGGAGTATTCTGCTTCTGAACTACTTGAGTTGCTTCTTTGTACATTTTGGAAATCAGTCATTTATCAGATATCTGTACATGATTTGCAAACAAATTCTCCATAGTTGTGGCTTATGTTTCATTCTTTTTTTGTGTGGGATATTTTGAAGATTGGGCTCAGGGACTCATAAACTTTAGGCCAGTCCCCCTTTTACTTTGTATTTTGAGACAATGTCTCAGAGTTGTTCGGTCTTGCCTTGAACTCTTTGTACAGGTCAAGCAGGCCTTGATCTTCTGAATAGCTTGGGTTATAGTTCTAAGCCAGCAGACCTGGCTTTCTATTAATTCTCTTAATGATGCTTTCAAAGATCAAAGCTTTATTGTCACTAAAGCTCGATTTATCAGTATTTACTAATTCCACTTTTGTTTTTGTGTTTAAAACACATTGATAATCCAAAAATAACAAAAATTTCTTTATGCTTTCTTTCAGAAGTGCTACACTATTGCATTTACATTTTAGCCCTTTGGTTTAATTTTTGCATAATGGATGAGTATGAAATTTGTATTTGAGATCATTTTTTTCTATTATAGATGTCTGATTTATGTAACACTGTTTGCTGAAACTATCATATTTCCATTTTATTTACTTTCATGCTTTTGTATTAAAAAAAAAAGTTGACTTTAGGGCTGGAGAGATGGAGCTTGCCTGCAGAGGTTAACAACCTGGGTTGCTTCAACTCCCCATTACCCATGTAAAGCCAGATGCAGAGAGGCAGAGAGAGATGAAGGTCCTGCCTCGTCCATTCTCTCTGTCTGTTCCTACCTATAATTTCTGTTTGCAAAAAAAAAATTAAAAAAAAATTAAAGGAAATATTTGCATGGGCCTATTTTGATGAGTTTAGTCTCCATTTTATTTGCTTATTCTTTCACCAATGCTGTGTCTTTATTAATATAACTTTATACTAATCCTTTAAATTGGATATATGACACCTTCTACTTCTTTCTCTTTCAGAACTCTGTTGGCTCTTGTACGAACTTTGCTACCCTACAGCAGAGATAGCTTATTAACATACACCCTCAAAAAACTGCGTCAGGATTTTATTGGAATTGTATTCCATCTATAAAATCAAGTTATAAAGAATTGGCATCTTAACAACAATAAATATTCTAATCTATAAACAAGAAATGTTTCCCAATTTATTTGATTTTCCTTTATGAGCAAGTCGGTTTTCTGCATATGAATCCTGCACATGTATTTTTGTTATATGTTTTTCATTTCCTGTTCTATAGTTGATAATTTTTCATTTTTAATTCCAGTTGTTTATTGTAAGAAGCATGGTAAACTACATAGTAGTTTAGTAGTAGTTTCAAGTGTTTTTCTTTCTGGAATTCTACACACACAATTATACAATTATTTCCATTGCAAAGAAAAAGACAATATTTTGCATATTATATGTATATAATTTTTGTTTGTTGGCATTATGTAGGACTTCTGCTATTATGTTGATTAGGAATGATGAGAGGACAACCAAGTCATTGGAAGAAAGTATTTTTTATCATTATATATGATTTTAGCTATAGGTTTCTTTATACATTCTTTATTTTTAAATATTTTTAATTAGTTATGTATATAGTGTATACACAGCCATGATGGTACCATCGTTAGCCTTCTCCCTGTCCTCCCCCCATGGGTAATGTGGGTCTTGCCTTATGGGGGTAGCCATCAGTTATGTGGGAGAGGCAATGACTCTGTGCATAATGACCCAACTCATGGCTCTAACAATCTTTCTGCCCCCTCTTCTGTGAATTTCCCTGAGCCATGTTGGGCTCATTTTAGGTCTATTTCAGTGATGAGGTTTTGTGAGTCTCTGTGTCTCTGGATATCTGATTTGGTAGGGTTGAGTGTTCTCTGTGTCTATCTCCTTTGCCCTTGTGCTGGTACCAGGTTCACCGATAAAACAGCACTCTTGCTCATTTCCCCTATAACTCTATGACTTCAGCTGGTGCCCTGGTGAGTTGTTATGGGCTGATTCTCTCCTCAGGATATGCATCCATCTGAAAGAGAGAAGCAGATTTTCCAATGGAGAGTGAGGTCAGTGCAAGATACATGGATAACCATTATTATTTTAGGGAGAATTTAATAGGTGTAGGCCCTCTTGTATCCCACTATTGGTGGGAGCTTGATTTTGTAGAGTGGGCTCACTTTTGGATATGGTTCTGACTTGTTTTCCGTTTGCAGGTATGGGTTCAATTCCACTGAGCAGATCTGTTAGCCAAATCTAGAGCAGTTGGTAACCCACCATGGCTGTGTGCCACTACTGCACTTGTGTGAGCATCATGTCAGGTTGTTTGCTGCTGAGTAGTTTAGACCACGAGTTGCTTAGACAGATGTTGGTCGTTTTCCCCCAGTCACTTATGTAGCACCTTCTGGCACTAGACAAGCTAACTTCCAGATTCCAGGCAGGTCTTTCCATGTTCTGTCTGGACAGCATATGGTGTCTTCAGCAGTAGGGTCTTAGCAATAACCTTTGGTGAGTCATCAAGTACTGTGACAGAAATCTGTCTTCTTTTGGGAAACCTTGTAGGACTCCTTGATCAACAAACAGCTCATTGTGGATGTTAACCACATGCTGGTACTGGGAGTTACAGGTCAGTGCCAAGGGAACACAAGGAAGAAAATATAGGTAATATGAAAGAGAAAGAGAGAAGAAGAGGGAGTGTGTGATAGAGAGGGAGAGAGAGAGAGAGAGAGAGAGGGAGAAGATTGAGTTTAGTTTTCATCCTACACTCTCCAGGCTCCTGTGATTCAGGTGTTCTCTCAGCACCTGATGCAGGTTCAACCTTTTATTATGTCTCTCAGGATATAGGATTTTTTGATACCATTTCCATTTGGGTCCAGTTTTTTGTCACTCCCCTGCCCTTACCCTCCCCTCCCGCCCCATCATCCCTATTGTCCAGTCCTCAAGATGTTTATTAGGTGTGTCAGCATCTCGGGCAGATTCAGGTTAGGAGCCACAGATGAGTGCGACCATGTGAAGTTCATCTTTCAGTGATTGGGTGAGTTCACTAAGAATGATCTGTTCCAAGTTTGACCATTTTTCTTCAAATTGCTTTGTGTCATTTTTTCCTTACTATTGTGTAGAATTCCATTGTTTAGATATACCACATCTTAGAATTTCCCTTTTGCTATACTTTGGATATTGAATATGTCCAAATGGCCCAAGTTAAAAGCTTTTTTCCATGGTGGCACTATTAGGAGGAGGTAGAACATTGAAGAACTGAAGTCTAGCAGGCAGTCGTTAGTAATTATGGCAATGTTGCCCACTTCTACCATGATGGATTACCTAGGGCCAAGTGATTATGGACCAAAGCCTCTGAAACTCAGCCAAGATAAATCCTTTCCTATTTGTAAGTTAATTAACTCAGATATTTGTTATAACAACACAATTTCTATTCCTAAATTTAAAAATGATTTTATCATTAACCTTCTATTAAAACATTCAGATTTTTTGCATTTATTGATATAATCTCATTTACTTTGTACTCAATCTGTTAATTGATTAAATGCATTGATTTACAAATATTGGATCAATTTTATATTCTGAAAATAAGAGTCTTAGTAGTGATGTAGTTTTTCCTTTTCATATTGTTCAATTCTATTTAGCAATATTTTGACAAGGAAATTTTTGCCTATACTCATGACAGATATTGACATGTAGTTATTTTGTCTAGTAAGGTGTGGTGGTTTGAATGTAAAGTGTGCCCCATGGCCTCGTGTGTTTTTGATTAAACCTCATACTTGATCCACAGCTGGTGGAGACTTTGAGGTAGAGCCTTGTTGTAGGAGTTGTGTTCCTGGGGGCAAGCCTTGGAATTTTATAGTCCAGCCATGCTTTCCAGTGCTAGAAACCTCACTCTCTCCACTTCTCTGCAATTGTGGAGATGTGACATCCAACTGTCAGCTCCTGCCATACTTTCCCCACCATGATGAACCTTCCCCTCAAAACAAAGCTGGAAATAAACCCTTTCCTTCCATAAGATGCTGTGGTTAGGTATATTGGTGAAATGTTAAGAAAGTAGCTGTTGCATAAGGTATTTTAAGTGTGATAGCTTTCGCATGTAAAAGAATGGATACTGTTTTATGGGCCTATAATATTGGTGCTTAGGAATTAGAAACAGGTGGATCAGAAGTTCAGGGCCAGCTACAGCTACACACTGAGTTAAAGACCAGCCTAGTCTGCATGGGGCTTCCTCTCTCTCACTCAAAATAATAATAAACAGGGATGCAGAGATGATTCAGAGATTAAGGCACTTGCCTGCAAAGCCTAACAATTAGGGTTCTATTTCCCAGTACCCACATAAAGTCAGATTTACAGCAGCTAGAGGCTGTGGCATGCCAATTATCCCTCGCTCTCTCTCTCTCTCTTTGCAAATAAGTAAATAAAAGAATAATAGTAAACAGAGTAGATATAGATAACTGTTCCCTCATCTCTTTCCTCGAAGATATTTTTGAATATTGGTATTTTTCTTCCATATATATTTGGTAAAACTTACCGAGAAATTTAGCTAATTCTAATTTTCTTTAGATGATTGAAACCGCTTCTTTGTGTCAGGGTATTACTGTGCAGCTCAGACTGGTCTTAAATTCACAAGAATTCTCCTGCCTCAGTATCCCAATGCTAGAATTATAGGAATGTACTAATTATGTTAGCAGTTTCAACTTGAGTTAATTCCAGCTGTGTCTTTCAAAAAATTGATCTACTGCATCAAATTTGGGAGCATATAATTTGTTAACTTTTCCATGTCTATGAAATCAGTAGACGTCTCTATTTTATTTTATTTTTCATACTGGTGGTTTATACATTTCCCTTTTTCTTGATGATCTTGATTAGAGGCTCATCAGTTTGATTAATATGTTTAATATTATAAATACTTGCATTATTTTGCTATTTTATGTCAGCTCTACATTTAATTAATTTATTAATTTATTTATTTATTTATTTATTTAGTGTATGTATGGGTACACATGTGCCACTACATGTAATGAATGTCAGAGGACACCATTCAAGTCTTGTTTTTGAGGCAGCTTCCATGAAATTCTCCTATCTCTGCCTTCCTTCTCATCGTAAGTACCATACTGGGATAATAGAAGCCAGCCACAGCTTCCATCTATTTATTTAAAAATATGCATACATAAATATATATTACATAGGTTATAATCTTGTAGCCCTTTATACCCAGTCCCCATTTTCCTGAGGGCCCTCCCCAGTAGGGCCCTTAGTGTTCACTATGGGTAATTAAGACCTCTGTCAGTCTCTGGAGGGGGGGGCTCTGCCTCAGAATATTTCTACCCACCCTGTGGCTTTTACAGTCTTGGTGCCCCCTCTTCCACAACAATCCTTGAGACATGGCAGGTGTTAGCAGTTTGTTTTTAGTGTTGAGTTCTTTGTAGTCTCTGTATTTCTTTTATGTTGTATTTCATTTCACTTCCTTGTTTGTTGCTATTTCACTGGAGGCAGTTGTTGGGCTAGCATTGGGAGCAATACTGTGAGTTCAAGGCCAGCCTGGAACTACAAAGTGTTTTCCAGCTTCCACCTTTTATGTGGGGGATGGGGATCCAAACTCAGGTACTCAGAGTTTCAGGTACCCAAAGTTGTGGTGCAAGTGCTTTATCCACGGAGTCATTACACAAGCACATCTGCTCCACTTCTTAATCACTTATTTCTGATCTTTTCTATTTCCTTTATTCTCTCATTTTAGGTTTTACTTGTTCTTTCTACAGTTTCCTATGGTGGAAGGTGGGATATTTGCTTCAAATCTTACTTCTCTTTTAATGTGTACAGTTGATCTATATTTGTAAAACTTCTAAATTTGCAAAGTTTTATTATTTTTGCTCTTTTTACTTAGTTGAACACATTTCTTTCACCTATAGGATTATTGAAAAAATTGTGGTTTGATTTAGAAATGTTTTAAAAAGTTCCAGCTATTTTTCTTTTACCAATTTCTGATATGATTCCATTGAAATCAGTGAATTTACTTTGTATAACAACATTTTTTTTTCAAATTTGCTTGATTTATAGACCAGAATGTGTTTTCTTTGGTGAGTGACACATGTACACTTGAGAATGACATGCATTCTGCTATTTTGGATGGGGTTCTTTATCAAGTAGATGAATCTAGTTGACTACTAGTTTTGTTAATGTCATCTATATCCTTACTGATTTTCTGCCTGCCATGTCTATAAATTTCTGAGAGTATAATAAAAGTATTATATAATACTTATTCTTTCTTCTAGTAATATGCATACACACTTAGACTTGATATGTATTCTTCAAGGACTGACTCACTGTTACATAATTTTCCATTTTGTTACTGATGACTTTTTTCATTCTTCAGTTGACTTTGTACAACATTTTTGAAGCTATTTTAGTTTCTATTTCAGTAGGGTTACAATACATATCCTAGTTTGGCCTCAAATGCAGAGCGATCCTTCCATCTCAGCCTCCTGAGTGCTGGGATTACAGGTATGAGCAACTAAACCTGGCTCAAAGTCACATTCCTATATCAGAAATAAGAAACTGAAAGTCATACAAACATGCAGTTAAAACAAACCAGTGCTGAGATTGGCTGAGACACAATGGCATGCAACAGCCCATAGGAAGGTTAGTCGACATAATAATTACCATAGTTGGTAATCACATATTGCCACACAGTAGAGCAACTGCACAATCATCTCACAATGAGACCAGAAATGAGCTCTAGTGAAGTTCCAACAAGTCTGTGATTATTCTTATTTATTTACTTATTTATTTATTTTAAATTTTTTTCAAAAGTAGGATCCCAGTTTCAACCCAGGCTAGTCTTGAGCATCTAGAGATCCTCTTACCTTTGCCTCAGAAGTGTTACGACTGGAAGCTTGAATCACTGCCCTTGACTTTTCATTGCTTCTTTTTTTGTTTTTTTGACATTTAAGTAGACAATAATCTGCTTATGCCAAAACATTACTATTTATCCAACTAGAAATAATTAAAGTTGTAGACTTATTTCTAGCTACCTAACAGATTTAACTAGAATGCTAATTGCAGCATAAAATGAAGTATATGTATAGCTATACCATGTATCCATAATAAGTTTGATGTGTTTGCTCTAATTGCATAGCTTTCTAGTTTATTTACTCATCCTTTACTGCTCATTGATCTTAAATATTTTGAAACTGTCAGTTGAGAAGAAAGGAAATTCTCCTAATATTGGAGGAGTGTGTTGTTAGGATAATTGCTTATATCTCAATATTCTTTTGTTGTCTGTACCTGATCCTAGCTTGAAGTGTGGAGGTGCGGAGGTCTTTAGATACTTTCTTGAAGGAGACAGCATTGTGGGACATTAAATACATATTTCCAGCTATCATGTCCAGTCCAAATTGTTCATCTTACTTTGAGGGTTCTAAGGCAAACTTTGATACATATATATATATATTCATAATTCTATTTTGAAGGACCTCCATACTATTTTGTTTAATGGAAGTAATAATTCACATTCTACTTTCTCTGCATCCTTTCCAAAATTTAGTATTTTTGTGAATTTTGTTATAGCTATTTTAGTGGGGGATGGCTCATTCTTCATATTGTATGTTTTGTGGGTTTTGAAACATACATGACATCATATATCCACAATTACAATGCCATGAAGAATAGATTCACTGGTCTAAAAATGCCCTGTGCCTTTGATTTTAACCTGTATGATTTTTCATATACAAAGTGACTTCTTTCTACTTCTGGAGATGTTTCTTGTTAACCCAGTTTCACATTTATTGATAGCTTTTTCAACCATGCCATACCTACTAATGCACATCCCCAAATCATTTGTACATTTCCTACTGTTATTTTCCTTGTATTTAGTTTTGATTCTTATAGTTTCCATCCATCAATGCCACACATTTAGTCTTGCATGTTCTCATGTATTTTTTCCAGTTAGAGCCATTAAAATATTAATATAGCTAAGCAAAGTGGTACATGCCAGCACTCCAGAGGCTGAAGCAGGAGGTTGCAAATCTAAGTCTAACTCCACAGTTAGATCCTGTCAAAAAGAAAAATAATATTAAACACATGTATTTTAATTTCCTTAGTGATAATAATACCAGCATCATGTGAGCCAGAAACTCCTTCCAAAGCTTCTGTTATGTCTTTACATTGTAGTTATTGGACCTATTTGTATTTATTTCTTGAAATCCAAACGTACTGTGTACCAGGAAAATATGTTTTTTAGCATAAGGATTGACATAGCTAGGAATCAACCTGTGTTTAATGTTTGTGGTAGTTATGAGTACAAAAAGCTTTAAATTCTTCGGGTATCTTTGATTTTCTCTCTCCTTGTTGTTTTAGGATCTCGATATATTTGTTCCGAGAGCATCTGTGTACTACAGATCTTCTCATTAAAATCCACTATTATATTGATGGCTTGTGGCAATGGTAGTAGGATGTGAAAAAAGGAACATATTTTATTTATTTATTTATTTATTTTTAGATTACATCTCAGTACTTTGGTGGTTTTGCTTCTACAGATTACAACCGTCACCAGCATTATCACTTTACTACCCATCACAGCTCTTTTGGGCCCTTTGCTGTCTTACCTGACTACATCATTTACAATCAATCTCTTTGGAGCCCTATGTTCACTATGTCATTTATTTTTCCTTAGGTGAGACAAGAAGGCATAAAAGACCTAGAATCAAATAGGATGTAATTTCCCTTGACCAAATAAAGTTTTTATGTTACCTTTGTCTGTTTCTGTTACAGAAAGGAATCTGGGAAGATCACATCATGCTTACTCTTTCTCCTCCCCTTTGCAGAGTCATTAGGAGATTTTTCTGAGATCCTCGTTTTGAGAATATGATGGCCTTCCTAGATGGAAAGACAATGAAAGTCTGAGGTCTCCTCTGATTGCTATGCCCAGGGGTTTTGCAATTTCAGACTAGTCTGCATTCAGCCTAAAGTAATTTATCAGTATTACCAGTGAAGTAATTGGCTCTGCCTCTATGCCTTCCAGTAGTTTCTGCTCCAAGGAAGCAAATCATTGTACCTTTCTGAATGTGACTATATCATCCTGATTTCAAGGTGGCAGTTTGCCCTGTGACCTTGGTAACTTGATGCCTCTTAGGTCTTAGAAAAATAATTGATTTTCAATTTTCCAGCTATTTCTTAAGATGGAAATGATGAGTTCTAAGCTCTTGATATGTTGGAGCTAAATAAGAAGTCCTTGAACTTTTTTATTTTGAAATTATTTTAGGCTTATAGAGATTGGAAATATCACACAAACTTCCTCAGCATGTTTGGTTCAGTTTCCTCTAAAGTTTAAATATGAACAGTATAATTAGATCTCA
Organism: Orientallactaga sibirica; assembly: GCA_036365145.1. Lineage (NCBI taxonomy): Eukaryota > Metazoa > Chordata > Mammalia > Rodentia > Dipodidae > Orientallactaga > Orientallactaga sibirica. Next base: position 1,702,517 of record JAEOAD010000840.1, read on the forward strand.
GAAAATAGCACTGCATACTATTAAGAAAACTGACTGTAAAACTACAGTCTAATTTTTATTTAATAGTTTTGATATGCAATCATTTTTAAACAAGATTTTATATTTATTTTGAGAGACAGAGAGCAAAAGAGGCAGAGAGAGAGAGAGAGATAGAGAGAGAGAGAGAGAGAGAGAGAGAATGGGTGCACCAGGGCCTCTAGCCACTGCAATCCAATGCCAGATGCTTGCACCCACTTGTGCACATGTGCAACATTGTGTGCTTGCATCACTGTGCATCTGGCTTACATGGGACCTGGAGATTCAAAAAAGTGTTCTTAGGCATTTCAAGTAAGCACTCTAACCACTAAGCCATGTCTTCTGTAATCATTTCTTTATCGTTGTTGTTATTGTTTTGTTTGATTGATTATTTTTGGTGTGTGGCTTTATTTGATTTTGCAAAATGTACACCTTTGGGAGCTGGGGAGATGGCCCAGCATGTAAGAGCACTTGTAAGCATGAGGGCAAGAAAGGGCCTAACTTGCTCTGAGTTCCACAGCACTGACATAAACAGCAGGCATGGTCATATGCGCCTGTGACGCTAGTCCTGTGGGGGACAGGTACTGGATAATCTTTGGGATAGAAGCTTGGGGTTCAGACTCTCCCCAAGGAAATAATGGAAGGTAGAGGAGGACACCCAATGTTTTCTACTGGCTCCTGCACACATGCACATGGGCAGGGGCATGAGCACACATACAGATTGGGAAAAACAATGTATAGATTTTTATAACCAGCATTAAAATCAAAACATATATTGTTCTAATACTTCACATAACCCTGGAAGCCACTGATCCTTCTTCAATTATTATAGTATTATTTAAAAACGTTATTTAAATGAAATTGCAAAGTAATTACAGATGCATATTTTTCACTCAGCAAAATGTGCTTAGAACCAAGGTATTGTTTGTATCCATTGAACTTTTTTTATGTCAGTAATATATAGTTTTATGGATTTACTGTAATTTTTTTTCGTTATTAGTTATATACATACTCAGTGTGTAAATAGCACATGTTGGTACCATCCTTAGCCTCTTCCCTGTCCTACCCTCTCTGAAGGGACCCTTCTTGTTGGGGATGCCAGTTATCCCCATGTGGATTGTGGATGGCTCATAGTGGGGGTAGCCATCAGTTACGGGGAAGAGGCAATATCCCTTTGCATAGTGTCCCAACTTGTGGCTCTAACAATCTTTCCACCCCCTCTACCATGAATTTCCCTGAGCCATGTTGGGTTTGTTTTAGGTCTGCTTCAGTGATGAGGTCTTGGGAGCCTCTGTGTCTCTGGATCTCTGGTTTGGTAGGAGTTGGGTGTTCTTTGTGCCTATCTCCTTCAGCCTTGTGCTGATACCAGGTTCACCAAGAAAGCAGCACTCTTGTTCATTTCCCCAATTACTCTATGGTTTCAGCTGGGGCCCTGGTGGGATGCGATGGGCTGATTCTCTCCTCAGGTTTCGCATCCATCTGAAAAAGAGAAGCAGATTCTCTAATGGAGAGTGAAGTCAGCACTGGATAAATGGGGTAACAATTATTAGTTTAGAGAGAATTTAATAGGTGTAGGCCCTCTTGTAGCCCAAGATCGGTGTGAGCTTGATATTGGAGAGCAAACTCATTTTTTGGATAAGATTCTGACTTGTTTCCCAGTTCCAGCTATGAGTTCCATTCCACTGAGCAATCTCTTAGCCAAATCAAGAGCAGTTGGTTACAACCATGGCTATGTTCCACTATTGCTCTTGGGTGAGCATCACGTCAGGTTGTTTGCTGTTGAGAAGCTTAGACCACAAATTGCTTGGACAGATGTTGCTATTTTCCCTCAGTTGCTCAGGTAGCACCTTCTGGCCCTAGACAAGCTAATTTTCTAGTCACTTATCAAAGGGTGTTTGAGTTGTTTTAAGTGTGTTCTCATTACAAATCAAAGTACTAATAGCAGTTTTAATTTTTCCAGGTAAATTCTCAAAAGTTCCTACTACACTTGATTTGATAAGTAACTTCTAGGTGGTTTTGCAAAGATCATGGAACATTTCATATTTAAACTAATGCATAATTCCCTAAAGGAAGATATTGAACATTATTTTTTTTTTTACTTTTATATGTATAGATCCTCTTTGGTGAAATGAATATACTCAAATTATATACAGTTGTGTTTTAAAAGTGGACTTTTTTTTTTGCTTGGTACTGAGCTTAAGGAGTCTGAAGCTTCAAATCCTTTGCTGGATATATGATTTTCACATGTGATTCTGAGGGAAAAATACATGTCAAGTCTTGATTTTCCTACCAGTGTATTTCATAGTCAGATATTTTAACAACATCAAATTTACCCATAATTTCATTTATAAATTATGATTTTGGGTTCAGGTCTAAAAATTGTCCACTGAATTCCAGGTTACTCCCAAGATCTCCCATTTTTAATTGTTTTTGTTTTTTATTTATTCATTTTCATGCAGAAAGGGACAGATCCAGAGTGAACATGGGCACTCCAGGGACTCTCATGACTGCAGACAATCTCCAGACACATGCGCCACCCTGTGCATCTGGCTTCACTGGGTACCTGGCTTTGTAAGAAAGTGCTTTTAACTGCTAAATCATCTCCCCAGCCCTCTTTTTTCCTTTTGTTACTAGAGATTGAACCTAGGGCATCTCACATGCTAGGCAAGTGCTCTACCACTGAGCTGTCTCTCTAGCCCTTTCTGTTTTTTTTTTTTTCTAAGTGTATACTTTTATATATTTAGGCCTATGAAATCATTTAAAATAACTTTATAATATATGTTGGCTAGGGAAAATTTTACTTTCTTCCTTTTAGAAGTCAAAGTGTTTTAAACTCATTTGTTGGTTATATTATACTTTCTCTTTTGAATTATGTTTAATTTAACTATGTTGTCAAAAATTAGTGGGGTGTGTTAGTATGAATATAGTTCTACATCATTTGTGCAGTTGTTTATTTGTTTATCCCTCTGTGAATATCATATTGACTTGATTAATGTAAGTGTACAATTGGGTAATATAATTCTAACATATTTTTCTAAACTTGTTTTTCTATATAATTAGTGAATTTAGCTTGTGTATATCTGCAGCTGCTATGTTCATAGCAAAGATATTAAATAAATGGACAGGTAAATTTGAACAAAACTGACATTGTTACTTGTTAGTACTTTTATTTCATTGCATTGGTGTTTTTCCTCTATTTAAAATTTGGATTTCTTCCATTTGTGTTATATCATTTCTAGCTTATAGATTCAGTACATACTTTATTGGCTGTGATATAATAATTTAGTTTTTAGATGCTGTAAGTGGTAACTTTTAATTTTGATTTCCCATTGTTATTAAACTTATCAAATAACCTTTGAGTTGGAAGATTTGGAGGGGCTGCTTTCATCCTTCCCTGCCACAGATTTCTTTTTCTTTTCTAAGACAGGCCTTGCTAAGGTAGCTATCTCAAGCCTCTAACTCAGAGAAAGCTCTTGCCTCAACTTTTGGGGTTCCATTTAAATAATCATATTACGTGTGAATAAGAAAATTTTCTGTTTCTAATATATGGGGTTTTCCTTTCTTTTTCCTGTAATATTGCACTAGCTAGTGCTTCTACTTACTATGTCAGTGTGGAGTGGTGAGAGATGACTTACTATTCTTCCTAATCTTAATGGAAAAGCATCGATCCTCTTGTCATAGTGTCTACTATTAGGTAGAACCTTTATGTATATGCTCTTTATCAACTTGACAGTGACTCTTGCAATACTAATATACTCTAAAAAGTAAAATGAATAAATTTCCAAATTTATCAATATTTTTTTCTGTTTCTTTTCAATGTAATCACATACCTGTCCTATCTTCTGTTACTATGATAGGTTATATTGTTTTCTTTTAAATATTTAGCAGGCCTCACATTACCTAGAATAATCACTTTTTCATGGCTTATTATCTTTTCACATATTCCTGGATTTGGTTTGCTAATATTTTGTCAAAGAAGGATATTGTTTCATCATTTCCCTTTATTGTGTATTTATCTTTTTAAGTATATTAGCATCATTATTGAGTTGAGAAGTGTTCATGCCCCTTCTATTTTTTGGAAGGGTTTTATTGTATTCTGTCATTTCCTCTTCCAGTGCTCAATAGAATTTGCCAGAGAAACCATGTGAGTCAGGAGGATTTGTTCTCAGGTTTTTAGCAATAAACTCCATTTCAAAATAGTCAAATGATTGCTGCTGAGTAGCTTAGACCATGAGTTGCTTAGACAGTTGTTGGTCATTTTCCCCCAGTCACTCGTACAGCACCCTCTGGCACTAGACAAGCTAACTGTCTGGGGACTGACAATCTTCCAAATTCCAGCCAGGTCACTCAATGTTCTGTCCTAACAGCATATGGTGTCTTCAGCAGTAGGGTCTTATAATTAACCTTTGGTGAGTCATCAAGTACTTTGACAGAAATCTGTCTTCTTTTGGGAAACCTTGTAGGTCTCTCTGATCAACAGCTCACTGTGGATGTTAGCCACATACTGGTATCGGGAGTTACAGGTCAGTGCCAAGGGAAAAGAAGGAAGAAGAATATAGGTACTATGAAAGAGAAAGAGAGAAGAGAAAGAAGAGGGAGAGAGAGAGAAACAGGAGAATATTGAGTTTACTTTTCATCATACCCTCTCCAGGCCCCAGTGATTCAGGTGTTCTTTCTAAGCACCTGATGCAGGTTTGACCTTTTATTATGTCTTTCAGGATATAGGATTTTATGGTACCATTTCCATTTGGGTCCAGTTATTTTGCACCCCCCTTGCCCTGCCCTCCTGCCCCACCATTGCTATTGTCCAGTCCTCAAGACGTTTATTAGGTGTGTCAGCATCTCGGGCAAATTCAAGTTAGGAGTCACAGATGAGTGAGACCACATGACACTTATCTTTCTTTGATTGGGTGAGTTCACTGAGAATGATCTGTTCCAAGTTTGACCATTTTTCTTCAAATTTCTTTGTGTCATTTTTCCTTACTGCTGTGTTCAATTCCATTGTGTAGATATACCACAACTTGGTTATATCCATTCATCTAATGATGGACATCTGGTTTGATTCCAGCTCTTAGCTATTATGAGTTGAGCAGCTATAAACATGGTTGAGTAAATATCTTTGAAGTGATGCTTGAAGCTTTTAGGGTAAATTTAGCCCAGTAAGGGGATAACTGGGTCTGTTGGTACCTCTATAGTAATGGGCTAGGAGTGAGAAGAGAAAGCCCAGCTAAGAGAATTCACATGTAAAACTTGAAATGAGGCAATTTGGGGCCTTGAAAAACCTGAAGGCACTCAGTGGGAGGTAATTTTAAAGTAAGCTGGCTGTTGGATTGGGGAGAGTGTGGAAGTGATGAGCAGAGCCTGGACCTTCATGCGATGTGCCTCACCCTTGAGAGACTCTAATGCAAAAAGCTACTCTTAGCAGTTACTTTGCAGTCACATGTCAACCACAGACAATCTCTACCTGCAGTGGAGATGGAATGCATCCTCCACTCTTATCCCAATGTAGGCAAACACAGCGCACAGACTAGGTATGCTTTAGATAAAGTCTGCAGGGAATTTTGAGAAATAAGAGTGATACTCTTGACAATTATGCTAGCACTCTTTGCTCTGGCTTGGGGGTGTCAGCATATTTTGATTAGGTTCTCATATTACAATTTGGAAAATTCTAAGGGATTATTTGTCGCATATGGATTAAATGAATGAAAAATTTGGATGGTTTGGAACAATCGGTACCAGTGAGACACTGAAGGAGGGAGGGAGGGAGGGAAGAAAGGACTTGGGTTTATTTCAGAGAGAGAGCGGAGAGAAAGAGAGAGAGAGAATGGGCACATCAGGGACTCCTCCAGATGTATGCACCACTTTGTGCATCTGGCTTTACATGGGTACTGGAACATTAAACTCAGGCCATCAGACATAGCAAGCAAGTGCTTTTAACCACTGAACCATCACTCAAGCCCCACATTCTAGGAGTTTTGAGTCACATCCAGAATGAGTGGATACCCCAACATTCAATTTAAATAACAATATGACAAAGGATTATTCAGTGAAATTTTGGGAGGTTTTTTCCTAGGTTTTAAAAAAATTTTTATTTTTTATTTATTTGTTTATTTATTTATTTATTTATTTATTGGTTTTTCAAGGTAGGGTCTCACTCTGGCCCAGGCTGACCTGGAATACAATGTAGTCTCAGGGTGGCCTTGAACTCACGGCAATCCTCCTACCTGTGCCTCCTGAGTGCTAGGATTAAAGGTGTGCATCACCATGCCCAGCCCTAGGGTTTATTTTTATTTTTTGCTAATTTGGTATCTGCTGACCCACATCACTATAAAGGGAAATTACTTCAATTAAAATGTTAAGAAAATGAAAAACAGCATAAAGTATAGTATGAATAGGAGTCAAAGAAATCATAGCAATAACTGTCATTCTTTAAAGTTTTAATGCACATCAGTCAGTAAGCATCATGTAAAAAGTATCCATTTCAATGACCCTGGGATACAGAGTCCGTTAGATTCATTTCCCTGAAGAATTAAGTCTCATTTACGTTGATAATGTTCATAATTCACAGGTGGTCTGTGAGAGGGCTGAGACTCCTGGCCTGAATTCTTCTAACAGCCCATACTTCCCCTTTTCTCCCAGCCCGAGGAAGATCTTGTTTCTGTGAAGGCATATCTCTTCTCACTGCACACAATCTATTAGATCAAAGTATGAACAGCAAACCTTATGAGGGCAGCTGAAAGGGAAGAACTGTTTTGGGGGCTCATTTGGCTAGGTCCTCGTTCCCTCAGCCCTGGCAACCCTTGAGAGATGGTTCTGCCCTGGAACCAGCACTCATTTCTAGTCGTAGCCATTTTCCACAACACAGCACCCTTCCTCTATATATCTATCCCCCATTATGACCTCCTGTGCACACACTGGCACTGCCCTGCAGGCCTGCTCTTCACAGCCTCGTCCTCTGGAGTCTGCACCTGGCCCACTCTTCCCAGAGGAGAGCTCAGATTTCCCTGCCTTCTTCCTGATGTAGAAGCCTTCAAGTCCCTGGAGGCCCTGCCCCTCATCATGGAACCCCTGTGACACTCAAAATAGCCCTGTCAACATTAAATATTTCACTTTAGGCAGTGAGGTGTATGGTCTTGTTAGATCCTCTAGTTCCTTTCACCACACTCTCTGTTTTCAAGCCTGTTGGTGAGTATAATCTTGTTTGGCACAAAATAATCTATTGGTTCTTGGTTTATAACCCTAAAGTTAGAGTAGGTTTTGGAAACCATCATGACCTTTGAAGTCACATTCTTTAAATTTTTTTTTTTTTTTTTTTTTTTTTTTGGTTTTTCGAGGGAGGGCGTCACTCTAGCTCAGGCTGACCTGTAATTCACTATTCTGGGTGTCCTCAAACTCACGGTGATCCTCTTACCTCGGCCTCCCAAGTGCTGGGATTAAAGGCGTGTGCCACCACGCCCGGCTCCTAAAAAAATTATTTATTCACAAGGAAGGAGAAAGAGTGAGCAAGACAGAGATGCGGGGGGAGAGAATGGGCATGCACCAGGACTTCTTGCTATTGCAAATGAACTCCAGATGCATGAGCAAACTTGTGCACCTGGCTTCATGTTGGTACTGGGCAATTGAATCCAGGCTGGCAGGCTTTGCATGTAAACACCTTAACTGCTGAGCCATCTCTCCAGCCTTGAAGTCACATGCTAAGGGGATTGATTAACTGAGCACATAATGCCAATGAATAAGAGTACATGGATGGTCAAATAACAAATTTTACCCAGAAAGTAGTCAATAGGAGGGCCATCTTACTACTATGGAAGGACACATCTGCTTAGGCTGAATCACTCAAAGTACAGGAGTCCTTCTAGGAGAGAAAAATAGTTCTATGGCAGATATACTATATGTGATAAGGAAATAAATAATTCAACTGTCTGCAGATAGCCTTTTGATTCTCTGTTCACCCAGAGGACAGTTTCGTTTTATGTAATAGTGCAGATGTTCATGTTGCTCTAAAATTCTTAATACGGGATGAACATAATTTCTTCAATACACCTCCCTCCCAAATCCATGCCTTTATGGAGAAGTAACCACTATTAATGGTATGTTCTTTGAAAAAAATCTAGAATTTTCCTTCTATTGATGCACTATAAAATGTCCATTGTGAGATTTGTTTTTCCAGAGAGCATCTCATTCAAAATAGCCCAGGCTGGCCTGGAGCTCACCATATCCCGAGTGACCTTGAACTTGCATCAATTTTCCTCTGCCTCAGCCTACTTTGAAGTTTGCAAATACATAGGTAACAGTGTATGAAGCATTCTTTGTCTTGTCACAGTAAAACAAATGCAGGATTTTCAGGACAACACATTCAGATTCACTTGGAATCAAAGTATGTATGTGCTGCCATTAAGGTAACTAGTCTCAGCCGGGCGTGGTGGTGCACACCTTTAATCCCAGCAGTTGGGAGGCAGAGGTAGGAGAATCGCCATGAGTTCAAGGCCACCCTGAGATGACATAGTGACTTTCAGGTCAGCCTGAGCTAGAGTGAGACCCTACCTTGAAAAAACAAAAGAAAAATAATTAATTAACTTAAAAAAGGTAACTGGTCTCTTCTCATTGGGCATATGCATTATTTCCCATATATTTCTATAATGAATAGAACTAAGGTCAGTATCAGTGAACATGAATTCTTGCTCAAGTATGAATTTTTAAAATATTTTATTTTACTTATTTATTTATTTGAGAGAGGGAGAAAGAGGCAGATTGAGAAAAAAGAGAGAATGGGCACACCAAGGCCTCTAGCCACTGCAAATGAACTCCAGATGCATGTGTCCCCTTGTGCATCTGGCTTACATGGGTCCTGGGGAACTGAACCAGGGTCCTTAGGCTTCACAGGCAAACACCTTAACTGCTAAGCCATTTCACCAGTCCTCAAATATGAAATTTTATAGGAAAAAGATAAAGTGTGAATTGTTTTATAGGGAAGCGTGTGATGATTTTATTTATTCATGTTTCTGTTGTTTCAAATAAAGTTGTACTTCATATTCTTACAGGCTAATAACTGTGAGTAATATACAACTTCAGACATTTTATCAACCTTTTAAATTTTGGCCGAATTATGGATGCAAATATATTGTCTCACTGTTACTTTAATTTTCTTATTTTGTAAGTAGGATGAGCAGAAAATTAACTTATTCCCCCATTTTAGAAAGTAATGCTTTTAGTACCAGACTATCTTTGGGCATTATTTAAAATAAGAAATGAAAAAAGATATTTCCTTTTATTTGAGAAGGAAAGATTAAGTCAGAGTAATCAGATGCCAGGGAATTGATTGTTACAGGACACCCTTGGCTATTTTGGAATCATGAGATGTTATCTACAAATCCAGAGAGCATAGATGTATAGAGGCCTGCATCAATGACACATTCTGTGGATGTTAATACTTCAGACAGTTTTTCTAACTCTGCCCTTCCCTAGAAATGCAATCTCTGAGTTGAAGATGGACAAGCAAGGGTCAGGAATGAACTGCTAGCTAATTATCATATATACAAGGAGAGAGGGGGCGGGGAGAGATAATAGGTTTGCCTTAGCTTCCTGCTTCTGTAAATGAACTCCAGATGCATGCACCATTTTGTGCTTCTGGCTTTATGTGGGTGCTGAGGAATTAATCCTGGCCAATCAGGCTTGGTAAGCAGGAACCTTTAACCACTGATCCATCTCTCCAGCCCCATCTTGTTTTTTAAGACTTTCTTGTCCGATATTTCCACCTAGATACACACATGGGCCCACATTGTTTTCCTACCCACTCATAGATACATTTTATTTTTTTTTAGTATAGGCCTGGTGACCTTCTCATTACCCCAAATTGGTAATTTAATCCAAATTAGTAATTTATGCAAGGTTTTCCTTCCTGCTGATCCTAATCCCTGACTCTGTGTCTTTTATACTCTTTAAACAGTCCCATGGGATAGAGACTGCTGCCACTCATTTTTACGTGGTAGTCCGTGACTATTTAGGACAATGACTTTTCATGTCTATATTTCTATCATTTGACAATATCAGTTCACATTCATCAGTGCAATCTATCTATTTTCTCTTGTTGCCTCTGCTTCAAGGAGTAAGGAGGAATAGCTTGTGTCTAGGGTTTATAGCACCAGAACTATTTATGCTACATTCAACTGGGAATGAATACTGTTTTCCTAAATGCTTGTTATGTGTGGGCTCATCTGGGCCTTGAATACTAGGGCCTTGGCTTCTTTGTTCCAGTGCTCGGTATTGAATCCAGAGTCTTGTTTGTGCTAGGTGAATGCTGTGTCACTGAGCCACATCACAAGATCTGTGAGTCTTGGATACCAAAGGGAAAAAGATGGCTGTTGCCTTTGGAACTTAGTATAATCAGAAACATACAACAAACGAGAATGACCTTCCAGTTACTATTGTAGTATGATTTGTTTGCATGTATTTTCAACCATTCACTGCTAATACTTTTGAATTAAACAGTAAAACATCTTTTAAAGACATTTGGATATTAAGGAAAAATCTTTTATGTTTTCTTGTGTACTTACTATATTTAGTATTCTTTATTTCTTTGTGTAGATACAGATTTCCAACTAGCATAATCTTCTTTTTACTGAAGGGAGTTTCTTTATCTTTCTTTGACTTCACATCTACTGGTGGATTATCTCAGATTTTGTATTTTAGGAACTAAAACCGTAGTTTTCCCTTGCTTAGGAAAGACTTCTTACTCAGTGTAAAGTTGTTGTAAATTGACTTTTTCTTTTCAGGAGTATCAAAGTGTTTCTCTGTTCTAATTGTGTTTCTCCAAGAATTTTTCTCTCATCATTTTTGATCCTTTCCAGGTAGTCTGCTTTTCTCTAGCTAGGCATAGGATTAACTTTATGAGAAACTTCCAGAACAATTTCCAAAGTTTTTACAAGATTATTTATGCAAAGTATCAATGTTTTGGTTTCTTTACATCTTCACCAACATTTAAGTCATCACTATTTTAAATTTGCATAATTCTCATGGGTGGTCTTTTTCTTATTGCAGTTTTAATCAGATATTCCTAATATGATTAAATAATTTCTGAAGAGTTCCTAGGCCATTTATTTATCTTTACTTGAGAAGTGTATTCCATTTTTAGCCATTTTAATTTCATTTTTAATTTATTAAAAACGTTGGTTATATAACAGCAGCATCATGAATCATTATTATACCGAGCAGTATATATATACATATGTATGCATATATTTACATCTATCTATATAATGCTAAACATTAATATACAATATACAATGCTAAACGTTACTTGTTACAGAGCACAGTGCAGAAAGAATTTTAAAATATATATGATATATACATTAGCTAGGCATGGTGGTACTCACCTTATACTCGAGAAGCTGAGGCAGAAAGGTCAACAGAGCCCAGGAACAGTTTTAAGTAAGCTTGAAAAGTCTAGTGAGAAGAATATCACATATATAGATATAAATATATAGATGCATTTACATAGATAGATAGATGTAGTTACCAAATCTTGAAATAGTTTTAAAATCAGTCTCAAATGCAGCTGGGTTTTCCAGTACTCAAAGGATGAACTTCACTGTTAATTGCTAATTAATTTTGTTGTCCAGTAAAGAAACAGTTTGGATAATGTTTTGATTCTATTTTTGGCTAATGATTTAGTCATACAGGTAAATATACTGATGGATCATCTATCTATTAAGCTAAAGCAATATTAGCAAATGTCAATCTGTTATAGATTACACCAAATTTTAAGCACAAACTTACTTTTTCATAATTTGAATAATTGTGAATGTGCCTTAAGAGATTCATGTTTCCTAGCTAAATTCATATTATAATCCCTAGTGCAGTTTCACTTACTTGTGTTCAATAACTTTATAACAAAACACCTTGCTGTCTGTCATCTGGAGAGAGTCTGAAGGGATACACATAACCTGTATTCTACTGTAGTCATCAAGGTTGCATCTTAATTTTACATATACCCATTCTTGTTTCAACCAAGCATTTTGTTGTAATTAACTGATTCTTCTCATCCACATTCACTCATTGAGATAAGTTCAAACTTGATATTAAATTTTATTTTTCTAACAAAGGTTATATCCCCTCTCCCCTGTCCCATTTTCCCTGAAGGCTCTCCCCAGTGGGGTTGTTGGTATTCACTATTGGGTAATTAAGGTCTCAGTCTCTGTGGCTCTTAATAATCTTTCTGCCCTCTCTTCCACAATGGTCCCAGAGCCTTGGTGGGGTCTTTTAGCAGTCTAGTTTAGCGCTGAGTTTTCTGTAGCTTCTTGGTTTCTGATTTGATGTGTTTTGATTGACTACAATGCCTGCCACTGTTCCTCTGTAGCTGGTTGACAGACTAGCAGTGGGAACAATATTTGTGTTATTGATTCCTATGCAATTTCTCATGGGCTCTGGCAGAAGTGGCAGAGGTGACCCAACTTATGGTAGGCAGTTGGGTACTTTTTTTTTGTATTTATGGATCTTGGGTCTCCTCAGTTTTCTCTGCTATCTGTAAAATGAAACAGATTCTCCAGCCAAGGGTGAGAATAGCTTGGATTAAAGTGTATATGCTTAGTTAGAGATTGCTTTTGGTATGTAAGCACAGCACACTCTTCTAATCCAGAGAGCAGTGGAGGCTTCTCTCTGGAGTCCATGACTTTCTTATCCATGGACTTCTGATGTGGTTTCCAGTGCCAAATATAAGTTCTCTCCTACTGAGCCAGCCTCAGGTCCAATCGGAGAATAGTTGGTTACCTGCAAAGGTTGTGTGCCATTATTGCACAAGTATGCACTTTCCTGAGATGGTGGGACTAGAAGCCCACACACTAAGCCAGGTTTAACTCTTTAAATTACATACTTGATAAGCACTTTTTTAAATTGTAGTTCTTCATTGTTTTAGTCATGTTCAATAACTTACTAACTTAGTTTAAAAAAATCTTTGACTATACTCACTTCATCAAGATATTCTCCTGTGTTGTACTGAATGAGCTTTAATTTTAGCTATTTAGTTTAGGTCTTTGATCTAATACAAATTAAGTTTTCATATTGAGTTATGTGTAGTCAAAAGTACATTTTCATCAAGTTGTTGGAACACCATGTGTTGGAAAGATTTTTTTTCTTCCCTATTATGTTTATTTGCTATACATAAAAAGGTTATAAATTTGATTCTATTTCTGAGGTTTTTGCTATTTTTACTAATATACTTGCCTATTTTGAGGATGAACACTCATTTATCATGTCTTTATTCTAACTATGGATCAAAGGGTATAAGCACGCTAACTTTATTTTCCTTTTCAAGTCTCTTTGGCTAATATATTTTCTTTTCCATAAAATTATTAACTTCTATTCAAAGTTCCAGATACAATTTTGATAATTATTTTGAATCTATGGAATTTTCTTCTTCATTTTGTCGTTTTAATTTCTTAGCATTTTCCTTTGAAGGCATTCATAATAGATGTTTGAATGTTGGTTGATTTTGACATTTTCCTTAAAAGTTCAGATAATCCTTTAATTAATTTGTACATATGCTTCTTTTTAGCCTGCTTTAGTCTTTGCTATGCATGCTTCTTGGTAACCATTACTCCAGGCCTATATTACCTCTTTCCTGTGACTTAGATGTTTCTGAGACCTGACTCACTTATCTTTTAGTATTCAAAGAGTCTCTCTCCTCTATCAGTAATATCCAAGCCATGTTTTTCTCCCCACTACTCGGTTCACTGATCTCCTTGGAGTTGCTCTTTGTCCAGCCTCATGGAATTAATTATTAAGCTTTATATGAATAAATGAATGCTTTGTAAATAACCAAAGGAGATGTTTGTACAGATTTCTGATGCATTAAAAACGCATATAAATTTTCTCTCCAGAAATGTGCCCTGTAAATTCCAGGACTCTTAATATTTCCAAATTCTGGTCATTGTGTTCTCAGTTCAATAAGTTCTGGCTTTTCCTTAACTATTGCTGGTAGAGAGCAGTCCCAGGTGATTTGGAAACTTTCTTGCTTGGTTTCTTTTAGAGAGTACAACATATATAATTATATATATATAGCCATATATAATAATTGTATATTATAGCCTTTTAGAGATTATCATTCTGTGCTGTTTTCCAGTGTATTAAATAAAGTTACTTCGTGTAGCTTGCCCAATTTTACTGTTGTTTTCTACAACCAGAAGTAGATGTCCTAATTTTTTTTTCTATAATGACACATATTAAAAGATTTTATACTGCTTTTAGACTTACAGGAAAGTTAAAAAAAAAAAAAACATAGTTTCCATCTATTCACTCAGATTCACTCAGATGCCTCCAATGTTAAATTTAAGAAATCTTAGTGCAGTTATCATAATTGGAAAGTCATTATTATAATAATGTGCATTAACCAAATTGCCTGTCTTATTCTGACTTCAACATTTCCTCATTGATGTCTCTTTTTAAGGATCCCTGTAAGAATCACCCAGATGTTGTTTCTGTTCTGGACTCCTACAATCTTCCTCAGACCTTTAGGTTTCTCATGACTCAGACAGCCCTGAATATTTTTATTATTGATAAGTTATTTGCTGAATGTCTATCAACTTGTGCCTGATTCATACTTTTTACTATTAGACTCAGCTTCTACCACCTTGAAAATAAAACTGGACTCATAGTGCTGGGTCCTTCCCAGCACTCCGTTATCACAGGGCACAAAATGTAAATATCACATATTACTAGTGACATTGACCTTGATCAGAATGGTCTCTGCTGGCCATTTTAAATATGGTGATTTCTCTTGTAGCAAATGCCCATTTTAAGAAGATATTTTGGCATTGTGTACATATCATCTGTCCTCCAATTCCTGCCACATATTCTAGGACTCATTAATGGATTATTACATAGCAGTCACTACTATTATTCAGGTAATGATGAGTTCTATCTTACTCCTTATTAAAACACTTATTAATTCTAATTCAACTACAACCAGGAACTTCTGCAACTACTACATTTATTTAATCATTTTATTTATATTATGATTAGGTCATGTGAGGGCCCTTGCTACTCCTGTGGGTTGGTGGCTACTGATGTCCCAGGCACAGGAGGAGCTGAGAGGAGCAGGATCTTGAAGCGGGTGAGTGTGGGGGGCAATGAAGCTGTCTGATGGATAGTGCTCGTTTATTCAAAAGGGGAGTGGGTTTATAAACATTTGAAAAAGGTTGAGAAGGCACATACAGATCATAAGGTGATTGGATACATAGGTTCATGGGTCGCTATCTAATTGGCTGGTGTTGGAAAGGCAGAAGTTGTGAAGGAGAAGTTGCCAGGGAGCTAGCAGAAGTGGCAGAAAAAGCTACTGTGACTTGAGTCACATATTGGATGGCTGCAGCTGCAGGGAGACTGTTTACTACCATATAATGGTCTCTTGGGCAGCTGGCCACAAGGTCACAGGACTGTGAGGAAAGTGGAACCTTAGGGCTATCAGAATGTTCAGGTGCTCTGGGAGACGGGGAGTGGCCCATCAATCCTGTTTCCATAGGAGCCTCTAGCAAGGGTGAAGCACACCAAGACCTCACAAGGAGGGAGTGGCAAGCCCCAGCGCCAGAGTGGGTTACCAAAGATAAGGCCTGCTGCAACCTCCATAACCCAAGCCATGTTCAACAGCCCAGGCCAACTTCCTCACAGTTCCAGCCCGTGCTTAGCAATGCCCGACAGTCATAAACATTATTTTATATTCATTATCTAACACTGCAATTATTTGTTACTCAAAGCTTTGACACTGGGCAGTCTTTCAGGTTGGTTTCTGTTATTTTTCCTGGTTCCACAAAAGTTTTCCTTACAACTGCCTTGGTATGAACCATCTTTCAAAATATCCCTGGTTCCTTTTACAGAGGAAATATTAGCTATCAGTGATCATTTAAATGTGCCAAAATATGTACCCAGTATTCAAGTTAGCAAACTTTTGTACATGCATGATCCATAGTGGTGACTGATACACCTCCCACAAGACCAACACAGTCCTAAGCCCAACAACATTTTGACATGCAGGATGGAAGAGAAAAAAAGGAACAAGACAACAAAATAGAGGAAAGACTATCTTGGAAAATGAGGATGTTCATGGGATGGGGACAGGGGAGAATGAACAAAAATGGATAACGGGATGAGAATAAGATTGAATTACTGTATATACATACAATACCGTTCTCAATTAAAAAAATAAAATAAATAAAATCCAGAAGCAAAAACAACAACAACAACAACAACAACAAAAATCATAGACCATAGAAGAAGAAAGGAAAGGCAGCCTATGTCTTTTGCATTTCAATGTTTTTTTTTATTATTCAGATGAATGCCTCATATGTATTCATTTTTTTTTCTGTGTATTAATTCACATTTAGCAGTTACAATGCTTCAAGCTGCCACACATACCAGGACTGATTCTGATCATAGAAACTTGGTTTCATTCTTGAAAAAAAAAAAAGGAATTTAATGGCTCTCTAGCTTATTGAAACTAGCCGAGAAACTACTATTTGTCATGGATGTTGACGATGGACCCTTTACTGGTTATATCTCTTTTATTATTGTTGCCAAGTAACTGAAAAACTCATGCAGTATTGCTGAGGATAAGACATTTCCCTATTAAGGAGAAAATGGTGGTAACCTGCTGTGTGAACAATAGGGAAACTACCCCTCTCATTCTCGGCACAAATACTTCATCGCTAGGGGTGCAACCTTACCAAAAATAAATCTTTGTAATTTTCCTGTAAAATATTCTATTCCTGTTCTTTGACATGAAACTTTTAGAGATTTCAAGGGAAAATAATAATAATAATATGATAACATACAGGAAAATGGAAATAGAACTCACAAAATATATACTACCCATCTGTCTTTACCAGTTTATATGCAAAGGTTCTACATTGGGAGACAAAGCAGGAGTGATCTCCATCATAGGACATTTGACCCTACTTAATTGCCTCTGAAGAAACCTCTGCCCATTGTGTTGCAGAAAGAACATATGATTACCGTGAGAAGCGGATTGAACATTCTTCTTTTAGTTCTCTATCCGCTCAAGATATAATTTTAAATATTTGTTTCATGAATGCTAAAGAAACATCCTGTTGTAAAATAACATCATTAGCTCAACTCTATGAAAAATATTCTTTAAATATGTAATTTAGGGATTGAAAGATGGTGTAACATTTAAAGCTGCTTGCTTGCAAAGCCCAATCACAGCTTGTGGAAGGAAAGGGTTTATTTCAGTTAACATTTTAAAAACATTTTTAAAATATTTATTTATTTATTTGAGAGAGAGAAAGAGGAGAGAGAGAGAGAGAGAGAATATGAATGTGCCAGGACCTCCAGCCACTGCAAATGAACTCCAGATGCATGTGCCCCCTTGTGCATCTGGCTTATGTGGGTCCTGGAGAGTCAAACAGGGATCCTTTGGCTTTGCAGGCAAATGCCTTCACTGCTAAGCCATCTCTTCAGCCTCTCAGTTAACAGTTTTAAAGGGAAGTTTCATTATGATGGGGAAACCATAGCAAGAGCAGAAAGTTGGCCTTTACACTTCCACAGCAGCAGGGAGGAAGTAGTGAGAGTGAATTGAGCTAGTACTGGCAAGTAGAGCACAGGACCACCCCACTGACACACCTCCTCCAACAAGGCTCTATTTCCTAAAGGCTCTATCATCTAGGGATTAAATACAAGGTTTAAGCACAAAAACATGAGCTATGGGGGACATTTTACATTCAAATCACCACAAGGCCTGAGGTCCAAATACCAATAATACACACACACACACACACACACACACACACACGAGAGAGAGAGAGAAAGGGAGAGAGAAAAATAGTACATATCAGAGTATATTCATTTATAACCAAACATTTATTGATATCCATAATAAAAAAATCAACTTTTGGGCTGGAGAGATGGCTTAGTGTTAAGGTGCCTGCCTGCTAAGCCTAAGAATGCAAGTTCCAATCTCCAGGTTCCATGTTTAGCCATATGCAAAGTGACACAATGGTGTAATGCCACACGTGCCCACAAGGGGGTGCATGCATCTGGAGTTCGTTCACAGTGGCTGAGAGGCTGCTGGTACGCCCATTCTCTCTCTCTCTGCCTCTCCCTCTCTCTCTGTCTCTTTCTGTGTCTCTCTCCAAAAAAAATCAACTTTTCTAATATTTTAACAGATTTTGGGCTTTAAGTTTTTGATATGCTAATAACTTACATGTGGTTTTCATTTTGTTAATTTATCTTTAGATAATTGTGCAAATGTGTGATGCAGTATGTCACAGTGTAGCCTAAACCATTTTTATAGGTAGAATGAATGCAAAGTATTTCCCCTCCCTCAGGGTCGTTAAATGTGTACACTTACATAAATCAAATATACATATATACAAGATGAGTATATTTGAAAATTTCATACCTCAATTGTTCTAAAGCAAAATAAATCATTAAGGCTATTAACAAAACATATTCCAGTTACAGACACACTTGAATGAGGTACCACTTACTTCGAGATTGGCTTTTCTTCAATAAAAGAATATCTACTAAGTTTATTTAAAGTTCAGTAAGTAATATGTGATAATATAGTAGGCTTCATTTTACACTGTATTTTGTTACTAAATAAACGATCATCTAGGGATTCATATCACTCAGTCTGAGAATCTGGTAGAGTTTATGCAATGTTTTAGTTTGTATGCATATGTTATGTATTGAAGAGGACTTAGTCATCTATTGCTCAGTATGGTGATTATAGTTAACAATAATATAAATTTCAAACTTATTTAAAGAGATTTCAAATGTTCTCACTACAAAAATTAAGTAGGTGAGATGCTGGATTATATTTATTAACCTAATTTCATCATTCCACAATCCACATATATCAAGAAATCCCAATGTGCTACATGAACAACCAATTAGTTCATGTGTTAATAAAATAAATTTAAGAAGTAATGATAACCATGAACAATAAAAAATAAAATAATTGAAAATAAAATGGTTAAACTGCTAAAAATAAGTAGTAATCCCAAAAGCATTGACAATTTTTTTACTAGTATCTATGATACTAATGGTCTCAAGTTAAATTCTAAGATTTATTAATCATGTTTTGTTCTAAGCAGAATTTGACTCACTTGTATAAAAACAGAACATAAGCCGGGCATGGTGGCACACGTCTTTAATCCCAGCACTTGGGAGGCAGAAGTAGGAGGATCGCTGAGAGTTCAATGCCACCCTGAGACTACATAGTTAATTCCAGATCAGCCTGGACCAGAGTGAAACCCTACCTCGCAAAACCAAAAAAAAAAAAAAAAAAAAAAAAAAAAAATAGGATGTCAGATTAAAATCCTTTCACTGAGCCTTAAATTCATTTCTGAAAAATATACATCAGATATTATCATTACATCAGAGTATGAATAGATACAGCATGTAAATTATGTAAAGATATTTTTGTTTTTGTTTTTCAAGGTAGGGTCTCATTCTAGCCCAGGCTGACTTGGAATTCACTCTGTATTCTCAGGGTGGCCTCAAACTCATGACAATCCTCCTACCTCTGCCTCCCAAGGCAGAGGCATTTTGTTTGTTTTTTCAAGGTAGGGTCTCACTCCAGCTCCAGGGTGATCTGGGACTCCCTCTGTAATCACAGGCAGGCCTCATACTCACAGAGATACTCCTATGTCTGTCTCCCTAGTGCTAGGACTAAAGGCGCATGCCACCCTGCCTGGCTGGTAAAGATATTTTTAATGCCTTATAGCATTTGAAATGTTTTAACTGACATGTAAGTGGTTAAAAATGAATTGTAGATGGCATAAGGCTAGAAACCACTACACATGCATTTAGCACATCTATTTAAGAACTTTTGGCAATTAAAAGATAACTCAGACTGAACTAAATAATAATTTTATCTGTCAATATAACTAACACTGAATCTTAGCTAGGCCTCATTTTTGACATATGCCATTAACTTTGTTCAATTCCTTGAAATTATCTTGACGTAATCCACATCCCTTCTCCCTATGTAATCTGGCAACAGTGTCTTGCCTTAATCCATGTCCTTTCCCCATTTAATCTGGTAGCCATATGGCTGCAGCATTTCTGCCCCTTAAGAACTTGTAACAGTTTGCATAGGATACAATAAGTGAAATCCAGTATGATGATATACAGTGATAAAAATTGCCTACCAACCCAGCACTTGGGAGGCAGAGGTAGGAGGATCGCCATGAGTTCGAGGCCACCCTGAGACTACATAGTTAATTCCAGGTCAGCCTAGACCAGAGTGAAACCCTACTTCGAAAAACAAAAACAAAAACAAAAATGCCTACCAAAAGAGAGTTATTTTATAGTCCAATACTTCAAGAAACCTTTATTCACATTCCTCCCATCATGTGTTTATGCCATTTGCCTAGTTTTTATGTCCAGCATCTAGGATATAGTACGTACAAATTAGTTAAATGTAACCAGATGTACACTATCAAGATTTGCGGGATTAGATCATGTGAGGCATTTGAGATAATTTGAACATTTGTCCTAAATCAAGATTGTTGTAATTCATTGGGGATGGGGAGGTTGATGTGAAACCATCAACAACATTCATTTCAATTGTCCTTCTGTATGTTTTGGGAAATAGATACCATTTAAAATTTTGATGGATCAGTATCTAAAGTAATGCAAGTGATAAAATTTTATTTTACATGCTGTTTGTCTTATGGCTATGGTGAATATGTGTATACATCACATTTTATTACTATTCCTTATGCTTAAAACATTAAAAAAATCACTGAATCAGAAAGAAAGGAAATGCTTAATTAGAAATCAAATGAGTTCTAAATCTTTCATGAATATATTCTGTGCAGGGAATTCTTGATGATTTCCTATATTATAAGAGATAATATCAAGCCCAATTATTTCAAGTCAGGCTAAGTCTTTCTATACTGAAAAGGCAGGGAAAGATAAAAGCTCTTCAATTTATAGATATTTGACCTAGAGGATATGATTCAGCTTTGAAATATTTTAAGTAAAATTCATTTGACATTATATATTAAAGTTCTACAGAGTACTTCACATGAGACTTCTAATTTACTTTCTTTTATAAGGTTGGAAGGCTATTTTTTTTAAATGTGAAAGTTATTTGCTCCTTTCTTTTCACACACATTTCTTTCATTTTCTATTTTCAATCATACCAGAACTTGACTCCAGGAGAAGGACATTTCCTAGATTTCTATGCCCATTGGCTTCAACTAGCATTAGCTAGTAGGAGTCACCATTAAAATCAAGGGGATTTTTTATATTCTCTTCCTACTTTTCTCCTGTGGCTCTAGATCCTGCAACAACTGATTCCAGCTTCTTCCAGGTTACTCTGGTTTCTCTCTTTATCTTGATCTCCTCCCTTTATCCCTTTAGCAAAGAAATAGCACATCTATTTTGATGTGCAATATATTTATTTTTAATACCCGATCTTAATTCTAAATGGATTTTTTCTGTTTCCCTTCTTTTTTAAAAAATATTTTATTTACTTATTTGAGAGAGAGAAAGAGAGTGTCAGGGCCTCCAGCCACTGCAAATGAACTCCAGATGCATGCGCCCCCTTGTGCATCTGGCTTACGTGGGTCCTGAAGAATAGAACCAGGATCCTTTGGCTTTGCAGGCAAACACCTTAACTGCTAAGCCATCTCTCCAACCCCCTGTTTCTCTTCTTTTTTTTTTTTTAATGCTCGATATAGTAATTTTCAATATCCAAATTTAATCATAAATATTTTTTTACTAAGTAAGAACTTTGTATAGATACATTATGTGCTGGTACCATCATTTCCCTCCTCCTTGGCCCCATTCCACTGAGGGACCACCTCAGAAGGATGGCTGATATTCACCATGGGGTTGTGGAATATGAGTTGTGAGAGCAGCAGTCAGTCATTGTGGTGGGGGCAATGCCTCTAAATATTCTCTCCCAACCTGTGACACTCACATTCTTTCCACCTCCTCTTCTAATCTCAAGTTTGCCTCATCACTTCATATTTGGTGTTTCAGCAACTCCATCCCTTATGTAATCAAATCCAAGTATTAGAGTTTCTTTGTCATAAGCACTCCAAAGGTTTTCTGTTTTAAGACTGGACATTAACTAATATATAATTATATATAATTTTATTGAAGTTACCTGCACTTATCCCTCTATTATCTTATTTTTCGACCCATACTTCCAGACTTGAATTCACTCTAGCAACATAACTAATGGAGTACATATTGGCAAATACAATGAGCACATTTCAAGTCACACTCTTTTTTCTGAAACTTTTTAAAAATAATTTTACTGCACTGAGCTGATCTTTGTTGTTTGTACCTTCTGATCATCTTGCTAAAGCTTTTTCCTGCCACTTTTTTCTTTTAAAACGTTGTTTTCCCTTATTTCTTTTTGTTTTAATGTTCTAATGAGATGAATTTAGCCAATCTTAAGATTTTAAGTACCATTTAAATGCTAATGGTTCCCAAATCTATTTTGCCACTACTAGATGCATCCCTGCAATTCATAAAGCATACAACCATAAATTTGTCAGATAATTTAGAAAATTTTAACTAAATGCTTTTCACTGTCAGGAAACACACAGAGACACCAAACACACATCCTAATTGTAGTGGGCTTGCTCTTCTATTGATCATCATGTAGATCTCACCACAATCCATCTAAAGCCCTGAGACCGAATATGAGATTTATTACTCACCACCATGTCTGGGATGAGTCTTCCCTCATGGCATTCATGCTTGTGTCTTGCCCTTTCCACCCCATCTGTGTAACCAGTTCGATGACACTGCAAAAAAGGACTGCTAGACTCAACACTAGATCATGAAGAGGACTGTAGCTTTCTCCCCTCCCCTTGAATCAAGCATTGTAAGAAAATTACCTTCATTTTCAAAGAACATTTCAGCAATCCTATTAAGATGTTCAACAGGAAAAACACGGTACCATCATGGCTATATATATACTATATACATAACTAATAAAAATATGTTAAAATAAAAAAACATTATTTCACCTGTCATGCCAGCAAGTAATTATGATTTCCTGACAACAGTTATCAACCTTTGTCATGCCAGTTAACATACAGCAGCAATTGATATCACTCTGTAAAGTCCAGGCCAGCACACCCAGGTAAACTGATCAAGAACCCAAATCCACAGAAAATCCAAGATGATAAATGCTCATTGTGGCTTTTAGCAGCCACATTTTTGTTGGCCCTATGAGGCCTGGGTGTGAGGCCTAGTGGAACTTCCTGAGCCTTACCAGAGTTTGGCGACTTGTCTTTGGCCTATTACTTCCGCTTAAGAGTGACTCAGCAAGGCCTAAGCTGAAACTGCCTCTGCCCAGCTACTGCTGACGTGGTGAAATACTATTGGCCCTTACACCTTTATCCCATCCTGAGACCCACCCTCTTTCTCAAAGCTATATAAACACCTTCTCATTACAACAAACCCAGTTTCTACCTTGACAGGCTCCCGGCTCAATGTTTTTTTTTTTTTCTCCAGTGTTTTGGGAAAAGGTTTGAGCCACGGACAACTGCCTTCCCGCTCAGCCTCGAGAGGATCCAGCTGGAACGGCTCTCTCTCTTCTGCTCTACCTGCCGGGGGAAGAGGAACCGGCACATTTTGAGGGTAATTTAATATTGTAACCAATGTAATACTGTCTCTCTTTTTCCTAATTTCCAAGTTCTATCAATATTATTTGTAAATGTCTCTAGAGTGTGTCCTTTCATCTTCAAATACCATTGTTGCAGTCAAGTCATCATCAGGGCTGGTTTTGGAATACTTCAGTGTTCCTTAAAATGATTACTTGTAGTGTGGTGTTTTCCAAATTTATCCCTGCACCCTTTTCTCAAAGTAACTCATGTACAAGTCAAATAACTTGTGTGTTTACAAACCTCAAAAAGTTCTTAGTAAGATAACAGTAAAGTACTGAATTTTCCTTAATACAAAACGCTTAGGTAATCTGAAAAGTGTTTTAAATTATATATTCTTTTCTTTTCTGATTTCTTTCTTCCTGCCACTCAGCACTCACTATGTGAGACTAAGATATTGGACTGTATTTACCCTTGATATCCAGCAACTTGTTTGTCTGCATCATTTCTTGTATACTTTTCTTAGAACCCCTTGTCTTTTTTGTCTGACTAATTAATTATTCATTATTGATTTTGAGACATAAATTAAGAGCTATTTTCTCCAGACAGACTGCCATAACTCCTGGAGATTTGATTATTGATACTCCTTTGTAAACCTATGGAACTATTTGGCTCCCTGAATCATAGTCCTTGCCACATCGTAAAAAAATTCCTTAAGCAGTTGTTTCCCCACTACTATACATGAAAGAGGGAAGTTTCATTGGTCTTAAAGAGAAACTCATTGATTCTATGTCTTATGTACTTGAAATTTTCAAGTCTGAAAATATAATAGATAGACCTAAGTACAGAAGTTACAGAAGTTTTCCTTTTTATTACTTTTATTTTTAGTTGACAATTTCCATAAATATAGAAACCATGATTATAATTCCCTCCCACCACACTGTCTTTTCCCCTCCCAACTCCCCTGTCCACTGAATCCCTTATCCTTTTTAACTAGTCTCTCTTCTATTTTGATGTCATCATTTTTTTCCTTCTGTTATGCAGGTCATATGTAGATAGTGTCAACCACTGTGAGGTCATGAATGCCACAGCCACTTTGTGTCTGGAAGACAGTATTGTAAATACTCTTCCCCTTCCTTTGGATCTTAGATTCCTTTTAAAATTATGGGAGGGCAGGGAAAGGATGGGGGGGCAAAAAAACTGGACCCAAATGGAAATGGTACCATAAAATCCTATATCCTGAAGGACATACTAAAAGGTTGAACCTGAATCAGGCGCTTAGAGAGAACACCTGAATCACCAGGGCCTGGAGAGGGTATGATGAAGACTAACCTCAATCTTCTCCTGTTTCTCTGTGCATTACTCCCTCTTCTCTCTCTTTTCTCTTTCTCTTTCATATTACCTATACTTTTTCTTCCTTCTTTTCCCTTGGCACTGACCTGTAACTCCCAATACCAGCATGTGATTAACATCCACAATGAGCTGTTGATCAGTGAGACCTACAAGTTTCCCCCAAAGAAGACAGGCTTTGCAAACAAGTGCCTTTAACTGCTGATCCATCTCCCCAGCCCTTTTTTTGCTGCCTCTTTCTCAGTGGTCCATGAGGTTTGAAGAGCTTGATAGAGATGTCTCACTTAGTGCTAAAAACCCCACTTGTTACTTCTTTTTAACACTTTGATTAATTTTGAGTCACCCAGTGGTCACCACCATATGAAAAGAAACGATTATGTAACCAAAATTGAGAGTAGTATTAATATCTGCCATAAACATAAGTATTTAGAGGGTGGGTTGGTGGGCATAATATATCTATTTAGTCAGACAACAGTAGTAGTTTCCCACTAGGGCCTATGACCTCCCGAGTCATAGGTTTTCAGTACCAGGCAGAAATTCTGTCCCCTGGAGTAAGCCTTCAGTGCAATCAGAGAGCAGTTGGTTTCCTTAATAAAGAGGCAAGCCACCATTGCACCAGTTGGTACATTTGGCCTGGATGGCCAGCCATAGAACTTGCAGGGTCCAGTGCTGGTTGACACAATTGATGATTTTTCTTCCCCAATAGACTGCATAGCTGTTTTCAGCATTCTGACAGCTAGTGAATAGGAAGAGGCTTCCAGCTCCAGCTTGATTAATGTGGCTTGAAGCCCGGGCATCTAGAATGTTTAGCAATAGGTTCATATCATCTATTCTGGCCAAGACCCCTAGAACATTCTGTAAAGGTTGGGGGGCATTAAGGGTCTTTTTGGCCAACAACTTGCTGGCAGATTTCCCACTCTGGCACTGAACTTTTTCTAATAAAAATCTATGGCTTTTGGACACAACATTGTCCACCTCCACAGGATACATTTGCCCAAACTGTCTCTATTTTAACATATGTATTATTAGCTAGTGAAGAATTAGGCTTCCATATGGCTTATATATTTATTTTTAAATACATTTTTATTTATTTATTTGAGAGAGAGAGAGAAAGAAGGAGGGTTCAAGGGCCTCCAGCTGCTGCAAACGAACTCCAGATGCATGTGCCGCCTTTCACATCTGGCTCACATGGGTCCTGGAGAATCAAACCGGGATCCTTTGGCTTTGAAGGCAAATGCCTTCACTGCTAAGAGATCTCTGTGCATGTGGCTTGACATGGGTACTGGGGAATCAAACCCAGGCCATTGGGCTTATGCAAGCAAGTACCTTAACCACTGAGCAATCTCTCTAGCCTGTGATCTGTTTATATTTCATAAAAATTTATTATAAGAAGACCATATCATATCATTTCATAATGGGGTGTTATAGGTGTGAATAAAAGATAAAATGAGATCTGACTCAGGCTTAGTGTGAATTCTGAGGAACCCAGTTATGGGCTAGAGAGATGGCTCACTGGTTAAAGGTACTTGCTTGCAATGGCTGCTTGCCTGAGTTTGATTCTGTAGCACCCACTTGAAGCTAGATACAAAGTGGTACATGCATCTGGCATTCATTTGCAGTGGCAAGAGACCCTAGAACACACACACACACACACACACACACACACACACACACACACACATATTCACATGTAAGCTTGCAGTCACATGCACACATACACATAAAATAAATAAAAGTTTAAAAAGAAGCCAGGTGTGGTGGTGTGTATGCCTTTAATTCCTGAACTCCAGAGGCTGAGGTAGAGGTGAGTTCAAGGCTAGCCTGAGGCTACAGAATGAGTTCAAGGTCAGCCTGGGATAGAGTGAGACTTTACCTCAAAAAAATAATAAAGAAAAAAAAACTGCTATATCAATAATTATATCAAAATAATGTGACTTGCAGAATCTATAAGATATTAAATACAGAAATATTTACTAGCACTATGCAATATTATTGATAGATATTCATCACATAAATCTCCTTCAAATATATATGAAAAATAATTTAAAATCAACAGTATGTATTGAGTAGTTTATCTCTGCAATTTTTTTGTTGTTTTTTTCAAGGTAAGGGTCTTACTCTTGCCCAGTCTAACTTGGAACTCACTCTATAGTATCAGGCTGGCCTCAAACTCACACTGATCCTCCTACCTCTGCCTTCCAAATGCTTGGATTAAAGATATGCACCACAAGACAGGCTTATTTTGGAAAATTTTTACACACATAATTATAAAGTGAGTTCCTCAAATACTATATTATTTCTAATTTACCAAATATCCTAAAACAGATATAAAATGTAGAAATAATTTAAAACTGATACATATTATAAAATAAATCATATGCTATTTGAAACCGAAGTTTAAATTTAAGAAATAACCATTTAATAAATAACAATGTGGGCTAGAGAGATGGTTCAGCAATTAAAGCCTTTTGCTTACAAAGCATGATGGCTGGGTTTGATTCCCCAGTATCTATGTAAAGACAGATATACAAAAGTGGCACATGCATCTGGAGTTTGTTTGCAGTGGCATAAGTCCCTAGTACACTAATATCTTCTATCTCTCTCCTCTCTCTCACTCTTTTTTATATTTACTTTTTACATTTCCTTTTAGAGAGAAAAGAGTGAGAGAGACAGAGAGAGCGAGAATTGGTGCACTAGGGCTTCAGCCACTAAAATCGGACTTCAGATGCTTGCACCACCTGGTGGGCATGTGTGACCTTGTGCTTGTCTCACCTTAGTACGTCTGGCTTACGTATATCTGGAGAGTTGAACTGGGTCCTTGGGCTTCGCAGGCAAGCATCTTAACCACTAAGCCATCACTCAAACCCTCTCTCTCCCTCTTTTATTTTTTTTTAAATATTTTATTTTTATTTATTTATTTATTTATTTGACAGAGAAAGAGGGAGAGAGAGAGACAAAGAGAGAGAGAATGGGTGCATCAGAGCCTCCAGCCACTGCAAACAAACTCTAGACGCGTGCTCCCCTTGTGCATCTGGTTTACATGGGTACTGGGGAATTGAACCTGGGTCCTTTGGATTTGCAGGCAAATGCCTTAACCACTAAGCCATCCCTCCAGCCCCTCTTCCTGTTTTAAACAAATAAAGAATAAATAAAGATTTAAAAAAGAAATAACAATGGATACCTAAAGCCTAATTTCTAATAGAATATTTGTGATGGTTAATCTTCATTTTCAATTGGACTAGATTTTGGATTACCAAGGATACACTCTTTTGGGTGTGTCTTCAAAGAAGTTTCCAGAGAGGTTTATCTGAGGTTAATACCCATGTAGGTGTCACTATTCCATGGGCTGGGGTCCAGGACCAAGTGAAAACAGAAAAAGAGAATTTCAAATGAGAACTAGTATTCCTCTTTCTCTGCTTCCCTTTTCAGAAATGTAAGGAGTCCCAGTGACACACTCCCAATTACCATGAATTTTGCTATGTCTTTTCTGCCGTGGACTATACACTCAACCCATGAGCTAAAATAAACCTTCCTTTCTTAAATGTCTTCCTGTCAAGTATTTGGTCATAGCAATAAGAAAAGTAACTCTTATAACTGACTTATTATCTCCCCCCCCTCTCTCTGTTTAAGGCAGGGTCTCGCCTTTAATCCCAGCACTCAGGAGGCAGAGGTAGGAGGATCGTTATGATTTCTAGGCCACCCTGAGACTACAAAGTGAGTTCCAGGTCAGCTTGGGCTAGAGTGACACCCTACCTCCAAAAACCAAATAAATAAATAAATAAATAAATAAAAGAAATTTGTAGACCAGGGTTAGAAAACTGGTAGTGTGTTTCTTCCGATCAATTTCTTTTTCTTTTGAATGAAGATTTGTACCACGAGTACAATTATTAGGAATTTTTTGTATGTTACCAAGTCAATAATCCAAGTAGAATAAAATCATGTGATTATCCTCATAGATTCTGGAAAAACCTTTACTATTCATTATAAAGTCACTGAGTAGGCATGGCAATACATCCCTATAATCCTAACACTCAAAAAGTTGAGTCAGAGAGATTGCTGTACTTCAAGAAAGTCCCGGGAAAGAATTGCAGTTCTATTGATGCCCACTTTATGCGGAATCACATGTAAACTATCTGTATACTGATTTTTAATTGACACTTTAATTTTGAAGTAATTGTAGGTTTATATGCATATGAAAGAAACAATACAGTGAGATCCTATGTGTCTTTGCTCAGTTTCTCCATTGGTGACATTCTGTAATATATTACTTCTATATATCTGTCAGTGAGGATATTGATGATAAAATCACCAGCTATAAAGATATAGAACAATTTCATCCCCATCAGTATCCTTTCTGTAGCTTTCTGTTTATGGATGATATGCCCCTGTCCCTATCCATTGGCAAACAGTAGCCTCATGTCCATGTTTATAATTTATACTTTT
This sequence comes from Orientallactaga sibirica, assembly GCA_036365145.1. Classification (NCBI taxonomy): domain Eukaryota; kingdom Metazoa; phylum Chordata; class Mammalia; order Rodentia; family Dipodidae; genus Orientallactaga; species Orientallactaga sibirica. The sequence continues at coordinate 1,731,907 of JAEOAD010000840.1, forward strand.
TTAAATATTAATGTGGTGGTTTGTATCAGATGTCTCCCATAAACTCATGTGTTCTGAATGCTTAGTGCCCAGCTGATGGCAGTTTGAGAGGTGGAACCTTACTGGAAGAGATGCGTTGTTGGAGGCGGGCTTAGAGATGTTACAGCCATATCTCCCCCTTACCAGAACATGGCTCACTCCTTCACTGCTGTTTTCTACTTGCTATTACAGAATTGATGTCCAGCCTCTGCTCATACCAAGTTTTCGACTGCCATCATGGTGTTTTCCCTCGAGACCATAAGCCAAAATAAAATAAAATCTGTCTTTTATTATTTTATCCCAGCAACAGAAAGGTAAGTACAACAATTATGAATGTTACTTATATCATCATTCCATGATAGGAACACACCACAATATCTTTAGCTATCCATCCATTGTTATTTCCAAATTTGTCTGATACAAGCAAATCTGCTGCAAACTATTTATGACTATGTAAGTTCAAAAGTGAACCTACATTTTCACTTACCTGTGATAAATTCCCAATTTTGAAATTGCTGAATTGTGTCAAATGCATGCTTTGTTTTTCTTTCTTTTGTTTTTTTAATTTTAATTTTAATTAATTTATTTATTAGAGAGAGGGACAGAGAGAGATAGAGTGAAAGAGTGAGAATGGGTGTGCCAGGGCTTCTAGCCACTGCAAATGAACTCCAGATTCATGCACCACCAGGTGCATTTGGCTTACGTGGGACCTAGAGAATCAAACTGGGGTCCTTAGGCTTCGCAGGCATGCACCTTAACTGCCAACCCATCTCTCCAGCCCCATGCTTTGTTATTTTAAGTAATGGTCAAACTGTTTCCTATGTAGCTGTGCTTTTCATTTCTTTTTTTTCCCTCCTCCTCTTCTTCTTCATCCTCCTTTTCCTTCTTTCTCCTCCTCCTCCTCCTAATTCTTCTTTGTTACCTGGTCTTCCTCTGTAGTCCAGATTGGACTTAAACTCAAAGTAATTCCCTTAAGTATTGAAATTACAAGCATGAGGCATTAGGCCTAACTGCTATTTTAATCAACACAAGCAAACAGTGTATGAGTGACCTGGTTTTCCACATCCTCTCCAAAATTTGGTCTGGTCAATATTGTTTCCTTACTTTACCCATTGTAAGAGGAGTGTAATGATACTTCATTGTAGTTTTAATTTACATTTCCTTGATAGTTAATGAAGCTGAATGTCTTTTCATGTGATTGTTATTTTCCATATATCCTCTTCAGTGAAATGTCTGGTGTCGTTTTTTGGTCATTTTCTGATTGGGCCACCTGTTGGTTTGTGTGAGTTCTTTATATATTCAACATACTAGTTCCTTATGGATAGCTTGTACTTGCTTGCTGTTAATAGAAACTTTGGTAGAGCTCAAGTTTTAAGTTTTGAGGTATTATTATCATTATTTCTCTTTTGTATCATACTTTTTTTCTAAGAATATAAGTCTAAGATGGGCTGGAAAGATAGGTTTGCAGTTAAGTTAAAGGACCCAGGTTCTACTCCCTAGGACCCACACAAGCCAGATGCATAAGGTGGTGCAAGCATCTGGAGTTTGTTTGCAGCAGCTAGAGGCCCTGATGTGCATATTCTCTCTCTCTCTCTCTCTCTCTGTCTCTCTGCATCATTCTCTTTCTCTCTCTCAAGTAAATAAAATAAAAAAGAATAATTATAAAAAGAACATAAGTTTAAGAATTCTTTGACTAGCCCCAGATCCCAACGACTTTCTCCTACTTTTTGAATTATTTCAAAATCTTTCATTGATATTTTATTGGTTTATTTACAAAAGAGAAAGAATGGGCAGAAAAGGGAGAGAGAAAGAAAGGGGGGAGAAAATGGGCACGCCAGGGCATCTTGCCACTGAAAATGAATTCCAGATACCTGTGCTACTTTGTTCATCTGACTTTATGAGCGCCTAGGAAAATCAAACTTGGGATAGCACGTTTTGATAGAAAGTACATTTAAATGCTGAGCTATTTTCTAGCCTTATTTTAAAATCTTCTATTTAGCATTTACATTTGTGATTTCTTATTTTTTTCTGTTTTATATTTATTTATTTATTAGAGAGAGAGAAAGAAAGAGTGAGAGAATAAGAATGGGCACATCAGGGTTTCTAGCCACTACAAAGGAACTCCAGACACATGTGCCACCATTGCATCTGCCTTACGTGGGACCTGGAGAATCAAACCTGGGTCCTTAGGCTTCACAGGCAAGTGCCTTAACCTATAGGCCAGCCCCATTTGTCATTTCTTTTTAAAATATTTTATTTATTTCTTTGCAAGAGAGAGAGAGAGAGAGAGAGAGTTTATGGGCATCACAGGGTCTCCTAATGCTACAAAAGAAGTTCAGACACATGCACCATTTTGTGAATCTGGCTTTATATGGACTCTGAGGAATTGAACCTGGGTTTTCAGGCTTTGTAAGCAAGTGCCTTTAACTTCTAAGTTATCTCTTCCACCCAACATTTGTTATTTCTGTCTTTTATTTTATTTTTTTTTTTACTTTTGGTTTTATTGAGACAGTCTCACTGTAGCCTCAGGCTGACCTCAAACTTACAGCAGTGCTCCTACCTCAGCCTCCCAAGTACTGGGATTAAAGGTGTGCACTATCTGGGTTGATTCCAATTCCTAGCTATTGTGAACAGAGTGGTGACAAACATGTTTGAGCAATTATCACCAAAGTAAAGCGAGGAATCTTTAGGGTACAGATGTGGTACATATGCACAACATAATTCTACTATGAAGGAAGAAAGAATGAAATTTGTAGGAAAGTAGATGGACTAAAAAATCATTCTAAGTGAGGTCACACATACATGCTAAGAAAGACAAATTCCACATGTTTTCCCTCATAGGTGGTTTCTATCCTGGGTTAGTTGGAGACATGAGATAATACTAGGGAGATCCAAGATCCATCCATATAACAAGAAAAGATAGGCCTACCACAAGATGTGCCACCTCTACCACATTTACCCGGGAACCAGAAGACATTGCAGAGGAAGCAGTGGCACAGGTATTGCTCCGAATGCAGCCTGACAATCAACTCCAGGGAAACAGTGACAGACACTGCAGTGAATCAAAATACATTGAAGCAGAACAGAGAATTTAAGTCAACTGCTAATCTACCCACCAAGGCTCAGGGATTCTTACGGAAAGGGAAAGGGGGTGGCAAGATTGTAAGAGCCACAGGATGGGTAGAAATATCCTGAGGTACAGCCCCCACCTTAGGGCCTGATTAAGGCCCTAATTACGCCACACTGAATACCAATAACCCCACTGAGAAGGGCTCTCAGGGAAATTGGGACTGGGGGAGAGAGCATATATGACTATCTATGTTAAAAGAAATAAAAATATGGGCTTGAGAGATGGATTACTGTCCTAAGGAACTTGCCTGAGAAGTCCAAAAACACAGGTTCAATTCCCCAATAGCAATATAAGCCAGATAGATGCACATTGTGGTGAATGCTTCTGTCATTCATTTGCAGTGAATAGAGGACCTGGTGTGCCCATTCATTCTTTCTGTCTCTCTCTTTCCCAAATTAATAAAAAATAAAAATAAATAAATAAATTAAAAATAAAATTTATAAAAGGAAGACTGTGCTACCATGCCCAGCTTGACTTTTTAAGTAAAGCTGGGCTCATTGTTCTTTTCCTTACTCCCAGGAATGCCCAATCTCTATAGCACTGTTTATTGAAAAGATAACAATGCTTCTTGCATTGAATTAATTTCATCCCATCAACAATCATTTTGCCTATGCCTGACTCTGTTTCTCTATTCTCTTTTTCCAACCATACTATACTGTGAAACTGTTTTAGCTGTTCTGAGGCCTATACCTTTCCATATAAACAGTAGAATAAGCTTTATCTATAGCTACAAAGAAACTGCTAGGATTTTTATAGCAATTGCATTCAACTGTAGGGAGGGAAATTAATCCAGAAGGGCCCTGAAGATGCCTGCTCCAAAGCCACCTGTGCCCCTGCCCCTAGGCCACATCCTGTTTTTCAGAGTTCTTCCTGTTTGTCCATCATGTTTTGCAGCCAGCAGGCATTCCGATGAATAATAGCTTTCTTCTATGATTTTGCTCAATGAAAATAAAAACCCTCTGTATGACTGAGGTTGTGTAGGGTGAGGTTTCAAACCCACTGATAATATAAAAAAAAATACGGATGATGGTGTTTAAAAGGCCTGTAAGCTTACATAAGCCCTAAGCAACTGGAGCTCGGGAGACCAGGCTTTGGAAATGATGGCACTGGACCTCACAAAGACTTGTAATAAATCTTTCTTGATTCTTCATTCTGCCCTTAGGTGCCTGATTTGCGAGTTTTTCCCCATTCTGTAACACAACCAATAGATGTATATAGAACAATTTAGGAAGACTTGACATCTTTACAATTTGTGTTTTCAAGTAGCTTTTTTCATCAGGGTTTTGTAGGAGATTGTATATTTGGAGAGATTAATCATTATTCCCTTCTGCTTCATCTGAACCAACTCAAAGTTCACAATACTATTAAAAAAATAAAACAGTTGTAACTCCAATTTAGCTAGTTATTGCTAAACCTCAAAATGGGAACATATTCCATGAATTTTCTCTCATAAATATTTATTTGGCAGTATTGGAAATTTGAACACTTGGTCTCTTGCATATTATAAGCAAGCATTCTACCACTGAGCTATATCCCCAGCCCAGCATGTGAAACTTCCTTAAAAGGAATGCACACATTTATTTTAACATGAACATATACCTGAATACATATGACAAATTTAAATATCCAAATGAGAGATATCAAAGAACTCATACACGATGAATCACACAAATTCTTCTATTCAGGTAGGACTACCAAATGAATAACTTATACCAATCCATGTACGAATTCATCATTTATTAATTTCTTCTATTATTGTCACTTAGTTTCAAAATTTTTATTTTTAAGGTAATTGACAATGAACAATTAGACAGATAACTTTACACCCATGAAATAAATCTTCTGTAAGTCAAGTTGCTATACATACTTTTTTGGCAATGAGTTATTGCAAAGAAAGCATTTCAGTGATCAAAGCAGTTGGATCAATATACACATTCATTCCCATTTTATGATTCCACCCAGGCAATTAGTAACCCTTTTGCATTATCTATTTTATAAGTTTTCTTTCCAAAACTTTAGAAAGATTATAGAGTATTGAGTTGTACTAATATGCATTTTCTAAATTTGTAATGAAATGTATTTTTACACTTTGTGCTTCCTGCTCACATTACTTTTTGTCTTGGGTTATAATTATTTCTATGAACTTTTTCTTTTTAAAAATTTTTTATTTTTTATTTATTTTCGGAGAGAGACAGAGAGATAGACAGAGAGGGAGAGGGAGACAGAGATGGGCGCGCCAGCAGTCTCTCAGCTGCTATGAAAGAAAGCCAGATGTGTGCGCCCCCTTGTGGGCAAGGGCGGCATTGCGCCCTTGCTTCACTTTGCATCTGGCTAAACGTGGGACCTGGAGATTGGAACTGCTGGACATTGGAACCAGCGTTCTTAGGCTTAGCAGGCAGGCACCTTAGCCGCTAAGCCATCTCTCCAGCCCTCTATGAATTTTTTTTAAAAAATAGTTTTTATTTATTTATTTGAGAGAGAGAAAGAGGGAGAGAGAGAATGGGCGCACCAGGGCCTCCTGCAAACGAACTCCAGATGCATGCGCTCCCTTGTGCATCTGGCTTATGTGGGTCCTGGAGAATTGAACCGGGATCCTTTGGCTTTGCAGGCAAATGCCTTAATCACTAAGCCATCTTTCCAGCCCCATATTTCTATGAACTTTTATGTTTACAGATACAATCTTTTATACATAATAAAATACTTTATGGAATCTGCTGTAATAGGTCCCTTTGTAACATTTCTGTTTTTTTTCAGTGGTACTAAGGGTGGAACCCAGGGTGTTCCATATGTTGGGCAAGTCAGCTATCAGTGACTCGCATCCTCTTTTTATGACATTATTTTATTTTATTATTCCCCCTATTTTTAATTTTTTTCTTTTTTTCTTCTTTTTGGTTTTTCAGTTAGGATCTCGCTCTAGCCCTGGCTGATGAGGAATTCATTATACAGTCTCAGGCTGGCCTTGAACTCACAGTGATCCTACTACCTCTGCCTCCCCAGTGCTGGGATTAAAAGCTGAAAATTTTCCCCTATTTTTTTTTTTTTTTTTTTTTTTTTTGGGTGTGTGTGTGTGTTTTGTTTTCAAGGTAGGGTCTCACTCTAGCTCAGGCTGACCTGGAATTCACTATGTATCCCCTAATTTTTAATTTTTTTTTAGAGAGAGAGACAATTGCCATGCCAGTGCCTCAGCCACTGCAATTGAACACCAGACACCTGCACCACCTACTGGAAATGTGTGACATTGCACTTGCCTCACTTTTGTGCGTCTGGCTTATGTGGGATCTGGGGAGTTGAACATGGGTCCTTAGGATTCTCAGGAAAGCACCTCAACTGCTAAGCCATCTCTCCACTCCAAATTCCCCTATTTTAAATTAATTAATCTAGCATATAAATATGAGTTTCATTGTAGCATTTGCATAGGTATGTGTCATTATACTTTGTTCTAATTTGTCCGCTCCCCTCTATCCTCACCTGTTCCATTATGGCTGGTTCCCTTCCTTTTCCCAGATAGACTCATGTTCTACTTTCATATCACCTGAGAACCCATCCCCTGTTTTTTTCTTTAGATAGAATCTCAGTAAGTTGCCCACAAAGCCCTTGAACTTAGAATTTTCTTGTTTCAACCTCCAGAGTAGCCAGAAATGCAGGCTTGTGTCATTAGGCTGAGTTCGACAATATATTGCTGGTTCATCTATCTTGACACATGCTTTGAATTTTACATTTTACATTTGAAAAATATTTTGTGGTGCTAAAGATCAAACCCATGGCTTTGCACTTGCTATGTTTTTTCCTATAGAAGTATATATCATTGGCCTGATAGTTCACACTTTATAAAACACTATATATACATACATGTGTGTATATATATATATATATATATATGTATGAGCTAGAGTAGATATATATATATATATATATATATATATATATATGTTATGTGTATATATGTATATATAACATATATATTAACCTATTAACAATTACATTACTTCCAATTTTTTTCACTATAAAAATGCTCTAATAAATAATTTTTGATTTTATTTTATATTTTATTAGCTATCTATATAATGTGTATACAGCCACGATAGTACCATTGTTAGCTTCCTCCCTGTCCTCCCCACTTGGGGATTGTGGGTCTTGCATTGTGGGTATAGCCATCAGTTATGGAGGTGAGGCAATGTCTCTGTGCATAATGACCCAACTTATGGCTCTAACAATCTTTCCACCCCCTCTTCCGGGAATTTCCCTAAACCATGTTTGGTTCATTTTAGGTTTATTTCAGTGATGAGGTTATGGGAGTCTCTGTGTCTCTGGATATCTGATTTGGTAAGAGTTGAGTGTTCTCTGTGTCTATCTCCTTCACCCCTGTGCTGATACCAGGTTCACCATGAAAGCAGCACTCTTGCTCATTTCCCCAACTATTCTATGGCTTCAGCTGGTGCCCTGGTGAGATTGATGGGCTGATTCTCTCCTCAGGTTCTGTGTCAATCTGAAAAAAAGAAGCAACTTCTCTAATGGAGAGTGAGGTCAGTGAAAGATATATGGATGGCCATTATTGTTTTAGGCTTTCTTGTATCCCACTTTTGATGGGACCTTGATATTGGAGATTAAACTCACCTTTTTTTTGTTTTGTTTTGTTTTGTTTTGTTTTGTTTTGTTTTGTTTTGTTTTGTGGTAGGGTATCACTCTAGCTCAGGCTGACCTGGAATTCACTATGTAGTCCCAGGGTGGCCTTGAACTCATGGCGATCCTCCTACCTCTGCCTCCTGAGTTCTGGGATTAAAAGTATGTGCCACCACACCTGGATGAACGTGCTTTTTGGATATTGTTCTGACTTGTTTCCCAGTTCCAGGTATGGAATCCGTTCCACTGAGCAGATATGTTAGCCAAATCAAGAGCAGTTGGTAACCCACCATCACAGTGTGCCAGTATTGCACTTGTGTGAACATCATGTCAGGTTGATTGATGCTGAGTAGTTTAGATCACAAGTTGCTTAGACAGATGTTGGTCATTTCCCCCAGGGCTCATGTAGCACTTTCTGGCACTAGACAAGCTAAGTGTCTGAGGACTGACTCTCTTCCAAATTCTAGCCAGGTCACTCCATGTCCATTCCCAATAGTATATGGTGTCTTGGGCAGTAGGGTCTTGGGGTTCATCCTTGTGTTTTTATGTCTTCATTGAGCTTAGCCAGCTGGTTATTGAGGTCCTCTTTTTTCCTCTCTCCTTTAGATCATTTAACTGTCTTTGGAACCCGTCCTGGTTCTTTTCTATTAGGTCTAATCTAGCCAGGATACCATTCATATAATTATTGGCTCTTTGTTGAGTTTCTCAGACTTCTGCTATTTGTTTGGCAATGGTTGTATAGCTTGTCTCTTCATTTTGGGGATCTGATCCTATTGTCTCCTATATGAATTTATTAGAGACATCCATTGTTGGGCAGACATTTCCATCTGTGGGACTAGGGTTTCACTCTGGTCCAGGCTGACCTGGAATTCACAGCTCTCGGCGATCCTCCCGAGTGCTGGGATTAAAGGCATGCGCCACCACGCCCGCCTACTTGCATTTGATTTTCCATGCTATTCCTTTTTTGCTGTGGTCTGCCCATCACAATGGTTCAGAAAGCCTAGGGTGTGGGATGCTAGCCTGCTGGCCTGGGGTTGGGGGGGGGTGGCAGTTAATGTGAGGATGATGGCCTGTGTAGTTCAAAATGGCTGGGGCGGGGACACTGGCCTGCTGCTCTGGGTCCCCAATCAGAGGTGGGAGTGGGGGTGGCAAGTGGGATGGTGTTCAGCCTGTGTGGGGCTCAGTCAGGCTAGGGAAGGATTCCTGGCCTGCTGCCCCTGGGTCCCTGATCAGAGGTGGGAGGGGGAGTGGTGACTGGGACAGTGATTGCCCACAAGTGGCTCAGGAAGGCTAGGGCAGGAACCCTATCCTGCTGCTCTGGGTCCCTGATCAGGCGTGGGAGGGGAAGGTCATCGCAATCTTCTGAGTGGGGCTCAGGAAGGCTAGTGAGGGAACCCTGGCCTGCTGCCCTGGGTCCCTTTTCAGAGGTAGGAGGGGGGTGGCAAGTGGTACCGTGTTTGGCCACGTGGGGCTCAGGAAGGCTAGGGCGGAAACCCTGGCCCTCTACCCTGGGTCCCCGATTGGAAGTGGGAGGGGGAGTGATGACTGGGACCTGTGATTTCCCACACAGGGCTCAGGAATGTTAGGGCAGGAACCCTGGCCTGCTACCCTGGGTCCCTGATCAGAAGGGGAGTGGCAATGAGAGGGGGAGTGGCAACTGGGACTGTCATCACCTGTGTGGGGCTCAGAAAGGCTAGGGCAGGAACCCTGAAGTCTGCCCTGGGTCCCTGATGGGGGGGGTTGCAACTGGGACCACGTTTGACCTGCAGGAGGCTCAGGAAGGCTAGGCCATGAACCCTGGTCTGCTGGTCTGGGTCACTGATCAGGGGTGGGAGGGGTGACCATGATCACCCACATGGGGCTCAGGAAGGGTAGGGTGGGTCCTGACTAGCAAATGGCCATGGTGTGTGGGGCTCAGGAAGGCTAGGGCAGGACCTGACCAGCGAATGGGTCCATGATGGTGCGTGGTGCTCAGGAAGGCTAGGGCGGGACCTGACTGGCAAATGGGATGGTGATTGCATGGGGAGTTAGGAAGGATAGAGCAGGATGGGCATGTCTGTGGAGCTCTTTGCAATTGCGGGAAAGCCTGGGGCCAAGGTACTAGCCTGCTAGCTTGGGTCCACTGGCCTGGTTAGTGCAGGAGGAACCTCCGGCTTAGACTGTAACTAGGATTGCTACTTGAGGGGATTGAGGAACTGGTGGGCTGCCCGAGAGCATGGGAATCAGTGCATTCCCTATTTTGCTCATCCATATCCTCTCACTGGGAGCTTACCAGAGCCATCAAACCCCTAAAAAATCCCTTGAACCTTAAGAGTCTTGCCTTTACTTCCCTATGAGGTGAGGCGAGGTTAGCAGACACCATCTTGACCAGAAGTCTCCCCTAATAAACATTTTTTATGTTTGTCTTTGACAATTTTTAAAAATTTTCCTCATGGATCAAAATACTTGATGCAATAGGCTACAGATACTATGACAGAAAGATTAAGATGTTCCCTCATGATAGCCATCCCCTGGAGAATATATACCTCCAAGTTACTCATCAAACATTAATCTAGGCAATGATGTAAAGAGATTTCACAGATGTCATTTGGTACTCAAATCAGATGACAAAGTGCTCTCCTAAAATCAGTCATTTGCGTGTGGTACAATTGAGTATGGCACCTGTGGTTTCTATCTCTTTGATAATAATTTATTTTTGCAAAAAGCTAGCTGTGTATACGCCTCTAAACTTTGTTTTAAAAGAAAGACATATAGTTGAGTTTTCCCTCATTAGATTACTACATATAAAATTTTTCTTATTGTACTTGTTTTTGAATTTTCCATATAGTACCTCATTCTTATTTTAAATATTAGTGCTTTTGTGTTTTACTATTACAAAAAAATCTGCGTTATCTTTGTTTTGCACAACTGATGACATGTAAAATCATCAACATACAAAGAGTAGTTCATCTTTGAGAATACAAAAATAAACTTATTTTGAGACTAATCTGCTATGTATCATTTCTATTGTCACTAAAGTGAGATAGTATATAATGGCATGCATCATTATGTTACTAGGGGTGGGGTTCTCTTTCATGGGTTCTTAGTATCATTAATTAAATAATTTAGAGGGCTGGAGACAACCCACATAAGCCGGATAGTGGTGCATGCATCTGGAGTTCATTTGCAGTGGCTGGAGGCTCTGGCTTGCCTATTCTCTCTCTCCCCGACTCTCTGCCTCTTCCTCACTCTCTCCCTCCCTCTCTCAAATTAATAAATAAATGATATTTTACAAAAAGTATTTATAAACACACTCATGAAAAAGGTCAAGGACAATTAGTATTTGAGGGAATAAAAAAAAACTTAGGGAATGCAAACTTAAATATTGGCGGCTGCTGGGAAGAGAGAGACAGAAATTAAAAATTAAGAATGCTATGACTTTGAGCCAGGGTATAGAAAGCTGGCAGGTTGGTCAAAACAGCTGCATGGGCTGGTGCTGGAGGTAGAGTGGCTCTTCAAAGAAATAGTGAGAAAATGTAGTGCTTGGGCAAGCATAAGCATGTTTAAAATTTGGGTAAGAGTTGAAGAAGAGGTCAAAATAGGAGAAGGGGAAACTTACACTTTTTAAAGTTTTGTTTAAGTTTTATTTATCTGGGAGAGAAAGAGACAGAGAGAGAAGAGAGAGAAGGAGAGAGAGAATAGGTGCAATAGGGCCTCTAGCCACTGCGAATGAACTCCAGATGCATGCATCACCTTGTGCATCTGGCTCACGTGAGTCCTGGCGAATTGAACCTGGGGCCTTTGGCTTTGCAGGCAAGTGTGATAACCATTAAGCAATCTCTTCAGCCTGAAACTTATACTTTTAAGTTAGACCTCAAAAGTCAGCAGGCTTAGCAGTGAAGATCTGAAAGCAGCAGCGTAGAGGGAGAGCTTTCTTCAGGTTTAAGTACATTTTCTCACTAAGGGGATAAATATGCCTCCCACGCATGGACCATGCCTTTAGGCGCGGAATGGTCTTTTGTCCAAGGGAGGACATCATAATCTTATTGCTACTTATTGTTACTGGTTCAGGGAAGGATTAGATTTCCATAATGATGCAGGGAAGAGACTGTGCTCTGGATGAGTTTAGAATCCCCCAGCCATTTGCTTTCACTTCTCAGATCCTTGTCAACATTTTAAAAAGGATTATGGAAACAGGAGAGAAGGAAAAGCAAGAAAGCTTCTAAGCCAAGAAGAGTTCATGTCCTCTCAGCTACACTGGGATGGGAGAGAAAAAAACCTGGAAAGTTCTCTCTCATGTGGACACTTGGCTCGGCTCAGGTCCCTTTACATGAGTTAGGCATCCAATTAGCATGTGCTTCATTGCCAAGTCCAAAAGTATATGATGGATCTGGATTAGTTATTGGGTCCAGTAGGAATGCTGATTTATGAAGGGCCTCAGAAAAGTTCAGGAAGAACCAGGAAAAAGTTGTTGCTGTTTTCTAGCCATTTTGCATGAGACTGAAGGTGACTGCCACTGTGGCTGTGTCTCTGACTCACTACCTAAAAAGAAACCTTGTTCCTAATTGGTATCCTTATACTTTGGATAGTTTAGAATATCATGTCTCCATTCAGGACAAGAGGTTAAGTTCAAATTTCATTCTTTAGTCCAGCAGCAGGTAGCTTTCCCTCCACAAAGCTCTGATATCTCCACTCTCCTACCTTCACCGGGCAAAGAGTAGGTGGGGTCCAAAACTGATCATGAGTAAGGGTCCATCCTCAATGGCCTCCAAGTCTGCTAAACCCTAATTACTGCAATTATAAATTTCCTCACCCCATAGCAGTATGTGTACCTTGAAGAATATCACAGATTGGATTGCTCAACTTGAATGAGCAGCGTAAGTTTAAAGTATACTTTAAGCTTTATTTTTTAAATTAATATTTTAATATATTTAATTTATTTATGTATGTGTGTATGTGTGTGTGTGTGAGAGAGAGAGAGAGATTGAGAGAGAGAGAGAGAGAGAATGGGTATTCCAGGGCCTCCAGCCCCTGCAAACGAACACCAAATGCATGTGCCCCCTTGTGCATCTGGCTTACGTGGGTCCTGGAGAATTGAACCAGGATCCTTTGGCATTGCAGGCAGATGTCTTAACCACTAAGCTATCTCTCCAGCTCTAAAATTTATTTTTATTAGCATACAAATAATTCTGTTTCATTATATTGTCTTCAGACAATTTTTTGTTTCTATTTCCCCCTTTCTCCCTTCCTCCTCCTCTCCCCACTTTTGCCCTCTCCCCAATTTAGCCTCCTTTCTGCTTTTGTACTACAAATTTCCTTTTGTTCTCCCATTCTATACATCTTTATTTCCTTCCCTTGGTCTCCTATTTCATAATCCATACTCAGTCTCACATTTTTCTTATTTACATACATACAAACATTAAAAGCATGAACATGAGAGAATATATGTAACTTTTGTTTTTCTTAGCTTGGCTTACCTCAAATAGTATAATTTTTTTTTGAGAGAGAGACACAGAGAATATCAGAGAGAGAGGGAGAGAGAGAGAGAGAGAGAGAGAGAGAGAGAGAGAGAATGTGTGCGCCAGCAGCAGCCTCTCAGCCGCTGTGAACAAACTCCAGATGCATGCCTGCGCCCTCTTGTGGACAAGTGAGGCATTGCGCTCTTGCATCACTTTGCATCTGGCTAAACGTGGGACCTGGAGATTGGAATCGGTGTTCTTAGGCTTAGCAGGCAGGCGCCTTAACCGCTAAGCCATCTCTCCAGCCCTAATTTGTTTTTAAGATAAAAGTATAAATCCTTCTATAAAGCAATTCATCTTTGAATGTCCCTTCTCTTTCTTTCTTTATTCCTCTCTTCTTCTAATACTTAATATTATATTTCTTACTATTCTAACAAATTTGAAAATATAAAAAGGGAGTGTTAATAATTTAGGAGATAAATCAAAGAAGGTACCTTTCAATAGTTTGGTGTAACAGAGCCTGTTTATTGAACATGTAATGAGTTGATGTGCCTAAGAACTAATGAGCAATATGGGAGAAAAAAAAATGAAACTCATGTGACTTACAATTAGATGTCAAAACATTATAAACCCAGTTGTATTTTATCATTGATTCATATAAAATTTTCTGGTATGAAAGGCTAGAAATCAACAGGCCATATATGCCATAGAATTAAAAATAAATAAATAAACAAAAAACAGATAAAAGGAAGCAATCTAAACTCTTAATATAAAGAGAAGCACTCAAAAAGCCACAGTAAATTTGTGATGCTATAACATTTGAAAACATACCTTATGGTTTGATTCAAAGTTGAAGAAGAGTTCTGCATAAACTTTAAATGAAACAACATATTTAGTTATCACCATGGTCTCTGAAAAGAAGTGAATATTCAGTAAAAGTTGTTTATCCTGGAAATATTCTTCTACCCACAACAAGCATAAAAATCAGTTATTCTGTTACAATGTACAAATTTATTTTAGACTTCTAATCACTACAAAATATAATCTCCATATTAGTTGACTCCTTTCCATCCTTACAAGGTCTCCTTAGCATAATGGTAAAAGAGGTCTTTTACAAACTGAAGTAAGTTAAGTAATGAAATAACTCACAGCTCTTTCTCTGTTCTGTCAACATTTGATGTCCCTTCCTAAGGTGAATGTCACCATGGAGTGACCCAACCATTCTTAATTATAACAATCTCAGAATTTTGGGATTGTATTCCATGGCAGATATTCTTTATTGACTACAAATTATCTCATTATCAAAATATTTACATATGTCTACATTTGTGCAACTATAGTATATGTTAACTCTATTGAAAATACTTCATTATCTCACTTTATTAGTAGATTTAATCTGTGTGTGCATCATACTAGTGAACTTAATCAAGACAATCACCTATTTAATCCAAATAAAGAATAAATAATTAGGCCAAGCTCTTTTTTAAATATATTTTCCCTAATCATTAAAAAGTATTTATGGAGGTACTGGAGAGATGGCTTAGTGGTTAAGGTGCTTGCCTACAAAGCCAAAGTCCCCAAGTTTGATTCCCCAGGACCCACATAAGCCAGATGCACAGGGTGGTGCATGCGTCTGGAGCTCATTTGCAGTGGTTAGAGGCCCTGGCATGCCCATTCTCTCTCTCTCTCTCGATCTGCCTCTCTCTCTCTCAAATAAATAAATAAAATACTTTAAAAAGTATTCATGGAGAATCTCAATATCTGAATACAGTAGTAAGGATTCGAAAATACTATAGACAGAGTAATTTATAAATAATATGTTGATCTTTTTATAAATATTTATATTTATAAATAATATTATGAATACAATTTATATTAATAAATAATATAATTTAATCTCTAGATAATATAAAGTCCAAGGTCACATTCCTGGCAGATTTTTATTGTCTTGTGAGAGATTTCTATCTGTTTTCAAGAAGAGTCTTGTTGCAGCATTCTCTCAAAGAAATGACACAGAAAGGCAAAAAGGACTATAGTTCCTTCCTCAAACCCTTTTATAGGCACACTAATCCAAACAAAAAGGGTAGAGATCCAGTCCTATTCACCTTTTAATATTGTTGCATTTTGGATTATATTTCAACATGAATTTTGGAAGAACATTGTGACAGTTCATCCCTTGTTGTCAACTTGCCAGAATTTAGAATGACCATGGAAACAAATTTCTGGTCATGTTTGTGAGGGATTTTCTAGATTATGTGAGTTGGGTGGGAGAATCTGCCCTGTGTGTGGTACCATTCCATGGACTGAAGTCCCAGACTGAAAAAAAAAAAAAAAAAAAAAAACACAAAACAGCTAGTTGAGCATTCAGCATTGTTACAGTTAGCACCTGGTTTCTGGGAGAAACATCTAACCAGACACAGTTTATGTAAGGAATTGAGTTTATTTCAGGTTTACAGAGTCCAGGAGAACACTATCAATGGTGACAGATGCTGGTTCCCTTCAATAGATCCAAGCAGAGAAGCACCACCAACAGCTAGGACCACCAGCAAGCACACACTGCCAGAATTTGAAAACTGCTTTCAACACACCTAGTAGGACTAGACTCAGATCCACCAGGAAATACACCTTAGGGCTGGACTCTAAGATTCTCCCATAAGGATATGCCCCCTCTAGCAAGGATCTGCCTGCTAGGGGCTAAAGTTGAAAGCTCAATTTTAATAAAACATCTGAGTGTACAGGTCCACACATTTAAACTATTACATTCAAACTATCATAAGTATTCATCTCTGTATAATTCCTTCATGCTGCTATGATATTGTGATACCAGCTTCCTTCTCCTGCCTTGCATTCCCCAAAACGATAGACTATATCTTTTTGAACTGTAAGCTAAATAAACCCTTCCTTCCATAAACTGATATTTGTCAAGACATTTTGTCTCAGCAATAAGAAGATAATAAACATAATACAACCATTATATATAAAACTTTTATATATATATATATATATGAACATTATATATAAAACTACCTTATATATGTTATTACTTAAAACATTTTATATGTTTGAGGTGGAAATATATAAGCATATTTCTCCACATATTGTTAAAAATAGCTATATGTTAAACATTGAAGACATATATTTTACTTAAAATGTGCTTTATGATTTTGTCTGACAATATGGTCTATCACGCACAATTCCTACATCATTTCCTCAAAATTTGAACTCTTGATTTTGGTTTATCTCCCCATATTTTTCACATTCCCTAGGTCCTCTGTAAAGACCATACTCTTGGTTTTAATTTAGATATCATTACAATTTTTATAGTTTTTCTTGTTGTTGTTTATTTTTTTATTTGTTTATTTGAGAGTGACAGACAAGACAGAGAGAGAAAGAGGCAGAGATAGAGAGAGAATGGGAGCACCAGGGCTTCCAGCCACTGCAAATGAACTCCAGACGCTTGCGCCCCCTTGTGCATCTGGCTTACATTGGTGCTGGGGAGTCAAGCATCAAACTGGGGTCCTTAGGCTTCACAGGCAAGCGCTTAACCACTAATCCATCTCTTCAGCCCTTTATTAGTTCTTCTTATTGTTGTTGAAACTGAGTCTCACTTTGTAACCCAGGTTGGCCTGGAATTCAATATGTAGTTTTCACTGGCCTCATGCTTATGGCAGTTCTCCTGCCTTAGACTTCCAAGTGCTACATTAAAAGAGTGAATCACCACACCATCTTAGAAATCATTAATTTTTTCTAATTGTTATTTTCTAATATGCTGGAGTGAAAGATTCCTCTTTGTTTATACAAAGGCAAAATCTAAAATATACCTAGGGCTGGAGAGATGAGTCAGCAGTTAAAGGAACTTGCTTGTAAAATCTATTGGCCTGAGGTCAATTTCCTGGTATCCATATAAAGCCAGATTGACATAGTTGCATATGTGTCTTGAGTTTGTTTGCAGTGGCAAGAGGCCCTGGTGCACTCATTCTCTCCCCCACCACCCTCTCTTTCTGCTTGCAAATAAATAAAAAAAAATTTTATAATAAAAATATTAAAACTAAAAATATTTAAAAATATATACCTAGACATATTTTGTCAGGAATTTAAAATCCTTTTGAATATAATTTTAGCATATTTTCTACTACTTGCTTAACAATCACTTGCAAATAAAGAGGGACTTGATAACTATTGAATTATAGTTTCCTTATCATAGATAGCTCTATATTTAAGATGATCCCCAACAAACCATTGCATTTTATTTTATTATCAATGCTAAATAAAAAATGAAGTTTTCCTAGATACAAATAAATAAAATTTAAGTTCAAGGAATATTATTGCCAAAGATCAGACAGCTTGAGCGTACCAACCTAGAACGGATGCCACAGACTCTCAGTCCTGAAACTCAGTGTATAACTGCTGCTTCTACAGTTTTGTACCCTAGGACCACACCTATAAGATCATGTCTTCCTCACCTTTTTACTAATTGTTATGTTACATATCATTTCTTCACTTGTACTGAGCTAATTTGCTTTCATTTGATGTTGTAAATGTAACATCTGATCCTAGACAGGTTTGGAACAAAGTTCGATTTCTATTCTTGTCCCTTAGATTGAGATTTATGAATGTTAAGTCCTTGTTAAATTAATTGTACAAAAAAATAGGAAGTTAGAAACACTTTAAATAATATCTTATAATTTCAGGTAATCAAACATATTAGTGTTAGGTTCAGAATTCAGAAGACAACTGAGGTGGTGGCGCACGCCTTTAATCCCAGCACTTAGGAGACAGGTAGGAGGATCACCATGAGTTCGAGACCACACTGAGACTACAGAGTGAATTCCAGGTCAGCCTGAGCCAGTGAGACCCTACCTCGAAAAAAAAAAAAAAAAAAAAAAAAAAAAAAAAGAAGACAACTGAGGCAGATAGTTTCTTTGGTCCTGAAGTATTAGTAAAGTCAGTAAGGGAATGTCAGGGTTCACAGCAAGAAAGAGGGGAGGGAGCTCTGAACCACATAGTATGAAAAAATAAAGGTTTTAAAGTCTTCCTGTTGAGAAGTAGGAAGGGGTGTCTTACACTATGTTATATGGAGTGCCTGCTTCATACTGTGTGAGGTGTCAGGTTAGTAGGAGGTGGGATATTCACTGGAACCACATCATCCTCATCTTGGGAAGCTGTGCTTTTATCTCTGTTTTCAGTCAGCAAGTGCCAACTGGGAGGGAGGATTCTTTGCTTTGTTTTATTTTTCCTCCCAGCTCAGATAAAGGAAGGTATTATTTTTACCTTCTCATTGCTGGCACAAAGAAGCAGTTTATGGAAAGAGTTTGTTTCAGGCTTGAAGATTTTAGGGGCCACTTCATCATTGCAGAGGAAACTGGCTTATTTCATCATGCATCCATCTCAGTGGGACAACAGCCAGTGTCAACAAGTAGGAGTTGACTCTGAACTTGCACCTTAGGGCTGGAATCAAGATCTTCCCTCATGACATACCTCTTCCTGCTAAAGACTTAAATAGGAAGCTTAATCTTAATCAAAAATACCTGATGCTGCCAGTCATGGTGCCACATGCCTTTAATCCTAGCACTTGAGAGACAAAGGTAGGGGGATTGCTATAAGTTCAAGGCCAGCCAGCCTGGAACTAAAGACTGAGTTCCAGGCCAGCCTGGGCTAAATGGAGACCCTACCTAGAAAACACAAACAAACAAAAATACCTGAGGCTATGGGGACATTTACATTCAAAATACCACAGAAGGGTCTAGGAATTACCATATGAGAAGGTGTTGATTCTAAAATCCCTGGTCTAGTTTGACCTTACTCACATGAAGGGATAAAAAATAACTCTTCAAAACTTCAATTTCCATAACAGGAGGTAACTTCCTCTGTCTAGTTAGAGCCAGGGGAAGTAAGGAAAAGTAGGGGTAGAAGAAGGGGCTTCTGAAATATTTACAGATAACAAATATAAATCAGACCATATTGAAAAATCAAAAATGTAAGAATTCAAAATATAATCTTTTGGGGGTCTACAATTGAATTAGTTCTTTTTACCTTTTCATTTTTTCATAAACTATTTTTTCTGCCTCTGACTATAATATAATTGCACATTTGTCAGGTTCAAGGGGTTTGATATTAGAGGATTTTGAGGCACGCAAATTTCTTGAGTTGAAGACTCTATTGTACAGAGACAGAGGAGACACATGGAGAGAAAGTGTGTTAGCAAAGTTCACCAACCAAGGAAAGATGGTGAGTCCAAGGGGGAGAAGAATAGAGAAAGAAAGAGGGGAGACAGAAAGTTGGGTGCAAGCACCTGCATCAAGAAAAGCCAAAAAAGAGTGATAGAGGGTGTTGCAGACAGCACTGAGATGAACTCCAGACCAGGCACAGTTATGGAGGAGGGAAAAGGGAAGTTCCATAAAAAGCTCTCCACAAGGTGATAGAGGGTTTGATTTGGTCAGAAGTCAGGAAATCCTGGGCATATCTTTACAATGGAATCTCAAACCATCACCACACCTTAAGACCAATGTCAAGGTGATTGAGACAAACTATAACTAATAAAACATTGAATATATTGAGTACAAACAACATAGGGTTTGATCCATAATGTCTGAAAGTTTCGGGTTAATTATGAGTAGCAAATATTCCATACAAAAAAATAAAAATAAATAAAAGAGAATATTTACTATTAGGTGCAAACACCATGGCTTAGTAGGGAACAGGGAAAGAAAGCAACCTGGCAGTGCACATGCTGAGATATTTGCAGCTGGTGTAAAGAGTAGCTTAATTGTAGGGGCAAGAGAAGAGACAAGGTGGGAAAGGCAGTAGAGACTTTTTGCTTGTGGCTGCTGTTGTCTATTGATGGTTTCCAGGAAAGAAAAGCAGAAGAGTGGTGCCCATGGATACAGGTGGCTACTAGTGTACAAACATCCACAGGAAGGCAGACTGGCTAAGAGTGGAAGGAGAGAGATTATGAGAGACAGAGAGAGAGATAGAGGAGAGAATGAGGTAGAGAGTAGCACAAAGAAAAGTACATACAGGGATGTTGCAGACAGCTTCAGGTTCACTGAGATGAACTTCCAGACCAGGCACAGTTATGGAGGAAGGGATATTATTTATTGAAGCTTACAGATCCAGGGGAAGTTCCATAATGGTAGGATAAACGGCCTGCCTTCACAGGACCAAGCAGAGAGAACAAAGCCAACCAGCCACCACAGCACACAGAGCAAAACTACCGCCAAAAGGTCACACAGCACACTTCAGGAACTCCTGCTAGGCACATTTGCATATCTTTACAATGGAATCTCAAACCATCACCATTAACACGTGAAGACCCAGCCCCCAGTGACATTGCCTTTAGCAAGGTGATTGCAGATGCAAACTTTAACTAAAACCCACTGAATATATTGGGGACATATATTCAAACTACCACAAGGTGGCTAAACAGAAAACTCAAGACTGGAGTGTGGTGGTTTAACAGGTGTCCCCATACAAAAGAACTGGATGCTAGTCTCCCCAGCTAATCCAATCAAAATTTTGTCCTTAGGTGAGGACTGGGGTGGGATTAATGGGTGTTATAGCCAGAAAGACCAAGATATCAACTCTCCTGTTGCTGAAGGATCTGTTTAGGCCAAAGGTTGGAGGGTGCTCAATGCAATCATTTTCTCCTGCCATGATGGAGCTTTTCCTCTAGTCAGGGGAGGACCCTTTTCCCAAAATGGTCAGGTGATTTAATAATAGAACCTGACTGCAACAGTGAGGAAAATAGGGCTCAAAGGTTTTTATGTCAGTTCCCTTGTAATAATGAGGTACTTGACATTAGGAGGGGGTGTGTGGGGGTGCAGGGGCCAGTTTTCAGGAGAGACAGGTTGTCTGGATCACCTATGGCATGGGCCCTTTGAAAGAAGACTTCAGTTTCCACCAGGTGGGAGAGGAATGAAGCTCTGAGACTGACATATGAGAGGAGGGAAATGATACTGTGAGGGAGGAGCCTTTTGTGATAGGCTGAGAAAGGATGGGGGAAGGTGGCATTCCCTCCTCTCAGCCCAGAGTTACCTCCAGTTACCATAAGGGCCTTGTTAGAACATGGCTAGGTGGAGAAGATGGAGGAGGAATAAATAGAGAACTCTGGGAATCTTTTTAAAAAAATATGTTTATTCAAAAAATGTTTATTTATTTATTTGAGAGAGAGAGAGAGAGAGAGAGAGAGGGAGAGAGAGAAGAGAGAATGGGCAGGCCAGGGCCTGCAGCCACTATAAGCAAACGCCAGACACATGCACCACTTTGTATATCTGGCTTATCTGGGTCCTAGAGAAATGAACCTGGGTCCTTTGGCTTTGCAGCCAAGCGCCTTAACTGCTAAGCTATCTCTCCAGCCCAACTCTGGCATTCTTACAAACTTTAGCCTAGAGGACATGCAAGGAAGCCTCAAACAAATAGATATTAGTTCTTGAAGAATTGTCAAGCTTTCTACTATGAATAAAAAGGCATGAAGAAGTTAGTTGAGTGGATATTTCTTAAAGTCTGAAGGACAGTTGAGAATGAGGTCTTTCTGTCATCTAATGAATAAAGGCTTGGGGATAATGGACAAGATACAGCTCCTCTCAACACACCCAAAATTCTTCTAGTCCAAAATATCAGGAATGCTGATAATGGGAACTGTTCCTTGGATAAACCAGTCAGAAAGAAAGTACTTGATATATCCATATATCTAGATTTTACTCTACTGGAAGTTTTGCCATTGCAGTAAGTTCTCTTTTGTGGTTTTAAAATATTTTATTTATTTGCAAGGGGGGAGAGGAGAAGAGAGGAGAGGAGAAAGAGAGAGAGAGAGAGAGAGAATGGGCACCCTAGGGCCTCTTGCTGCAAAGGAACTCTAGGTATATATCTCACTTTGTGCATCTGCCTTTACATGGGTACTGGGGAATCAAACCAGGTCCAACAGGCTTTGCAAAGAAGCACCTTTAATGGCTGACCCACCTACTCAGCCGCACTGAAGTAAGTTCTAGTGCATGGAATTAATCATGGTATTCTACATGTGATCAAAATGAAAGTGAAATAAATGATAAATATGCTAATATTTTAGGCATCAAGAACTTAATGTAGATAAGTTTGCATATTCTGTTGCTTATATTTTGCCTGTGAAGGGTCATTCCTGTAGCCACCACAATATCTAGAGGAGATAAGAAGTTGAGTAAGATAACAAAAGTAGTCAGATTGCTATTAAATTTTTCCTGAGGATGACTAAGGCAAGCATTTAAACTGAGTAAAATTTATTATATAAAACAATAGTGGGGCTGGAGAGATGGCTTAGTTGTTAAGGCACTTGCCTGTGAAGCCTAAGAACACACGTTCGAATCTCCAGGTCCCACATAGCCAGATACAAAGTGACTCAAGTGTGCAATGTCATACATGCGCACAAAGGAGCGCATGTGCTGGAGTTCACTCACAGAAGCTGAAAGGCCCTGAAGCACCCATTCTCTCTCTCTCTGTCTGTCAAAAATAAAATAATGAAATAAATTAAAATAGCGATAGTGCATATCATGTGATATGTCATGGGTTTAGAACATCAGTTTCCATTTCTTTCTTAATATATAAGTTATGATGAGAATTTAACAGTTTTCCTATTCTGAGTGTTAAACGCCTCTTTGGGCCTACCCCATGCAACCTGCATTGTGATATACACATTGTTTTATAGGTCTGGTTGCATGGACCTTGTTGGATTTTCTAAGAATAGACTTCAATCATAAAGTCTGTGTAATTTCTCTCTATGAAAAGCATTGCATCTTTCTCATATGGTTAGTTTAACCTTGCTTATATTATGGTGCTTTAAATAGCTCCAATAACTGACCTATTTCACACAGTATTAGGAAGGAATAGCTTTTCTTTTTACACTGTTAATGAAAAATTGTATAGGACTAGTTACAAAGGCAAGGAAGAATTTAGTCAAGATCATTGCAATAGCAAGGAGTGATTGAACCCTACTTATTGTTCCCTTGAAACAAAAGACTGCCAAGAGGTAAAGAGAAAAGCACTTCAGGACAAGGGAGTTTGTGTAGATTGATTTAGGCCCTTTGTGTTTGCTAATTGTGGCTTATGCAAGTTAGGCTCCTACTCTCCCAGAGACCTAGAAACTAAGGACCCATCTTTCCTGTTGATTGCCTATCAAAGGTATTACTCTCAGGCCCTTTGGAAAAACATTTTTAGATTGTTGAATATTTACATTTTTTTTTTCTTTTTTAGTTTTTCGAGGTAGAGTCTCGCTCTAGCTCAGGCTGACCTAGAATTCACTATGTAGTCTCAGGATAGCCTCGAACTCTCAGCAATCCTCCTACCTCTGCCTGAAGTGCTGGGATCAAAGGTGTGGGCCACAATATTTACATTATAAAGGATCACACAAAAATATTTGCAATGGAAAGTTATCTGAAGAAAAATCTCTAAGAAAAGGTTAGAGGCCCATAGTGAGGATGAAACCTAAGGCAAAGTGAAATTGAAGAAATACGAAGGGCAGCTTAGTCAATGCACAGTGAACTTTGACATTTTAATCGCTAATGGCTGAGAAGAATAATTTCTGACTTGAATTTCAGTCAGCAAATGGAATTTCCCTTTGTATTAGTCAGGGTTCTCTAGAGGAACAGAACCGATAGAATGAATTGTATTAAAAGGGAATTTACTGGAAATAGCTTATGGCAGTCCAACAAGTTGCAGGCCTGACAGTCAAGGAACCTGGTAGCTGCTCAGTCCATGAGGCTGGATGTCTCAGCAGTCCCAACCTAGCACTGAAGGCCTGGAGGCGTTCTGGAGAGACGCTGCTCTTCAGTCCATGCTGGTCTTCAGTCCACGCTGCTCTTCAGTCCATGCTGGAAAGCAGCAAGCACCAAGCAGAGACCAGCGAGCAGCACCGGCAGCCAGCGGGGAGGAGAGAGAGCTTTCCTTCCAAGAGCTTCCTTAGATAAAGTCTCCCCTCCGAGGGGCCACCCACTCTGGAGGAAGGGCTCACCCTGGGTGAAGGATTCCTCCTTAGTTAATCCTTCAGAAGCAACCTCAGAGACACTTATGAGGAATGCCTGTGGATTACTAAATAGATCAAGTTGACACAAACTTAACCCTTTCAGCAATATTATGCCTTCAATATGTAACAAAATTACACATAAAACATTTGATTACTCCAAGGCTTGGGATTAAAACTATTTTTTTCCAATTTTACCATTTACAAAAACCCAATAATAATTAAAGGAAAGAAGAAAGAGTGCAAAATAACAATGGATAGCTACATGTAACTATAAGCTTAAGAGAATGAGGATATCAAGATTCTTGCATCCATTTTCAGATATTTTTTCTTCTCACATTTTTGACTTATTTTGGACAACTCTCATACATATAGACAATATATCATGATCATAATCCCCATTACCACCCTCCCTTTTCTCTCTTCTGAATCCCCCTCCACTAATTCCCTTCTTCTTTCCAAGTAGTCTCTCTTCTATTTTGATGTCATCATTTTTTTCCTTGTATTACACAAGCCTTGTGCAGGTAGCATTAGCCACTTTGAGGTCATGAATATCAAGGCCACTTTGTGTCTGTAAGACAGTATTGTAAGCACTTCTCCCCTTCCTTTGGTTATTACGTTCTTTAAACTGTGTCTTCCACAATGGTCCCAGAGCCTTGGAGGGTGTGCTAGAGATGTCTCAGTGCTGAATGCTCCACTGTCACTTCTCAGTACTTTGGTGAGTTTTGCATCATCCCAATGTTCACTACCATCTCAAAAGAGAAGTTTCTTTAACCAAATGTTAAAGTAGATTTTATATATAGGCATAAACCTAAGCATTTGGAGTGCCTTTTGGTGAGCATAATATATCCCTTCAGCCAGACAGTAGTTGTAGTTTCCCCATTATGGCTTATGACCTCCCCAGCCATAACTTTTGATTAGGATTTCAGTACCAGGCATGAATGTGTTACCCTAGAGCAGCCCTCAAAATTGGAGTGCAGTTGGTTTTCTCCATAACAGACATGCCACTATTGCACCACTTGCTACATTTGGCCTGACTGGCCAACTACAGAACTTGCAGGGCCCAATACTGGTTAAGATCATCGATGACTTT
This sequence comes from Orientallactaga sibirica, assembly GCA_036365145.1. Lineage (NCBI taxonomy): Eukaryota > Metazoa > Chordata > Mammalia > Rodentia > Dipodidae > Orientallactaga > Orientallactaga sibirica. The sequence continues at coordinate 1,757,193 of JAEOAD010000840.1, forward strand.
TCTCCTCCAACAGACTGTATAGCTCATGACTACTTACCTTCATGAGCTAGTCAACAGGGGAGAAACTTCCAGCTCAGATACAGCTTGATTTCTCAGTGACCTGCAGACAAAACATGTAGTCTTCAGCAATAGGATAATTTTAAATGTATTTATTTATTTATTTACTCACTTATTTACAAGCAGAGAGAGATATAGAGAAGAGAGACACAGAGAGGGAGTGGGTATACCAGGGTCTACAGACAATGCAAATGAATTCCAAATGCATGCACCACTTTGGGCATCTGGTTTTACGTGAGTACTAGGGAATTGGGCTTTGCAGGCAAGTGCCTTAAATGCTAATCAATCTCGCCAGCTCCAGCAATCTTAATCTCAATATCTAGTTCTGGTGGGCAATTAAGAGCCTTGGAAATAGCCTGGAGTGTTTTGGGGGTACCAAAGGCCTCCCTGACCAAGAATTCACTGGAAAGTATTCCACGCCTGGCATTGCAATTTTCTAGTGCCAATCTATGTTTCATACATTCTAAGGGCACCTTATTGGGTGTCTAGAGAATCAAATTTGAAGACAAAACCTCCATTTCACAAGCTCACAGAGTAGGAGATATTAGATTTTGAACAATTTAGTCACAGCAAAGATTAGCATGGGGCACACATGTAGGGTCCCTTGGTCTCTGAATATTTATTTTAGCCTAATGTGGTATGCTTCTTTTATTCCAACAGTTTCCATTTTAATTCTTCCTTCCTCTCCAGAGTAAGGCAGGTCTCCTGTTTTTATTTACTCATGGCACTCTACATGTTAGGAGTTTAAGAAATATTACTGTTAATATTCAGCCATTCTCTTTATTTCTCTCTCTCTCTCCCTCTCTCTTTCTTCCTCCATTTTAGAAGTGCTACAAATTGTATCCAGGAACTAACATATACTACCTATGTGTTCTAACACTGAACTACATTCCCACCCCAACAGTCTGCATTTTCATTGGTCTCAGTGATATTTCCTCTAGCAAGGCTTCATCTCCTAAAGGTTCCACAACTTTGCAGAACAGTGCCATCAGCTGGGGATTAAGGGTTCCAGCACATGAATCTATGGGTACATTTTGCATGCAAACCACTAGATCCACATAGCTACACAATTTGGCCAACTTGTAGAAGCTTTGTGTTTTCTTATTTTCTTAAGAGTTCCTGTTATCACTGACATTTCTATGATTATAATACTTGCTTACAATATACCATTTAGTTCCTATGTTATAATCCAGGATGAAAAGTTTTATTGGAATACAATTGTTGCAATATATTTGTACATTGTTTATAATTGGCATTATATTACAACTGTGTTTAATAACTGATAAAGATTATGTAGCTTGAAAAGGGTAAAAGGTTTCCAGTTCTTACATTCACTTCTAATGTTTGCTTTCTCCTTTTGCCTAAGTGGCAGCAGCTATTGAATATATTGTCCTTTTTTTCTTTACTAGATGGGAAATTGGCTAGAGAGATGGTTAATGAGAATAATACAACCTTATGTAAGAGAAGACCACTTCATTTCAATTAGGATGTTGAGATTCAAATTAATTTGTGAAGAATTAGTGGGTTTTATTAAGGGTAAAGAGAAAGGAAAATATATAACTTCATAGAAATAATAAATTTGGGGGTAAGGTGCTAAGGTGAAGAAAAGAACTGAAAGATTTTGTTATTGACTTTTGTAAAGAACACTTGGCTGCAAATCACAAGGGTATAGTAATTTCTGGTTACTATGATTTTTCAAAATAAACAATAGAAAACTGGAGACTCAGTAAGACCATTAAGATATTTTCATACTCCATAATTTTCCTTATCTTGAGGTCATTCTATCACTATTTTTATATCCTCTGGGCAACTGATAGTAAATAGAAATCAACAATATTAATTTCTTTCTACACATTGCTTCCATATGTTGGAAGAACAAGGCCTTGCATTCAATGCTTATGAAATTTTTAGTTATCAGAATTATCTTATAGTTTTAGGAACTATGGATAAATGAGAGCTGGCATGTGTAAAATGTTTAAAGAAAATTATGTATCAGAAATACTGAGAGAAGGCCGGGCGTGGTGGCGCACGCCTTTAATCCCAGCACTCAGGAGGCAGAGGTAGGAGGATCGCCGAGAGTTCAAGGCCACCCTGAGACTACATAGTTAATTCCAGGTCAGCCTGGACCAGAGTGAGACCCTACCTCGAAAAACCAAAAAATAAAAAAATAAAAAAAAGAAATACTGAGAGAATTGTTTTCATTCATTAGTAAAGCACAATCTCTTGGAAATCTGTAATAAATAGATTATGTCCCGTGGAATTTACAAAGACATGACTGAAGACTCAACATTTTCATGACTGCTAACAACACATTGTCAATGGAAAACACAACTCTCATCTCAAAAAGAATAAGAGATAGCTTATTCTGGAGTGAAATATGAATGACCATGGCTTAGAGACCATAGATTCAGGTTGTCCCAAATTTTATGATCTAACATCCTAACAATTTCATGAAGGTTCATAGCTAAAGAAGGAAAGAAAGTAATAAACCAAGGCACTTTACAAATGCATTGGTGAAAACATCAAGTAGATGGGTTGCAGCATAGCAGGGAAATCGCTATCATAGGCTTCAGCTGTTATCTGATGACACTGTTAGCCTTTGGGCTGGTGAAAGCTAGTGACGCTAGTGGTCTGATGGTACATTCCAAAAAAGTTTCATCTGATTACCTGATATTCACAAGGATATTAGTTCATACAGAGAGATGGGCCCTAAGTGGCTATTAAGGGGACTAGGGATTGCCTAAGATAATTCGGCTCTGGACTTGCAACATTCTAGTCTCTGTACATTGAAATTCGACTCAGTTGCGTGGTCTCATAGGATAGGATCAGAGGGTTTTTTGTTTGCTTGTTTTTAGGAACTGTAGTTCACAATATTTCCTTTTGTCATCTGTGAAGCCATCTTGAGAATAGACAAATAGACTATATAATGAGACTGTTAGAACTTTGATGCTTAAATTTTATTGCTTTTATAGATTAAAATCAGATTTATAAATTCATATTAGATCTAGCATAAAAGCTGAGTGTAAAATTAGGTTCTTCAAAGAAGATGAATGCCATTTATGCTTCACTTCTATGCTCAGAATTTCTTATTTTATTATTTCTATTAAAATTACCTCTGACATGCTGCTTTACATTATTTTTATCTGCTGTATTATTTATATTTTGTCAATGAAGATAGGAAATGTATAGTAAAGACAGTGGTGGCAATAAATGAACTGTGAGACTACATATTTTGTGTATGTGGTGGCTTGGAACATGAAACAGAAGCCCTGAGTATTAAACTGTCTTCCTCCCAGGGCTTAGGAGGGCAATTACATTACCTCCTGAATAAAAGAAGACCCCAAAACAGAGTTGTGCGGCCTAGAATAATTTCACTTTGCAAGCACAGTGGGCAATTTGCAAGGTAAAGTGGAATATAGCTAGACAATCAATTTAATAGACAATACTAGCTGCCATAGAAGTATCACTGCCTTTCACTCAAAGAACCAGAGAAAAGTATTCTTTGGGAAAGTCTTGTTGTAGAAATTTGCACTTTGAATAAAATAAATTTAACATTGTATACATATATCTTGCTTGTATCATACCTTCTGCTTTGATAGATAAGGATCTCTGGCATATCTAGATATGACAAACTTGATATCTATACATGGTTAGTTTCTTCTCTCCTCCTCAGATAAGGGAATCTAAGGAAAAGTGGCTTTACATACATGAGAGGGAAAAGACTTAAAAGCCCAAAATAGCCTACAAGAGAATCACTTCCTTCTTGTCTCTTCCTCCTTCCCTCCTTCCTTATCCCTCTCTTTCTGTCTTTTTGTCTTTCTATCCATTTTTATGTCTAAAATAAAGACAGATAAATAATCTTTACTCATCTGTGTGAGATTTGTACAATCAACAATCATTGGGAGACAATAATAATTTATTAAGTTAGAGGAAGGTAAATTAGTCAGGTAGCTAGTTAGATAGAAACCAAAAGAGGGAACACTGCTTGCCTGTTCTTGCAGAACCAAAATTCAGTGTCTGATCCAATCAGCTCTCTCTCTCTCTCTCTCTCTCATCTCCTACTCAGGTGTATTGATCTCTTCTGATTCCAGACCAATCAGCCCTCTCTCAGGTTCACCTTGGTCTGAATGTAAAGCCTACCAAAATAAGATTATAAAAAAAATCCTTACCAGGTCGGCAAAGCCACTCTTTTGGCTGTTCATTTCTTCTGAACTTCCAGGTCCCTGCTCTGGTAAGGCTCCCTGCTGGGCTGAGGGGGGGTGGACCCTACTCCCACTTTGGCTCTCTACCCCCTCCTTCTTTCCACATGTACTTTCTTCTCTTTCTCTCAATCGAATAAAGTCTCTTTATGTCTTATCCTCTGGTCTATGGATTTTAATTCTTTAAATTCATAAGACAAGAATCTGGGGTACCCTAAATTTATTGGTGGGTTAGCATATTGATGTATTGGCAAAGAGCCCCTAAACTCTCATCAAAGTAGATCCTAAACATAAGAGAAATAATAAGCCAATACAGTAAATGTAGTAGTAAAATGTGCACATCATTATTGGAAACCTATAAGAATGAACAATATTATTTAAGATGAGGGGTGCAGGGAAAAAGTGCAGGTATATTGAGTTATGATAGGAGTATGGCATTAGATGTGAGAAAGGGAATGGGAAAGAGCTTCTGTACAGATGAGGAAATTGCTCAGGACTTCCCTGGAGTCACAGCCAAGCGCAGCCTCAGCATCTGAGCACACTGCATTCAAAATAGAAACTGGGGAGACTTTGCTGTATAAGGTGGGTGATATCAGTTCAACTATTTGTGTATGTTGAGGTGGAAAATGGAAGTGAAGTTTTAATTAATGATATTTTTCTTTTTAAAAATGTTTTTATTGATTATTATTTGTAAGGGGATGAGAGAGAGAGAGAGAATGAGTGGGTGAATCAGGGTCTCCTACCATTGCAAATTAATGCCAGACACATGCACCACTTTGTGCATCTGGCTTAATGTGGGTACTGGGGAATTGAACCTAGACCATCAGGTTTTGCAAGGAAGCACCTTCAACTGCTGAGCAATCCCTTCAGCCCAGAATTAATGATTTTTTAACTGCTGTTTATTTTACACAATGGGAGTGTCACTATGTGGCTTAGCTATCCTGGGCTGGAGTGACCTTCTAGCCCCAGCTTCCTGAGTGTGTGTTGGAGGCAGAGGTACAGGCATGTGCAACTCAGTTCATTTTTTAAACTTTTGATCCAGAATTTTCATACATACACATAAAGTAGTTTGATTGCATTCCCATCCTATTACCTTTCTTTATCCCTCCCATGCTCACCTATTCTATTGAGTACCAACCCCTTTCCAAGTAGACAGCTAGAGATGGGCGCGTCAGCAGCCTCTCAGCTGCTGCGAACGAAATCCGGATGTGTTCGCCCCCTTGTGGTCAAGTGCAGCATTGCGCCCTTGTATCATTGCATCAGGCTAAATGTGGGACCTGGAGATTGGAACTGCTGGAGATTGGAACCAGTGTTCTTAGGCTTAGGAGGCAGACGCCTTAACCACTAAGCAATCTCTCCAGCCCAGGATAAAGTGATTTTTATTGTTTCTGATTTTAATTTTTTATTTGCACAGAGAGAGAGAGAGAGATAATGGGTACACCAACACCTTCTGCCACTGCAAATGAACTGCAGATGCACCACTTTATGTATCTGGGTTTACTTGGATACTGGGGAATTGAATCTGGAACCATCAGGTCTTGCATACAAGTGCCTTTAACTGCTAAGATTAATTTTAGTTTGAAATTTATTTGGTTGATATTAGAGTAGTCACACCTGCTTTCTGACTTGAGTAAATAATTGGAATGGAACTTGTTTCTTTGTGCTCACTGTTCTTTGCTCAGCTTTGTGATGCTTGAAGTTCTGTTTTGGAGGTACTTTTATTGCTTAATAGGCAAGATAGGTGATGTGATCTTTACTTGGTTTCTACTGAGATTAAATGTACACTTGGGTCTCTACTCAAATGAAAGTCTTTAGTGGTCTACACTTTGTGTGTGATGGTGTTGCTAAAGGGAATCTGGATGCTAAAACTCACAGCACTTCTCGCCTCCATAGCCCCTGGTGTCTATATGGTGGAATTTAGGATTACTGAGGGGATTCTGAAATTCACAACTGAATGCTGGGCCCAATCACAATGTTGCATTGTGCCCATATTTGCAGGTTGAAGAGAAGAGGATTTGCACATATTACAATCATGCCTGGAACAAAATTGTGGGTGGTGTAGGTGTGGAGAATTCTCACTTGTGCTGGAACTGTGTGTCCTACCATGTCAAAGTGCACAGCACAGGGTGGAGGGGTGAAGGGGTGGACGTAGAAAATTTACACCTTTCAGAATACTGTCTGACCTCAGCATAGCAATGGTACAGATGAGGGTGTTCATGGATGCAGGAGTTAGCCAACAGGATTCATAGCCCTCACAAACGTATGTATAGTTCAGTAAAGCAGTGGCTCAAGGGGAGGTTGTACACACATGAATATTGCAGAGTGGATTTATACCACTCTCAAACCTGTCTGACCTTAGTATAGTAATATCAGAGGTAAAGGATTGCTTGAATGCATGAGTCTAAACATATTCTTATTGTGAATAGATAGATATTTAGGGGCCTACAATTGAGATCAAGGAGATATCCTCAGGATTGACTATGCCGCCCCCCATGAAGTGTATATTCTCATAGAAAAATGACTACATTTAATTGTTTCTCTTTAAAAATAATATTATTTACTGAAAGATTCAAATTACATGCCATACCTATCAATCTAGTATAGTTTACTATAATTCCATATTCTTTCTTTCTTTGTTTCAAGGTAGGGTTTCACTCTAGCCCCTGCTGACCTGGAAGTCATTCTGTAGTCCCAGGATGGCATCAAATTTATAGTGATCCTTCTACCTCTGCCTCCCGAGTGCTGGGACTAAAGGTGTGTGCCATATTTATTAATAATAATAATAATAATAATAATAATAATTATTATTATTATTAATAAAAAGTTAGCTTTTAAAACATAAGCCCAGAATTGCTTCTAGCAAAGCTGTTCACTCTTCTCTCAGAACTCCTGGGTTGAGCTTGAGCCACCTACAAAGATGTAGACTGTTTCTGCTGCGCTTGTGGATGGTTTACTCAGTGAGATTTTGCTTTCTTCACTCCTGATCTGCAGAGTATCATAAGGTAGCTCTTAGGAAGATGTCAGAAAACCATTATGGAAGTGTTTTATGAACATGAGAGCATCGTAACCACAGCTTCTATTAAATTGCTAGTAGTTAAAAGGCCAGGAGAAGCCGGGTGTGGTGGTGCACGCCTTTAATCCCAGCACTAGGGACAGAGGTAGGAGGATCGCCGTGAGTTCAAGGCCACCCTGAGATTGCATAGTTAATTCCAGGTCAGCCTGGGCCAGAGTGAGATCCTACCTCGAAAAACAACAACAACAAAAAATAATAATAATAAATCAATAAATAAAATAAAATAAATAAATAAAAAGGCCAGGAGAGTTAGACTTCTGGTGGGAGAATTTCTCGATCCTTGTGACATCCCCTGTAACTCCAGACACATGGACCACCTTGTGCATCTGGCTTATATGTTCCTAGAGAATATACAAACAATAAAGTATTATACAGTTATAAAGAAGAGTGAAATCTTGTCATATGAAACAAAATAGATGAAACTGGATAATATTAAGTTGATTGCATAAGCAAGATACAGAAAAAAAACACAAAATTCATTTCAATATGTGGATTTTAACAAAAGGATGTTTATGCAGAATGGTGATTGTTCCAGTTTGGGAACTGGTGTGAGACAGCAGGAGAGGGCATTGAACTAGACTAGCATATGCTATAGACCTATACTGAAATGTCATATTAAGACCACTAAATGAATGCAATGTATCTATGTTAATTAAAATGATATATATAAATATTTTAAACTGTCAGTGCTGGGATGGAGGAATGGCTTAGCAATTAAGGTGTTTGCCTGCAAAGCTAAAGGACCCAGGTTTGATTCCCCAGGACCCACATAAGCCAGCTGTACAAGGTGGTGCATGCATCTGGAGTTTGTTCACAGCAGCTGAAGGTCATGGCATGCCCATTCTCTCTCTGTGTCTGCCTATTTCACTCTCTATATCTCTCTCAAATAAATAAAATAAATTAAAAATATAAAAAGGTATTACAAATCAACAACCAGAATTCTATCAATGTTTTGAAAGAAAATAATATATTTGAACAGTGAAAAAATGAAAATTGATAGTGTTTATTAAAAAATTAGGAGTATGCTGGGTGTGGTGATACATGTTTTTAATCACAGCAGTTGGGAGACAGAGGTAGGAGGATCACTGTGAGTTCGAGGCCACCCTGAGACTAATTGTAGGTCTGCCTGAGCTAGAGTGAGATGCTACCTCAGAAAAACAAAACAAAACAAAAAAAAATTAAGAGTATTTTCTCTCTAGATCACTGACTTGGAGTTTTACAATATGGCTTGTTTGGGACATTGGCTACTTAGTATGATGTGATTGAATTCTTTAACTTTGTTGATATAGTTTGTCTTGACCTCTTTTATGTCTGTGTATTTATCATCAAAGTAATTCTTCCTTTCAGAATGCAAGACAAATAGAAGAGGACTTGACCCAACTCACAGTTGAAACAAAGCTACTATGGTTGGTCTACAAACCTGTCAGGGAAAGACAAAGGAATATTTATTGTGGTAAGCCTTTGAGATTTAAGTTATTTTGTAGCATCATTGAAGCAGAGACCTAAAGGATATGATGGGAAATGAGGGAGCTGAGGCGCAGAGCACTAACAGGAACTTTCTCAAGGTTATGTAGCATGTCACTTGACATTCAAAGTGAAAACCTAAATAGTGTCATTTAAAACAAGTAGCTTATTCCCTTGACCAATAAATTATGTTTTTAATGAAGTTAATAATTATTTTTATATGCACATATAACATAGGACACACGCAAACTATGATCAACTTACAAGTTGGGGATTAAAGAGGAGTTAAAATTGAAGATCCTATAGAGACTATTTTAAGTATGCCAGGACTCAGAAAATCTAGATGATTTGTTATTTACTTGCTTACCTTTATACTCCTTATTTTCTCTGTTCTCCAATTAATTAATTTAACTGCCCAAATTATTTAACATAATTTTTGCAGCCAACTAGTGAGATACTTTAAGTAGTGGATTAGTAAGAGATTTTTATAGAATGCTTAAAAGTGTTTGCATTAAATATAAATTTAATTTTGTCATTCTAAGATAGTGTGAATTATAAGCATTTTATTTCCCATATATAATATCACATTGTGTGAGGAAATATACCATAGTTAATCTTAGTAATCATAGTAAATCTTCTCTTGAATTTCTATCAACTAATAATTTTGGAAGTGGGTTTAATAAAACATTAAGTTTCCAAATATCTATCTGCTGTTAACAGAGAATGAAAAAAGTCCATTAAGAAGAATTTAATTCTTCTATTTCATTACTGAAAATAATTCACTGATACAAAACAATTCTGTAGAACAAGGAATAAACAAAGCAAGTAGCATAAATAGCATAAGATAAACCAAGGTAGAAAGAATTTAACTTTTTAACTCACATTGAAAGGTTTTGGTATTCCTAGAACTAATAGTAGTAGTTGTAGCATTGCAAATATTCTTGAATAACTTTTGAAAGTAAAATTATCTTTGGCTAGTTTCATTTGAATTTTGTTAACAGAATATATCATGAAGAGCTTGTTTATGGTCAATTAATTTGATAAACACATGGTTGGTGAAATTAATTCTTAAGGAATGTTTTTTAGGGAGTCATAAGATTTAAGGGAAATTTCTGACAATATATAAATCTGTAATAGATACAAGATTTATATCTCTATGGAGACCTAATATTATGCAGAATATTGAAAGTTGATCAATTACTATTTTTAAAAAGAATTTTTAAAAGATTTTAAACATTTTATTCATTTAATTATTTGAATTTATTTGGGACAAAGAAGGAGAGAGAGAGAGAGAGAGAGAGAAGAGAGAGAGAGAGAGGGATTGAATATTGGTGTGCCATGGTCCCTAGCCACTGCAAATGAACTCTACTTGCATGCACCTCCTAGTGCATCTGGCTTTATGGGAGTACTGGTGAATTGAACATCAGTCCTTTGTCTTTGCAGGCAAGCACCTTCACCACTAAACCATCTCTCTAGCCCCTATTATTTTTACTATTTATTAAAATTATAATGATCAGAAGTAATATTATTTTAAGTTCCCTTAAAATTATAGTCAATAGCAAACATTTTATAATATGATATGCAGGCATATATAATACTTCCAATGCTAACCTAGGATTAATGTCATTGCCTAGCAAACAGATATTGTTATTATTATTGTTATTTACTTTCTAGTTATTTTTTTTAGTTCAGAATTTTGCAACCAGAGGATGGTACAGAAAAGAAAGTATATAGATGTTTCTTATGATGTTTGTGACCTAAAAGAAAATTTAAACATTCTTTATCCTTTTGATGAATAAATTCATGTATTTCAAGTGGGTGGGAAATAGATTTTCAATGCAACATTTATGTTCTATGAAATTATTTAAACTTAAATTGAATTTGAAGTCTGTTTGAATTTTACATTACTGACAATTTTTATACATGCATATAATACATACATGTGTTTTGACCATGAACCCTCTGTTATCTTTTCTTGTTCCTTCTCATCCTACATCCACTGAACTGCTTTCTTCCAAACCAATCCCTCTTCTTCTTTGATGACTTTTATGTGTGTGTGTGTGTGTGTACAGAGAGAGAGAGAGAGAGTGAGAAAAAGAGAGAGAGAGACAAAGATGGAGAAGGAGCGATCCAGAGCAGCAGTAGCTACTGTGTTTAAATTGGGTTGTCTGTATGAGTCTGGATGGGGGATTATTAGCAGGTCACTTTGAGATAATGAATGCAATGGTCATATCATGTACAGAAGACATCAGTCCACTGTACTCCTTCCTGTCCTCTGCTGTTAACATTCTTTCTGCTCCCTTCTTCTGTGTTGTTTCCTGAGCCTTGGAAGGTGTGATAGAGATGTCTCTATTTTTTTACTGCTGAACACTCAGCAGTCACTTATTTGAAGCATTTTGAGAAGTTTTGAGTCACTGCCAACTGCAAAAAGAAGCTCCGCTAAACAAAGGTGAAAGAAGCACTAATGTATTGGCACAGACGTACATTATTTAGATGCCAATTTGATGGGAAAACATCAATTTTTCTAAACAACATCAGTGCCCCCCCTCAGGACCTCTGACCTTCCCAGTCATAGGCTTTTAACTAGGTTTTCAGTACCAAGCATGAATTCCCTCTTGTGGAGTGGGCCGCAAGTCCAGTCAGAGAGAAGTTGGTTACCCTAGAACAGTAATGCAGTAATGTCACTGTTGCACCAGTGGGGATATCTTGCATAGCTGGTAATTTGTGTAGTTTTCAGGGTCAATGGCTGGGTAAAATTGTAGATGCCTTTTTTTTTTTTTCTGCAACAGTCTCCATAGTACCTTCCAGCACTATTAGTTAGCCAGCATGGAGGAAGCTACCAGCTCATTCGTAACTTGATTTTTCAGTGTTTTGAAACAGCAGCAACTTTTTTTTTTTTTTTTTTTTTTTGGTTCTGGTGGGAAAAGCACATTGGCAATAGTCTGTATTGCTTTAGTGGCCTCAGGGGACTATGTTCTCTCAAATGCAGATCCTAGCTCTCAATTTTCAGATATGTATGTAAGGTGAGGGAAAGTCAGTACAAGTAATAAAGCTATAAAGGGGCAATGAAATGAGGAAAAAGGGTGAAGGACTAAAGAGGCTTGGATAATAGAACACATGTGATTTTTTTTTCTTTAACAAAATAATTCTCTGAAAATAAGAGCACCTATGTTTATTAAGGGTTTTAATCAATAAATTTATGATAAATTGAATTAATAAACAAATAAAATACTCTGTATATTATAATTTATTGGTTTATATAGAAATATTTGTCATAAACAACAACTATTTTTTGATGATATTAAGTAGCATAACATATTGTAGGTAATATTTTTTCTTAATAATTTAAAGTCTTTTAATACTAATAGTATTTCAGTCTAGCTATTATGTTGATATCATGTCTTGTAATGTTTACAATATGCATTATTTTTATTTTAATTCTATTTCATTTTTATTTTTTAGTTTTTTGAGGTAGATTCTCATTTTGGCCCAGACTTACCTGCAATTCACTATGTAGGCTCAAGCTGGCCTCAAACTAATGGCAATCTTCCTACCTCTGCCTTCTTAGTGCTGGGTTTAAAGGTGTGTACCACCACACTTCGCTTATTTATTTAATTTAATTTATTTATTTGAAAGAGAGATATAGACAGAACAAAAGAGGCAGACATGGAGTGAGTATGGGTGTGCCAGTGCCTCCTGCCATTGCAGACAAACTCCAGACACCTATACTGTTTTGTGCATCTCACTTTATATGGGCTCTGGGGAATCGAACCTGGGCCCTCAGGCTATGCAAACCGGTGCCTTTGACCACTAAGGAATCTCCCCAGCTTCACAGCATGCTTTATTAATATAGATAATACAAACACAAGTAGAATAATATAATTACGGAACAGATTTTTCAGGAAAATGGACTTTTTTTATTTCTGCACTATTGAAAGTTACATCTTAACAATTGATGGAAGCTAAGATGACCATTTTTCTCCTTTTGTCATTTTACCAACCAGCACCACAAGCATCAGTAGACTCTAAACATTTTCTAAGAACCAGTCAACCATTTTTCCTAAAATAAAATCCTAACAAGAAAGGATTTTACTAAAATTACTGAACTGAGTTTAATTTACATTTCTATTATTATGGCTAATTGTAAGATCGTCCACCTTGACTAGAGCCTTGAGTAAATAAAAGTATGGTCAAATTTTAAGAAGATTAAAAGTCATATTTCTTTTATTATTTTCCCATAAATATTAGGATTGACTAAAATTATTAAAATAAGAATGATGATAACAACAAATGAAAATTACAAAGATCAACAAGCATGTCTACTATATACAATAGTTAAATAATTGGTAGTATTTGAAAAAGCCTTGGAGATTTTCAGAGGTCATAAATTTCTTTCAGTAGTTATACTCACTGAGCTTACACTAGGTTAACAAAATATAGAAACCTGAAAAGTCACATGGCCTTATTCTTTAATAATTGATATTTAATTAGCAAAGTATTAGGTATTGATATAGCATTTTAAACAAGATTTTTTTTTGTATGTGACTCTCTTACAAACAGAGCAAGCATTCTAGCTTGTGAGCAATGCAACAACTGAGGTATAATTATTTAGGTCTTATTTTGCAATAACTCAGAGATGGAGGTCCATTTAGAGATAAGTAACCAAATCTCAGAAAGATGAACTAACTTGTCCAACATCATAGTTTCAAACAGCAGAGTTGGGGAATTTAAACACAGCAGTCTAATATTAATTTGTCTTTATTTATCTATTATTTTTATTTATTTATGACAGGGTCTCACTCACTCTAGCCCAGGCTGGCCTGCAAGTTATGGCAATCCTCCTACGTCCCACAATTTATTTTAATTGATTGTCCTCCTCATCTCTTCTCAGTCTTCCTATCTCCCAATAGACCTATAACAAATGTTCAGGCCCTGGTGTTGTTGATTGCAGAATTCTATCAGACCTTAATATTTATTGATGTATTTGCAAGCAGAAAGCGATAGAGAGATGAGAGATAGACAGAATGGGTATGGCAAAGCCTCCAGCCACTGCAAATGAATTCCAGATGCATGCACCATTTTGTGCATCTTGCTTTTCATGGGTACTGGGGAATGAACTGGGGTTGTTAGACCTTGTAGGAAACCACCTTAACTATTGAGCTCTCTTTCCAGCCCTCTATCATATCTTCATAGCAGATATAAAAAGAAAGAACTCTCCTTAGCTTCTATGATGCCACTTTACCCTAATAACAAAATAAGAGACAAAACATAAAGAAGCAAATTGTAGACCAATATCACTGATGAATCTAGACACCAAACGTCTCAATAAAATAATTGTGAATGGAATTCATGAACAAATTAAAAATATCATCTACTTCAAACAAACAGGCTTCATCCCAGGGATGCAGGGATGGTTCAAAATACACAAATGCATAAATGCAATACAACACAGAAAAAGACTTAAAGACAAAAATTACACAATCATCTGAATAGATGCAGCAAAGGCCTTTGAAGACATACAATATCCCTTCATGTTGAACTAGTGGGAGAGACTAGGGATGAAAGAAACAATTTTCCACATAATAAAGGCTATATATGACAAGCCAAAAGCCAATATCATACTAAATAGAGAAAATCTTGAAGCATTTTCGCTAAGATCTAGAACAAGAAAATGGTGTCCACACTGCCCATGGCTATTTCATATAGTGTGTGAAATCTTAGGTAGAGCCATAAGACATGAGAAAGAATGAAGTGGATACAAAATTGAAAGGGAGACGTCAAACTTTCCTTAATTGCAGATGATATGATCCTGTATTTAAGAACACCTGAAGACTCCACCAGAAAGCAAGTTGACAGGTCCCAAATTAACGCACAAAAACAGGTAGTCTTCCTATATACCTATGAAAATCAAACTGAAAGAAATCAGGAAAGTAGTCTAAATCACAATAGTCACATGAAGTCAGATATCTCAGAATGTCCCTAAGCAAGAAGTGAAGGACCTCCACAATGAAACTTTTAAACACTGAAGAAAAAAATTGAGGAAGACAAGAAAGATCTCCCATGCTCATGGATCAGAAGTGTCAATATTTTGAAAATGGCCATCCCACCAAAAGCAATGGGCAGATTCACTGAAATTTCAATCAAAATTCCAGCTATATTCCTCACTGAAATAGAAAAAAAATTAAAATTAACATGGAAGCACCAACACCCTTAGAGAGCCATAAATGTCCTCAGCAAAAATAATACTGCTGGAGGTATCATCATATCCAATTTCAAGCTATAATACAGAGGCATAATAATAAAAATAGGTCTGTCCTGGCACAGAACAAACCACTGATATCCATGGAGTAGAAGTTCCAGACATAAGTTCATATAATTATAGTCACCTGATTTTTGACAAAGAGGCCAAAAATATACATTTGCAGAAAAGACAGCATTTTCAATAAATGGTGGTGGGAATATAGGATCTCTCTATGTAGACAAATGAACCTTGATCCTTATATCTCACTATTCATAAAAATCAACTCCAAATGGATCAATAACCTTAATATAAGATCTGAAAGCTTATAGTGACTAGAGGAAAAAGTAGTAGGACATTTCAAGGTATAGGCATAGGGGAGGACTTTCTGAATATGAGTCCATTAGCCATGGAAATGTGACAATCAACAAATGGGATGTCATGAAAGTAAAAAGCTTCTTTATAGCTAAGGGAACCATCAACCAAGTCAACAGGAAACTTTCACCAGCTACCTATCTTGAAGAACAATATGCAGAACATACAAAGGACTCAAAACAGTAAAAAATGTGCCATGGAACTAAACGGAGAGTTCTCAAAGAAGAAATACAAAGGGTAAGCAAAACAAAACAAAAACAATGTATAAATTTTCATCATCTTTAGCCATCAGGAACATGCAAATTCAAACAACTTCAGGATTACATCTTACCCTAGTCAGAATTACTATCATCAGAAAGTCAAGTGACAACACATATTGGAGAGGATGTGGAGAAAGAGGAACCCTCAATCTCTTTTTCTGGGAGTGCCACTATGGCAATTGGTATGGGTATTTCTCAAAACCTATATTTTTCATTGCAAAAAAGAAAAAAAAAACATACAAACCAACAAACTCATGCCAAGTGACTTACAGTATCACATATACAAAGATTGGTCTGCCTAGTGTGTAAGCAAGAAAAAAAGGGTAGCAGTAATGCTGGTTCAAGTGTAAAAAATTTAGACAAGCAAAACATTGAGGGGAAGCCGGGCATGGTGGCGCACGCCTTTAATCCCAGCACTCGGGAGGCAGAGGTAGGAGGATCGCCTAGAGTTCAAGGCCACCCTGAGACTACATAGTTAATTCCAGGTCAGCCTGGACCAGAGTGAGACCCTACCTCGAAAAACAAAAAAAAAAAAAAAAAAAAAAAAAAAAAAAACATTGAGGGGAAAAATGACAGTTGGTCCCATATAAAACTGGAATTAAATGAGCATCTCATACTAATCTAATTTTTCCAAAAACGAAGTGACTTTGAATTTCCAACATTACACAATAAAATTGCATTTCTCAGGAGCCATGACAACAGAAGAAAATCCTAAGTCATGTATCCTTGTGTCACAACAGTCCAGAAAATACTTTTAAAGGGAGAAAGGGGACGGGACTTTATTATTCCTGGAAATGAAATTAACTGAAACCCAGTGATGGAGACAATGAGCAATAATCTTTTCCTTGTGGAGAAACCATTAACCAGGTCTCTAAGCAAAGAGTAAAACAAGCCGGGCATGATGACACACACCTTTAATCCCATCACTCGGGAGGCAGAGGCAGGAGGATCACTGTGAGTTTGAGGCCACCCTGAGACTACATAGTGAATTCCAGGTTAGCCTGGGCTAGAGAAAGATCCTACTTCAAAACACCAAAAAGAAAATAAAAGAAAGAAAGGAAAAAGAAAAGGGTAAAAGTGGAAATAATTAATGATTTACAGAGTCTGAATAGAAGACAAGAGACTTCAGACCTTCCTAGATAGACATGCCCATGTATTTTACTGTTTTGCTTTTTTTAAATCAAGAATATTAGGGCTGGAGAGATGGCTTAGTGGTTAAGGTGCATGCCTGCAAAGCCTAAGGACCCTGGTTTGATTTTCCAGGTCCCATGTAAGCCAGATGCACATGATGGCACATGTGCCTGGAGTTCGTTTGCAGTGGCTAGAGTTCCTGGCATGCCCATTCTCACTCTTTCTCTCCCCCTCTCTCGGTCTCTAATAAATAAATAAATAAAAATTTTAAAAAAACCTAAAAATGAATATTAAGGGAAAACTCTACTATCACTTAAGTAATAAGAATAGATAAGGTAATGATAAAGGCTGATCTACATAAAAATATGGGGCTGGGGAGATAGTTCAGTTCAGTGGTGAAAGGTGCTTGACTCCAAAGCCTGCCAGTCTGGGGTTCAGTTCCCCAGACACCCAAGAAAACCTGCCAAGCCCCTTCACACACACACACACACACACACACACACACACACACACACGTAAATAAGTGAATAAATAAATAAATGTGTCAATTTTTCAATCAAGTTCTCATAAAGAAGAAATATAATTTTAAGAATTTTAGAATCTTCTACCCATCTATAGTTCTCTGTCAGTTTTCAGAAAATCATGAATAAATTTTTAAATATGTATATTATTTGCTTATGGAATTTTACATACTAGGTAAACAGTTACACTGTCATACTCTAAGTCTTACTTTTTTTTTTTTTTCAAGACCATAGCTGTTCCCAAAAAATACTGGGCTGCCATATTTGCCAGAATAACGAAAAACAATGCTGATGACTTATGTGACTTACACTTTGTTAATATATTGATAAATTTCCTGAAGTTAAACTGCCCAAATGCCTTTCTAATGATCAATAATTGAAAACACTACAGAGACAGTGTTCACAATGTGAGCAATGGTGTAGATGGATTCAAACAGAATGTGTTATTTTCCTTTTTGCTCATTCACTCTGCACACACTTCTATGTATCATTTGTGACACTTGAAATTGTTTGCAGTTTCTTCAGTTTAATATCCCAGCCCAGTTCTGGAAATGAAGATTTCTGCAGAATTGCTAACAGATGTTGTTTAGATAGTAAACCTACAATGCAGAGAAAGATTTCCTATTTCTTCTATGGGTTAGTAGAAAATAAATTGTTTTGTGCTTGTGAAAACTCTAAATTACAGATGCTAAGATATATGGGGAAAACTTATCACTCTGTTTTTATAAACATATAATTGACATTTTGCAATTTGATAGAATCAAGTTCAAGTTGTTGACTTGACTTAACTTTCATTCATATTAATATATGATGCTACTGAATTTTTGCATTGCCAATACAAACATGATTAAAAAGAGAACAAAATTTCATCTTTGTGCAACAAAATATTTTACTGTGGCTAAATTGAACTACATATATTTATTCCAGTTTCTTTGCATGTCTTGGACCCCTGCTATAAGTCTCATGAAAAAGAAAATAAGCAAATAATATACATATTTAAAAATTTATTCATTATTTTATTAATGTGTAACAATAGAAAATTGTTATGAAATCATACAATAAATATAATATTGTAACATGGAATCATTAACATAGCTGACAATATAGTATAAATTGAGTTCAAAGCTGAAAATAACATAATACTCTCCCTTCTCTGCATGTGTATGTGTGTGTTTATATGCACAGAAATTGATAAAGGGTAGATATAGGAGTGAGAGGGAGTCAAATAGCTTTAATAGGTAGTTTAGGGTGACTGGGCCCCCAAAGTAAAGGCAGAAATGTCTGCCCTTGATATTTCTACTTTAAAAATAGATATCAGAGGATGGTCTGACTTCTTATTTCTTGCTTAAAGAAGTTCCCAAATCTGTTTTCCCACAAACAACCTCTTTCCTATATTTAAATCTGATCCTCACATTGAGGTTGGTCAAGTTGAGCCCCAGAACTTGGTGTCATGGGTGGCCTCTTCCTGAGCCAGCCCTTAGCCCAGACCAATCACACCTCACTCTGGCTCACCTGAACCTGAAGGTAAAACCCACCACAATAAGATTATAAATAGATACATATAAAGGGACAAGCTTTTTCTCTTAGTTGGCTCCTGAATTTTGAGGTGCTGGTAAGTTTCCTTAGTCTTGGCTGCCTGGGTTGAGAAGAGGGCAGAACCCCCTTTACTCCCCCATGGGCTCTCTACCCCACACTGCCCTCTACATGACAGGGAGTCTTTGCATATTCTTTTATCTCTAAATTTCTTTTCTATTTTTTATTTTGGTTTTTCGAGGTAGGGTCCCACTCTGGCCCAGGCTGACCTGGAATTCTGTATTCTCAGGGTGGCCTCGATCTCATGGAGATCCTCATAACTCTGCTTCCCAAGTACTCAGATTAAAGGCTTGCATCACCACACCCGGCTCCCTAAATTTATTTTCATATTTCTTTCAGGCCCACCACATGGGCTTTCACATCATGTGGGTGTATCCATGTTCCTTCCCTTGGTGTTGTCTTACCCTAAATAAATATAATAATTTAATAATTATCCTTCTCAGTTCGGTTTGTCCAATTCTTTGGTTAAATACAAATATGAACTGAGGGTTTGGGGTTCAAGGACTTTCCTGGACTCCCCACAGATCCCGTATCTGGATATGTAGATATTATTATTTATTGATTGAGCTATTGTTGTATCTTATATACTTTGGTAGATCTTCAAAATTAGTGTTTAGTCATGTTCTTGTCGAGCACTGAGAATTGATTACCCTGGAATTTTGATTTGTTGATATGTTTTCTAAAGTATGATAAAAGCAGGAAAGGAAAGTAATGAGTTGAATGTTGAATCATTGGGAAAGAAAGATTCAAAGTGAAAGGATATTGGTATTTTGTACAAAATTCAAGAACTGAAAGATAAACATTTTTCTTTTTTTAATTGACAACTTCTATACTTACAGACAATAAACCATGATATTTCCCTCTCCTCCCCCATTCCCCTTCAGAACTCCACTCTCCATCATATCACCTCCCTCTCTTCATTAGTCTCCCTTTTAATTTGATGTCATCATCTTTTTCTCCTATTATGAGGGTCTTGTGAAGGTATTGCTATGCACTGTGGGGTCATGGATATTGAGGACAATTTCAGTCTGGACAGTTGCTTTGCAAGCAGTCATATCCTTCCTTTGGCTCTTACATTTTTTCTGTCCCCTCTTCCACAATGGACCCTGAGCCTTGGAGGGTGTGACAGAGATGTTTCAGTGCTGGACACTCCTCTGTCCCTTCGTCTCAGCACTATGTTGCTTTTTGGGTCATCCCAGTGGTCATTACCATCTGAAAAGAGAAGCTTCTCTAACCAGAAGTGAGAGTAGCATTAATATGTAAATATGAACATTAAGAGTAGTGCTTTCAGGACAGTTTGGTGGGAATAATATATACATTTAGCCAGACAAAAGCAGGCTTTATACCCCTAAGGCTCATGATCTCCCCTGTCATAATCTTTTGATTAGGTTTTTCAGTACCAGGCATGTATTCCCCCACATAGAGTGGGCCTTTAGTCCAATTAGAGAGCAGTTGGTTTCCCCCAGAGCAGACATGCCACTATTGCACCCGTTTGGTCATTTGGCCTGTCTGGCCAAACTTGAGGTTTCCAGTGTCTACTGTTTGCACCACTGATGATTTCTGTCTCCCATAGAGCTGCATGCAGTGCAGCTTTTTCCAGCTTCCAGTTGGCTGGTCTACAAGGAGAAGGTTTTCTGCTCAGCACTAGCTTGATTTCTCAGGGACCTTGCCACTCAGGCAAGTGAAGTCTTCAGCAATAGAGTCTTACATCTGTTTATCAAGGGAAACTAAGGCAATAGCCTGTAATGTTTTGGAGGCAAAAGGGACCTAAATGGCCAAGAAATCACTGGAAGGTATCCAATCCCTGGCACTGAAAATTTTCTAGTAACAATCTACACCTTCAGGATATGCCATTATTCAAAAAAGTAGGTTTACATAAGCCTTATTCAGAATATCTTGAATTTTGATTGACCTTCCCCCTGCCCTTTTTTCACCCAGGCTCTTTCCCTGTCCTTGCTTAGGCCTTTCCCCTTCTTCTAATCTGTTCTTTTACTTTCATATGTACATGACCATCCCATTTTTCTATACATAAAATATTTATATTTTAACAGAAAGGAAGTAAAAATATTTGCATAAATGTTTTCATTTTCCAATATAAACTTTTTACTTTCTTTTAAAATATTTTATTTATTTATTTGCAACACAGAGAGAGAGAGCACATATGAGAGAGAATGGGCATTCCAGGGCCTCTCACCACTGCAAATGAACTCCAGATGCATGCACCACTTTGTGCATCTGGCTTTATGTGGGCACTGGGGAATTAAACCCAGGTCACTAGTGTTTGTAAGAAAATGACTTAAGCACTGAGATATCTCTCCAGCTTCTTTTCTACTTTCTTAAGAATTACAAGATCTGTGACTACTCTGGATAGCATAGATTTAACAGTATATGTATTTTATTATGTTATTATGTCATTCCCCAGATTTGAGCTTTTTTGTGGCTAGTGGTCAGTAAATGGCATCTATTGTTACTATGAACCCCACTCACCCAGTTACCATATTTTTTGTCTCCATTAAACTAGGAAGGAATTCAGCTCATACTGTATCTCCTACACATTGTCAACAAGACACAAAATGTCATAGAGAGTGGTCATGCATGAGGTTGTGGGGAAGGTGTTCCTTTTTATATCTTCTATTTTTAAAAACATTTAATTTCTAACATCTACTGATTTATCTAAAGCATAATAAGAATTAAAGAAAATGCTAAAATTCCTCTGCTTTTCAATTTATAATTATCATTCAAACATCTATCACTCCCATCTTTTCAACTTAGTAATACAATATTGATTCATGATGACTAGTTAGGAATGTTAAAGGCTAAACTGAGTCTTGTTCTTCATGGAGAACATATCAGTGAAGTTTGAAAAGTTGAAATAACTGCAATCTTTAGTGGTTTATATTGATAGGGAAAGAGGTAATGATGCTATGAGTTAGTTACATGATAAAAATCAATGTTTGTTACTACTATAATAGACTAACTGGGATTAAAGTTTGAAAGTATCTCTCTCCTTGCAAATAAATAAAATATATTTTAAAATGGAGGTTGGAGAGATTGCACAATGGTTAAGGCATGTTGCAGTCAGTTTCACATTGCTGGCACCATTCACCCAACCAAGAGCAGCTTTTGTGGAAAAGAGGGTTTATTTTGGCTTACAGACTTCAGGGGAAGCTCTATGATGGCAGGAAAAATGATGGGTGGACATCACCTCTTGGTCAACATAAGGTGGACAATAGCAACAGGAGAGTGTGCCAAGCACTGGCAAGGGGAAACTGGCTATAAAACCCATAAGCCTGCCCCCAACAATACACATTGCCTTCAGCAGGCATTAATTCACAAATCTCCATCAGCTGAGGAACCCACCATTCAGAACACCTAAGTTTATGGGGTACACCTGAATCAAACCACCACATTCCACCCCTGGTCCCCATAAATTGATAACCATCTGTGATGTAAAATGCAATGCATTCATCCAACTTTAGAAGTCCCCATAGTTTTTATCAATCCCCATGATGTTCAAACACTCACATAGTCCAAGATCTTTTAACTGAGCCACAATACCAAAAAAGTCCCTCCAAACCCCATAATGGCACAAAATAAACACTCACACTGCAAAAAAAATGACATTGGGCATAGCAAACAAATATTCAACCATCTCTGTAGCCACAAGTCCAACAACTCTAGTCAGTGACAAGTCTCCAAGTCCGATAATTCTAACTAGCAACAAGTCTCTGGGTTCCAATTCCACTTCTCCAGCTAAGCTACTCACAGTCCTGGATAACTTCATCGGGGCCAGCAGCTTTCCTTAGCAGCCATGTCATGGTCCTGGCATCCCCACTGTGTCTACACTGCAAGCCATGGTTCATCCTCATGACTCCATCAGGTCTTCATGCAGGCATCCAGCAAACCTGCTTCATGCTGCCCATGGCCATTTCCAAAACACAAGACCACATTGAAAACTCAATTACCTTCTTTTTCCTGCATTTCTTATACTTCATAATACCAGCTAGGGTGCTAATTTGTTAATCCAGGGGGGAATAAAGCAAACTTTGAAGAACAGGACACTCCTTGAGCACTCAGGCCCCTTCAAAAGAGTCCACATTCTTCCTTTTGCCCCAGTACAGGTTAGCGGGCCCAATCTCAAAAGTTGCAATCTCTCAGTTATAGCAGTTTCAGCTCAAAGATTTCATTTCTGTGCTATATCCCTCTGCACACACCAGTCCATTTCTATGCACTGCAACCCTGAACAAGTTCTCAGGAAAAGGGCATAACAGCAAGCCTCTTACACAAACTGCTTCTAGCCAAGCCCAAGCAAAGCTCTTTCTCACCTTCATAAGCCAAACATCACAGTCCATAGTTCTTACTGCAGTCGGGTCTTTCAACTGTGACCAGAATAGTCCACCAAGCTGTACTTACAGCACTGCAAGGCATCTCTTAGGCCAAGGTTTCAAATCCTTCCACATTCCTCTTGAAAATCAGCTCCAAAAGGCCAAAGCCACACAGTCAGGTTTCTAGCAGCAACCCCACTCTTGGTACCAACATTACTGTTGCAGTCAGGTTCACATTGCTGACAGAAATCACCTGACAAAAAGCATCTTTTGAGAAGAAAAGGTTTATTTTGGCTTACAGACTCGAGGGGATGCTCCACAATGGTAGGGAAAATTATGGCATGAGCAGAGGGTAGACATCATCCCCTGGCCAAAATAAGGTGGACAATAGCAACAGGAGAGTGTGCCAAACATTGGCAAGGTGACACTTGCTATAATACCCATAATCCAGCTCCCCCAATGCACTGCCTCCAGCAGTGCTAATTTCAAAATCTCCAACAGCTGGGGAACCTAGCATTCAGAACACCTAAGTTTATGGAGTGCAGCTGAATCAAACCACCACAAGGCACTTGCCTGCAAAGCCTAATAACCCAGGTTCAATGTCCCAGTTTCCACATAAGCCAGAGACACAAAGGGGCACATGCATCTGAAGTTTGTTTGCAGTGGCTTCAGGCCCCATGTGGCCATCATTATTTCCTCCCTGTGTTGATCTCTGCTTGCAAATAAATAACTAAAAATATTTAAAACTCCAAGTGCCCTGGATTCACATTAGAATCAAGAAATTTATCATTTCCATTACATTTTTCCCAGGGATTTACATTTGATAGTAGATGAATTGAATATAATCCAGCATATGCCTGTAATCCCAGCTATTTGGGAAACTGAAGCAGGAGGATTTCAAGTTGAAGGCCTGTCTGAGATAAGAAGTAAGTTCAATAATAATTACATTTCAGGTACATAATGAATATCGAATGTCAATGTAAATTACTTTTTGTTTTTATAAACTGGCCTTTTGATTTTTAGTAACAGGTAGATAATTATATATTAATTTCTATATTTAAGGTCTACTCTTTATTCTTCTTTTAAAAACATTTTAAAAAATTTTAAAATTCTTTATTACAGAGAGAGAGGGAGGGAAAGAGAAAGAGAAAGAGAGAGAATGGGTACACCAGGGCCTCTAGCTACTGCAAACAAACTCCAGATGCATGTGCCACCATGTACATCTGGGTTATGTGGGTTCTAGGTAGTAGAACCTAGGTCCTTAGGCTTCACAGGCAAGTGCCTTAACTGCTAAACCATCTCTGCAGCCCTACTCTTTCTTTATTCTTAACTGTGACTAATGGTTCCTTATCCAGATTCCAAAAGCATCTTTATAAAAAATATTAAAAGATGATGGGTGTGGTGGTGCACACCTTTAATCCCAGCACTCAGGAGGCTAAGGTAGGAGGATCTCCATAAGTTCAAGGGCAGCCTGAAATACAGAGTGAGTTCTAGCATGGGCCAGAGTGAGACCCTGCTTCAAAAACGGAAATGATAAATAAAGCTTTATTATTTATTTTGCTATGTTTTCTATATTACATATGAAAATAATACATCACTGTTAAAAGATACAATGTAGAAATATGGGGAATATATTTCATCTCCTTTGTCTCATTTTTGACTATTAATTTTAATTTGGCAAATTCTAAACAGATTATAAATAGAAGCCTTCATTCCTTCTTGGAAACTTTGTAGTGTGACTTGGAATTCCTTTGGCCCTTGTCTTGCCTTGACATATGGACTATGGTAGGAATGGCATTGTGGTATTCCCAAACCTAGGTCTTTGTTTTTCCAAAGTAGGGTCTCACTCTAGCCCAGGCTAGCCTCATTCTCCCAGTGATCCTGCTACCTTTGCTTCCCCAAATGCTGAGATTAAAAGTATGTGCAATCACACCCAGCCTAAGCCTAGGTCTTAAAGAAGCATGTAGTACCTCTGTTCTTTCTTCTGCAATTCTGCCGTAGTCACAAAAGTGAGCTTGAGCTAACGTCTTGGAAGATAGGGATTGGTTAAATGGTAACTGATGTATCGGACGTAAGTCAAGCAGCCTCAAGGTTAGTCTGCCAGTGGAGAACAAACTTGTGAGGAAGCCTGGCTGAAACTAGACAAACCTAGCTTAGCTTAGCCTGGCCTAAACTGAGGGCTGGCAGAATTATGAACTGACTGAATGGTTCTTGTTGCAAACAAATTAATTTTAGGATGGTTTATTAAGCAGGAAACACTAACAAATATGCATATACTACTCAGGAGAACATTCATATTATTAAAAAATTATATTGTGATTGTTTATTACAGAGAGAGAGAGAGAGAGAGAGAGAGAAAGAGAGAGAATGGGTATGCCAGGGCCTCTAGCCACTGGAAACAAGCTCCAGGCACATGAGCCACCATGTACATTTGTCTTACATGGGTACTGGGTAATCAAACCTGGGTCCTTAGGCTTTGCAGGCAAGTACCTTAACTGCTAAGTCATCTCTCCAGCCCATCACATAGTTTTGATAATGGATTAAACAAATAAACAAATTTGAAGTCATATATAAAATTCATGCTAGTATTGCTTATAGTAATATACTTGATAAAGAAAAGACTACAAACTAGTTTGTAAAATATTGAAAATAAAGGTTAAAATCAAACTGAGATTTTATAAATATGACAATAGATACTGTATTTGTTGTCCTTTGTATTTGCATGTAAACAATAAATAAATTGACTTATAATAGTCTTTCACATGCAGTTTATTCTTGTTTAACTATAATATTCTGTGGTGGTTTCAATTAGGTGTCCCTGATAAACTCATATGTTTTGAATGCTTAGTTCCCAGATGATGGCAATTTGGGAGTTGGAGCCTTGCTGGAGGAGATGTATTGTTTGGAGTATGCTTAGGGGTGTTATAGCCAGAACCCCTGTGGTAGTTTGAATATATGTCCCCCAATATATTCAACGTTTTATTAGTTATAGTTTGTATCTGCAATCACCTTGCTAGAGGCAATGTCACTGGGGGCTGGTCTTAAGGTGTGGTGTGGGTTTGAGATTCCATTGTAAAGATATGCAAATGTGCCTAGCAGGAGTTCCTGAAGTGTGCTGTGTGACCTTTTGGCTGTAGTTTTGCTCTGTGTGCTGTGTAGCTGGCGGCTTGGCTTTTGCTCTCTCTGCCTGGCCTTGGAGAGCAGGCCGCTTCTCTTGCCATTATGAACTTCCCCTGGATCTGTAAGCTTCAATAAATAATATCCCTTCCTCCATAACTGTGTCTGGTCTGGAAGTTCATCTCAGCGAACCTGAAGCTGTCTGCTACAGCCCCCTTGCTAGAGTGCAGCTTACTCTTCTGCTGTTGTTTGCCACTTCCTGTGGCAGAGGTGCTATCCACCTTCTTCTCATGCCATCTGGTGCTTCCCCTCAAGACTGTAAGCCAAAATCAATCCTTTTCTCCCATGAGCTGCTTTTGGTCAGATGTTTGTCCCAGCAACAAGAGAGTAAATACAACATCTTTCTTAAAGTTTACCACAGAAAATTATAACATAATTGTGTCTTTTTCCTTTGATACATCTCATTACAATGAAACCCACAGTCTTGGAAATCATGACCATAAGAATTAAGTGAAAATAGTTTAATTTGGAGAATAAGGCAATAGCAGTAAAAGAATAAAGAACAGAAGCTGCATGTGGTGGTACAAGCTTTTAATGGCAGCACTCAAGAGGCAGAGGTAGGAGGATCGTTCTGAGTTTGGGGCCAGCGTTAGACTACAGAGAGGTCAGCCTGGGCTAGCATGAGACCCTACCTCAAAAAAGAAAAGCAAAGAAAAGAATGTGGAACTGAGATAGAAAAGGCAATTCACATACCAAAGGGTGGTTATGAAATAAATTACCACTGTTTATGAATGGAATTTATTTATTAATTATTAATTAATTTATTTATTTATTTATTTATTTAGGTTTTTCAAGACAGGGTTTCACTCTAGTCCAGGCTGACCTGGAATTCACTATGTAGTCTCAGGGTGGCCTCGAACTCACGGTGATCCTCCTACCTCTGCCTCCCAAGTGCTGGGATTAAAGGAGTGTGCCACCACACCCGGCTTTGGAATTTATTTTTAATAATGAGTTATCTGCTAAGTATACCAATGAAAAGATGAGGAAGTTGGGATTTTGTTACGATTTTACCCTTCAATCATTGAGTGAAGAGTATTTATAGGGATACTAATTGCTTATCATTTCTGGCTTGCTGGTTAGCTGCATGCATACCAAGCCCCCTGGACCAATAAAATATAAATTCTAGAGCCAACAGCTGTGAACAACATGGAAAGGGTAAGTGGATTTGGGTGGGTTATCACCTATGTATGCTACAACTACCATTTTACAGCATCAGTTTAGTATTTGATTCAACATATTGTGATCCAAACCAAAATCAAGCATTCATTGCATTAGGCTCCTGAAATCTTTTCTTAACCTTTCAGAAAATAATGTAGTATCAGCATGTTTAATGCAAGAAAATCTATATCCAGCATTGATCTTAGATTTCCTATAGAGTTGTCATTATAAAGAAAATGCCACTAAATCATGGCCTTTACTTATGAAATAACACATTCAATTTGGTTTTCTTATTATGTTTTGTTCTAATAGCTTTGTTTTAAATTACTGTCACTTTGTACATTTATTCGAAAATACAGCTTTAAGCATCACAGTTTAGGCCGCAGTTCACTAGTTTCTTTCACACAAAATAATACATTTCCTCCCCATTTTTATTTAACTTACACATGAGCTTTATATGCAATATTCATTGCCATTAACCAAACTTTCTCCCTTGAGTTAACAAACTTTACTATTCTCCTGGTATCAATGGATTCACTGCTATTTGTGTATGAACTATTCTACAATCCAACTACTTCCTTAGGCCACACATTATGAGTATGAGGACAGGAAGGAGCCTACATGTCTAGTAAGAAGAGTGGGAGAATTGTTTGTGGAAATTTTAGATGACAATAGGCATGTAGATGGATTGTGATACTGGGAAGTTTCAGATCAGTCCATATAAATGAGGTAGTCTCAGAGCACTTTCTTTTCTAAAGTTATAACATAACAGTAATATTCACTGCAATGCTTATCAAATCCATGACCCTTACTTTTTAATTAAACACATCTTACCACAACCAGTATAGACTTTCTTGTTTTATTTCTGCCATCCATGTTTACATTTGTTTTAAGAAAATGTGTGCTGCATGTATAATATGAAGCATCCCCGATATCATTGTCTAATTCTATATCCATATCTACTGAAGCCACTTTAAGTATAACCTAGAAGAAAAAAAAAGTTGGTCCTTGTTCAAGCATGCCACAATGTATGATGTCCCTGTTCCTCAATGCCCTCATTCTTCACACCATTAAAGAGACTGTTTCTTCTGCTGATAAGGTGTTTTATACATATCTATTAATATCAACATTAATTATCATTTCCTTAGCAGGGCTGTATTGACATTAGCACTCTGAGTCATTCCTTTTTGTTTCTTCTCTGTGTCATATTCTTTACTTATATTACGGCAATTAGTTTACTGAATATTATTACTTCATTTAAGTGTTAATCTTCCAAAAAGACTTTGACATCCCTAAGAACCAACATTGACTCATATTTTATTTTAACATACAGAGCCAGGAAATATCAAGTACAAAGTAAGAATGGAATAAGTAGGGTTCATTGTTGAATTAACATTTTATTTGATGATGACCTAGAATCCTTTATGATTCTGTGATTTCCTATATATAAAAATCACATAGAAATCTCACTTAAAATTTTTATTCCTCTTAAAAATTAAAAGGATATATCGAACTTTACCTTCTCTTTTAAAGTAAAGAAAATCTTGATAGCAGTTTTTTTAAAACTTTTTATTTTTTATTATTTTTTTGGAGAGAGAGAGAGAGAGAGAGAGAGAGGAAGACAGAGATGGGTGCGCCAGCAGTGTCTCAGCTGCTATGAACGCAATCCAGATGTGTGCGCCCCCTTGTGGTCAAGTGCGGCATTGCGCCCTTGCGTCACTTTGCATCTGGCTAAACGTGGGACCTGGATATTGGAACCTCTGGAGATTGGAACCAGCATTCTTAGGCTTAGGAGGCAGGCGCCTTAACCCCTAAGCCATCTCTCCAGCCTGATAGCAGTTATTTTTATAAAGCAAATGTTTTATTAATTAAGTACTCTGTACTTTAGTTTAGTAATTTTAGATGAAAGAAGGCATGAAATGTCTATAAAAAGATGTTTAAAAAATATAATCAAATTTGTTAGCTTAACCCTAAAACCATGAGTTTCCCCCCCCCAAAAAAAATGTGGGGCATTGCCAAAGCACTTGGTTACTCACCAGATCTAAATGGTAAGACCCTGTTGCTAAAGACATCTCAGGCTGTGATTACAGGAAATTGAAAGATCATTCTGGAGCCAAGATGGAAGCCATCTCTCAGCTAGCTAGCTCTCATAGTATTTGAAAGTGCTCTGCATGCTACTGGGAGATAAAAGGTCACCAACCATGTAAACAAGCAGTGGATCCAAAAAAGTACAAAATCAACCAGCCAGGTCAAATATATTCACTGGTAAAATAGTGGCACACAGGCAATGGGGGTAATCAATTGCTCTCTTATTAGACATAAGGCCTGCTCAATGGGAAGGAATTCATACCTGGTACTGAGAACCAAGTCAGAAGCCTATGGATTTTAAGGTCATAGACCATAGAGAGTGAAGGATTAATAGCCTTCCCTGAAAACTAAATGGAACTAAAGAGTTAGTAGCTATCCCTAAGCTTACAGGAAATGAAGATGTTTGGCCCCCTTCACTGACTGATGTACTCCCCTTAGACTAGATGGCCTTGAAGAACCAGAGACCATCTGAGTATCCTCCCTCAGACATTCCTGGCTGAAGCAGCCTATTCTGAACAAGGACACAAACAGCCACAATTTTCTTATCAACTGCACCTGGTACAATCTGTTTTTCTTATAAACTTACACCCTAACCTGGCTCTGTGTTTCAGCCTTCATCCCACGGGAAAGGTGAGGCCCCTTGCTGTTATTCTCAATAAACATTCTTGTCTGTAGAGATCAAATCCTGTGTTTCTTTTGCTTTTCTCTTAAACTTTCCTTCCACAGAGAAGCTTTCACTGTTCTAAGTGGTTATGCCCATGAAAAAGTCTTCTAGGGTTAGTGGAGCCAACACTATGAATGTAAAATCAGAATAATATAAATAAAAAAAGACAAACAAACAAAAAAGTCTGCTGCCGGGCGTGGTGGTAAAAAAATCCCTGCACTTGGGAGGCAGAGGGGAGGAGAAAAGGCCACCCTGAGGCAGTTAATTCCAGGTCAGCCTAGACCAGAGTGAGACCCTACCCAAAAAAAAAAAAAGTCTGCTAGGGCTGGAGAAAAGGCTTGGCCAGGTTCAATTCCCAAAGGATCCAGGTTCAATTCCCCAGGACCCATGTAAGCCCGATGCACAAGGATGCACAAGAGTCTGGAGTTCATTTACAGTGGCTGGAGGTCCTAATGTGCCCATTCTCTCCCTCTCTCTCTCTGTCTCTCTCTCCCTCCATGCCTATTTTCTCTCTCTCTCAAATAAATAAATAAATAAACAAATAAATGTTTTTAAGTCTTCTAAATGTCTGTTCATCCCCTTTGAGCGATTATTTTGATTTCATAATTGTCAAGCTGAGAATACTGCTTCACATAAATACATAGAAAAAAAAGGTAGAGTATGTTAATGTCATTTCAGAAAGCTTGGGAGTTCTATAATAATTCCTAGCCAAAATTCATTTACCTGTAGTTTTTATGGAATTCATTTCAGCAACTCAACGAGCAATCATTAAATTTTTATTTCTTTATTTATTTTCATTTATTTGCCAGAGAAAGAAAGAAGCAGATAGAGAGAGTGAGAGAATGGGCACACTAGGGTCTCCAGCTGCTGCAAACGAACTCCAGAAGCATGCACCACTATGAGCATCCATCTTGCATGGGTCCTGGAGAATAGAACCTGCATCTTTTAGTATTGCAAGCAAGTGCCTTAACCGCTAAGCCATCTCTCCAGCCCATCAAACAGCAGTCATTAAAACAAAATATTATAGGGCTGGAGATATGGCTTGGCAGATAAGGTACTTGCCTGCAAAGCCAAAGGACCTAGGTTTGATTCTCTAGGATCCAAGTAAGCCAGATGCACAAGGTGGCATACGTATGTTGAGTTTGTTTGCAGTGGCTGAAGGTCCAAGCATGCCCATTCTCTCTCTCTCTCTGCCTGTTTCTCTCTGTGTCTTTCTCAAATAAACAAACAAATATATTAAAAAATAATAAAATAAAAATCAAAAAAAAAAAAAAAAAAAAAACAAAAAACAAAAAAAAAAAAATAAAATATTGTAATACAATGCAATCCAGCAATGTATGAATTTGATATTTCAGTGCTGAAAAATGATGGTAAGAAAATATTAGAAGTCTTTGTTGTCCATAATTAAACTCCTATTTTCATATAGAAGCAGAAAAATACCATATAGCAAAAAAATGTAATTCATAATTTACAATAGTCTTGCATTTGAGCTGAGGTGTTTTAAGCAGCATTCCTTGTGGTTATGTGACAGGCTGGCATGAGCCAGTGCTGGCTTATAGTAAGGTTATTTCAAAAACACATGGGTTTTGCCAAAAATAGATCAGATTCATTACATATTTCATTTTGAATTATTTTTGGTTATTGAATGTTCAGAAATCTATTACGATTGCCATTTTTTTCACAACCTCACATTCAGTTAAATGACACCATATGGAGTCACAATCCACAGTTGAAGACAATACAAATGGTCACTTCCCTTTCCAGATGAACTTAGAATGAATTACACATTACAAAGCAGACTTTCAAGTCTTCTTCTTGAGGCCTATTTATCACTTTTCTTGACAATAATAGGTGGTGCATGCCAAGTTCTGTAAAAATTAAGCTTTGGGGCTGCAGGGATGGCTTAGTGGTTAATGTGCTTGCTTGCAAAGTTTAAAGACCCAGGTTCGATTCCCCAGTACCCACAAGCCATAGGCACAAAGTGGCACTTGCTGCTTTTGGAGTTCATTTGCGGTGGTTAGAGGCCCTGGCTTGCCCATTCTCTCTCTCTCTCTCTCTCCTTACAAAAAATAAATTTAAAATGTGAGCTTTGTGTTTTCTTCACAGCTTCTGTATATCACCTTTGATTTACATATTATAAGTTAATCTTATAACTTTGTGGAAAAGTTTTGTGTGTGGTATACAGGGTTTTTTTTTTTTGTTACATTTATACAACACAAATAAGTGATGTTAATTCAAAAGCTGATTAGAAGGCTTCTGGTTTCTATTAGAGGAGCAGAGAGCTAGAAAAGAAAAACATATTATCATACTTCAAAGAACAAAAGCTGCACCAACTACAAATCCTTACATTATCTTCAGGCTGATGTCAACCAACGAACCTCCAACCCCTTCAAATACAAGATTAATTATAAAGACATTGGTAAAGAGCATGTGAGAACTGGGAAAAGATCCTGAGCTCCTGGGATTGGCTTATAGAGTGCAAACTTGCCATTAGGTATTAATTTTCCCCACAGGCCTTGCTACCATTCTTGACACACTCATTCAAACACACACAGAGGAAGACAGAGGGCAAATACACTGTCAAGAAAATGAGAAGAGAGAACATAGGCAGCAAAACATATATCTGGAAAAACACTTGTTTCCAGAATGGATGGTAAATTTTAGAAACCCTTTAGTGAGAAAGTATACAATTCAAATTTTAAAAAATGGAAAAATTTATGATGTACTCAGAGAGATGTGTACATGTCAAATAAGTAGATAAAAATGATGCCCAACATCGTTGGTCGTCAACCATGGCAACCATGACCATAATAATTCCACATACTTATTAAAATGGCTAAAAAATAACCACTTCTTGACAAGTGTCAGGCACGTAGAGCAACTTTAACACACAGTGCCAAAGGTATTGGTACCTTGGAAAGCAGAAAGCATTTTATCAGTTTCTTTGACACAGAAGTTACCTGACACAGAATGCCTACTTATCCTCTAAAAGGTAAAAACAGAAGTGTACACACACAAACAATATGGATACAGATATGTATAACAGCTCTATTCATAATCAGTACACAAGGTACACAGTCCAAGTGTCCATCTGGTAAACAGATAGTGTAATTCATGCAATGAAATAGAAAAACTGAGGAAACAACTGCTTTTCATATGTGGCAGCATAGCTAACTCTCACGTGTTTGGCTAACTAAAAGAAACTTGATGTAAAGGCCTCTAACTAAATCAATCCATTTATATGATGGCCTGGAATAGCAAAGATATAGCAATGGAACATAGATCATAGTTCCTAGTAGTCCAGGGTAGAAGAAAGCATTGACTACAAAGGAAAAACATGAGACAACTTTTTAGTTGATATATCTGTATGATGATTTGGGTTGTAGATATATGACAATGGACTTCTCATAATTCTTGAGAATGTACAATACATATTTAATTTCACTCTATACAGCATAAAAATCACTACAGGCCTTGCTGCCATTCTTGACACACTCATTCAAACACACACAGAGGAAAACAGAGGGCAAATACACTATCAAGAAAATGAGAAGAGAGACCATATGTAGCAAAACATATATCTGGAAAATAATTCAGAATAAAATACATGTTTTTTAAAATTTTATTTTTATTAATTTATTTGAGAGAGAGAGAGAGAGAGAGAGAGAGAGAGAGAGAGAGAGAATGGGCACACCAGGGCCTCCAGCCACTGCAAATGAACTCCAGATGCATATGCCCCCTTGTGCATCTGGCTTATGTGAGTCCTGGGGAATTGAATCTGGTCCTTTGGCTTTGCAGGTAAGTGCCTTAACCACTAAGCCATCTCTCCAGCCACTCAAAATAAAACACATTTTATTAATTTATAATAAGTTGTTAATAAAACTTAATTGTAGAATTTCGAGTAACATTTATTTCATATGCATTAAATATATCTTATTTTGTTTTAGCATATCAGCCATAATCTTTTCAAGTTGAGGACAAAATGGAAAAGTATCATGCGATGTATTTTATGCCAAAATTTTTGTGTGCTCATATAAAGGAGGTATCATATTTAAAATGCAACATTTACCTCCAGTTCCCGTAAGCTAAGAAAAGAATAGTAGAGAGGTAAAGGGTCTGAAGACACAGAAGTAGTTCAGGGATGTGGATATGAATTATAAAGACAGATTAATCAGAGTTGACAGGTAGAGTTAAAGAAAGAAAATTAGAGGATCACTGCATGGTATAGAGATTTGAAATAGAAAGGAATTGATTGATTTCAGTAAGCTGCTTGAGCCACTATAATAACTAATTAGAAAAACAAGAGGTTTATCGATTAAATTTGAATAGAGGATTATGCTATAAGCAATCAAGCAATGTTTCTTTACAAAATGGTACTCAGATTACAGAATTAACTGTTTAGATGTCTTACAAGAGAGCCAAAGCACTAGATAAGCATGCATGTATTATAATACTGGATATAGGGAAAATTATTGCTAGACAATGTTCAATTAGTTAATAACTAGAACTAGGGAAATGGAAATTAAAATTCACTGCCATAGTAGGTTTCAGACTGGCATGAAGATCATAGATAAGTCAAAAAGGGTTTGTGTTTTTTTTTTTCAGCACATACAAAGGTTTGTAATACATTATATTAATACAATTTGTGTAAATAGAATAGTTCAAAAGTGACAAAGAAGAAAAATAACTGTATATTTTAAAGAATTATAGTTTTTGCTTTTAACTATTCAGTGTTGAAATATATTTTCTTTATAAATAAATAGTCAACATACTTGAAAGAAACTTCACGTTCACTTAGATTATATCCATACAAAAATCAAATAAGTATTTTCATATTGCTATTATGACTTTGCAATTTGCCAAATGTTTACATAAATTTTATTTGTCTCAATGTAACTATTAAACCTTAGCAAGTACATTTGGCCCCGTTTTCTGAAAACTTGTAAAATAATTTGTTGAAACTCTCTAACATTAATAGGGACTCTGAACTGGCACAATAGCTAAGTAGCGACTGTTTGTTCAAGAAACAGCAGCACTAAATATGCCATGAAATATCATCTCAAATTATTATGGCCTTTTATTGTTTGGCACAAATGCAGAACATGGGGAAAATCACTGTAACCTGAATTCTTCCTTGGTGGACTGTTAATTCAAGAGATTCTCTGTTTCAGTAAATAAGAAAACACAGCTGTGATGCTCAGAGTGAATGTTAAACCCTTGGCTGCTTTTTCCGAAAACATCAACCAACATGAATACAGATACTACGTTTTGCTTAAGACATAGCCTTTGCTTAACACGTTGTACTGATCTCAATCAAGCATTACTCTAGTGTTCTATAGTAAGACACAAATCACCATAGCAACTTATAACAACATAGTGCTTTTAGGAGGCAGAGGCTATAGGGGAGGTGTTATAGCTATTATATCTCCAACCAAGGTTATCTAACAAGTCTACTCATTTCACAGGCTTAAGCATTTACAGGTATCCATGTTAGTGGCTACTGAACTTACCTGATTGATCATGATTCACAGCCTTGATCTCTATCTATGCTAAAGTCCAGTTTGTTTTCTCCAAATCAACACAAAAATTTCTACCTCATCTTTAGTGTACCCTCCTTCATATCTGAACGTATACATATATTCTCTCCCTGAGGTACTAACTGAATACCTACATACTTTTCCCTGATATATTTTGTTCTCAAGCAACCCATATTTTTAGCTCCCTTCAAATTTTTCCTGAGAACATGTTTC
The DNA here is from genome assembly GCA_036365145.1 of Orientallactaga sibirica. NCBI lineage: Eukaryota > Metazoa > Chordata > Mammalia > Rodentia > Dipodidae > Orientallactaga > Orientallactaga sibirica. The sequence goes on from JAEOAD010000840.1 coordinate 1,793,266, forward strand.
CCATTTATGGCTTCTATTTCAGAATCTATTTAGTTTATATATCTATTATTTCATTTCCCCCTCTCACACACAAATCACATGTCTCTCAGCTTCTTCTCTGGTTAATCTTGTGTTCAGTACTTGGTTCTTTCTTAGGACAGCTGCAAGCAATTGGTAAAAGTGCATGTTTATATGTTCCTGTCACTTGAGCTTAATGACATTTTTGTACATATCCCTTGTGACTTACTGATTGATATAGCTGGCATATGACATTTTTAGAAGTATCATCAACTGCTCCAAATACACTGACATCTCCAATAGTAAATAATACAAGGCAATCATGATTTAGAAAGCACAGTCCTGCTTTTACAACAGAAGGGGAACTGTAAACTAAGAATGTGAAGATGTGGACCTTAATTCACAGTCTTCTGGCAAGTGTTCTCAGTACTTTTAGTAAGAAATTCACACAGAACATTATTTTTTCTTTTTAAAGGAATATTTGCTGAGTGGCTTCCGATTATTGCCTAGAACACACAAAGATTTAATCAATAAAAATATAAGGCCTATCTTTTAAATAATTTTTTCATTGGCATGCAGAGATTTAGGCATCTTTCATTCTGGCATTTTCAAATACAATTAGTTTTTGTTGATTTTCATCATCCTACCTCTCCTCACTCTCCCTCTCTCACCCCAATAACTCTCCCCCAGTATCTTTCTCCTTTTTGTTTATATATCACAAGTTTCATTTTGCTATGTCCTCTCCCCTCTTTAAGCTCAATTCTTTTGGTTATGGTTCTATCTTTATAGGATTTATCAACATTTCTCTCTCTGTGTATATATATATATTAAGCTAAGATCCACTTATCAGAGAGAACATGCAATCTTTGTTTGAATCACTTCACATAATATTATTTCCAGGTCAATCCATTTTCCTGAAAATTTCAGAATTTCATTTTTCTGGTTTGCAGATTAAAATTCCATTATGTATATGCACCACATTTTCATTATCTTTTCATCTATTAATGGACATAGATAAAAAAATAAATAATAAGTAAATAAAAATAAATAAAAAAAAATAAATGGCTGATTTCAATTCATAGCTATTTTAAATAGAACCATAACAAGTATAGATGTGCAAGTATCTCTGTAGTGGAGTGTGGAGTTCATATGGCATATACCCAGGAGAGGTATGGCTGTGTATTTTGGGAGTTCTATCTCTATATCTATTTTTTTTTCCATAATGGCTGTATTAGTTTGCGCTCCCATCAACCGTACATGAGGATTCATCTTCCCTGACATCTTTGCCACCACTTGTCTGTTTTCTAGATGATAGCCATTTTGACTGGGTTTCTCAAAGATGTTTTCATTTGCATGTCCCTGAGGGATGATGATGGTGAACAATTTCTAAGTACATATTAAGGCCTATATTTTTATGAAAATAATATTTTCTGCATGTTGAACAAATAGAAACAATAAACAAACACGTAAAGAAGATAGTTTTTTAAATTTTTTAATTGACAACTTCTATAGTTACAGACAATAAACCATTATATTTCCATTCTTGCCCCCCCCATTCCCCTTCAGAACTCTACTCACTCTCCATCATATTCCCTCCCTATTTCCATTAGTCTCTCTTTTAATTTGATGTCATTATCTTTTTCTTCCATTTTGAGGGTCTTGTGAAGGTATTGCTAGGCACTGCAAGGTCATGGATATCAAGGCCAATTTCTGTCTGGAAGTTGCATTTTAAGGACTCATACCCTTCCTTTGGCTCTTACATTCTTTCTGTCCCCTCTTATGCAATGGACCCTGAGCCTCCAAGGCTCACACCCTCCAAAGGTGTGATAGAGGTGTTTCAGTGCTGGACACTCCTCCGTCTCTTCTTCTCAGCACTGTGTTGCCTTCTGGGTCATCCCAGTGGTCATCGCCATCTGAAAAGAGAAGCTTCTCTAACCAGAAGTGAAAGTAGTATTAATGTGTGAATATGAACATTAAGTGTAGTATCCCCAGGGCAGCTTGGTGGGAATAATATATACATTTAGTCAGACAAGAGCAGGCTTTATACCCCTAAGGCTCATGACCTCCCCTGCCATAGACTTTTGCTTAGGTTTTTCAGTACCAGGCATGCATTCCCTCCCATAGAGAGGGCCTTCAGTCCAATTAGGGAGCAGTTGGTTTCCCCAAGAGCAGACATGCCACTATTATACCCTTTTGGTCATTTGGTCTTCCTGGACAAACTTGAGGTTTCCAGTGTCCACTGTTTTCACCTCTGATGATTTCTATCTCCCATACGGCTACATTCAGTGCAGCTTTTTATAGCTTTCAGTTTGCTGATCTACAGGGAGAAGGTTTTGATAGTCATACATGGAAAAAAACTGTATTGATGTAGTTCCCTGTATGTCCTTAGACACTAAGGTTGACCACCAGGAAGACCATGGAATATTTTAATTGAATATTACAAAATATTGGAAAAGAGAGATGGATTAGTGGTTATGATGTCTGCCAGAAAAGCTAAAGGAGCCAGGTTCAGTTCCCCAGTACCCACCTAAGTTAGTTGCACAAGATGGTGCATGCATCTGGAGTTCATTTGCAGCGACTAGAGGCTCTGGTGTGTCAGTTCTCTATCCACTACTCTCTCTCTCTCTCTCAAAATATAAATAAATAAATAAAACTTTAAAAAAAGATTACAAAATGTAATACTAAGATAATGGCATTAGAAATGATATAAATAAAAAGATGTCAACAACCATGGGGAAATATAGGGGCATAGTTTCTGGCGGAATAAAGAGTAACTGAAAAAGTCTTTAGGTAAGAATGGACTGTCCATGTTCAATGTAAAGCAAAAAATCCAGAGTAGTTAGTGGAGAGTATGTGGTAAGTGGTAGTGGATGAAGTAAAATGGGCAAGTAAAAGACAAACCTTGTAAGACTGTGTAGCTGTATTAAGGAGTTACAGTCATAAATATAGTCAGTCTTTATAAAAGTGTAAGCAAAGGAATGATATAGCTTTAGTTTTAAATAGCTCTCTGGCTGTTGGGAGGGAAAGATTTTTAGGAAGACAAGTGTTATAAACTATAATAGGAGGGAAATAAGAAGACCATTCATGAAACAATCAAGTTTAGCAGCTAAGAAACAACATATGAACTTCTCTTAGGAAATAGCAGTGGAAGAAGAAAAAGCAGTGGAAGGAGAAAAAGGTTTACACTGATGATTCTTTTTTTTTTTTTTTTTGGTAGGGTCTCGCTCTAGCCCAGGCTAACTCGGAATTCACTCTGTAGTCTCAGGCTGGCCTTTCACTCACAGAGAGCCCCCTACCTTAGCATCCAGAGTATATGCCACCATACCTGGCAGGGAGAGACAGAGAATGTGCATGCCAGGGTTTCTAGCTATTGAAAAGGAACTCCAGATGCATGCTTGACTTTGGGCATCTGAATTTATGTGGGTACTGAGGAACCGTACTCAGATTGTTAGGCTTTACAGGCAAGTGCCTTTTAGCACTGAGCCATCTCTCCAGCCCAGAGTATATATTTTGCAGAAAGAATGAGGATTTAGTGATAAATTTCATAAGATGGAAATAAAGAGCATAAAAGTAACTAAATTGTATTAATTTTGCAATGACAACTTGAAATGATCATGGGACAGATGTAAATCTATAAATCAGCAGCATCTAATAATTTCAATGCATGAAATTTGCTATGATTTTTCCATGAGCACAATGTTGAGAATAGAAGGATCATACTTCAGAGGAGTTAAAGGCACCATAGACCTAACTGAGGTATTAGTCAGCAAAATAGGTAGATAACAAGAATTTTTGGATCATGAAACCCCAAATTATACATGTATCTCTATATCTACCTAATATCTATCTATCTATCTATCTATCTATCACCTATCTATCAGCTATCTGTGCATCTAAATTATATGTCTATAACTATGTATCTATAATGAAATGTCATAAAAAAGCAACATGAATTATTAGGTATGTAAAATGTGTAGCCATATGTTGAACAGAGAAAAGGATGAGAGGAAGTCAAAACAGAAAAGTAGAGAAGTGAAAAATGTTATTAAAAACACAATAGCAGGGCTGGAGAGATGGATTAGCAGTTGTGGAATTTGCCTGTAAAGCCAAAGGACCCAAGTTTGATTCCCCAGGACCCATGTAAGCCAGATACACAAGGGAGCACATGTGTCTGACGTGCATTTTCAGTAGCTAGAGGCCCTGGAATGCCTATTTTTTTTCTCTCTCTCAAATATAAATAAAAAATAAAATATTTTAAAAAACAATAGCAGGGTTGGGTATATGCAGAGGAAACACTAGTTCTGGAGACTAAGGAGATCAGCATGCAGCATAGTGAAATTCTGAAGAGTCATCTTCCAGCTTACACACTGCTATCTCCTTATTGTATTAGAAAACAGAAAGATAATGCAGATTTTCTTTCCTGATTCATAAGAGGGCTACACTCATTTATGATGGTCCCTTACTTTATTACCTCATGTAAATCTAATTATTTTTCCTAATAACCAATCTCTTAATATAACACTGCTGGATAGATTTCTACATATGTATTTAGAGGATACACACACACAGGTATCACAGGCAAAAAGAAAATAATAAATGTTCACGTACATAAGTGAAAATCTAATATGTAAGTGTTGTAGTCAGTTTCACATTGTTGGTAGAAATCACCCAACCAAGAGCAGACTGTGGGGAAAAAAGAGGTTTATTTTGGCTTACAGACTTGAGGGGGAAGCTCCATTATGACAGGGAAAACAACGGCATGAACACAGGATGGACATCACCCCCTGGACAACATAATGCATTCCATTTTACATCATGGATGGTTATCAATTTATGGGGACCAGGGGTGGAATGTGGTGGTTTGATTCAGGTATACCCCATAAACTTAGGTGTTCTGAATGCTAGGTTCCTCAGCTGATGAAGATTTGTGTATTAACGCCTGCTGAAGGCAGTGTATTATTGGGTGAAGGCTTATTTATAGCCAGTTTCCCCTTGCCAGTGCTTGGCGTACTCTCCTGTTGTGATTGTCCACCTTACTTTGTCCACCCTCTGGTCATGCCATCATTTTCCCTGCCATCATGGAACGTCCCGTGAAGTCTGTAAGCCAAAATAACTCCCCCCCCTTTTTTTTTTTTTTTTTTTTTTTTTTTTACAAAAGCTGCTCTTGGTTGGGTGAATGGTGCCAGCAATGTGAAACTGACTGCAACATGCCTTAACCATTGTGCCATCTCTCCAGCCTCCATTTTAAAATATATTTTGTTTATTTGCAAGGAGAGAAATACTTCCAAACTGTAATCCCAGTTAGTCTATTTTACTAGTAACAAGCATTGATTTTTATCATGTAACTAACTCATAGTATCATTACCTCTTTCCCTATTAATATAAATCACTAAAGATTGCAGTTCTTTCAACTTTTCAATCTGCACTGATATGTTTTCCATGCAGAACAAGATTCAGTTTAGCCTTTAACATTCCTAACTAGTCATCATGAATCAATATTGTATTACTACACCTTAATGGACTATTCTTGTCAGAGTTGAAAGACCTGAATGCAGTAAGTAATAAGGACTGTGAGGTTTGGCTTATGAGGGTGAAAAAAAAAAATTTCCTAGATGGGGCTAGAAGAAGTTTGTGTGAGAGGCTTGCTGTTATGCCTTTGTCCTGAGATGTTGTGCAGGATTGCTTTGCATAGCAACAGACTGGTATGAGCACAGGGGTATGGCACAGAAAAAATGAAATCTTTGGGTGGAACTGCTGCCTGTTCAGCTGCAAATGAGAGATTACCACCATTGAAATTGGGCCAGCTGACCTGCATTGGAACCACAGAAAGAATGCAGTCTTTTGAAAGGGTCTGAATGCTCAAGGAGTGTCCTGTTTTTCAAAGTCTGCTTTATTCCCCCTGGATTAACAAATTGCCACCTCAGCTGGTATTATGGAGTATAAGAATTGCAGGAAAGAGAGAGGGTCATTGAATCTGCAATGAGGTCTTGTGTTTTGGAAATGGCCATGGGCTATGTGAGGCAGGTTTGCTGGTTTGCCTGCATGTACACCTGATGGAGCCATGAGGATGGACTGTGGGTTGCAGTGGAAACCCAATGGAGATGTCAGGACCATGAGATGGCTGCTAAGGACAGCTGCTGGCCATGACAAAGTTTTCCAGGACTGTGAGTAGGCTAGCTGGAGGGGTGGAATTAGAACTCCAGAAAATTGTCAGTGGTTATAATTATCAGACTTGAAGTCTTATCATTGACTAGAGTTGTTGGACTTGGGGCTAGAGTTTGATGCTTGCCCTGGTTGTTTTAAAACTTGTATAGGTTGAATATTTCTTTGCTATGCCCACTGCCATCTTTTGCAGTGTGAATGTTCATTCTGTGCCATTACGGTTTTTTTTTTTTTTTTTTTTGATATTTTGGTATTATGTATAAGTTAAAATACCTTGTATCATCAGGATGTTTGAACATCATTAGGATTGATAAAAACTATGGGGGCTTTTAAAGATGGACTGAATGCATTGCATTTTACACCATGGATGGTTGTCAGTTTATGGGAGCCATGGGCCAAATGTGGTGGTTTGATTCAAGTGTCCCCCATAAACTTAAGTGTTCTGAATGCTAGGTTCCCAGCTGATGGAGATTTGGGAATTAATGCCTCAAGGCAGTGTATTGTGGGAGTGAGCTCATGCGTATTATAGCCAGTGTCTCCTTGCCAGGTTTTGGCATACTCTCCTGTTGCTATTGTCCACCATATGCTGGCCAGGGTATGATGTCCATCCTCTGTTCATGCTGTAATTCCCCCGTGCCATCATGGAGCTTCCCCTGAAGTCTGTGAGCCAAAATAAACCCCTCCCCCCCAAACTGCTATTGTTTGGGTGATTTCTGCCAGCAATGTGATCCTGACTGCAACAAGGAGGAAACAAGTTTTGTCCTTTGACCCATGCACCCTCTGATTCAGGTGAACAGGGATGTTGGTATCCATTGGCCAGTCAGGATACCAGAGCAAAAGGCCTGGTTCCACAGCTCACACAGGGACCACACGTCCCAAACCAAGGCGCAATGGGACCTAACAGGACCTGGAGATTGGGAGGAGGGACCAGGGTCTGGCCTACTCACGCCACACTGCCATTCATGCCAGAACCCAGACCAGGGAGCTGGGAGGAGCCAGGAAACAGAGCTCTGTCCTATTCACTCCACACAACTGTGCCTGCCCACATACCATCTACACAGGGAACCCAGACCAGAGAACTGGGAGAAGCCAGGAAACAGGGGTCTGGCCTGCTCACTCCACACCACTGCACCCACCAGCACACAGACTGGCGCAGGGAACCCAGACTAGCCAGATATACTCTTTTATTATCTCTTCCATGTTCCAATTTCCCTGGGGCCCTCTCCTATTGGGTTATGGAATTTACTGTGGAGTCATGAAGGCCTCAGTCAGTCTATATATATATATCTTCCACTATCATTCCTGGGCCTACATTTTCTACTATTGAACACTTATTTCTGTTGAGTATATATTCAGAAGTCAAATTAGTTGCTAAAGTTGCCACAGAGAAAATTAATTATATTGCAAGGCTTGGTTTTTTTCCCCCCCAAGAGTTATGTGCAAAATTAAAGCACCACAAGCAATGCAAATGTTCTAATTCACTCTGTCTTCCACAACACTTGATAATGTCAAATGTTTTAGTTATTGAAACGTTATTCAAATTTAGGCTTGTTTAATTGTCTTGAAAATGACAGAGAAAATAGAATGCATGTAAAGACATTAAGTGTCCCTAGCAAAAGTTATAAAAAGAAGACCTAGAGAAAAGGCTTAGAAATTATACTAAAGAGGAAAAACAAATTTTAAAATACCACAAGTTAAAATAATAATAAGCAAAAGTATTAAAAACAACATTTATTTCTATGATTATACATGTTATTTTTAAATTTTCTGTGAAATCCATCAGAAAATTATGCCTCTGTATTGAATTCCTCTATGTAACATGTATTGATGGCTCATTTTTCTTTATCGTTAACTACCAATTATGCATGAACTCATTTGCTGAATTCATAAGAAACATACTGGTAAATGTCACACTAGAAAAAAAAGTGGAAGAAAAATAATTTTAAAAATCCTTGTAAATGGAGATTCTGTGAAAATAGATTTCTGGCCATACCATTAATATCCAAGCTCTGGAGTTGTTAAGGAAGCCAAGCCCTACCACAGCCTGTCATAGCCAGCAGATGTGGCAGGAAAACCATTGAGCATCCATTGGGAATTCTGAGGTGCTTCATTTTGATTGTTCTGTCTGCTCAGTGTCAGCAACTGTAGCAAAAGATTAATGTGATACAGTGCACCAACTTTTTCCCCATTCAGGAAATTGCTAAGTTAAATTCCCAAGCCCTCAAAAATTTACATAGGTATGCTAATATAATTCAGCAGTGTAATAGAAAAATAGAATCAGTTGCATGCTGAGGTTCTGAATAAGTGACTATAACTCCAGATTCAAATTTAACTGAAACCAGTATTTTGCAGATTCCCTTCCATTATTATGAATTCTTGAAACTTTATATCCTGTAGTGTAAATAGCACTTCTGTGTATGGAATTTCAGAGTTAAATAACATTAAACTTAAAAGAGGTTTTAAAACAACATAATGAAGTTATTCAGATTTGTAGCATTTGTAAATTACATACATCTATATTTCATGCACAATCATAGTATTTGATCATCTTTTAACAGCAAAAATTTTAAAGTGTTCACACTTACATGTTGAGATCTTTTTTAAGAGCTAGTTATGTGTCCAAAATAATATAACCATAAGATTAAGTCTACTTTTATAATGGTATAGAATGTTCAGAAAAATTTTGTCTGTTTAGTTACTTCCTCTAATGCACTTAATACCACTGATTACATGCTTGTTGCCTTTTACTATAAAAAGAAACTCCTCAAACTCGAAAACATTTACCACTGCATGAATATGTAAGTCATGTCCAATGCTAAAAACATCATTACCACGAATTCTGCTTCCTATTGTGGCATCTTATAAATAGCTCTGCTAATTTTTAATGTATTCTTTCTGTATCTATAATGCATTATATGTATTTAATATTTAGCAGTAATAACTAATACACACAGTGAAACTGCAAGCGATTTTCTCTTGTCACTGACAGTAACAGATCTTGATAATTATGATACATGTGTAGCTCCTTCTTTCATTAGAGGAGAAGAGCGCACAATGCCAGATCAACTACTGGAGCAGTTTTGTGTCATCAATCTCCAACCACTTGCCAATGCCATAAAAGTGCATATCTATACGGAGTAATATATCTGTGTCATCTCATTGTCATATATCTTGAATTGTTTTGAAAAAGAAGCTCGAAAGGAAAGAAAAACAAATATGAATATTTTCCTGTGCTCTATGAACTGTGAGATTAATGGACATTTATGAGTTTATATTTTCCTATATTTAAGTATTAGTATGTATGCACATGTTGTGAGTGGAGGAGAGTATGTTTTCCAGTGTGTACATTTGATATTTATTATATGCTATGATATTCTAACTGCATTTTTTGTTTTGTTAATCTTATTGCTCAAATAATCCCCAAACACATTGGAATGAATGATGAGCTATAAAAAACTAAATGAATCTGCTCAGAAAATAAAGCTACAACAGACAATATGCAAAACAATAGCTTAGTCTATTCATTGATTTTATTTTGATAGGTTAAACTTAAGTTATAAAGCATAACTAACCATATTTCTATAATTGTGATATAAATAAATTATACAATCTATAGTTTTGAAATCAGACCACCTTATTTAAATTTAATACCTACCAGTTAGTCCAATCATATATGACATTAGGGAGAGTACTTAACTTTCCTATTCCCCATTTAAACTTGTTAGATGAAGGTAATCATATTCATCTCATAGATTTGTGCAAAATATAAAACAGGGTCAATATGTACAGAATACTTAGACAGTATACTAACCCTTTTGTTTTCTTTTACAATGTAATTCCTCTAATATGTATAACATCCTATTTGTCATGCTTGAAATTGTCACGAAGGATAGTCCAGTTCTACTAGACACAGTCTTCCCTGTTGTAAAGGAATTGGGGTCCCATTAGTTACAACTATGTACAATAAAATTTAAAAGGTGGATTATTGATGGGATCATTTTCCCTTCAGCAAAATAAGGCTTTTGTTTCATATGAATTCTCCTCCACACAATAGTTTATGAACTTTGGAAGAACTTGGGGACCCCACAGTCCACTGATAAATAATATATCTCTTCCAAAACTTGCCATACTTACTAGTTGAAAACTCTTTATACTTGAGGAACCAATATTGACCTTGAATAAAATTAAATATTCTTGAGACTCCAGAAAATGAAATAAACTTATCTCTTCCATGGGTTATAAGTCACCAAATGTAGCGTCTTTTATTTTCCTTTGTTGTATCTATGAAAGCAAAAGTACTTATCTATTTAATATTAGATATTTTCAATCTAAATATTGGCATATTTGATCTAAAATGACCCACATTTTAATCCGTTTTAATCATAGTCCTGGGAAAATGGAAAAATCACTTAGCAGCATTTGTGGAACTATGCTAAATTCAAATGAATCAATTCTACTTTAGTAGTTGAAAATCAAGCAATCATTTTGATGTGCATGATAGTAAGCCTCCCATTTTCATTGAAATACACAAGTCTTAACTCGTGTATTGTTTTATAGGAAGTTCAAAATTTTAAAAAAAAAAAAAACTTTTTTGTAAACAAAAATCCATTGCCATGAACTCACAGCTCAAATTATGGCTGATATACTATTTTAGGTTAGGAACTGACTTACTGCATTTTTAGTTAACATCTTTAATTACAGGAATCTTATTTATTCAATTCCATGATTACTATTAAAACATTGTAAAATAGACTCAAAAGAAATAACTTATTTTGTAAATATATCTTACTTCTAATCTATAAGTATCTTATCAGTAAGAAGGTCTTCCCTTTGGTTATTATCATAATGATCTGTATCAAACAGTAAATAATTCATTTTGTTATACATCCCATTTTAAGATAGTGAAATGTAATTTCCTCATTGTTAAGCTATGAAAACTAATAAAAAGCTTAGGTGTAATGGTTTGGCATAGGCAGATGGCCTAGAGATCTCTTACCAGTGCTTCTTTATGCAGAATGTCTAACTACACAAGAAGTGAAAGCGGAGAAATAGGAAAATGGCTTGCAGTGGTACTTAATATTTTCTAGGCATTCACTTATGTATTTCGCATGTATCAGCTCATTTAGATTTTCCAAAAAATATTTAGACACATGGAATTTTATCCTTAAATTAGTATAGTAAACTACTAGAGTTTGACTAAATTGATATATTGTTCTCATGAAATTGCCCTGTAAGTTTTTATGCCCATAGAGTATAGGTGCTCTACCTTTTCATCAGAGAAATTTTTCGTCGTTGATGTTGGTGACTAAGCAAAGTACAGGATGTTCTGTTATATTTGAATTTCAGATAAAATATGAACAACATCTATGAAGCATACTTATTCTAAAAACATTGTTGTTTTATGACATTCAAATGTAATATATACCATATATTATGTGAAAAGGTTTTTATAGGAGACAAAAGTGAGACATCGTGACAGTATCCTAATTCAACTTTTGTCTGACTTTCAAAACCCTAATTTTTTCATCCTATTCCACTATTTTATGTCACAATTATATGCTCATTATTTTATAGAGATGTTTGCTACTATATATTCCTTGTTTCATATACTATCCATATATATGTGTGTAAATTATATATATTACATATATATACATATATAAATTTTCAAGCACTTCATATTTTTTCATAATATTGGTAAAACAGTCAAATCAGCTTTTGTGGGATTTATTTCATCCATCATTCTCCCAACGAATCATCCTGTTTAAGATGCCCAGAAAGTACATGGCAATCACATGTTCTTATGACTTAAAACAACTCTTGAATCCTGCTATGCACTGAAAAGTTAGTAAGTTTACAACACACAAAAGATATCAATGTGGAGTTTTAAATCATACAGAATGCCTGGTACCTTCATTATTTTTGGATAAAATAGTGACATCATATTAAAAACATTCAAACTCTTCTGAATTCAAAGGGAAGCAAATGGAGAGATTTATAAAATTTGAAGCAAGTTGGAAATTGTCTCTTAATTGAAGTAGAATGTTGTGGAAGAAATAAATACATTAAATATTGAGGTAAGATTTGCAACCATGTCCGAGGGCAAAAACCATGTAGGTAAACTTGAAAGGAGAGTAGATGCTAATGTTGAAAGAGTCTGGCCCCTACTTTATAAGGAAAAAGAATAGCCTCTGGAAGGTTTCTCCTGTTGACTAGGACTCTTGACTACTTGGCTAGGGCTATACAAACTGCTGGTGGAGAAAAGTCATCAATAGTCTTAATCAGTGGTGAACACTGTAAGCTACACAATTGGCCAGCCAGGCAAGACATGCTCACTGGTACAACAGTGGCATGTTAATTATGAGGGCAACCAACTGCTCTCTTATTGTATATGAGGGCAGCTCTAAGAGGATTCAAGCATGGTACTGAAAACCTTGTAAAAAAAAAACAAACAAACAATGACTTGAAAGGACATAGACCCTAGGGGAAAAACTGCCAGAGATGTTTGACTAAATTGATATATATTTTTCTCATCAAATTGCCTTCTAATTGTTTATATTCATAGGTTATAGCTGCTCTCACTTTTTAAATAGAAACCTTATTTTGTTGATGGTGGTGACTACTGGGGAGAACTAAGACTTGACAAGGTGCAGAGAAGTGACAGTTGAGTGGTCTGTAGCAGATGAAACATCTCTATCATACTCACCAGTGCTCACTGAACACTAAAAGGAAGTGGTGGAAAGAATATTAATGGTAGCCAGGCGTGATGGCACACACCTTTAATCTCAGCACTTGGGAGACAGAGGTAGGAGGATCACCATGAGTTCGAGGCTACACTGAGACTACAGAGTAAATTCCAGTTCAGCCTAGGCTAGAGTGAGACCCTACCTTGAATCCCTACCCATAAAAAGAATATTTATGGTGCTCTCACTGTTAACCAGAGAGACTTCTTTTTGCAGATGGCTGAGGAGACTCAAAATTTATCAAAGTGCTGAGAGTAAAAGGTTGTTGAGAGATCAGCATTAAATGAGACATCTCTATCATTGAAAGCTCAAGAAACATTGTAGAAGAGGGAGTAGAAAGATTGTAAGAGTCAGAGGGTGGTGAGGAGGATTTTGATTTTGACACTCCAGCCTCCTGACATGAAGTGACTAGCGCATTCATGACTTCACAGCAGCGGCAGTTGGCTATTGTTACCTCCACAATAACTGCACAATAATGAGCCCCTCACCATTTTGACATTGATGATGGGGAAGGGAAAATGAAAGAGACATCAAAGCAAATGAAGGACTTGTTGGAAAGATGAGAGGGTTCAATGCAAAGGAGATGGGGAGGACAACAGAAGGTAATGGGAGGAAATTATGACCAAATTACAGCATATGTATATTGATCAGAATTCTCAAAGAAAAAAAAAAAGAATAGGCTCTCATTGACTTTCCATTTAGCATTTTTTTTTTTTTTGGTTTTTCGAGGTAGGGTCTCACTCTAGCTCAGGTTTACCTGGAATTCACACTGTATTCTCAGGGTGGCCTTGAACTCATGGTGGTCCTCCTACCTCTGCCTCCCAAGTGCTGGGATTAAAGGCATGCACCACCATGCCTGGCTCTCCATTAAGCGTTTTTTGTTGACTTGAGTGTTCATAAAAACCTCACTGATTCTTTTTTATTTTTAAGAAAAAAATTAACAACACATTTAACAAGCTTCGATTAATAACTTATACCCAGAAGGAAATCACAGTCCAAAGAAAGCCTGAGTCAATCTCTCACCAATCCCCAAAATACTAGTATTGTCTCACATTTTGAAACTTATTTATTTTATTTTTTTTATTTGTGGTAGGTTCTCACTCTGGCCCAGGCTGACCTGGAATTCACTCTGTAGTCTCAGGGTGGCCTTGAACTCACAGCGATCCTCCTCCCTCTGCCTCCCGAGTGCTGGGATTAAAGGCGTGCACCACCACGCCCGGTTTGAAACTTATTTTAAAAATCTTAAAGTTAGCCTAAAAGATTTTAATTGAAAATATAAAATAGAATGAACATCAAAAATGCTTCTCGTTGACTTTTACTAAAGTATATTTCCCCAACTCATTTACTGAGGTGTTCTGTAAAAGACTCACACTTCTCATATTAAACCTATTGAACTCAAATAATATCACTCTGAAGTATACTACCAAAATGTTAAATTGAGAAAGTGGAAGAACATAATTTTATTTTATTCAGTGTTACATACAAAAGAAAAGTTTACTTAAGAACCAAAACTTGATTTTATTTATTTATTTATTTTTAAATTATTATTTTTTATTGACACTTCTATACTTACATACAAAAAAAAAAACATGATATTTCCCTCCCCTCACTTTAGAACTCCAATCTTAGTTCAAAGTGGGTCCTGTAGCTTCCTCTAGTGGGGATGTCCAACTTTTGACATTGTGGCATTTCCATATACAAAAGTGCTGGGCCACATTCATACCTATTCTGGAATGCATTGTGGGCCACAGTATGGTCAGACTACATAGAGTTATAAATTGCTCTTCATTGCTTATTGCCTACCTGTGAAATCATTCTTGAAATAATTCAAATGTTCCTGTAGCACTAACAATATTCACCCATGCTATCCTGACCATTATAACTGACTCCGTACTCACTGGCTCTCCAGAACAGTGTAGGCGGGCCGAGGCTGCTGCCATCCTCAAGCCCCGCATTACCTGGCTACTGCCTCACTTGCTGATTCCAGAAAGAGTTTTATGGATCTGTGCTGTATGCTGGCCCTGACTTTTGACATACACTCCAGGCTTTCTTAGTTGGTGACAAACTATTATCAGAGCTAATTTCAATATAAACTCTCACGAGAGGTGGAGTGAAATGAGGTTGGAAATATCCTTTTCAGTTGGCCCTCAGGAAGCCCTCTCACGAGTACAGAATGGCCAGTGGTGCTCTGCAATGGGAACTCAGTATCTCCTTATCTGTGGTCATATATGCCTGAGACAGTAGCCAAAGTCTTTCCCAAACAGGTTAGTGGTGAAGCTGTTTTACTCCTGAGACCCTCCATAGAATGCACTATAGGCACCAATTTCATCAAGGCCTACTGATTCACACCACCAATGGACTACCCAGCTGTGCCAAGGCAACTACAGGGCCTGGTTGTTTGCATAAACTTGAACTTTCGAGGCAGGTCTGAGTAAGAACTAACTTCCTTAGGACTGTTCTTGAACATGTGCACTGTTCTCTCCTTGTGCAACTTTAGAGCTCTCTCAGCTAATTCCAGTGAGGCAACCTGCATGGAGGCCTCTATGATAATCTTGCTCCATTGTGTCCAAAAGTAATGTGATGTCATTCAATATTTTTTCCAACCCAGGCAAGAAATGAATGTTTCTTTCTTTGTACATCGAACGGGAGTTCTGGAGGCCTCATCAATAGTCAATACTGTTTATACCCCTGTGCTTCAACAACCAATTCATCTTGGTTCTGTATGCTTGAACACCTAAATATTCCAGTGTCCTGTGCTGTTCCTGTCTTTTTCTCAGGGCCAATTTTCACACATCTCATTCAAGTTAAATAAAAGAAAACCTTAGCACTCTGCCTGCCTTCTCTAGTATAAATTAAATGAATACCTGTGACTCAAGTGTGAATTCTGCTTTCAAAGAGGAGGTTTTCTGCATACTCAGTTGAGCAGGACCAGGGCAGCCTACAGGGTCTGATCACATTACCTTCTCCCTTCAGGTCTTATATTACAGGTACTTGATAGGGCTGATATTAGATAAGCTTGTTGCACAAGTTTTATAACATGCAGTATGACTTCATATGTTTTTAGTCAGAGACACAATATAGCTGACAATTTTTCCATTAGGAAAGTAAGAGTGATATCTATTTTCATCAAGCCAGTCCACTTTAAGGTCCCAATTTTCATGAGACACAGAAGGCTTCAGGTAGAGTCTAGGTATATTTCCATATCTTCTGTGGTTTGAACTTTGTTGTATATCACAGAAGGTAGATGCTGTACTATTTGGGGGAGGCAAAGATGTCACAAATAGGAAATGTGTGCCTTTCTAAGCATGAGAGGAACACAGACTGAGGGCTCATTAGCCATCGTGAAGGGATTCTTTAACATGCACTTCTCATCCCCTCTCCCCAAAGCAGAGATTCTGATAGAGTAGGCCTAATGTGGGGGCAGAATATGATGTGAGTGGTTCATAGAACAATCATCAGAAATACCATAGCTTATGTCTCGTCAATAATTTTCAAGTGTGGGGGTGCTGGAGAGATAGCTCAGCAGTTAAGGCACTTGCCTGCAAAGCCTAAGGAACCAGGTTCTGTTCTCCAGTATCCACATAGAACCAGACACACAAGGTGGTGCATGCATTTTGAGTTCATGTGCAGTGGCTAGAAGCTCTAGCATGCCCATTTTCTCCTCACTCTAACTGCTTCTTACTTGCTCTCAAATAAATAAATTAAATTAAATTAATTATTTTGGGCTTGAGAGATGACTTAGTGGCTAAGATTCTTGCCTGTAAAACCTAAGGACACAGGTTTGATTCCCCATTACCTACATAAATAAGGTACACAAGGTAGCACAGGCTTCTGGAGTTTGTTTGCAGTGGCTAGAGGCCCTAGAAAGCCCATTCTGTCTCTCTCTCTCTCTCTCTTTCTCTCTCTCTCCGTCTTTTTCACTCTCTTCTCTCTCTCAAATAAATAAATAAAAATAAAATAATAATTTTCAAGAGAAAGAAATCTCTATATCATGAGGTCACTGTCCCTAGGCTATTTTGGTAGCAGTCTCATTTTGATTATGGTAAGCTATTCTTAGCATCAGTTATAAGAAATACTCCAATTAACTCTCCAAAATATATCATTAAACCAACTACAATAAAGTCAAATTGAAGGATTATTAAAACTATGGATTTATAGGTATTGAGAAATAATACAATTAAATATATGTATGTCTAATTGTTACGGAAAACTGAATCACACAGAGATGGCACCAGAGATAGAGTGGAGAATCAGACATTTTATTCATGTCAATGTGGACTAGGGGAATGACTTCCCAAGCCTGAGTACTGAGCTCTGATGGCTCAGAGGTTTTAGAGACAGTGTGGAAGGCAGTCTGACATCATTTTGAATTTTACACTATTGATGGGCTACAAGTTTCTAAATTAAATGGTTTTGCTATACAAATATAAAATTCCTTAGTAATTAGTCACTGGTAAGTAGGTACAAATGTAGAACAGAAAGTTCTTTGTCTGGGGGTGTTTTTACCCATGCTTTGGTCTTGTACGATATCTAACTGGCCCAGGATGGGATTCAGTGACATAGTTGTGCTGGTTTATGATAAGAATAGGACACGATTGTTTACATTCTTTGCAGCTTAGAATCTTAGGTGATTGCAAAACACTGCTCATCACATAAAAGGGGATAGGGGCTTTAGTTTGATGTAAATCTCTACCAAATGATAATAATGTTACAAGAAAATGAATAATTAACTGAGAAGAGATAAAAAGCATTCAACATTCCAATTTTTGATGTGGTTATGCTATTGTGACAAAATAATATTTAATAAATGGTTTTGAAAGTAATCACCACTGCTTTTTATGCTTGTAGATAAATGAGGTGGATAATGAAAACATATGTTAGGGTATATGTTAGACAAATATTTATTCACATTTCTTCATTTTACATAAATGACTTCAAAGGAGAAAGAAGGCCTGGAGATGGCTTAGTAGTTAAGGCACGTGCCTTGAAGTCTAAGGACCCATGTTAAACTCTCCAGGTCCCACAAATGCCAGACACACAAAGATGGCACATACATCTGGAGTTTGATTGCAGTGGCTGGAGGCCCTGGTGTGCAAATTATCTCTCCCTTGCACTCTCTCTCTCTCCTTCTTTCCCTTGCTCTCTCGTAAAAAGCCCAGTCTAGGGAGGGAGAGATAGCTTCATGGTTAAGGCATTTGCCTGTGAAGCCAAAGGACCCAGGTTCAATTCCCCAGGACCCATGTAAGCTAGATGCACAAGGTGGTGTATGCATCTGGAGGCCCTGCTGCACCCATTCTCATTCTCTCTCTCTCTCTCTCTCTCTCTCTCTCTCTCTCTATATATATATATATATATATATATATATATCCGTCTTTCTATCTCTCAAATAAATAAAATAAAGCCCAGTCTGTTGGGCTTGCCTCAAAAAAAAAAAAAGGATAAATAACTTTTCATCTAATGGTTTCAATTCATCATTGTGGGAAGGGAGTGTAGACCAGACCAGAGTAGCTTACATCATAAAATGAGGAAGCAGAAAGAAAAATGACTGTCCCCATGGATGTTTTTTTCTGTTTTTCCCCATTTTACTGTATCATAGTCAGCCATTTATGATATGGAGGCACTCACATTCATGGTGGACTTTTTTACCCTTGGATAATGCTGTGTGGAAACATCTTCACAGACACACTTAAAATGTGCTCTTTATTAATCTCCTATGTACTGCTCAATCCAATCAAGATGACAAAGTTTAACCATTACAAGGTAATCCATAATCTTCAATTAAAATGATTATTGTTAACAGATGGAGAGATGGCTCAGCTATTAAGTCACTTGCCTGCAAAGCATAACAGCCTGCCTTTGATTCCCCAGTACCCACATAAAGCCATATTCACAAAGTAGTGCATGCATATGGAGTTTGCACCAGCTAGAGGACCTGACATACCCATATTCTCTGATTCTCTCTCTCCCTCTCTCCCCCTCTGCAAGTAAATAAAAGTATTTTTAAAAAGATTTTTGTTAATAATCACTCTATATGTTAAGAAAGATGAAATATATCAGATAATGGGTACAAAACCTATAAGGAGAAGTAATTTTATCAAACTCATCTTGGAATATTAGGTATTACCAAGAAAGTTTGCTCTGTAATCAAGTTCTCTTCTCACTCTTTCCTCCAGAACATTGTGTTATTGGTTTTCAATGTAGTATGGATACAATTGACTTATTATTACAAATGCCTTTGAATATGTGTATATCTTTTCTTAAGCATGGTTTGAAAGAATTTTGACTTTACTACATATCTGTAATATCTTATAAAATTTACTGTGTGGGCCATGTAGTCTTAACTTTTATTCAGTCTTCCCAAGAAATAGTCACAGATGTTCACTGGTAGCCACTACAGGCCACACTACTGTAACTATGAACTAGATCCCAGTAATAATTGTCTGCAAATGAACTCCAGATACATGTGCCCCTCATGCATCTGGCTTATGTGGCTCCTGGGGAATCAAACCTGGGTCCTTTGGATTCACAGGCAAATGCCTTAACTTCTAAGCCATTTCTCCAGCCCAAGAGTTTCATATCCTTTTTTTTTTTTTTTTTTGGTTTTGCGAGGTAGGGTCTCACTCTGGTCCAGGCTGACCTGGAATTAACTATGTAGTCTCAGGGTGGCCTCGAACTCTTGGCGATCCTCCTACCTCTGCCTCCGAGTGCTGGGATTAAAGGCATGCGCCACCACGCCCGGCCAAGAGTTTCATATTCTTAACTGATGTGATATTTAACAGTTTGTTCAAGATAATGTATTTGCTAATGTAGTATTATACATGAGTGCAGAATAAATGATAGCAGTAAGCAACGGATGGGAGGAAGGGAATAGGAATATTTTGTTACTATAAGGTAAAAAAGTATAATTGGAAAGTAGACTTGCAATAATATTAGCTGTATAGAATCAACTCCAGGCAAATCCCCAAAAGTAAAATCCAACAAGACTTAATGGGTGGAGCTGGGAGTGATGGCACCATGCTTTTAATCTCAGTACTCAGGAGGCCTAGCTTGAAGGATTACTGTGAGCTTGTGGCCAGCCTGAGACTGACTGCTAGTGAATTCCAGCCTAACCTGGACTAGAGTGAGACCCTATCTCAATAAGAAAAGATTATTTTATAGGGACTGGATAGATGGCTTAGCAATTAAAGGTGCTTTCTTACAGATCCCAATGGCCTGGATTTGATTCTCTAGTACCCACATAAAGCCAAGTGGTTTGCAATGGCAGGAGGACCCTGGTGTGCCCATACTCACTCACTTACTCTCTTCCTGTCTCTGTCTTTTAAATAAATAAAAGTATTTTTAAAAGGTCATTTTTATGAATTATGCCTATTATACACATTGTGTTATATTATACATATTATATGACAGATATTAAATACATGTTACTTGTTTTTTTCCTTAATGTGTTTGGCTTAGTGAAAAAGAATGAAATATATAATAATGACAGTAAAAAAATATTGTCTAGTGACATTCTCATCTGGAGTTTTAGATCCTCTTTCAAGTCCATTCATGTTGTAAGTAGAAGCCCTTTCCATGTTGATAGGCAACTGAGCTACCCAATCCCTTGCTGGCTATCACCAAAGCCTACTCTTAGCTTCAAGAAATGTGCTTTATTTCTGTCCAGTGATAATAAAGACTCTTACTTATATTACAATTCTCACTCTCTGAAACTCTTACATTTGGAAGAACTCAGTGTCTTTTAAGAGCTTACCTGATTACATATGATAATCAGATAATTATATGTAGGATAATATCCCTATGTTAACACAAAATTATTTGGGGTATTAATAAAATCTGCTTAATCCTTTACATTAAGTAATATAACACAATCATGGGATTATATTCAAAGTTTCTACCTACACTCAAGGGCAGGGGATTAACACTAGGGTGGGCAAGGGACTTTTAGGATCATCAGTGAATCCTGCTCATGATACCTATTCTAGATTGTTAAATAAAATTTGCCATGCTTTAAAAGGCTGAAATATTTTATCTTCTATGTTTGCAAAACACTGCAAAGTTAACTCATTTGGAAGGCCATTTCATTGAGAGGAAGATGAGAAGTTCTGGGAACTCACCGTGATAGTCTCTTGTACAGAGGCTCTCAAAACCTCATCACTGAAGCAGAACTAAAATGACCCCAATGTGGCTCAGGGAAACTCGCAGAAGAGGGGGCAGAAAGATTGTTAGAGTCACAAGTTGGGGCTTTATGCACAGAACTGGGGCCTATCCACCAGAACTCTTGACTAACCTCACAATGCATGACCCACATTCCCCATTGATGAGCGTCCCTCTGAAAGTGGGAAGACAGGGAGGAGGACAATGGAACCAATACTATGAATGTAAAATGAGAATAATATAAATAAAAAATATATATTAAAAAAAAGAAGGCTGCTTTTATCAGCTCTTATTATCAGACCATCATGTTTCTCATTCAATAAATATTCATGAGTGTTGACAAGGCAGTAAGTATATTCACACATACTGTCTTCATGTCCTCCATAGCAATCCCAAAATACTATATAATACTCCAGAAAATTCATAGCGTGAGAACATGAGCATACAGTATTCCTTATAGAATCTCATAGTCCTCTAAATCACAACTCCTCTTATCTCAGTTGGTGCCACAGAAAGGATGCAATGTAGTATTCAGGCCAATTTAGAAGATTAAGCAGTGAAAGTGAAGTTTTTACAGCCTCCCTAAATGATATATTTCGCTATTGCCTATCAGCCCTTTCAAACATACCAAGATCAAAATATGCTTTATTATTTCAATTTCCTTGATTAGCCATAGCTAAAAATTAGAGCTCCAGGAAACTCTTATAATTCACAGAGTTGTACATGAATAACATGCATAAATAACAATCTCAATATGTATGTCATAACTGGATTCAAGCCTTTTAGTTTAGATTTTTAGATATTAGCAACTTAAGCAAAAAATATGTTTTTGCTGTTGTTGGAGGTGGTGGCGATGGCAGTGGTGTGTGTGTGTGTGTGTGTGTGTGATTCTGGGAGGGGGGATACAGCCAGATCTGCTAGACCAGAATATGCAAATACAAGCCTGGGTCAAGGAAGAGTACTAACTATCCCAGACAATTTCCTTGGATGAAATAGATTGTTCTGCTTAGTCACGTGTGGCTATTGAGCACTTCTCTTTGGCTAATATGACTGAGGAACTAAACCTTTGTCATTATTTAATTTTTATTAATTCAAATAGCTCCATAGGTTGAATAGGCTTTGTATTGGATGGTGATAATCTAGATCCAAGTGTCAAGTTATGGACATAGGTTTTCAAAGATACTTCTGTTTGCATTTACTTCATTTTTATGAATACAAAGAATATTAGGTCAGTATAAAAGATCTGTGAAGAATCTTGCATTGCAAATCTGAAAGTGGTACATTGTAGGCCAGTGCTTCTGAGTATGGCCATTTGACTACAAGTATCAGTATCTTCTAAGAATTTACTAGATATACAAATTATCAAGCATTTCTCCAGACTTAGAGGGAGGTATCTCAAAATCTGCTGCTAACGAGCTCTCCAAGGTGATTTTAATGAACTTTGAAATTACTGTTGTAGAGAACTAATTGTATTAACTGATTAATTAATAATTACTAAATTCTCTTAATTATTAAGTAAGTGTTTAATACAATGCAAGAAAAAACCTTCAATAATATTTTAGATATAGCCTATATGTATTTTGTGATTATTCTTAAAATAGAATGAAAATGCCAAAGAGGCACATCTTCCTAGTCTGATGGATTACTCAACCTATTGGCATATTTCCTGGACTGCTAATGGTTGTTCCAGTGAGAGGAGTTTCTGTCAGATATTTTGTCATACAAAATGCTGCAGGGGCTTTGAGCCTCCTGCCAAGAAGAATTTCTTAAGGTGCATTGTTACTTTAGGGATAGAAAAAAGTCTCAAAGGAATCATTTGGTTTAAAGCCAACTATGTTTGAAAGTGCTCGGCATCAGAGCAACTATGAGATGTGAATATGTTCAATCAATCAGCCACTGTAAGTCCAGGACATTATTGGATAAAAGTAACATTAAAGCATTCTTTCTTTACTTTCAATAAACTGATCGAAATTAGCCATTGTTCACAGATCAAACTGCTTATTTGTTACATTTCAAAACAAAAGCAGAACTCAAATCCCTTTTGTCACCAAGAGGAATCCAATGTAAATGTTATCTGAAAATGATCTTAACACTTTCAATATTTATATACTATTTTATACATGCATATAAGGTATTTTAATCATAATCCCCTCCTCTTATAGTCTCTTGACAGTACTATTCACCCCCGTTTCACTTCTTCTGAACTCCTTCTTCTTAATCAGTCACTTTTTATTTTGATGCCTCTTTCTTATCTTGTGTGGGAGTGTGACCCACTGAATTTAATTAGGGTCGCCTACATGGGTATGTGTGGAGGTTTATTTACCTGAGCATGTGTCTCCTACCAGTGGCCATATGAATCGTCTTTCAGTAAATGAAAGAACCCCATGGTAGAACAATTATGACATTAAAATTAGGCTGACATAGGTATGATCCAAAATCATAGCACTGATCTACCCTTAGCAAATTGTTTGATTTCTCTAAAGTTTTTTCCATCTATAAAATGCAGATAGCCTTTAACCTAGAATGATTTGGGGAGGTAAAAGAATATTAAAAGCAAAAGTTAGCTGGGCATGGTGGTGCATGCCTTTAATCCCAGAACTCGGGAGGCAGAGGTAGGAGGATTGCCATGAGTTCAAGGGCACCCTGAGACTACATAGTTCTTTCTAGGACAGCCTGGGCCAGAGTGAGACCCTACCTTGAAAAATCAAAAAAAAAAAAAAAAAAAAAAGAAAGAAAGAAAGAAAGAAAGAAAGAAAAGAAAAGAAAAAATTCTGGGCTGGAGAGATGGCTTAACAGTTAAGGCAATTGCTTGCAAAGCCTTAAGACCAAGGTTTAATTCTACAGGTCTCACATAAGCCAAATGCACAAGGTGGCACATGTGTCTGGCATTCGTTTGTAGTGACTAAAAACTATGATGTGCTCATTCTCTCTCACTCTCTCTCTCTCTTTCACTGTCTCAAATACATTAAAAAGTTAAAAAAAGAAAATGTTAAAAATCCATAACAGAGTATTATCATTGTAGCAGACAGCTTCAGGTTCGCTGAGATGAACTTCCAGACCAGGCACAGTTATGGAGGAAGGGATATTATTTATTGAAGCTTACAGATCCAGGCGAAGTTCCATAATGGCAAGAGAAGCGGCCTGCTCTCCACAGGGCCAAGCAGAGAGAGAGAAAAACCAACCAGCTACCACAGCACACAGAGCAAAACTACAGCCAAAAGGTCACACAGCACACTTCAGGAACTCCTGCTAGGCACCTTTGCATATCTTTACAATGGAATCTCAAACCCACACCTTAAGACCAGCCCCCAGTGACATTGCCTCTAGCAAGGTGATTGAAGATACAAACTATAACTAGTAAAACAATGTATATATTGGGGGACATATATTCAAACTACCACATTCTGCCCCTGGCCCCCAATATATTTAGCTCCTGGCCCCCAATAGATTTATAACTATCACACATTGTAAATTGTACTCAGTCCAATTTCAAAGGTTCTCACAGTCTTGATCAACTTAAGATAGTGAGTCCTGTAAAATCAAACAAGTTAAATACGTTCAACATTTAAAGGCACAGAGTAAACATTTTAACTGGTATAAGGCATAGAAAGGAGAGACTAGAATAATGCAAACTCAACCACCATCAGCAGTCATCAAACTTCTGCAGTTCAAGTTCAATATAACCAGAGACTGACAGTCTCCTGGTTTTCCAATTCCGCCCCTCCAGCTGGGCAGAGTCACCAGGGAAAACTTTCATCCCATGCCAACACTGCACTCCATGGTAGCCCTTTTGCACAGTCCTGGTATATCCAAAACATCTTCAGGTCTCCATGCAAACCACGGTCCATCTTCCAAAAGGCCCTTCCAGCCTATTCCTCAGGGACTTCATGCCCTGTCTCATGCCGCATCTCAGCAGCAGCTCCTGGAACCGTGTGCAATTCATGACCACTCCATGCATTTTTCATGCTTCCAAAACTAATACCAGGTGTGCAGGACACAGCCATATTCTTAATCCAGGAACGAAATAAATAATAGCCTTGAAAAGCAGGTTTCTTCTCCAGTCAACTCTTTCCAAGAGTTTGCATTTCTAATAGTCTTTCCTCAGGCATCCTCTCCATTGTTTTAATGTAAAAGCAGTCAGGCCACCTTCCTTCCACCTTCCTTAAGATTGCTAATGTTTTTGACAATAGCAGCTCCAGTAACCTAAAACCAGTCTCAGTGCCTCTACTTTTAACTTGCTTGAGGTTTTCCAACTTAAAATCTTAAATTTCTCAGTCCGGTATCTTTAGCCAAGCACATCAGTCCATTACAAATTTAACCTTGATCAAACACTCTGGGCCTGGATAGCAGAACGTAGCCATCCCTTATGCCAGTAGCCCAGTTCCAACAAAGTCCTCTGCAGTCTTTCCTTCCCCTTAGAAAGCTCATAAGCCAAGCCTCGAAGTTCAATACAGTCTGCACTTAGCATTCTTAAACTCTCATCAGAATAGTCCATAAAACTTGGCTTACCACTCCAGAAGGCATCTTCAGTTGCAAGCACCAAGTCCATGCCCATTCCTCCAAAACAAAAGTTCCAAAAGACGAATATCCACACGGTCAGGTTCATCTCACCCCACACTCCTCGGTACCACTTTACTGTAGCAGATAGCTTCAGGTTCGCTGAGATGAACTTCCAGACCAGGCACAGTTATGGAGGAAGGGATATTATTTATTGAAGCTTACAGATCCAGGGGAAGTTCCATAATGGCAGAAGAAGCGACCTTCTCTCACAAGACCAAGCAGAGAGAGCAAAAGCCAACCAGCCACCATAGCACACTGAGCAAAACTACAGCCAAAAAGTCACACAGCACACTTCAGAAACTCCTGCTAGGCACATTTGCATATCTTTACAATGGAATCTCAAACCCACACCTTAAGACCAGCCCCCAGTGACATTGCCTCTAGCAAGGTGATTGCAGATGCAAACAATAACTAATAAAACACTGAATATATTGGGGGACATATATTCAAACTACCACATGTCCATTAGTTCTAATTAATCTATAGTTTTGTCTGAGTACATAAAATGTAAATTTCACTACTCTATGTAATCAAGCTGAACACCACTTCCATCTATTTTTTAATATATTTCATAAAAATTATTATGTAGAATCTCCCAAAGCTCATTTGTAGCCCAAATGTCAATAGAACATAGTAATTAAAGATGAGGATACTGAAGTATGTCTGCATTGAATATCTCTAATGTGTATGCTGAGCTACAAAAATTTGAGTAAATTACACTAAATTTCTGAATCTCAGTGCCCTGCAAAAAGCGATTTCATTTATTTTTCATTATTTTGATTTGAAGATAGAAATTAAATGGTAGCTTCAAAGCTCTGCCACGTATTGGCTAACTGGCTATGAACTATGTCCAGACTGCAGTGTGATAAGAAGCTTATGCCAGAATGTAAATGAACTGTACTAATAAACCTATTATTTAATCAATTATTTAATTCAGATTTTATTTTTTCACACTATGTTTTTTTCCAATGAAAGAAACATTGGGTTTCATTTGGTACTAGGGAAGTATCTTAAAATTCACAGAGGAAACTTCTAATTATTTCTGTAATTAAGGAAGTTTCACTAAAGAGAATATAAATGCCCCCTTACCTAGTTTTCAAAGACAGATTCCTTTAACATAAATATCACTTTAATGAATTATTTATCTTATGATCTTTATCATTTACTTTTGTGACTCTGAAATGGGGTAATGTATTCTCTATAGTTTTCTCTATTGTATAATTTCTATAACTCCATTCCTACTGTTTCTCTTTTGTTCTTTCATGCTTTCTGCTGTAAAGGAAGTTGCAGCTTCACTGGAGACATCATGGTGATCATTTGGGACTTTCTCCTTTGATATTACAGTCTCCTAGACAGTGTTGGGCAGTAGATTCTTTGCATTAAATTTGCTAAATAATCAGGGACTACTTGATGCTTTCAACCTAAATCTGAATGATAAGTCCTTGTACATATCACATACATAGGAAAACAATGTTGGTATTCTCAAGGAATCTAAGCCCTTTGTTACCAAATGACCTTTCATATGGTAAGTAAGGTGAACTTCCAGTTCTGTCAAGAGTGTAGTCTTATTTTTATCTATTTCTATACTAAGGACTCCTAGAATAATAAAGGAAAGATATTGTGCTAAACAGGTAAACCTATTATCACACTACAAAGTATTTTGGTCAGTATCTAGAGAGATTACACTTAATTCTTTGGAGCATGCATTGATCAGGTTCCTCTAGAGAAACAAAACCAATATATGTATATGTGTGAATGTATATATGTAGTGCATATAAATATAAACATAATTTAAGGGGATTTATCAAATCATCTCACAGGATAAATTGAAGATTCCAGCAGCACAGTGCATGAGGCTGGATGCAGGCAGAAGAATCTTAGGACCAGGTAAGTGCTTAGACTATGAGAATGAACTGAAGTTGAGAAATCAAAGAACCAGGCAGCCTCTCATTCCAGGAGACTAAAGAATGGGAAAAATGAAGTAGGATATACATCCAACCAAAGAAGAAAAAGCTAGGCACTCTGGAGCTTCCATTTATACAGTTCCCCAGGAGAAGGGCCACCCATTCAGAAAGAACCTCGCTCAGTTCATGTTTCTTGGAAATGTCCTCACATACCAAACCAAGAGACAAATCTTTCACTGCATTCCTGATCTGGTCAAATTAATGACAAATTTAATTGCCACAGACCATATCTTTTATACAGAAAATATTTGATGAACTATTATACCTTAGTTATTTATTCACTGTTTTGACAAAGAATGCTAGATAATTTCCTCTTTAAAATACACCTTAATATAGCATCCAACTCTCAGAGCAACAAATAACAATTTACCTCTGAAATATGTTGAAAATACATGCACAGAAAATGAAAAATAAAGATTTCACCAGTGCCAAAGATTAAAGTGCTAAAACCTGGTACCATATCCTAGTGAAAATTTTCAGAAACTCTGTCATGATCATGTGGCATCTTCCCTTATACTATTAATTCATAAGAATAACATTTTTAGAAACTTCCTAACATAGTAAACCATAACATGTTTATTAGAATTATAATTCATTATATATATATATATATATATATATATATATATATATATATATATATATGTATATGTATTTGTAAGAGAGAAAGAGGCAGAGAGAGAGAGAGAGGGGGAGAGGAGAATGGGAGAGAATGGGCATGCCAGGGCTTCCAGGCACTGCGAATGAACTCCAGATGAATATGACCCCTATGCATCTGGCTTATGTGGGTCCTGGAGAATTAAATTGGGATCCTTTGGCTTTGGAGGCAAATGCCTTAACTGGTAAGCCATCTCTCCAGACTCCCTGTTATTTATTTATTATTATTATTTTGGTTTTGGGAAGTAGGGTGTCAGTCTAGTCCAGGCTGACTTAGAATTCACTATGGCCTCAAACTCAGGGCAGTCCTCCTACCTCTGCCTCCTGAGTGCTGGGATTAAAGGCATGTGCCACCACGCCTGGATCCCTTTTATTTTTTGAGATAGAGTCTCACTCTAGTCCAGGCTAACTTGAAATAGTCTCAGGGTGGCCTTCAACTCACAGTGATCCTCTTACTTCCACCTTCCAAGTGATGGGATTAAAGGCATACACCACCATGCCTGGCTAAAATTATAAATCTTGGGCTGGAGAGATGGCTTAGCAAAGGCACTTGCCTGTTAAGAGAAAGGATCCTGTTTCGATTATCCAGGACCCATGTAAACCAGATGCACAAAGTTTTCAGTGGCTGAATGCCCTGACATGCCCATTCTCTCTCTCTCTGCTTCTGCCTCTCTCAGATAAATAAAAAAATTTTAAAAAAGTTATAATTCTTTGTCACAGCCCAAAATATAAATCCTTCCTATTGTCTGTTTGCCTCAAGACATACATGCTCACGATGTTTTACTTTCCTAAGATTTCCTCCAAAGACTATTCTCTGAGCCCTTGCATTTGTAAAATTTCCCCTAAATTGTCACTCACCTCTCAGAACATGAATATTCTATTAAGTTTCCTGCTTTATTTTATAGCTGTGTGAATGCCTTAAAAACCCTAGCCACGGTGGTACTCCTCATCCTGTACTATATATGCTCTTCGATCTCAGGGATCTTAGAGAACAAGTATATTCTGCCACTACTTTCAGATTAGAATTCTCCCAAGTACCAAGCATATCTCCTTCCCTTTGAGAATCATATCATCTTTTATGATGCCATTTACCATATCTCAGGACTCTTCCCTCGTTTATTAAGGGAATTGATTCCTGCATCACTACTGCTCTCTCCATCCCAGATCTAATATGATCATAGTTGATTTCAGTGTATTCAGGTGATTACAATATTAATCTATAGTTAACATTAACTCACCATTACACTTTTCATAGCTCCTTCAGTGGAGGAATCTTTCTTGAAAGTCATCATGAGTCACAAGCCTCTAATATGAAAATCTTAAGATAAAATCATTCTGTGTCCATTACATGTAACATATTCATAATAAATGCTATTACTTCTATGTATAGTCCTCATTGATCCCTTTTGACCAATCTGCTTTCTCAGTACCTCTAAGTAACACCAGATCCTCCCCATTTTCATTTGTGTTTCAGGTGCAATCTCCATAATGCAAGTTTTCATCATCCTACTATTGCATATTCCTAACAGGTCCAAGATTAGTTTCATATTCTAACTTTGCTCTATATGCAATATGTCTGAAAGGGTTTGTAATTGTGTGCGCACTTATGCTGTCATCCAGTGCAATGAGATAGCACAGTGAGATATGAGTGAAGAATGTGGTGAGCCTAGCCAAGAAATTTGCTGATTAGGTTTTCTTTTAGAAAATATTGATTGATTTGGGGCAGATTTCTCATTGGTTAAGTTTTAGTGATGAAAGCAGCATAAAGTTTTTTTTTATTTTTTTAAATTATTTTATTTATTTTTGGAGAGAGACACAGAGAGAGACAGAGAGGGAGAGGGAGACAGATAGAGATGGGCGTGCCAGCAGTCTCTCAGCTGCTGTGAACGAAATCCAGATGTGTGCGCCCCCTTGTGGTCAAGTGCAACATTGCGCCCTTGTGTCACTTTGCATCTGGCTAAACGTGGGACCTGGAGATTGAAACCAGGTTCTTAGGCTTAGCAGGCAGGCACCTTAACCGCTAAGCCATCTCTCCAGCCCCAGCATAAAGTTTTTAATTTTCTTCTTGATTTTATAACCCTTAGCCACTATGTTTATTTTTATTTTATACAGTGAATGCTTAAATTTATCCATGCTTACCATTTCATTGTTTATCATCTTTTTAAAAATATTTTATTTGGGCTGGAGAAATGGCTCAGCAGTTAAAGTGCTTGCCTGCAAACCCTAACAACTCGAGTTTGGTTCCCCAGTACCCAGGTAAAACCAGATGCACAAAATGACACATTCAGGATATACACATTCAGGATATCCCCTTGCCCCAACTCCCCTTACCCTGGGGGCCCTTTTGAGTGGGGTTATATTAATCACTGGGGTCATGAAGGCCTCAGTCCCATTGGGGTAGAGGGGTCCATGCCTCAAGCTATTCCTACCTACTCTACGCCTCTTAAAATTCTTACAGTTTTTCCACTCTCTCCTTTGCAATGTTCTCTGTACCATGGTAGACCTATCGGCAGTCTGTCTGATTTAGTGTTGAATTATTTGTAGTCTTTGGATTTCCATTTTCACAAGTTTTCACTATTCTATGTGTCTGTCACCATCCCCTGGAGCTGGTTATAAGGCTAGCTGTAAGAGTGGTATTCATGGCAGTGTTTCTTCTACAGTTTCTCCTGGGCCCTGGCACATGTGGTAGAGGTGGAAAGTCTCATAGGCCATCTTCTGGTCTTATTGATCAATCTTGGCTCTCCTCCATTTTCTCTGCTATCTATAAAATAAAACATTCTCCTACTCAGCATATGGGCAGTTTGGGTTAAAGGGGCTATGCAAAGTTGTTTTGCCAGCCCACTCTTTCATGACCATGTGATGCTGTTATGGTCTCCAGTACCAAATATGAGTTCTCTCCCAATGAGAGGTCCTCATGTCCAATCACAGAACAGTTGGTTACCTGTAGAGGCTACATGTCACTATTGAACAAGTATGCACTTCTTGTCTAGCTGGTTTACTTCATACTCCACAGGCCCTCCTGCTTATTCATGCTATTGGTGACCATTGTCCTCTGACAGCTCTAATAGGGCTCTCCAGCCTTATCAGGGCTAGCTGGGAGGGAGCTAGAGTCCCTTTCTCTTTTAGCATGGTATTTAGATGTCCTGTGACAGCAGCCTGTGGTGTCTTCCACAATAGGGTCTTACCTTTTAGCTCTGGCAGGTAATCAAGTGTTTCAGCAAAGGTCTACATTATTTTGGGGATCTATTAATTTATTGTTAACAAACTATTACATTCATTTCCCTATCTTTTAAAATGCATTTTAAAATATTTTTATTTATGAGAAATTGAGAGAGAGAGAGAGAGAGAGAGAGAGAGAGAGAGAGAGAGAGAATGAGAGAATGAATATGAATATGAGCCTTTGTGGGCATCTTACCACTGCCAATAAACTCCAGATGCATGAGTCAATTTGTGAAGCTGGTTTTACATGGGTACTTGGGAATCAAATCCAGACTGGCAGGCTTTGCCAGCAAGCATCTTTAGCCATTGAGCCATCTAAAATGTATTTTAATTGGCAACTAGAAGTTATAGATATATTTATTCTGTGCATGGTACTTTGCTGTATTTAAACATTATACAATAGCTAAACCAGCTTAAGTTACATAATTATTTGTGCTGAGAACACTTAAAATATACTTTCAGATTTTTTTTAATTTGAGAAAGACAGAGAGAGAGACAGATAGAGAATGGGCGTGCCAGCAGCCTCTCAGCCACTGTAAATGGACTCCAGACACGTGCACCCCCTTGTGCACATGTGAGACATTGTGTGCTTGCGTCACTTGCATCTGGCTAAATGTAGGACTTGGAGAATTGAACAGGTGTTCTTAGTCTTCACAGGCAGGCACCTTAACCACTAAGCCATCTCTCCAGCCCAAGAATTTTTATTTATGTATTTATTTATGCATTTTATTTATGTATTTATTTATGTATTTAGGTTTTTCAAGGTAGGGTCTCACTCTAGCCTAGGCTGACTTGGAACTCATTATGTACTTTCAGGGTGGCCTTAAACTCACAGTGATCCTCCTACCTCTGTCTCCTTTGTGCTGGGGTTAAAGGTGTGTGCCACCACACCCCGCTTACTCAGTAATTTTAAGTGAACCAGATATTGTTATTAACTATAGTCATTTGTGTTGTTTGATATCTTGTACTTATGCCCTGTCAAGCTGAAATTATATTATTTTTTTAAATATTTATTTATTTGAGAGAAAATACAGAGAGAGAGAAGAGAGAGAGAGAGAGAGAGAGAGAGAGAGAGAGAGATTGAGAGAGAGTAAGAGCATGCCAGAGCCTCCTGCTACTGTAAATAAACTCCAGATGAATTCTTTATTTTGTGCATTTGCCTTTACCTGGGTACTTGGGAACTGAACACAGGCCTCAGGCTTTACAAGTGATTGTCTTTAACAGCTCAGCCATCTCTCTAGTCCTAAAATTATTTATTTTGAATTACTTCCCCCTAATAGCACATCTTCCCACAATTACCCAGATATTTGGTAACTCTGGTTGTATTCTGTATGATCTTCTCTATTTTCCACTCGTAAGAGAGACCATGTGATATTTGTCTTTCTGTCTTTGTGCCTGGCTAATTTTGCTTTATACAATGTGATTCAAGTGATGGGGTTTGTTTTCTTTGAAAAGGTGAACAGTATTCAACTTTGTATATATAACACATTTTATTTAATCATTCACAAATGGATACTTAAGTTGAATATCTTGACTTAAGGGAAAATATATTGCAATCAACACATTTAATTTTAGATTGTTAAATTAAATTAAATGTTGTTATAAGCTCAGTGTATGATATCATTTCCATTGCAGAATATTTCATGTTCTGTGTATCTATTAACTTTTGATCATGATATACTTATTTATAATTTCTTCTGTAAGTTTTATGTATTAAACTCATTTAAGTTTTGATGTGGAATTATAGCGTGATCTTTCTTAAGAATGAGTATCTTAAGAAATTATTCTCCTTATGTTACTATATCTATCAGGATAATTTCTAGGTTATTTACTTCTGTATATTTAAAATGAAATTTAAGTTCTATTTTTAATGATTGGTTAACACTCTTATTTTAACACTAAGACCATTCATGAAATCTACTGATTTTCATTGTATGGGGCATCAAAATAGTAATAGACTATATTGATCTCATAAAGTCCCTATGACTAGTTCTGAATACCAGAGGATACTTAGCTCTTGATGTATTGTAAATGTTATGGCATTTATTCATCACTTTTAATATTTGTCCTTCTGAGATGGAAAAGCAAATGAATGTTCAACATTTCATTATGACAGTTTAATTTGGGCATATAACATATCTTTTGATATTTTTCTTCTTTCTATTTTGGAAAGTAGTATTTAAGAGTAAGTAGGTAAGTCTCCATTTATTCAGCTTACTTCTGTTTAGGTCAAAATGATAGTATAGCAAGAAATTATGGAACCAATATATTTCATGTAAAATATAATCTTTTTCAGCAATTCATGAAAAATCTAGGCCTATTCACTCATATATTCAAACACACAACAATTTTATATTGAAATGGAATTACTGTAATTAAATTACATATAAAATAATATTAAGTTAAAGGTATCTTTAATCTCAGTATGATTGTTAGTGCTTATGGAATATGGAAAGATAAAAAAACTTTGCAGAAATTAAGAAATTTTATCAAAGTACCTTGAATAAATATAAATTAAGGGAAATTACAAAAAACAACAAATTTCTAAATAAACTATCTCATAAGATTTAGATTTCAAATATTGAACTTTGCAAAAATCCTTATTTTATTATGCAGTAGTTTTATAAAAATTACTTAGCTTGTGATCACCAATTTAATCTTAATAGCAAGTTATTGACAATGATACAAACTTTATCAGGTTTTTGTGTAAACTAAGTTATATAAAATACCTTATTATTGTGTGTGGCTCAATGTGGAAGAACAATATTGTGAGGACAAACATGAGACTGAATAAACAACAAAAAAATATAACTTCTGGGATCTCTTAAAACTGTGAAACTGGCATTAACCAGATGGACGCAGAACCTGAGGAGAGAATCAGCCCATTGCACCTCAACAGGGCACCAGCTGAAGCCATTGAGTTATAGGGGAAATGAGCAAGAGTGCTGCTTCATTGGTGAACCTGGTACCAGCACAAAGGCAAAGGAGATAGACACAAAGAACACTCAGCTCCTACCAAATCCAGAGACACAGAGACTCACTAAACCTCATCACTGAAATAGACCTAAAATGAACCCAACATGGCTCAAGGAAACTTGCGGAAGAGGGGGTGGAAAGATTTTTAGAGCCATGAGTTAGGTTATTATACACAGAGTCATTGCCTCTCCCGCATAACTGATGGCTACCCCCATAAGGCAAGACCCACATTACCCATGGGGGGAGACAGGGAGAAGGCTAATGATGCTACCATCATGGCTGTATGTATACTATCTACATTACTAATAAAATATATATTTAAAAAAAGAATGCAAGGGGCAGACATTACAAAATATAGATACCAGAGATTAAGATTCATACATATATTTGAAGAAAAATTTGAGGTTAAAAGCCTAAAGAAACAAGATCATATAAGAATTAGAAGAACTCAGCCTACTCCTCTGGAAAAGGATTAAGAAAGACTGTTATTAATGCCAATAATAACAAAAAATAAAACTAAAAATAAGAAAAAAATCTAAACTTGGGCTGGAGAAACTGCTTAGTGGTTAAGGCATTTGCCTGTGAAGCCAAAGGATCCCAGTTCAATTCTCCAGAACCCATGTAAGCCAGGTGCACAAGGGGCACATGCATCTGGAGTTTGTTTGCAGTGGCTAGAGGCCCTGATGTGCCCATATTCTCTCTGTCTGCCTCTCTTCTATCTCTCTCTCTCTCTGCTTGCAAATAAATAAATAAAAATTAAAAAAAAACTTTCCAAAAATATATACAGCAAATTATTTTTGCATAATCAGGGGATAGGTACTGAGTGATAATAGGTCAGATAGGTCTGTATATGGTGGACAGATCAAAATTCTGTTAACTAGCAGCACCTCAGTTACTGGATGCCCATTTTGGTGGGAAGGACAACACTGCTCATGACAAAATTTCATGTGATTCTGGTCTAATTATACCACACAGCGAGTTCTCATGACATCCTGATAATACTGGAATTTTGTTATGATTTCAAAATTTAGGGCTGTCTGAGCACACAGAACCTCTCATGGCTCTTGGGCTGTAATGCAGAGTTCAGGGGCCAGAAAACTCCATGGTCATACAAAGCTCTCACTGAGTCAGAGCCCTCCAGATTCTTGTCTTATGAATTCAAAGAATTAAAACCCACAGACCAAAGGATAAGATGTCGAGAAATTTTATTAGATTATAAACAGTACTTAAGAGAAGGAAGGACTGCAGGGATCTTGCCCAAGGAAGCAAGAGGAACTTTCTGAAAATGGAAAAGCCCATTCAGAGACCTTTAAGAGGGCCTTTCACACAAGCATCTTGAATAGGCAAGAGAACTAGTCAGTTTACTACTCCTGATGTCAGGTATCTAGGTGGCATTAGATTCTCTGGAAAGAGGCTAATCTTCCCAGAGATCTTAATCTTCCAGGAAAAACCTTCTCAGAAACAGATAGAAGGTCTTTCCCAGGGTATAGAGATAAGAAAACACCAGATCCTTCTAATATTTCTTTTACATTCTTGGTTCTTGAAACATTATTTAAAACACTGGAAGAGGGCAGGAGAGATGGCTTTTTGGTTAAGGTACTTGCCTGCAAAGCCAAAGAACCCAGGTTTGATTTCTCCAGGATCCATGTAAGTCAGATACATAAGGTGGTGCATGCATGTAGAGTTCGTTTGCAGTGACCAAAGGCCCTGGCATGCCCATTCTCCCTGTCTGTCAAATAAATAAATAAAATAAAATTTTAAAAATGATTCCTAATCTATAGTTATGTGAGAAGCCACAAACAGACTAAGTGGGAAAAGTCATGGAAGTGCAAGGAGAAAAAAAAAATTGATTTCTTGTCAATGTGCTATGGGAATATGTGGGGATTATATACAAATACTGGTCTGTGTTCATTCATATGCTATGGGGTGTAACTGTGTTCTTGTTTGTGTGTGTGAGTTTGTGTGTGTGTGAGAAACACAGAGAGAGAATATGCATAATATATGTAAATGTACATGAGGTATTTTCCTTGGTA
The DNA here is from genome assembly GCA_036365145.1 of Orientallactaga sibirica. Lineage (NCBI taxonomy): Eukaryota > Metazoa > Chordata > Mammalia > Rodentia > Dipodidae > Orientallactaga > Orientallactaga sibirica. The sequence goes on from JAEOAD010000840.1 coordinate 1,829,731, forward strand.
AGTTAAACACATTTGGCAAGTTAGCAAATATGGTGGCATGTCTCCTAAAATATAGGTAATATAAATCACTTAAGCTCTTTGAGCCTCGGGTTTCTTATCAGAACAAGAGAGTAATGCTTAACAGATTATTGTATTACAGAGATTATTTTTGTAAAGCACAATAAGTACTCAGCACATTGAGGCTATTCCATTCACATCAGGGAGTTAACTGTACTAAGGAACAAAATACATATTTTACTCCCAATGCGTTTATAAGCCCTCTCCAAACCGAAATATTTAAAGGGCAAAAGGGGTAAATACCCATTAACCTAATCATTTTTTTCATATAAAACCTAAAAAGCAGTAAAACTTTCTGGACTAATAATTCCATTTCCCAAATGCAGGTTCCCACCATGAGGTCACAGAGGAAAAACTTTGATGGTGAATCCTGACCTCAAATATTGAAACAACTAAATTTATGTTGTTATGTTGCCAGGACCCTTTAGGTCTGATTAAGCACACTTTCTAATATTAACTTTTCTTTAAAGTTGATTATCTCTTCCTAAACCAAGCATTCACAAGTGTATTAACCACCTAAATCATTTAGGAAGAGATTAAAGTTATTACCCATTTAGTTTAAAAATATTAAGAGTAGGTCAGGGAAAGGAGATTATTGAAGTACTTAAATTTTAAAATTAATACATAGCTTATGTAGCACTTTTTAAAAAGCTCAAAACTAGACTTCTTAAAAAATACACTGAATTATTTTTTCCCCAAATTTAATTGGTGTAACCCATGAAGGTAGATTTTTTTTTTACCAAAATGTTAATGCCCTTATTAATAAAATTACATGAAACTGGTAATATTCTAATATTCAAGGATTTTATTGTGGTTAAAAATCATGATTGCCACAAAAGTTTATGACAAATAATTCAACTTCAAATAGTTGAGGACTCACTTTTATACCAACAGGGAAAGGCACAATGGAGTGGACAAGCAACGTCAATGACAACTTTATGAACTGCATTGCACAGTAAATAGCACTGCTTTGTTTCTGCTTTGGTTTTATTTTACTGAATTCATAACAAGCACAGTAATTGTTCTAGGAATTTCCTGTGGCATTGTTATTGACTGAGAAATGGAATATTTGCCTAGGATTAATGTTTACATGGAAGCTTATTATATGATATTCTCCCTGAAAGCTGATGATTTTGTGTATGCATGCATGTGCATATGTGTGATGGCACATGTAAGTTTGTGGGTGCCTGAGCATGTATGTGTGCATACGGAGGGCAGGGGGTAGTGTCAGAGGGTGTCTCCTCAATTGCTCTCTACCTTATATTTTAATTTTATTTTTAATTTTTGATACTTTCATATGTGTATATATGTTGTCCAGGCTGACCTGAATTAACTATGTAGTCTCAGGGTGGCCTCGAACTCTCGGCGATCCTCCTACCTCTGCCTCCCGAGTGCTGGGATTAAAGGCGTGCGCCACCACGCCCGGCTGTGTATATATGTTGATTGTATATCCCCATTACTTTCTCTTATCTCCCTCTGATGCCCACTAAAACTTTTCTTCTCAATTAATCTCCATCCTACCTTCATGCCTTGATGTTGTTGTTATCATTACTGCTTTTTTTATTGTTGTTTGGTTGTTTGTTTTGACTCACTGAGTTAATTTAGAGCTGCTCGCATGAGCGGAAGTGGAGGTAACTTACTGGAGTATGGGAAATTTACCAGTGACTATCTCTGTGAAGAATATGACTCCACCTCTCCAAGCAACTGTTAGCTTCCATTAGCTATTCTGCTAATTGTGAGACAAGGTCATTTTTTATAAACCTGGAATTCACCTAATTTGGCTAGAATAGCTAGCCAGAAAGCCTCTTTTCTTTACCTGCCCAGCACTAAGATTACAAAACCTTGATGCCATGTTTAGCTTTTGCAGGTGAGCTAGGGATCCCAATTCAGATCCTCATGCATGCATGACAAACACTTCACCCACTGAACCATTTAACTAATCCCAGCAGGTGATTCTTAATGAGAAAAGAGAGAATTAGAGAATGAATGTATATGGTACCAGCACAGTTCGCTATTTAAGGTGTGGACTGTGAATTTAAAAAAAAAAAAAAACAAACAACTATTTTCATTTATTTATTTGAGAGAGAGAGAAGAAAGAGAGGGGGCCAGTTTGTTCATCTGGCTTTACTCCGGTCCTGGAGAATTGAATCCATACCATCAGGCTTTGCAAGCAGCACCTTTAACCATTGGTCCATCTTTTGCTGGACTTGCTTTCAGTATTGTGGTGCTAAGGATTGGACCCAGAATTGTGTGCATATTACGAAAGTGTTTTACTAGTGGGCTACAGTCCCTCCCAGCCCTTGAAATGTAAGTTGAATCCTAGGTGGAAGTTTCATGACATTGAACAACTGTACCTCTCTAATGGTTCAATTTTCTCTTAAGGATGATGGTAAGACATTCCCCCTTTCTTCTTTGTGATTGTGGATAAGATGATCATTGTAAATTGTATGTGTCCCTGTAGCAAATTGGGCTGAGTTCACTAAGGAGTACACTTGGTATTGGCACTGTGGAAAGGAAAAGACAGAAATGGGATTTAGTGGAGGGAGAAGTAGCAATGAAATATCAAGTGAACTAAGGAAAATTCAGGAAATGGAATGCATCACAACAGGTCTTTTGATCCACATAAGTCTCAATGATTTGATGTAGGGCATCTGGAATCTCCATCTGGAATAGCCAATGACTTGGGCTAAGGCTGTTTTCTTCAGTGAGGGCAATCCCTGAAGATGGATTGACAGTTTGAATGCTACCAATGAGAAACATTATAGCACCTGAGATAACTGACGCTGTATTCCTGACAGAGGAGCTGGGCAGCACAAGTGTTCAAAAGATCAACATAACGTGTTTAAAAACTGTCTGATTATGAGAAAGGCCTTCTTTCACAGTTTTTTTAATGGAAAATTAGAAAATTTATTCATGGTGACATGAACTCAGGGGAATTACTTCCAAAGCTTGAGTACTGATCTCTGATAGCTCAAAGGTTTTATAGGCAAATATAACAGGTAGTCTGACTTCATTTTGAATTCTTTATACTATTTTTGGTGGGTTACAAATTTCTAAGGTTACATGATTTGGGGGCACACACAAAAAAATTCCTTAGTAATCAATCAGTGATAAGAAAGTACAAATGTAGAACAGAAAGCTGTTTGTGCATGGGTGTTTGTGCCTATGGCTGCACTAACCAGATACAAGCAGTGTGCAGTAGCATAGATAAGGAGGAGACTCGGGTCACCCTGTCTCCCTGGTAAAACTTATACAATAGAAATTGTATTTTAGAGTATCATCTGGGCCTGTTTTTTTTTTTTTTTTTTTTTGTTAAATTTTCAAGATCTGCCCAAGAGGAATGTCTGTGGATTCCTAATTATGTCAAATTGACAACAAAACTTCGCCATCACAGGCACTAAACCCATCTTTTTCCTAACAATGAAACTGGCAACCCATTGGTAACTTAAACTTCACCTTCATCAAGCTGCAAATATATCATGCTCCAAATGATGGAATCTGTTTCTTTTCCCCCAAGGGGCCCCCTCTGTGATCAATCTGCAGCAATGATGCAAACTGTGCCTTCTAAGAGAACTTTTAGGAGAAGTCCCCTATTTACCATTTTATATTTATGCATGATTGTATGTACATATGATTAAAATCCGATGCATCATGGGAAGGGACATACACAGTAGAGGAATAGGTTATATAACTCAAGTCTGTCAATCAAGATAGAGAACCACCCTAACCACACTCCTTTGCAACTGACCCCTCCTTCTTGTGGATTCCTTATGAAGGAGCTCCTGGCAATGACCTGGGGCTCTTGAGTCCTTTTCACTTAGGTGTCCTCTACCCCTTTTGGCAGTGTGTATTATTGTTTTGCTCTTAATAAAGTTTCTTGCTGCTTGGCTTTCTGTGTGAATCTTTTCCAGTGTTTTATATTTTATTTATTTATTTATTTGAGAGAGAGAAAGAAGAGAGAGAGAGAGAGAGAGAGAAAAGGGGCATGCCAGGGCCTCCAGCCACTGCAAACGAACTCCAGATGCATGCACCCCCCCACCCTTGAACCAGGATCCTTTGGCTTTGCAGGAAAATGCCTTAACCACTAAGCCATCTCTCCAGCCTGCTTCCAGTTGTTTAAATAAGCCCTAGGGATCATTTCTTTTAGAAAGATTTCCCTGGCATCCTATTTCCTTTCAGACTATAGCCTTTTGAACACTATTATTAGTTTCATTTGTGTTTGATATGTGTTCTAAGATAATGACTAATACACAATCATGCGTTTTCCACCTGTTTAGTCCATAGAGTGAGACTCTACCTCAACCCCTCTCAAAAAACCCATCTCGCAAATAAATATAAAATTATGATTTTGTATAGTGCAAGTCAGAAATGCACAGAAATGATAGCTTAGACACAATGGCTTTAGGGGGAAGTTTGGGAAGGAATGTATGAAAAAGTGATATTTAATTTGACATGGAAAATAATAAATTAATTAGCTGAAGAGATAAGGAGAGGAGAGAGATTTAATTCATTATTTTTTTTAAAAATGTGAAGAAATCATGAGGGTGGAATGAAACAACAGGATTTAGACTTGTTTATGACTTTAGGTTATATTATAAGAACAATCACAAATGATTAAATATTGTAGGCTAAAGTAAGATAATCTTATTTGATTTACAAAACATCACTTTGACTAGTAAGTTGAGCATGGATCAATGAGTGCTAGATCAAAGTTAATAATAGGAAATGGAAAAAAATTTTATTATAGTGCCAATAATGAGTTGTATAAAAGTATTACTATTGTAAGACTAAGAGTTATCAAATTAAAAGACAGTAAATTCAGGATACATGCATAAGAGAAAACTATGGAAAAATGTGGGCATAATTGTAATTAAATTTTGTGAATACAACAAATACATAGAAAAATCTTATGTATATTTTGCTTTTCATATGTGACCAAAGAACTAAACTAAAAGTCATCTATTTATGTAACAGTGACAGGTTTTACCTGAAGAAAGAGGAGATGAATAATATTTTAATTTATAGTTGTGATTGATTTGGTTCACTTTGTAACATGCATTTTCAGACATAAAGGGAATTTTGCAATGTCATCACACCAGGATCAATTTTCTAAGTTTTATAGAGAAAAGGCATGTCTGAGAAATCATAATAAAAAGAATATACTTTACAAAGCATAACTCATTTAAATTTTAATAGTTATATTCATCTCCACATGATACAATACAATAACAATGTCCTACAAAAGAAATTATTGGGCTGGAGAGATGACTTAGTGGTTAACCTGTTTGCCTGTGAAGCTTAAGGACTCAGTTTTGATTTCCCAGAATCCACACAAGCCAAATGCACATAGTGGTGCACCTGGAGTTCATTTTCAGTGGTTAGAGGCCCTGGCATGCCCTTTTCTCTCTCTCTCTCTCATCAATAAATAAATAGAAATGAAATATTAAAAAAGACAGTATTAAGACTAAAGATCTCTTATTTAAAAATGCAATCCTAAAATAATAAATAAAAATGCAATCCTAGACAAAAGGCTATATAAATCATCATGAGAAGAACTAAAAAAGGAAAAAAAATAAACAAATGAATCACCATTTATCATTTTTTTTTTTAGTTTAAGTGTGTAATTTAATATATGAGCATATTGAAAACTGGCAAAATTCCTATCAGGGTATACTCTTATATCCGCTTTCCCCCACCCCCATTCCTCTGAGGGCCCTCTTCAGTGGGCTATTTGTAGTCACTGTGGAGTTATGATTGTACCACCAATCAGTTCCTTTGGGGAGGACAAAGCCTCACAGTATACCTTCCCATCCTGTGGCCCTTACATTGCACAATGTTCCCTGAGCCTTGAAGGGTGTGTTATAAGTCTCCTTTAGTGTTGAGCTCTCAGCTGCCTCTGATTTTCTGCTTTGATGAGTTTTGAGTCATCTCCTCAGAGTTGGTTCTCAGCCTAGTGGCGAGAGCTGCAGTCATGGTTAATCAGCCATTTCTTATATGGTATTTCCTGGGACCTGGAAGGAGTGAAGTCTTGTCTTGTGCTGGGAAGTCAGCTTTCTTTCGTTGTAAGACTGATGGGTCTGTGTCTCCCTGGTATTCATTGCCTTCTGGAAAACACAGATTCTCCAGCCAAGAGTGAAAGCAAGATGGATTAAAGAAGATAAACAGAAATTTAGAAGACTTTTTGGCAGACATAATCTCTCCTTTTAGCCAAAAACAGTGGAAGATTGCTTCTACAGTCTATGACCTTCCAAGTCATAGGCTTTTGACTTGGTTCTCAGTACCAGGTATGAATTTCTTCCCACTGAGCAAAACTCATATCCCATTAGAGAGCTTTGGAAGACCCTTCAGCCAACGTGCCACTATCTCACCACTGTGCACATCTTGCCTGCCTGGTTTGATTTTGTAGCTTTGCAGGTTCTACTGCTTGTTCATACTGTTGTAGACCTTTATTCCCCAGAAACCTACATTGTACTTTCTAGCACTAAGAGCGCTGGCCAGCAGGAAGCTAGCCTACATCTCAATGTCCTGTGACTTCAACAATAGGGTATTACCATTTAGCTCTGGTAGATAAACAAATGCTTTGGTAGTTGCTTGGATTGATCCTTTGCTCTGCTTAAGAGATACTTCATGAAAGAGTATGTGCTAGCAAGAAGAGATGCAACAAAATGATCCGCAAGCTTTAAGGAGGCAATATGGTATACTTCAAAAGAATTTATAATTGTGGCTATTTCACTTCGTCCTCAAAAACACATGATGACTTTAGCACTGTATCAGAGGCATGCCTAATCTACACTGTATTCTTTTACTGAGTTTCTTCAGGATTAGCATGGGGAGGATGAAAATTGAAAATGAAACTTGAAGAATATGCAAATAGATTTTAGCATATCTTGCTGTATCAGCTACCTATTTCAATTACACACTGCATAAAACACAAAATATTAGTTATGCAAAACGCTGATTTCTTTATGCATCAACGGTAAGCTAGGGATCACCTAAACTACATTGAGTTTGGCTGCAGCAGCCCTGCTGAATTTAGCTTTCCTCTTTGCTGAATCTAAAAATTGGCTCAAAAATGTGCTTATGGCAATGATATAACTATAACATTGCAAACAGAGAAAACACAGTTCTCCTCATGCCAAATCTCAAAGCAGGCGTGTTATCTGTGCTGTCAGTCAAAGTAAGTTACATAGACAAACGCCCCAAATCAAACCGAGATCTATCAAAAAGACAAGAAAAGATAGCTGACTCCCTGTCAGCAGATGAACCACCCCTAACACAGTAGCTAGGGCCCAGGTGAAACCACAGAGGAATTGGTGAGTTGAGCGAGTGCTGTTTCCATGGTGAGCCTGACAAGCTGTGTCAGGGTGACGGAGTCAGACACTGAGGATACTCAAAACATACCAAAGCAGAAATCCAGAAGCTTCTGAGAGCTCAACACTAAAGTAGACTTAAATCACACCCATCAAGGCTCAGGGAATTTGAGGAAGAGGGGACAGAAAGAATGTAAGAGTCACAGGGTGGGAGCGAATATGCAGAGGCATTGCCTCCCCCACAATGACTGACTGCTGCTCTCACAGCTCATAACCCACAACTCCATGGTGAATACCAGCAATTCCACTGAGAAGGACCCTCAGTGGAATGGGGACAGGGAAGAGGGAAACAATGATACCAACTCATGATGTGTCCATATAAAGTTTTTACTTAATTTAAAACATAAAACAACAACAGAATGTGCCGCCTGTTGATGGGGATGGAGAATGGCAAGAGTACGGAACAATTTCCAAGCAACAACACAGGCTATTTCCATTACTCTTGGTTGCTCATTGAAACTAGGTGATAAGATCCTAATTCTGAAAACACCACATACTTTGATTGCAGGACACATAGAAATCAAGCTGAATTGGAACTAGAAGCTTCCTCCCTGCTGAATAGTGCCTTTTTCTGTTAGCCAATATATGCCCACTTGCACAAGTGTGGCATTACTGTTTTGGGAGGTAACCAATCACTTTCTGATTGGATTTAAGGGCCACTTAAATGGCATGCCCATTACAATAAGGAATACAGAACAGCTGTGACCAACTGCATGAGATCTGCACCAATAAAAGAAGACATGAAAGTAGGAGGGGGACTACTTGGTAACTAGTGGGTCAGATGGGGAGAGATAAGAAGATGAAAGGAATAGAATATTACCACAATAAATTGTATACATGAATGAAATTTTCAAAATTATCCTAAAGTTCAAAGTAGTTATAAGTTCACCATTCTATCAATATGCTGCACTGAAAGCTATTGATTTATTTCAATGGGTGAATTGCCTGTTACATGAATTATCAATAAAGATTTTATTGAAAAATATAGTTGCCCACAATCACTTCTTTTCCTTGCTTCTCTTCTGTTGGCTACTTTCTTCATCTCTTTGAGGAGAGTTAGTTAGTAAAAAACTAAATCAAAAGAAGAAGAAATATTTGGACTGTACTTTGCAGAAATCCTATACCCATCAGCAGCTGCATACTGCTGTGGATGCTGTCTTACATCAAATGGGCTAACACAGATAATGCCTTATTTTATCTTGCATTTGGGCAATTTATTTTCTTTTTTAATATTTTATTTATTTATTTAAGATGGAGCTAGAGAGGCAGATAGAGAAAAAGAGAGAATGGGCACGCCAGGGCCTCTAGCCACTGCAAACAAACTCCAGATGAATGCACCCCTGTGCATCTGGCTTACATGGGTCCTGGGGAATTGAACTGGGGTCCTTAGGCTTTGCAGGCAAATTCCTTAATTGCTAAGCCATTTCTCCAGCCGTGGGCAATTTATTTTCTTTGTCATACCCACAAACTCCCCCATTATTATCACCAATATGCCCAGCACTAAATTATTTCCTAAGACCTTTTCAGGATTCCGAATTCTCTGATAGTTCCTCTGCTCCCAGTATGCACACTTCCTCCTCCCTCATAATACCTCTACCATACCATGTGCAAAACACTAGCACACATCCACTTACTGAGTGCTAGATCTCATTTTATTTTTCAATAAAATTTTGGGGCACAGCCTTTAGTTTTTAGATGACATTACTGGGGCTGTGAAATATTGATCCAGAGTTTTAATAGTTGGCTGTATGAGGCAGCAGATTACAAAAGAACTCTTTTGAGAAGGGAGAAGACAGTGGTACTAATTGTGGATAGTGGCACACCCACCATGATAATAGTATTGATAGCTAAATTTTATCAAGAATTATTCTGTCTGACTTAATACTAAATACTACAAATTAGTAGCTGGATTTTCACCTTCACACTAATGTATATATTATTATCTCCCTTGGTAGATGAGGAAATAGCCACAGGCCATTTATGGTATTTCCTGAAAACTCGTACTGCTAGCATTGAACCCAGAGTTATTTTAACAACTATATTTCTAAATCATGTGTCATACTGAGTCTATGTGTTATGATGGATTGGAAATCAAGGGAGTTTTCCATTTACCCTGTGTGGAACCCCAAAATAGGAGTCCCAGAGCAATTGACTATAACAGGCTGGAGGATGCCATAAGAAATATTCTGTCACCTGCCACCTTGTTTTTGCCTGTACCCTCAGAATTCATAAGGCTGTGTGGGCACAACCATATCAGCCAAGAATTGTTCAAGAAACCATATGTGGATGGCTGGTTAATTAATCTTGATTCCTAGAATGTACTGCACAGACAAATCAGATAATATACCCCCAAAGTAATGCTGAATACTGGAGCCATAAAAGCAAAAAAAAAAAAAAAAAAAAGCGAAGGGAGAAAGCCAAGGCCAGAATAGTCTAGAATTAGATTGCATACCTGTAATTGACTAACAGAACTCTTTGGTATGGTCGTGTATCTTCCTAGGGACTCAATTTCAGTGTCTTTAAAACAGGGTTAGGGAGTAGTGCTGTTCAGCTTTTTGATTTTTTTTCCCCTCTAGCATTAAACTTTTATTTTCCATGGTCTAATAGGATTTTAGAATTTCTGAAAAAAATCCATTTTCATACTTAGTTAAGAACAGACATAAAAATTAGCTACTATGTCCTTGCACATATGCAACTTCATATTCTGTTGCATTTATCAAGATATGAAAATGATTTGATTAGCCACTTTCAACAGAGTTGTACTTGAGAACTTTTGCTTCTTGCCATGTACACAGTAGTACTTTCTGTAGTGATAGACACACTGAGAATTTCCTCATGTAAATTCTGTTCTTTCAAGAAGTTCAGGCTTTAATATGTAAAAATAATAAAGAAGCCTTGGGCTGGAGTGACTGCTCAGTGGTTAAAGGTGGTTCCTTACCGAGCCTGTTGGCCTGGTTTTGATTTTCCTGTACCCATATAAAGCCAGATGCACAACATGGCACATCCATCTGGAGTTATTTTGCAGTAGCAGCAGGCCCTGACATGACCATTCTCTCTCTAACCCTGTCTTTCTCTCTCTTTCTCCTCCCTCTCTGCTTATAAATAAATAAAGAAGCCATTTTCTGTTTTCATTAGTTATGCTATTAAATTTTAAACATTGACAATCAGCTTGTCAAAATACACTTTTGCTTACACCTGCTACATAAGATTCCCCTATTTTCAAAGATGAGCAAGGACTATAATCACTTTTCTTAAGCTACAATTTTAATTTAGAAAGCTACTTCTTTCCAAACACTTAAGTTTTTTTTGGTTGGGAAATATTAATTTGGGGTACTAAAATTTTCTTTCATTGTAATATTTTATTTATTTGTTTTAAATGAGAGGGGGAGAGAGAAAGAGAGAGAGAGAGAGAGGGAGAATGGGCACACCAGGGCCTCTTGCCATGGCAAATACACTCATGCATACACTACTTTGTGCTGGCTTTCTGTGGCTACTGGAGAATTAAATCTGGCTATTTGGCTTTGTAATCAAACACCTTTAACCACTGAACCATCAATCCAGCTTTATTTTTTTCAATTTTTTAAAACCTTTTTATTTTATATTTTTTTTTTTTGGAGAGAGACAGAGACACAGAGAGAGAGAGACAGAGAGAGAGAGAGAGAGAGGAAGAGGGAGAGGGAGAGGGGAGGGAGAGTCTCTCAGGACTGGGAGGGAGAGGAAGACAGAGATGTGTGCAGTGTAGCTTGTGGTCATGTGCCAGCATTGCGCCATTGCGCCCTTGAGTCACTTTGCATCTGGCTAAACGTGGGACCTGGAGATTGGAACAGCTGAAGGTTGGAACCAGTGTTCTTAGGGTTAGGAGGCAGGCGCCTTAACCGCTAAGCCATCTCTCCAGCCCATTTTTTTCAATTTTTGAGGTAGTGTCTCACTCTAGACCAGGCTGACCTGGAACTCACTCTGTAGCTCCAGCCTAGCCTCAAACTCACAGCCATCTTTCTACCTCTGGGATTAAAGGTGTGAGTCGCCATGCCTGACCCTGGTACTAAACTTTTCTACTTGCTCTTTCTTACACAAATGAATACTTTAAAGAATTTAATAACACATTTAAAAATAAGATTCTCATGATACAAATATTATTTTAAATAAGTAGAACAAAGTTCTCTCATTTTGTATTTTATAGTGAGGATAAATAAAAAATAAACTGTGAAGTTTTAGGCATTTATTACTTTCAATTAAACAAAAAAAAACCATATTTCCCTTTTCCCTATTCTTTATAACTGTCTTTTCTTCTAGTGTATGTCATTTTTTGAGACTAGTCCAACAGTATCTTTGTGAACTATGAGATAATGTTCTTGCCTAGTGTTGTGCACCATTTGAGCTAGAAGCCCAGAATAGTAGTTCCATAGAAATAGCGTCAATACAATTAATAGTTAGCTTTTTGCAACTACAGAAGAGGTGGTAATGATGTAAGAGTGTACACCTGTAATCCCAGCTATCCAGAGGCAGAAGTTAGAGAGTCAAAAGTTTGAAATTAGTCTGGACTACTTCATGAAGCACTTTACTCAAAACAAACCAAAAAATACATAATATAAAAAGTTAGTGCATTTTCCATATTATATACAGTTAATATGAACTCAGCATCTTTGACAGTAATTATTCCTGAACATACATTTTGGCCATTTTTTAAAGAAAATATTTGCAACAATATTTTATTTATTTATTCATTTAATAGAAAGAACGAGGCAGAGAGATAGAGAAAGAGAGAAAATGGGTGCACCAGGACCTCCAGCCACTACAAATGAACTCCAGATGCATGCACCCCCTTGTGCATCTGGCTTACATGGGTCCTGAAGAATCGTTCTGGGATTCTTTGGCTTTGCAGGCAAACACCTTAACCACTAAGCCATCTCTGCAGTCCTGCAACAGTTTTTAAATGCTCCTAAATCCATCATAGCCATGCACAGAGTTGTCTCTATATCCTTCAAAAAAAAAAAAAAAGAGTAATGGCTATGTTTTCCCTTGTATATTTCTAACAGGAGAGGAAAATTGACAAAAATGCTTTCTGGAAGATAAGAGAGGAAATAAATGGCTTTCAAAGGACACAACAAAATAAATTGGATTATTGTTATTTTGAACTAAATATATGTTTTCCCATATCTAATCAAAGTCCTTGAATTATCTAATGAATGTGTTTTATTTATACACCTCAGAGTCAGAGAAACTTAAAATGTCAGCATTGGTAAGAACGTCAAGTTCATGCTCCTAATCTATAATATGGAATGTGAGCATTATTCTGGTTAAATGAATTGATCTAGGGTCCACTGATACCTTTACACTGATATTAAAAAAATGAATGTGCTTACTGAACTGAAATTGTTTCTTTTTGTTAAAACAAAGCATATTTCATAAGATATTGAACCTATTTAAACTCTCAGTAAACACACAGTGATGTATTGGATCAAAGTCTGAGGAATTGATTTGTTCTTTTGTTGGAGACAGGGTCTCACTTTGTAATCCAGGCTGGTCTTAAACTGGCAACATCTGGATTCAGCCTCCTAAGTCCTTGGATAACAGTCATGAACCAAGCTTTGATTCTTTTTCCTTAGGTAACCCAATACAGATATAATTTATATAATATTTATTAAACATTTTAATGTATTTGTTTTCTACACAATAGAAACAGAAGAAAGGCATATTGCTCATTATGTTCATATGTGGAATGCATACAGCACAAATTGCTGATTTCTTTGTCTTGAAAATCTGATCATGATCTTTTCCCATTTTTCATTGTGAAAAAATTAAATTTCCTTTATTAGACTCAGCTACTCACTACAAAATATAAGAAATCATTGTCAGCACCAGGTACACCAGTGCTACATTTTTACAGACAGAAATTAAATTTAAATAATTTTATTTGTATTAATATGTTCACCAACTTAAATTGATGTAATTAATTAATAATTTATTTCTAGCATAGCTCCTTAATGTTATTAGGACTCTTAGCAATCACTTATATTGGTTAACCATCTGTTAATCACTTGCAAACTCAGCTTAACTATGGAAGGTTTAAAAAGGTGATCATAATTGTAGTCTGTGTTTAGGTATCTAGGAATATAAGTTTAGATCAGTGCTGATTATCTGTGCATGTTTTCTATGTATAATTGAACCAGGTTATGTACCTGCTTTATCTATACAGTTTTTTATATATATATATATGTGTGTGTGTGTGTGTGTGTGTGTGTGTGTGTATGTTTAAATACTAAATTGTGTGAAATGTACTACTGACTATCATTGTTTAATATAACAAAAAAGTTGCATAATGAGAATATGAGGAGTCAAGGAAACTCGGGAAATACTTTTAGAGTTGTGAGATTCAACAGCAACAGGATGATATATGCTATTGTAGACAGCTGCGAAGGAAACAAATGAGCCCAGAATTGGACAGGAGCAGAGGTGAAGTAAGCTTTACAGACATGGTGAACCTTAAGCTGATTGTTGAGGATATGTAAGAATCCATAACAAACAAACAAAAAAGAAAAAGAAAAAGGCAGAAAGAAAGACATGAATTGAGATAACGTGGTCCCAAATGGCAAGGCATAGTCTCAGAATGGAAATTGATTGGGAAATGTCTGAATGTGTGTTTGGAGATGGAAAGAGGCTGGTGATGAGTTTGGAGAGGAAAGGAGAAGAGTAAAATGAAATTACATATATCTTGCAGAAGAATTTGAATTTTTATTGTTGAAGCTAAATTTGAAAAAGAACAAACTAATAAAAGAAGAGGGTAGAATCAAGGCTTGTTGAATAGAATGATACTTGGATATAAAAGAGAGAATACTGAACTCTAACTCTATTGAAATATGCCAATATGTTTGTGGGATTTTTTTCTAGTCATGTCTGTTTACTCAAGGAAAAAGAATGAAGGAAAATACAATGGACCAATACTTACCCATATTCCAAATTATATTAACTGAAACTAATTAATTTAGCCCAGAAATAATCTCATTATTTTTAAGAAGGAATGGGTGCACAATGAAGAAATATACCTACTAGCCTGAGCCTGAATCCTTCACTAGATAATACAAATACAAAAAAATATTAGCTGATGATTATTTAACAATAACAAGCTATTGTTTGCATCATGCTGCATGTCTGAGAGAATGTGAAATGATCACACAACACACAAGATAGAATCTGAAGTAGGATTGAGGGGCTCTATTGGAGTAAAGCCTTGAGCTGACTTTACTTGCAACTTTTTTGGGGGGAAGTTTAGGGTGAAGTGAAAAAATGTTTATTATTCTCAGCATAAGGCACAGCATGAGTTGTTAACTCAAACATTTTGTTTTTGAACATGCTCATTGCATCAGGAAATCCTTGTAGAGTTCCTTGTGTCCTAGGAGTTCACACCTAAGGCACAACGTTTTCCATGTCCTCAGCAAGGCCTATGTAAAGATTAATTTGTTGTGCATGATCATGGTATCCACAAGCGACCAAGGAAGACTAAAATTTATAGTATACTGTCTTAAAATAAATAAAATTTAATAACAGTTAATATGCATGGAATTTTTGGTAAACACACTGAGGTGCAATTGTGTGTATCTGTTTATTACAACGTAGCTATAGAAATAAAAAATAGGTGCAAAAGGATATTAAAATGATGATATTGGTAATATGAGGATATAAACAATATCAACTTTTATTCATATTTGTTATAGGAATTACAAATGTAATTTCATTCAAAATATATAAATTAGAAAAGCATAATAAAATATGTGTGGTAGTTTGAATGGATGTCCCCCAATTGATTCAGGAGTTTTAGTCAAGCTTTAACATGGTGTCACAGTGTCCCAGAGTCCATCCCTAAGGTGTAGGGACAGATCTGGAATTCCACTCTAAAGATATACAGCATGCTTGAGCTCTGCCTGGGGTTCCTGGATTGTGTTTGATTATGGTGCTGGCCGCAGTTTTTTCTCTCATGGACGGCTGAAGAGATTGATCAGTGGTTAAGACCACTTACCTGTAAAACCTAATGGCCCGAGTTCAGTTCCCCAGTATCCACATAAAGCCAGTTGTACAGAACAGCACATTCAATGGAAGGACACATGTATTTGGAGCTCATTTGCAGTGGCTAGGGGCCCTACCTTGCCCATTCTCTCACTGTCTCTGTCTGCTTACAAATAAATAAATAAAAAAAAATATTAAAAAAACATCACACTTCACCAGGGCCCCAGCTGAAACCATAGAGGATTTGGGAAAATGAGCAAGAATGCTGCTTTCTTGGTAAACCTGATATCACCACAAGGATTAAGGAAATAGGCACTGAGGACACTCAACACATACTGAACCAGAGATCCAGAGGCTCCAAGGAGCCCATCACTGAAGTAGACTTAAAACGCACCCAACATGGCTCAGAGAATTTTGCGGAAGAAAAGGAGGAAAGATTGTTAGAGCCACAAGTTTGGTCATTTTCCACAGAGACATTGCCTCTTCCCAATAACAGACGGCTGCCCCCACAAAGCAGGACCCACAATCCCCATGGAGCTGATCTGCAGCCCCAAAGAGGAGGGTCCCTTTAGGGGGGCAGGGATGAGAGAAAGGATGGTGCCATCATGTTCTGTTTTTATACTAAGTATGTCCATAACTAATAAGAAAATGAAATGGAAAGAAAACAAGTTTAACAAGAACAACAAGAAAAAAAAGAATTTAAGTCTTCTAATACTTCTTTTTCTGAGTCTAAACTAAACTGGAAACTTTCTGACAATTGTTTGCTTTCCTAAATAGATACTACTGTAGGAAAAGAAAATATGTAGTTTTATGAATTTTCTGGTAGTTGGTGAATACTGCTCATGCAGCCTGACTTCTAAGAAGGGACCGTCTAATTATACATATTTCTGTATTCAAACATATTTAAAAAAATAAATATCATGGAGCTTGATGAGTAGTTACAATGTGATACAGGTCTAACTTCAGTGGAGGAGAAAAAAGATAAATTTGGGCAGGAAATTTATTAGACTATGGTACAATTCTAAGAATATTACAGTGCAACTGATAGTATGTCCTTAAAAAAATGAGCTGTTATAGAATCCCTGCATTTCCCAGGACAGGTTTATCTTACTTTCCCCATCATCCCCAGGTTCAGAACAGCTCATGGGAAGTGTGACCTAACTTGCCAGTGTTATTATGGATATTTGAGAACAGTAGCTTGAATCCTTGGTCAATTAGACTTCCTACAGAGATCTGAACATTTCATTCTCTTAACTGCAAAAGTGTAATTTTCAAACAAAAGAAAACCATGAGAATTTGTAGATATGTACAAAAATTAATTATTTAGAAGAGAGTTTAAAGTTCATTTGCAGGGCTGGTGATCTACTAGAATTAAAATGAGATTGCTTTGCAGGTAAAAAGATTCTATTTGCTACTGGGTGTGGTGCAACAAGGACTTTATTTATTCATGACTGCATATATCCAAGAATACTAATAACAAACCAACCATGACATATAAGCCTCTAAATTCTCATGAGAGCCTATCTAGCTTTCATATGCTATTCTAACTAGGAAAATGCATTTAATAGACTAAGTCATAGAATTTTCATAATAGAATGTTATTAAAAGCAGTGATATATCTAAAGAAGAAATTTGGAAATTAATGTCTTTATACACTAAAATGGTGTTCACTACTTTAATAAATAAGTCATTTAAAAAAAAAACTTGTGCTAAAATAAGCTTTGTACAATAAGGGAAATTTAGCATTGTATAAATCTGTTTCTGTAATGTGGAGTTCATTATACACACATGCATACATACAGAGAAAGCAAATATATGGAGACAAGTATCAACATGCATAAAGTTTGAAAGGTTGTGTTAGGAATAAACGGTTGCCAATTATGCTTTTTAGGATATTTTTCAAGTTTTTTGTATTATGCATACAGTAAAAAGTCAAAAATTGTAAAATAATTTTCATATGTCCAAATACCATCGTAGAAATATAGTAATAGTTGCTCTCATAATATCAAAGATTTCTGCCCCTTTTCAAGCATCTGATAGGAATGCATTTCCTTGGTGGCCTCACTGTTAAGTGAGGCAATGCATTTAGATCAAAACAGTGAGTTGATCAAAACCCACAGAATGCTGAGAAGCCACAGTGGGGTATTCTGCACTAAGTAAAACATCTCTGTCACAGCCTCCAAGGCTCAAGGAACACTGCAAAAGAGGTGGCAGAAAGAAGGTAAGAACCAAAGGATGGGAAAGAGTGTTTTGGCAAACTGTCTTCTGGACACAAATTAGCTGTTTCATTCTTGAATTCACGGTGGCTGCTGTTCCTTACACAAGACCTAAATAACATGAGGGCAAGAAACTATGACATCAAAATAGAAGAGGGACTAGTTGGAAAGGAGAAATAGTTCAGTGGAGCAGGCACAGGGGAAAGGGAACAAAGGAGGATGTTGGAATAATTTTATGATCAGAATACATGGTGTATATGTATGGAGGTTGTCAATAAAAAGTTAAAAAAGAATTTAACAACTGTTGTTTATAAAAGGTGAGTTGAAAGCAAAATCATGATTTGTTACTCCTAGGGTACATTTTTAAAAACTGCAGTACTAGGGACTGAAACTTAGGGCTTTCTGCAGGCACAGTAAGTGCTCCACTGCTGAACTGCATTCTACCTTTCTCTCTCTCTCTCTCTCTCTGGAAAGAAAGAAAGAGAGAGAGAGGGAGGGCAAGGTCTCACTATATTACCCAAGCTTGCCTTGAATTGGCACTCTTCTGATCTCAGCCAAGTAGCTGAGATTATATGCAACTAGGCCAGGCTTTGATGAAATATTTAATTACTTATGTAATATACTCTAGCATTTGCTTTTCTCCCATCTATGACAATGAGAAATTTTGAAAGTGTAGTGGTTTTATGAATCTGATTACTTGAAAATGCACTTTGATTGGATAAGAGTAAGAGGGCCTGCTCAGTGGGAGGGCATTCACACCTGGTACTGAGGATCCAGTCAAAAACCTATGGCATGGAAGATCATTGACCACACATTGAAGCTTCTCCTGTCCGTTGATTAAACAGGTACATCATGTCCTTCAAGTAGCCTGCTAAGTGTGTGTATTTAGGTCCTTTGATTATTCCTGATCTCATTTTCTTGGTTAAATAACATTATTTTAATAGATGTCAGCAAATAACAGGGAGACTCAAGACTTATTAAATGATGAGAAGAAGGAAAACCCAGCATTTAGACCTTGATGAGGTATCTCCATAACTCCCTCCAGGGATCAGGGACCATTTTAGAGGAAGCCACAGGAAAGACCATGAGTGCTGTTCTTACTGGTAGCAAGAGAACCATTTCTATGGAGATAGTAGTAGATGCTGAGGAGACTCAAAACTTATCAATAAAGAAAATAAGAGGCTGACCATAGCTCAACAAAAAGGAGATTTCCATCATACCCTCCAAGAGCCATGAAACATTGTGGAAAAGGGGGCAGAAAGAAGGTAAGAACCATAGGTTGTGTAGGTATATTTTGGGGCACTGTCCTTGAGGAGTTTCCTCAAGGATGAGGATGGAGGAGCAGAGGGGATCATAAAGGGTAAAATAATGATGGAAACACAGTGAAATTACTATAGGTTTAAATATTAAATTTATCCATAAAAAGAAAAACAATTGTGCATAAAAATTTGGGGGTATTCTTCTAAAAATGCATAACCTCAATTTAATCGTGAGAAAACATCAATCAAAATGAAAATCGAGACATTCTACTAAGTCCTTGATTAGTACACTTAGAAAGGTTCAAGATTATTAAAGATAAAGACAGAAAAAGAAATTGTTGCGAATTAGACATTACAACTAACAAAATAATGGGACTTGGAAAAGAAAAAAAAAATAGTAAGAATCCTGATAAATTTTGAAATAGATCTGTATTCTGGTTAGTACTGTTAATTTTCCAGGTTTTGAAGATTATACTATTGTTGTGTAAGATGTTAAAAATGAAATTTGCATGAAAGGGATATGAAAACTTTGTACTATTTTTACAACTTTTGTGAAAATTAAAATTATTTGTGTGCAGGTGTATGTTCATACATATAAAAATCTAGGATAAAGCTGGAGAGATGGCTTAGCAGTTAAGGCACCTGCCTGCTAAGCCTAAGAACTCCCATTGGATTCTCCAGGTCCCACGTTTAGCCAGATGCAAAAAGTGATGCAAGGGATGCAATGCTGCACTTGCCCACAGGGGGCGAACATATCTGGAGTTCATTCACAGTGGCTGAGAGGCTGCAGGTGTGCCCATTCTCTCTCTGTCTCTCTCTCTTTCTCTCTCTCTGACTCTCTCCAAAAACAAATAAATAAATAAACTAGGATAGAGTAAAAAAAAGAATGTGTATATAATATATATACTATTTAGTACAAGTTTAATATAAATATACAAACATCTCTCCCTCTCTCTCTCCACACACATATTGATAGATAGGTAGGTAGGTAGATAGATATAGTATAGTAATTCTCTGAAACATAAAGTAGTATTTTGGCTTCCAAAATTAAATATATATATATATATATATATATATATATATATATATATATATAAAATTTATTTGCAAGCAGAGAGAGAGACAGAGAGTGAGCAAGAGAGAGAAAGAAAGACATTAGAGACATACAGAGAGAGTGGGCATGCCAGAGCCTTCAGTGGTTGCAAAAGAACTCCAGATGCATGTGCCACTTGGTGTATCTGATTGTATGTAAGTACTGGGTATTCAAAGCAGGGTCATTAAGCTTTGCAGTCAAGTGCCTTAACCACTGAGCAATGTCTCCAGCCCCAGAATTCCAAAAAATTTTACACAAGCAAAGTAAGATGAAAAGCACAATTACCAAGGAGGACTTAGTATCTAATCTCACTTCAAGCCTGAGCAATCACTATTTTGTTAAGAAAGAGTAGAACCCAACACAGGAAACAAAAATATAGTCTTAAAATTCAAAGGCCAGAGAGTGTCTTGTTGGCAAAATATGAGAGATTAGTTTAGATACATTTCCTAAATTAGAATGTCTGTCTAACAGTATTTTAGAACTGGTAGCCATGAATCGTATATAATATATATACTATTTAGTACAAGTTTAATATAAATATACAAACATCTCTCCCTCTCTCTCTCCACACACATATTGATAGATAGGTAGGTAGGTAGATAGATATAGTATAGTAATTCTCTGAAACATAAAGTAGTATTTTGGCTTCTAAAATTAAATATATATATATATATATATATATATATATATATATATATATAAAATTTATTTGCAAGCAGAGAGAGAGACAGAGAGTGAGCAAGAGAGAGAAAGAAAGACATTAGAGACATACAGAGAGAGTGGGCATGCCAGAGCCTTCAGTGGTTGCAAAAGAACTCCAGATGCATGTGCCACTTGGTGTATCTGATTGTATGTAAGTACTGGGTATTCAAAGCAGGGTCATTAAGCTTTGCAGTCAAGTGCCTTAACCACTGAGCAATGTCTCCAGCCCCAGAATTCCAAAAATTTTACACAAGCAAAGTAAGATGAAAAGCACAATTACCAAGGAGGACTTAGTATCTAATCTCACTTCAAGCCTGAGCAATCACTATTTTGTTAAGAAAGAGTAGAACCCAACACAGGAAACAAAAATATAGTCTTAAAATTCAAAGGCCAGAGAGTGTCTTGTTGGCAAAATATGAGAGATTAGTTTAGATACATTCCCTAAATTAGAATGTCTGTCTAACAGTATTTTAGCACTGGTAGCCATGAATCTACAGTCCTTTTTTGTTTAATTTTTTGTTAAAGTTATATCAAACATTTCTCGTGATTGTAGATGCTAGGGATTGAGTGAGGACATAACTTGTTGGGACAGAAAATCCAACTAATAGCAGCTGATGGGAGGAAAGGGTTTATTTTGGCTTACAGACTTCAGATGAAGCTTCTTCATGTCCAGAGATGGCACAGTACAAACAGAGACTGGACATCACTTCTACCACAGAGAATGAGCTGAGTCTGGCAAGGGAGAAGCTAGGCTATAACACCCCTTAACCTGCACAGAGTAGCATATTACCTCCACCAAGACTGTACTTCCCAAATTACCACCAGCTGGGGAAGATGCATTGAAAACCTATGAGATTATGTGGGACATCTGATAAAAACCACCACACTTGGGCTGGAAGAGATGGCTTAGTGGTTAAGGCGCCCGCCTCCTAAGCCTAAGAACACTGGTTCCAATCTCCAGTGGTTCCAATCTCCAGGTCCCACGTTTAGCCAGATGCAAAGTGACGCAAGGGTGCAATGCTGCACTTGCCCACAAGGGGGTGCACACATCTGGATTTCATTCACAGCAGCTGAGACACTGCTGGCGTGCCCATCTCTATCTGTCTCCCTCTCCCTCTCTGTGTCTCCCTCCAAAAAAATAAATAAAAATAAAAAAATAAAAAAATAAAAAAACCCACCACACTTGTTTGCTTTTATTCATAGATTCTGCCAAACAGAATCAAAGGTAACACTGCCACACATAAATTTTAGTGAGAAAGAAGTCTCTGATAGTTGATGTTGAATTTGATGCTTTCATTATGACAACTTTGGTTTATCTCCATTGAGAGGAGATATAAAGACACTTGACATGAGAAAAGAGTGTGATTCAAGTATTCATTGACAAGTTACATGATTTGTCAAATACTGTTGGTCCTTTGGATAATTTTGCTGCTTGACAAATACTTCTTGTGCTTCTTCCATTGCTGTGAACAGTATATACATACTTTCTGGTCTTCCTTTGGTCAGTTGGGACTGTGTGGCTACATTTAGCTTAGTTAGTGAGTGAAGTAATGAATGCCATTACTGACATGTCTCATTGAATTGCTTATGTGCTTCCAAAGCTCCCTTTCCCCAATTTGAGCACAACTGATGATATTCCAGATGGTAGTTATTTCAGCATGGCTCCATAAGCAACAGTTGCAAGGAATACTTCATCTAATACTGCACTGTGACCCATAATAGAAGTGTAGCACAAGAATGACAGCACCGTTGTCATCACCATTAATATCATCTAGATCAAAAAGAATTCCTTTATTTTTCTTTTTGGATTTCTAGCCCAGGATGACCTGGAATTCACTATGTAGTCTCAGGCTGGCCTCAAACTCACAGTGATCCTCCTACCTCTGCCTCTGAGTGCTGGAATCAAGGGCATATACAACCATGCATGGTCTGAGAAAAGGGAAATCTTGTTACTGCAAACAAAAAAAAAAAAACAATCATAGTCTCTTTGTCTCAAGCAAATGATATCTCAAATTGCCAAATATGTTTCCATTCTTTAAGTATGTAGTACTTAGTTTAAAAGTTATGCTTTATAATTAAAGAAAGGCAAATTCAAGAAATAAAAATTCTTTCTGTCTTATTTCTTATTCATAACAGTAAAGAATTCAGCACAAAATGAATACTTAATTTTTTTGTGAATTTGTTTCTTGAGGCCTTATATCTATGAATTAACATATAAAGAAAGAAACAAAAGCAAAAAAATCAATTGGATTTTTCATGGAGAATGAACATTATTGAATAGGTGAACATCAATACTCATTTTGAAGTAGATATCAATGTAAATGTCTGATGAACAGTTCTGCATAAAGAGGACATGGACGATTATACCTAAGAAGTAGGATGAAGATCATCTCATGACTTGAAATAATGACAACTTTATGTTACCATTATTAAGAGTCCAGTAATGGAAGATAAGTTCAAAAGTATGTTTAAAATGCCATGATGGGGCTGGACATATGGCTAAGTGGTTAAGGCACTTGCCTGAGAAGCCTAAGGACCCAGGTTCCATTGCTCAGTACCCACGTAAGCCAGAAGCACAAGGTGGTGCATGCTTCTGGAGTTTGTTTGCAGTGACTAGAGGCTCTGGTGCATCCATTCTCTCCCCCTCTCTCTCTTTCTTTCTCTCTCTCTCTCTGTCAAATAAGTAAATAACAAATTTTTAAAAATCCATGATGTTCAAGTGAAATCAAAAGGAAAATATTTGTGTGGGTGTGTATGCATATATGTGCATATGATCATAACTTTCATAAATTGAGGCTAAATCGGACTAATTGCTTACAGAAAGGTATGGTTATCCTGTAATATATAATAAATTTACAATTAAAACTAAGCTAAATCTTATACAACATGCCAACTGCATTTCTTCTTTTCATAAGTATATTGGTTTTTATTTTTGTGAATTGGTACACAGTTCAGGTTGAATTGAGGAAAGTATGCCTATGTCCAGATGGGCAAGCTTGTGACAAAGTAGGCCAGTTGTACCACAATTAAGACATCTGGGGCTGGAGAGATGGCTTAGTGGTTAAGGCACATGCCTGCGAAGCCTAAGGACCCAGGTTTGATTCTCCAGGTCCCACATGAGCCAGATGCACATGGTGGCACATGCATCTGGAGTTCATTTGCAGTGGCTAGAGGCCCTGGCGTGCCCATTCTCTCTTTCTCTCTCTCTCTCTCTAATAAATAAAAAAAATAAAAATAAAATCTTTAAAAAAAGACATCTGCCACCTTATTTCCTGCTACATTATAGTGATAACCTTTAAAGATTTTCTAGCTCTGCTATCACTTCCAGGTTTTACTATGGAGGCTTTTCAACCCATAGGGTTGAAATTTAACATGCATTTCTTGATCACTGTGAACATTTTCCACTTTACATGAACTATAAGGGAAAATCTCATGTAAAAATTAAATCATTGTCAGATTTTTGTATCTTTACTAAAACCTTAATTGAAATTAGGATGCAATATATAATTAATTCAATTGAATCCAGCCAGATATTGTAGTTTAAGAACAAATTGCTTCCCCCAACTTGTCTTTTCTATTTTTTTTTCCTTACTATACTTCTGAAAGAATTATTCAGTCAGCAGGAAGCATTCTTCAGCATCAAATATTGAAAACCATGGATCCACAACTTTCAAGTAGCACCCATGCTAGACTCGTCCAAAGAACAGAGAATTTCAGCCATGGAGTAAATCTTTAGAGCTTTATAACCATCACCAGCAGGATTTTAAGCAATTCAATTAGATTTTGAATTAAATTATTTCTGAAAAAGGCTATGATATTTTTAAAATAACAAGGAAAAAAGCACAGTAAAAGTAAAATATCCTGCATACTATTTTGCTTCTTAATAAACCATATATGTAAATAGCATATGGAAAATATGGAATCCTTAGGGGAAAAAAGCTCCAACAGGTAGAGAGTAGTCAAAAACAAGGCCTGACAATTACAATATGAACAGCTGTCAGATTTAGCAAAAGGAACTGGATTTTCCTGGATTGGTGGCTCAGTTTTTTTTTTTTTTTTTTTTTTTTTTCGAGGTAGGGTCTCACTCCGGCCCAGGCTGACCTGGAATTAACTATGTAGTCTCAGGATGGCCTCGAACTCATGGCGATCCTCCTACCTCTGCCTCCCGAGTGCTGGGATTAAAGGCGTGTGCCACCACACCCGGCTGTGGCTCAAGTTTTTAATCCCAGCAATTTGGAGGCAGAGGCAGAGGCAGGAGGATCACTGTGAGTTTTAGGCCAGCCTGAGATTACATAGTAAATTCCAAGTTATCCTGGGCTAGATCAAGACCTTTCCTAAAAAAAAAAAAGAAAAAGAAAGAAAGGAAAAAAGCAAAAGAAAAAGAAAGTGGATTTGCCCATCATACCCCATCATTTTTTTTCAATTTTAAGGACTTGCAACACCTCCAGTAACCAACAGTAATTGTTGATTTGTTTTCTTTCCATTTCCAGAAAGACCCAGGCATGTAACACAGTGCTGAGTGAAACCTTGTGCAACTTCGGAGAGTTCAATCCTGAAGCATGAAAGAAATGACTTACTAAGCATAAAGGGAAAAAAAGACTGAGGGCTAACAGAGGTGGGTCCTGGGTACACTGAAAGTTAATGACAAGAACAAAGTGAAGCTTACATTGTCTTTAGTGGACGATATCCATGATCTTCTAATTATGTTCTGTAATAAATCCTCTATTAGACTTTTTTCTCGTTATAAATATTGTAGACCTTTTAACCATAAATATGGGATTATGAGGATTGCTTCAGAATGCTTGACCTGATAAAAATGTTTCACATTAATTCTAAGACTCCTCTAAAATATAAAATAAGGAAACAGACAAAATATTAATTGTTGAAGATTAGAAATGATTTATTCTTATGAATGTCTAAGATTGGGGTCAATAGCCATACTCCAGTGTTGATACTTATTTTCCATGGGACTATATTATTAATATAGCTTTATTCTCTTACAAAACAGATGTGAAAGAACAGATGCTTTTTATATACATTTCCAACCGAGATTAAGTCAAATACTTAGTAGTGGAGAAAGGACAAAGAGAAAGCAAGATTAAAAAGAATATTTACTTATTTATTTGACACAGAGAGAAAGGCAGATAGAAAGAGAATGAGAATGGGTGCACCAGAGCCTCTAGCCACTGCACACAAACTCCAGATGTATGCACCACCTTGTATAGCTGTCTTTACGTGGGAACTGAGGAATCAAACCTGTGTCCTTTGGCTTTGCAGGCAAACACTTTAACTGGTGAGCTATCTCTCCAGACAAAGATGTTTTAATATACTTTATTTACAAATGGCATCCCCATCTCTAAGTGATTACTGATTAAATATAGTCAGATATAGCTATTTAATATTATAGATGATACTTTCTATAATTTTTCTTTTGCAGTTTTTGATTTAATTTATGCTTTGGGGGAGAATATTTTTAGCCAAGGGTCTAATATATTGTCTTGCATAAGGGATTTTAAACATACTAGGCCAAAGATGAATATGCATATGTTGAAATATTTGCTTATAGTATGATGCCATGTTATATTTGTTTTGGCTTGTTATTATTTCTCAATAGAGACTAGTTTTTTTATTTTTATTTTTAAAAGTTTGTATGACACTTCTGTGGAAACATTTGGGACAGAAGGATGAGTGTAGTCCATGTGCATTGCCATGTTGTACATATTAGCTTAGCCTCCATCCAGTGTACTCTTAAATAAATTAGAAGGATCTGCCAGTTATTTTTCACTTTTTATGATGACAACTTGGTGTGGTGCTCCTCTTAATGAGAAAGGAGCATAAGTTATCTCTATTGGTTTTAGAAATCACGGTGCATCTTTTTCACTGTTCCACATTAATATTTCCTCTCAAATTGGTCAGTTTAAAATTAAGTCATCACATATTTTAACCAAAAAATAACAGGAGAAAAATTTCCAGTTTGTACACATAAACTTCTTGCCATTCATTTATTTTACACCTTCCCTTAGGCAAATGTAAATCTACTTGAACCATGGAGATTGCTAGAAATATTAAAGAGCAAATAGCTAGAATTAAATCTATAGTTAATACAAGGTATCCAACCTTATGTTTAACCAATGCAACCTGCCTTGTATACCTTAAACATTCATATGGCATTTCATTTCTAGCTGGGAGCAAAAGAAAAATAGAGAAAGAAAAGTGAGTCAAGGCAATCAAATGGATTATGGATGATTAAAAAAAAAGAAATACAATTTTATAGGCAAATAATTGCCCTCAGATTAATTAAAATGGCACAATATTTTATGACATTTTCAAAATAAAAATGATTTCCATGCTCATAACACTTTCAATGTCCAAAACATCATATATACATCTCTTAGGACCTGAAAATTTTATGAAAATATCTAAAACTTATTCAAAATTACATTTTTAAACTTCATATATGCAATACCATCCTACTAAGTACCCCCTCTCTCCATTTCTATTCCCTTTACATCCCCTTTCTAGCTGGTATTATTGTATATATGTCAGTAGAAGAACATATTAATGGGGGTGAAAAGTCCTAAGTGAGGTCAGGTGAAGAGATTGAGTAAAGGAAAGAGGAGGGAGGGCTAATAAAAATCTAAGAGGATATAAATAAGTCATATGGAAACCTACTTTTCTGGACAATGGAATACTCAGATGCAACGGATTGTTACTAGAAGGTTTTCAGTGCCAGGGATGGGATACTTTTCAGTGAGTTGTTGGCCAGGGAGGTCATAGATGCCCCCCCCAAAAATTTCTAATCTTTATTTCAGAAGGTACATATTTCTAATTTTTTTTTTTTTTTTTTTGGTTTTTCGAGGTAGGGTCTCACTCTGGCCCAGGCTGACCTGGAATTAACTATGTAGTCTCAGGGTGGCCTTGAACTCACGGTGATCCTCCTACCTCTGCCTCCCGAGTGCTGGGATTAAAGGCGTGCACCACCACGCCCAGCCTATATTTCTAATTTTTAAAAATATTTTATTTTTATTTATTTATTTGAGAGAGAGAGAGAGATACAAAAATAGGCAGGTAGAGAGAGAGAGAGAATGGGTGCGCCAGGGCCTCCAGCCACTGAAAATGAACTCCAGATGTGTGTGCCCCCTTGTGCATCTGACTTAGGTCAGTCCTGGAGAATCAAGCCTCTAACCAGGGACCTTAGGCTTCACAGGCACACATTTAACCACTAAGCCATCTCTCCAGCCCTCTAATATTTTTTTTTCAAGGTAGGGTCTCACTCTAGCCCAGGCTGACATGGAATTCACTATGTAGTCTCAGGGTGGCCTCGAATTCACGGTGATCCTCCTACCTCTGCCTCCTGAGTGCTGGGATTAAAGGTGTACGCCACCATGTATTTGTTTGCCACTTCCAAATAACCAGTTTTCAGTTTATTGTTACATCTGCTTCTTCATGAATCAACTAAATATTTGCTGTTCTTTTCTTCTTTACATCTATTTCATTTCTTTATATTCATATATTGCTCTTTTTAAAATTTTTACATTGAATAAACATTTATTTTTCTTATTGCATGTAGTGTCACTTTCTGATAAAAGAAAATACAACTATACTTGTGACTTCAACAATAAGGAAACATATTAACTCACAAAGACAGGAGATGGACTGGAGAGATGGCTTAGCGGTTAAGGCACTTGCCTATGAAGCCTAAAGACCCATGTTTGACTCCCCAAATCCCATGTGAGCCACACACACAAAGGTGAGGCAAGTGCAAGGTTGCACATGCTCACTAGGTGGCACAAGCATCTGGAATTTGATTGCAGTGGCTGAGGCCTTGGTGCATGAATTCTCTCTCTCTCTCTTTCTCAAACAAAAATAAAAAAAAAATAAAGACTGGAGAAAAGCCAACGCCCATCTGGTTTAGTAGCACAGAAATATCTTTTGATTCTATCACTCATTACTATATGAGTTATTACCACTCATGTTTTCTGTGGTGATACTTCAGTTCTCAACTCCACATGCAAATTCAACTATATCCAGTAAAACATTTGTTATTTTTAAAATATATATTTATTTTTTAAATTCTTTGAGAGAGAAAGAGTGAGCTTGCCAGGGCCTGTAACCACTGCAAATGAACTCCAGACACATGCACCACTTTGTGCATCTGGCTTCTGTGGGTTCTGGAGAATTAAACCCAGGTCTTTAGGATTTGCAGGCAAGCGCTTTAACCGCTGAGCCATCTCTCCAGGCCCATTTCTTATTTTATGTCTAAAGTGTGGAAAGAAACTTCTAAAAGCCAGGAATTAGAGGGTAGAATTTTTTATTTGCGAAATTAAGATTTGAAATATTATGACCCAGAACATTGTTGTACCAATATCTTATTCACACTGATTATATAGTGTTGATTTATGACTGTTAGACATAGTGATTTGAAGTTTTGTTTACTTATTTGCATGATTACTAGTGTTTGAAAATTATATACATATGTGTTTGATTCATAATTCACAATATTTTCTTATATTATTAAATTGTGATTCTGTTATATTAGAAAAATGTAATATGACTTGGTTGTGGTGGTGTACACCTTTAATCCCAGCACTCGGGAGGCAGAGGTCATGTGTTCAAGTCCACCCTGAGACTACATAGTGAATTCCAGGTCAGCCTGAGCTAGAATAAGACCCTACCTCAAAAACAATAACAACAACAACAACAAAACAAAAACAAAGAAAACATATGGTATATTTATGTTTAATACATAAAATTATTGTGGAGCTGGAGAGATGGCTAAGTGGTTAAGGTGTTTGCCTGCAAAGCCTAATGACCCAGGTTCAGTTCCCCAGTTCCCACATCAAGTCCTATGCACAAAGTGGCTCATGCATCTAGAGTTAATTTGCAGTGGATAGAAGATATGGTGTGCCTATACTCTCCCTCTCTCTCTCATTGTAAATAAATAATTAAAATTTTTTATAGTTATCATGGGCTATCATTGATATGTACTCCTCCATCCCTTCTTCTCAGCACTATGTTGCCTTTTGGGTCATCCCAGTGGTCATCACCATCTGAAAAGAGAAGCTTCTCTAACAAGAAGTGAGAGTAGCATTAATATGTGAATATGAACATTAAGTGTAGTATTTTCAGGGCAGCTTGGTGGGAATAATATATACATTTAGTCAGACAAGAGCAGGCTTTATACCCCTAATGCTCATGACCTCACCTACCATAGACTTTTGCTTAGGTTTTTCGGTACCAGGTATGTATTCCCTCCCGTAGAGAGGGCCTTCAGTCCAATTATGGAGCAGTTGGTTACCCCAAGAGTAGACATGCCACTATTACACCCGTTCAGTCATTGGGCCTGTCTGGACAAACTTGAATATTCAGCGTCTGCTGTTTTCACTGCTGATGACTTCTGTCTCCCATACGCTGCATGCAGTGCAGCTTTTTCCAGCTTTCAGTTGGCTGGTCTACAGGGAGAAGGTTTTCTGCTCCGCACCAGCTTGCTTTCTCAGTGACCTTGCCTCTCAGGCAAGAGATGTCTTCAGCAATAGGGTCTTACCATCTGTTTCTCAAGGGAAACCAAGGGCTTTGGCAAAAGCCTTTAATGTTTTGGAGGCTGCCGGGACCTCCTTGGCCAACAACTCACTGGAAGGTATCCCATCCCAGGCACTGAAAATTTTCTAGTAACAGTCTACAGCTTCTAGATGTGCCATTATTCAAAAAAGTCATTTTATATAAGTCTTATTCACAATATCTTGAATTTAGATTGACCCTCCCCCTGCCCTTCTTTTATGCATTATTTGCAAGGAGAGAGAGAGAGAGAGAGAGAGAGAGAGAGAGAGAGAGAGAGAATAGGCACACCAGAGCCTCTAACTACTGAAAATGAACTTTAGGTGTATGTACCACCTTGTGCATCTGGCTTTAAGTGGGTACTGGGAAATCGAACCCAGGTCATTAGGCTTTGCAGGCAAGTGCCTTAATCACTGTGCAACCTCCCTAACCCCTAAATAATTTTTGTACGTAGGTGTCAGTTCTTCAGCTACAAGGGAGCTACAAACTAAAGCTTTTAGCTTCCCCAACTGAAGTAAGTACACAACGAACTATAATGAAAGCATAGTAATTATTATGTCTCACACATGTACTGCAATCAAATTTTCATTCAATGCTATGAGGAACAAGGACCCAGGGAATGAGTTGAAGAAGTCAGTATATTACATTTAGAGCTACACAATTAAAACCTTTTCTTCCTGGAACACTCAATGAATCCAGCAATTAGATGATACATTTTATGGTGATTTTTCTCCCATCACTCTTCATGTAAACATGGTCTGTAGCTAAGATTGTCTTATATTTACCTGCAATTCTTTACTCAGTCATAGAAAAATTCTGCTTCCTTTCATTATCAGTCTATCTGGTTCTCAGATAATCACTTTCCTCACACATTTCCTGTCAACATTTAGTCCCCAGCATTATTGTTCAATGGATAGATGACTAGTTCAGCTCACTGTTTATTTAGGAACAACTCTGTGGGACAGATGTTAATAACCTAAGAAGCATGTAGACCAATTTTTATGCTTTCTCATTTGGAATTTGGTACATATTTTCATACTCACAGAGTTTGAGATTTTATTTATTTTTCCATGATTTTGTATTCAAACATTACAGAGAACATATTGAGTACATTTTATGCATTGATTCCCAATGTTATTAGATAAGTAAATAGGCTTAATTATAGATAACTTGAAATTTGAAGAAAGAAAAATAAAAGTTACCCATTGTTTTAAATTATCTGATCAAGAAACAATGGGCCTAGAAAGCTAAAGTCTTAGAATATAACTCAGAAATGCCTTAAAAGCAAATTAAGTACAAATCACTTCATTTAATAGAATGGGAAACTGATAGAAATGTATTTTTAGGCTATTGTTTCTCAATCAGAATTTCAAGACAGGAAATTCAAATTTAAAGCATCCAAAAAGTATATTTTCGTGTTAGCAGCAAAAACAACCCTAATCTATGTAGATAGAACCATTTGAGACAAAATGAGTGGAGTCTAGTCTGCAGAGTTTGCAGCAAAAGGATTGAAAGAAGGAGTACTTAGTCATATCATCTTTGAGTACAATGAG
This sequence comes from Orientallactaga sibirica, assembly GCA_036365145.1. Classification (NCBI taxonomy): domain Eukaryota; kingdom Metazoa; phylum Chordata; class Mammalia; order Rodentia; family Dipodidae; genus Orientallactaga; species Orientallactaga sibirica. Next base: position 1,861,537 of record JAEOAD010000840.1, read on the forward strand.
TTCAATCCTTAAAGACTTTTAGGGCTAGCATCTCAGAAATATCAGTGGCTCATTTATAATGTGCTCGTGTAACCAAGGAACATACATGCAAAACTGTTTCTGTTGTTAAGTCTTCTGAATTTCTCTAAACAAACCTTCCTGTAATCGTCAGAGTAACACCACTTTTTTCTAAATATAATTGGACTGCAAAATAGAAAAGAAAGTAATAAAAAGGGTATGGGAAAATAACAGAAGCATATACTGTGGGTCTGGCATTTCTATAAAAGTAAATTTTCAACCAGCTAAAATAGTCACAAAGCAATGATTACAGAAGCTAAACCTGATCTTAAAATCATAGCACCCATGCTTTTTAAAATTACGTGAGCAAGGGTATCCCAAAAAGAAATTGGAATGGGATGTATATAGGCAAGTATGAAAAGATGGACACTTAATAGGAATGCTCTAGATAGAGATTTTAGCTTAGTTGGGGACATGTGCAGAAACTGATTTCCCTCAACACTGCAAGTAAGTGTTAAAATCTCCCTTGCTAGTCAATTATAGTGTTCATTCTCCAAATGTTTTAAGCCTATGGGCAGTGGAGGTGGAATTAAAGAGCAATCACCTTATAAAAAGAAGTTAATGTAGTTTACAACTCTTATTTATATCATCTTCTTGAATGCTGAAATGCTTCATTCAATATAGTATAACATAGACTATTTTTATAAGTCTTGCTTATAAAACTGCAATCACGGTGCAATTAAAATACCACTGCAATTAAAGTGTGTGTAATGGAACATTCAGAAATGTACACATGACTTTCCTTTATAACCACCAAGGGAGACATTTCATATTCAATTCTCCCAACTTACAAGATTCATTCGGCTAACAAGGGAACTTCTTTACTCACACAATGGCTTTATATATACACATATACACAAATCTATTGTGAGGTGTTACATACTTATAAATATTCAAATGAAAATTCCAGAGAGTTATTTTGAAATTTGAATTTCTATATGAAGGTAAAATTTACTTGGTGGCACTTTAGATTGTTCTCTTATATTTATTTTTCTCTTCACATGAGAAGGGAAATTGAGCAACAGCTCAACACCCAAAATTCTATTTGCTTTATGCAAATTAACATAATTGAGTCTCAAAATAGGTTGTCAAGGTACTTCTCTCTCTTTTTTTTTTTTCATTTACACAGGGGAGGAAACATAGACTCAAAATGGAAAGACACTTGTAGCTAATGCATTTTAGGCTGGAATGCAAACCCAAGTATATCTAGTAACAAAACCTTTCCCAAAAATGAAATCCACTCACCAACCATTGTTTCCATTACTACTACATGCAGTTAATATATTTGTAAGACTATTTCTGATTATTAGGTAGACCTGTGTGAAGGATTCTCTATATAATTTGAATGGTTTTTTTAAAAATATATATGGCTTAGCTTCAAAATTTTATTTAACTTGATTTGGTTTTGAGCTATTGTGTTTGAAACCAGAGACTCATTTGTATTGTACCAGTGTTTTACCACTGAGCTACATCCTTTACTTTAAAGGACAGGTCATCAAGATACAAATACTTCAAGTGATTATTTCAAGTTTTTAAAAGTAAAAAAGAAAAAAAAAATAAGCTTAGAATCTCAAGATACCTAACGATCAACTTGTTTTTACACTTTCCAACTTGTGGAGGACCTGTACTTTAATACATAAGTATTGTAGTCCTCAAATATCAGTGTTGATTATTAATTTAATAATCTGCATTAAACAATTACATATATACCACAGTGCTCAGTAAAGGAATAAAAATCACTAAACATTCCTGGTTGATCTTGCAAATGATATTTTTTTTTTCTCAAAGTGCTAAAAGTGCCTTCTTCATGGGTCTGTGAAGATTAAAGAAAAATCACTTTGAATACTTTGAAATCTTGTCAGACCCTGGACAGAGATCAAAATTCCTGACCCATGAAAACTGTGAGATAACACATATTTATATTTTATGCAACACTGGGTTTTTGGTGGTAATTGAGCATATAAACGGGGTTAGGTTTCATTTCATGTGTCCTCTCTAAAGCATAATGGTGTTGCAGACTAGAAGGAAAGAGTAAGGCACTTAAATGTGAACAGGATGGTAAGAATTTTCTTTTGTTTTTTGTGGTAATAAATAACACTGGCAATAAATAAAACTGGGGAGTAACAATTTCCTTCTAGTTTTAGCCACTACACCTGTTACTCATGACCAAATATTTCCCATCTCTCTCTGAAATGCCTGCTCTTACTTTTTCCATCGGTAGAATAAAAATGTCTTCACCTGCTGCTGTCTTAACAATATCATCAAAAGACACAAATAATTTCATATAAATGGTCTAAATATTGAGTTTGATAATAATTTTGTGAGGCAAGAACAGAAAAAATATGAGATTTTTCGAGTCCAAGGGGCCTAGCTGTGAACTAGTGGTTATCCATGGTCTTAACAAGCATCAACGACTCAGAGGAAGTGCTTAAGTGGATCAAGATTCTTTCTCAGATGAAGGAACAGTGATTTTAAGAGAGTAAATGACTTTCTGAGCAAAGCATGTGACAAGAAGTACAATCACTAAAACTCAGGATATTTGCAACCAAGTTGTTTTCAGTGATGGCATTTTATATTCCAAAAGGAAACACATTTAGCTATTAGCAGCTATTAACCTTTTTGCTAAAAGTTGCATCTCATTTTAGCAGAAACCCCAAAAGGAATAGGTTAAAGGAAAGATGAAAAGAAATATCAGGGGTACAAAGTAGTTGTCCAGCTTGTATGACAGATGATTTATGAAACATCACCATGACAGTGTATGTCAACAGATAGATGTTACAGAAAGGGAAGGTGGGTTGGTAACTGAAATCATAAAGGTTTACCTTTGTGTTAATTTTTTCTGGTATGTGCTTTAAAAAGGCAAAGCAATAATTGTCCATTTGTAAATGAATTTCTGAAAGTCTTGAAAACAGAGTTTTGCTTTATCATATACTGATTTAACTTCATATAATCTTTCACTTTAAGTACATATATGAGTGATGGGATTGATTTGAAAACTATACCAATTGATGCTGGAGAATATGACAATTGAATGTGATTATCAGTAGCATAGTCATGCTGTCATGATTAAGACAGCTGTGGTACCAAAGGCTTCTCGTTATTCAGTATAAACAGGTGATTTCTACTTTTTTTTTTTTAAATGCATGGAGGTAATGCTCACTGAACAGAAGCCATGATTCTGTTAGGATTTTTAACTTTTTTTATTTTTAGAGAGAGAGAATTGGTACACAAGGGCCTCACCCATTGCAATTGAACTCCAGAAGCTTGTGCCACCTAGTGGGCATGTATGACCTTGCACTTGTCTCACCTTTGTGCATCTGGCTTACATGGGTTCTGGAGAGTCGAAAATGGGTCCTTAGGCTTCACAGGCAAGTGCACCTTAACAGCTGAGCCATTTCTCTAGCTCTCTGTTAAAATTTTAATTTAGTGATGTTAATACATACTAGCCAAAGACCAAAGAAAACATACCTGAGTTAATTATTTTTTGCATCCAGAAATACTGAGCATTATTGGAATGAATCAGCAATAGGATGCTAAGTGGAATTTTTATGCAACCTGGACTTATGGAACATTTGGTGAATTTTCTAAGGAAAAAAGTCATTGGTCTGGATTATTGTTGTCAGAAAGCATAGGCAATTTGGTCACTGAAGTCCTCAATAATTATATGTAAAAAGTATGAGAAATGGATGAAGGCTGTAAATGTTAGAGGCAGCAGTCACTGTTGAAAGTTGTGACATGGGAACATTGGGGCTTTTTTTTTGTTATCACAGTGTTCATTTTTTATCACAGTATTTTGATGCCTGTCTGAGTTCCAACATGATTATGAAGTAACATTTGATATCACTCCATCAAGGATACATTGTGATCTTGTCTAAGGTTGGCTTCTGTGAGATTATGCTCATGCTCATAAAGAGAAAGCAATAGCCAGATACCCAGGAGGAGCTGGCAAGGCTTCCTTTCCTTTGCAGTGGACATCGAAGCTATTACTAGAGAGCATCCCTTCCCCTTCTCAGCCTGTAGTTCAAGTGAGCTGACTCTGCCATCATCACAAGGAAGGGCACTGCACTTAGGAATGTTTGTTGTCATAGCTGTATTTTTCACAGGGATTGGATTAGAGATGAGTAATTGACCTAGAGTGGGACAATGGACAGCAACATCCACAGAACAATTTTCTGAAGTTCCATAGAAAAGGGTGTATTGTTTTAATTGTCCATTTTAGAATTTATGAACAGTTCTGGTATATGTTAGTGCCTCTCCATGGAGAATTAAAAGACATTAGTGTAAAGTAACTGTTAAACATAAAACTGAGCTGTCTTAGTCCATTTTCTTTTGTAAATTTGAACCAGTGTATGTACTATTCTGTAATCACTTATCTGTAGAAAATATACTTCAGATAACTGACAACTGTCAATTTGCTTTGCCCTATATATCATATTTTCCTGTTGCTTTCTCCTAACAGTCTGAGAGCCCATAACACATAAAATTTCTGTGAACTAGAAAAAGAGCAGTATCATTTTAGACCAACTGTCATACTGATAGCCAAACGTAACTTTCTTATTGTTCTTCCTTAGAATTTATTTATTTATTAATTAATTTCAGCATAGTTACAGAAAGGAATGGTGGGCAGTTTTATATTTGTACAGGAAGACCTTTCTTTTATCAATTAAGAACTTTATTGCATGAACATATTGCATATTGCTCATATTCCAATCAGGTTATACTCTTATGATCCCTCTCTCTGTCCCCATTCCACTGAGGGCCCTCCTCAGTGAAGTTATTCATAATTACTGTGGGGTCATGAATGCACCAGTCAGTTTGTAGTGATGGCAGAGAGTGCCTTCGAGTACACCTTTCTACCCTGTGACTCTTCCATTTTTTTGCCCCTCTTCTACATTGTTCCCTGAGCCTTAGCAAGCATTTTACAAATGTATTTTGGTGTTGAGCTCTCAGAAGCCTCTGAGTTTCTTCTTTGATGAGATTTGAGTCTCCTGAGTGTTTATTGTCATTTCTCTAGAAAAGGTTTTTGGGTAGCACTGAGAGTAGAACTAATATTTAATCTATCACTTCCTCTGTAATGTTTCTTGGGTCTGGCTTGTGTGAATGACTTGTCTCATGCTAGGCAGTTAGCTTTCTTTTCTTGTCATATTATGGATCTACACTCTACCCAGTATTTGTTTAAGACAAATTTTCTAGCCAAAAGTGAAAGCAGCCTAGACAAAAGACAATAAATATAGATATTTAGAAGACATTTAAAAATATTTTATTTTTATTTATTTGTTTTACATAGAGAAAGAGGGAGAGAGAGGAGAGAGAGAGAGAGAGAGAGAGAGAGAAGGAGGGAGAGAACGGGAATGCCAGGGCCCCCAGCCACTGCAAATGAACTCCAGACGCATGCACCAGCTTGTGCATCTGGCTAACATGGGTCCTGGGGAATTGAACCTGGGTCCTTTGACTTTACAGGCAAATGCCTTAACCACTAAGCAATCCCTCCAGCCCTAGAAGACATTTTTTGTTTTTTTTTTTGTTTTGGATCTGTTTGATGTAGGGCCTACATTTTGACAGAAATAACCTGTCCTTTTAGCAAAGAACAATGGAAGATTCCCCAGAGGGCCTATGATCTACCAAGCCATAGATTACTAAGTTGGTTCTCAGGACCAGGTATAAATTGCTTGCACTGAGTGAGCCTCATACCCAATCAGATAGCATTTGATTACCCCCACATCCCATGTGCCATTATTGCAGCAGTATGTACATCTTGCCTTCCTGGATGATTTTTTAGTTGCATGATTGATCCCTGCTTGTTCACACTGTTGGTGACCTTTATCCCACAGCAGCACACAGCATTTTACAGCACTATAAGAGCTAACCAGCAATGAACTGGTTTCCATCTCATCATGAATCTTTTGATGTCCTGCAACCACAGCCTGTGGTGTCTTCATCAATAAGGTATTATCATTTGGATGTGGTGTGTACCCAAATGCTTTGGCAATAGTGTGAATTATTTTGGGGACATCATTGGCCTTCCCGACCAACAGCTCACTGTGGGCTGGGTAACCCAATTCTGGAACTAGGATTTACCAACAAGAGCCTATGATTTTAGGATAAAGTTTTCTCTACTCCTGGAGGTTTCTTCTACCCAAATCACCCACAGGGACCTTGGTTCAATTCCCCAGGACCCATGTAAACCAAATGCACAAGGTGGCACATGCATCTAGAGTTCATTTGCAGTGGCTGGAAGCCCTGGTGTGCCCATTCTCTCTCTCTCTCTGCCTCTTTTGCTCTCTCAAATGAATAAAGAAAAAGAAAAAGAGAGTTAAATCTTTTTGTTGTTGTTGTTTTTGGTTTTTTGAGGTAGGGTCTCACTCTAGCCCAGAATAACCTGGAATTAATTACATAGTCTCAGGGTGGCCTCGAACACACAGTGATCCTTCCTACCTCTGCCTCCCGAGTGCTGGAATTAAAGGCGTGCGCCACCACACCCGGCAAGAGTCAAATCTTTTAATTAGCTAACCAAGATTAATGTTTCTATGGTACTGATTCATCTCATTATTAGTTTGATGTTTCTTCTCCCTCTCTTCTTTCCCCTAACCCAGTTCCCCCCAAAACCTCGCACCCATTGAATTTAGTCCTTCTACTTGTCTGTCAAGTATCCTCTCCTCTCTTCCCTCCCTGCTTCCCCTCTCTTTAAGTCTCACTATTTCTGTCTTACTAGTACTCAGAATGTTCTCTACAATTTATAATCCAGTCAAACTATGCCATGTTAAGATCCATATATGATAAAAATGCAGTTTTTATTTTTCTGAACCTGTGTAACTTCATTTAGTGTGATTTCCCCCCAAGTCCACCCATTTTCCTCCGAATTTCATTATGTCATTTTCCTTATTGCTGAGTAGAATTCCATAGTGTGTATGAACCGCATCTTCATTTTCCATTCATCAGTTGATGAGCATCTGCCCCAATTCCAATTACTAGCTATTATGAATAGAGCAGCAACAAACAGGGCTGAGCAAGTATATCTGTATTAAGAGTAAAGTCTTCAGGGTATATCCAGGGGTGGTATAACTGGATCAAACGCCAGATCTATCTTCAGAATTTTGAGGAGCATCCATAATGATTTCGATGGTGGGTGTACATATTTACACTCCCACTAGCAATGGATGAGGGATCCTCTCTCCCTATATCCCTGTCAGCATTTGTTTTCCTTTGATTTTGATTTTTGATGAAAGCCTTTTTGAATGGAATGAGGTGAAATCTGAAAGTTGTTTTAATTTTCATTTCCCTGATGGTTAAAGATGTTGAACAAACTTTGAGAACATTATTTTCAGTTCCCAGCTCAATTTTTTGAGTGGATTGCTACATTGCTTAGTTTTTAAGTTATTTGTTTATTCTAGATAGTAAACCTGTCAGATACATAGTGGGCAAAGATTTTCTCCCATTGTGTAGGTTGTCTATTGACTGTTCATGTTTTCTTATCTGTACCATAGCATTTTAGTTTCACAAGATTCCAGCATTTGAATGTCTAATTTCCTTGGCTACTAGAGTCTTACTCAGAAAGCATATCACCATGCCTAGATCTTTGGAGTGTTCTCCCTATTGTTTTCTTCAAGGCAGTTTAGAGTTTCAGGATTTATATTGAGGTCCTTGATCCACTTGGAGTTGATTTTTGTGCAGGGTGAGAGAAGAAGATCTAGATTTATTCTTCTACAACTGGTAATCCAATTTCTCCAGCACCATTTGTTAAAAATGCAGTCTTTTCTCCAGTATGCATTTTTGCCTTCTTTGTGAAAGATTAGGTAGCTATAGTTACTACAATTTATGCCTGCATCTTCTATTCTATCCCATTGATCTGTGTCTGTTTTGTTCCACTACCATGCATTTTTTAGAAAAGATACCATGGCTTTGTAGCATATCTTCAAATAATGGATTTGCTGAGGTTATTTTTGGCTATCCTAGGCTCTTTGTACCTCCATATAATTTTTTTTTCTTCATATAATTTTTGAGAATATATTTTTCCTATTTCTGGGAAGAATGATGATAGAATTTTGATGGTAATAACATTGAATCTGTATGTTGCTTTTGGTGGAATGACCATTTTCATATATTAATTCTTCAAATGCATGAGCATGGAAGATCTTTCTGTCTTTTCATATCTTTCTCAATTTTTTTTTTCAGTGGTTTAAAGTTTTCATTGTAGAAGTCTTTCACTTCCTTCAGTAGGGATATTCCAAGATATTTCACTGTTGCAGCTATTGTAAATACAACTGCTTCCTTGATTTCTTCCTCTGTTTGTTTGTCATTAGAACAGAGAAAGTATACTGAATTTTTAGTGTTGATTTTACATTCTTCCACTTTGCTAAAAGACTTTTCTAGCTCCCAGAGTTTAAAATGAGTCTTGACTGTCACTTATGTGTAGAATCACATCAGTTGCCAATAGGGTTAGATTGATTTCTTCTTTCCAACTTGTATCTTTTTCTCTTACTGCCTGAGCTAGAAGACCTTTCTTAAAAAGTGGATAAATATGATGGAAAACCTAAACTTGGAGAAAGATCATATTATAATAATATTTTCGACTATTATGGATATTTTTTCAAGTCAATTTTCCCCATTTCTCATTTACTTTCTTGTTTAAAGTATTTTGTGTTCAGTTTCTGTTACAAACAATGTGGATGTAAGCTGCCAATTTCTTAAACATTTTTTAAAAGTATTTTTATATATTTGCAAACAGAGAGAGAAAGGGAGAGAGAGGGAGAGAGAGGGAGAGAATGAGCACACCAGGGCCTCTAGCCACTGCCAACAAACTTCAGATGCGTGCATCATTTTGTGCATCTAACTTTATGTACTGAGGAATTAAACCTGGGTCACTAGGCTCTGCAGTCAAGCACCTTAACCACTGATCCATCTCTCCAGCCCCTAAACATTATTTTTTAAAAATTAAAAAAAAATATTTGTATTAGATATGGATATATTTAGTATGTAAACAACACATCTTGGTACCATCATTTCCCTCCTCCCTGACCCTTTTCTGAAGAGGCCTTACTCATTGAGTATGCAGGTCCAGCCCATGGGGATTGTGGGTCATACATTGTGGGTGTTGCAGTCTGCTATGGGGGAGAGGCACTGTCTCTGTACAAAATGTCCGAACTTGTGGCTCTAACAACCTTTCCGCTCCCTCTTCCACAAAATTCCTTGAGCCATGTTGGCTCCATTTTAAGTCTACTTCAGTGATGGGCACTTAGGATCTCTGGTTTGGTAGGTGTTGAGCATCCTCAGTGTCTATCTCCTTCATCCTTGTGCTTATATTAGATTCATTAAGAAAATAGCACTCTTGCTCATTTCCCCAGTTCCTCTGTGGTTTCAGCCTCTTGAGTTTTTTTTTTATGTTTTACATTATGTATGTCTTTTACATCCTTGGTTAGTGTTATTCCAAGGTATTAAAATTTTTGTTACTACTGAAAATGGGACAGCCTCATTGATTTCTTTATCTGTATATTTGTCCTTTGCATATTGAAAAGCTACTGATTTTTGTGCATTAATTTTGTATCCTGCCAATTTACTGAAGGACTTTGTCACTTTTAGTTTTGAGATGGAGACTTTCAGGTCACTTATATATAGGGTCATGTCATCTGTAAATAGGGCTAACTTGACTTCTTCCTTTCCAATTTGAATCCCTCTTATTTCTTTCTCCTGTCTTATTACTTGGGCTAGGACTGCTAGTACTATGTTGAGGAGGAGTGGTGAGAGTGGGCACCCTGTCTTATTCCTGATCTCATTTGGGAACTCCTTGAGTTTTCCCCAGTAAGTATTATTTTGTCTTTAGGAGCTTGATATATAGCCTTTATTGTGTTGAGATATAAACCCTCCATGCCTATTGTTTCCAGTGTTTTGTCCATGAAGTGTTGTTGTATTTTTTCAAAGGCCTTCTATGCATCAATTGAGATGATCATGTAGTTTTTATGGTTCAGTTTATTATGTTGTGCAAGACATTGACTGATATCTCTGTGTTAAACCACCCCAGCATCCCTGAATGAAGCCTACTTGATCAAGGTGGATAATGCTTTTGATGTGTTGTTGAATTTGGTTTGCAAGGATTTTGTTCAGGATCTTTGCATCTAAGTTCATCGGGGAAATAGGCCTATTGTTTTCTTTCTTTGTTGCATCTCTGTCTGGTTTTGGTATTAGGTGATGCTAGCTTCATAAAAGAAGTTGGGAAGGTATTCCCTGGTCTCCAATTATACGAAACAGTTTGAGAAAAAATGATTTTAGCTTTTCAATGAAGGTTTGAAGCTGAGAAGCCATCCAGTCCTGGACTTTTCTTTTTGGGGAAATAAAAACATTTATTTCACTTGGAAGAAAAGGGTGATTCAACTCTATAGGTCTAGTCTTTGGACCAAAAATAACCTGGCAACAGTGACTCTCACCAAGGTCATTCCCAAATCCAATACCCACTGGAGCCAGGAGTCAGGGAGGAGACAGCAGAGCCCCTACTAGTTTTTGCATACAAAAGATAAAGTCTGAACTTTGCAAGGTAAATTAAGGTCCATGGTTCCTGAGGGACTGAATGCACAGAGTTGAGAACTTCTGGGAGATGGGGGAGATGGGGTACCACAAAGGGTGTATTCTCATGCACAACCCCTTTCAGAACTTCAGCCCCCACATCCCACCTCATTCTTTAAAGACAGAGTACTGCGCTGATCCACATACTGTTCCTGCTCATGCTGGACCATGTTGTACAGAGAATTCTGCGCAGCAGCTGATGTTTGGGACAACTCACTCTCATGCCGGTAACTATAGCCGATTGGGATGGTGGCGTGAAGCAGGGGGCTCCGATCCCGCTCATAATATGAAGTGGAAGCTACATTAGCAGCAGCAGCAGCTGCTGTTGCAGCTCCTGAAGTCGGCAACAGATGTCTATCATAGGGATCGAGAGGTGGAGGTGATTGGCCATGGCTGTGTTCTGGACTTGTGGCAGCTGGGACAGGGACTACTCTGTGTAGTTATACGCAGAGGCAGCTGCAGCTGCCACTACCTCATAAGATCCAGCAACAGGGAAGCATTTGTAGTAGGCATCTAGCATAATACAATGAATCCCCATAGCTCATGGTATAAGGTGTATGCACTGTTTCATACTGCTCTTTATACTTCTTGGTCCAGTCTGTCAAGTGGCCTGAACAATCTGTTGGATACTCTTTGGACCAGTGCCCCTCTTTCCCTCACTGATAGCAGGTGGTCTGGTCTCCCATCCCTGGCGCAGTCCTAAGCCAACTGGTGGACAACTGCACATGCATTCTTTTGCCGTGAAACTCTGTGTTACCAAGGCCCCAGATTGCCTCCACTGCATCCTCTTCCCGCTCCATGTATACAAAGGCATGATGTTTCACAATGTCACATTTGATGTCTGGACCATACTCCTCAAACTTGGCCCAAAGCTCTTGGTCAATGTTGGAGGAGGTTCTGTACAGTTGGGGTGGAAAGTTCTGTAGATATCTGTTAGGTCTATTTGATCTATGCTGTTGTTGCGCTCTCTTATTTCCCTGTTGATTTTCTGCTTGAATGACAAGTCTATTGATGATAGTGGAGTATTGAAGTCTCTGACTATGATGGTGTTGGTGTTTATTTCTGTTTTATTGTTGAGTAGATTTTGTTTTATCAACTGTGGTGCACCTGTGTTTGGCACATATATATTTATGATTGTGATGTGCTCATGTTGGATCATTCCTTTGTAAATAAGAAGTGGCCTTCTTTCTGATTACTTTTGGTTTGAAGTCTATTTTATTAGATATTAATATAGCAACACCCACTTGTTTTATTTTCATTTGCTTGGAATATCATTTTCCAACCTTTCACCCTGTCTACTTTTAGTGGTGAGGTGGATTTCTTGAAGACAGAAGATAGAAGGGTCCAGTTTTCTGATCCACCCAATAACCTGTGTCTTTTAAAAATTTTTTATTTACTTTTTATTCTTTTTTGGAGAGAGACACAGAGAGAGACAGAGAGAGAGAGAGAGGGGGAGGGAGAGGGAGAGGAAGACAGATAGAGATGGGCGCGCCAGCAGTGTCTCAGCTGCTGAGAACGAAATCCAGATGTGTACGCCCCCTTGTAGTCAAGTGCAGCATTGCACCCTTGCGTCACTGCATCTGGCCAAATGTGGGACCTGGAGAATGGAACTGCTGGAGATTGAAACCAGTGTTCTTAGGCTTAGGAGGCAGGTGCCTTAACCCCTAAGCCATCTCTCCAGCCCACCTGTGTCATTTTATGGGTGAATAATGACCATTAATATTTAAGGTTATTACAATGAGGTTTGAATTAATTCCTGTCATGATGATGTGTTTTATGGGTTTGGTGCTTTCTTGTGTTTTGTACTATTTTGAGCCTGGTCTATTTTGGTTATTGTGATCTTCTTCTTTTTGGCTCTTGAGATTGGTAGTTTGACTATTCTGTGTGGAGTATTCTCTATAGGTTTGGCTTTGTAGTCATACAGAGAGTTGACTTTTTTCATGGGAAGTTTTCCTTTCACCATCTATTATGAGGGATACTTTTGCTCAGTAGAGTATTTCAGGTTAGAGGCCATAGTTTTTTTAGAATTTGAAGTGTTCCATTCCAGGCCCTTCTGGTTTTCAGGGTTTCCATTAAGAAATCTGACATAATTCTGATGGAATTGCCCTTGTATGTTATGAGTTGTTTCTCTCTTATGCTTTTAACACTCTTTCTTTGTTTTCATTGTTAAGAGTTTATCTTTCATGTGTCTTGGAGAGTTTCATCTTTGTTCCTGTCTGTTTGGTGTTCTGTGGGCTTCTTGCATCTGGATGGACCTCTCTTTTGAGAGATTCAGAAAGTTTTCTTCAATAATTTTGTTGAACATGTTTTCTCTGCCTCTGTCCTGGATTTCCTCTCCTTCTGGTATACTGTTGATCTGGATGTTTGATCATTTTAGTGTATCCCACAGTTCCCTCATATTCTGTTCACTTGATTTTTTAACTTAGTAAAGTTTTTAGCCTTCTGATCAATTTCTTCTGTCTTGTCTTCCAGGTCAGAGGTTCTGTCTTCCACATGAGTAACTCTGCTGGTGAGGGGTTCTAGAGAGGTTTTTATAATTGCTATTTGATTTTTGTTTTCTGTTGTGTTATTCTGCATCATGTCCACCTCTTTTCTGAGGTATGATTTCAATTCAAGTTCTGATTTTCTTGATCCTTCCTGGAATTCATTCTTGCATTTGATCAAGTCTTCATTAAGTTTAAACAACTGGTTGTTGAGATCTTCCATTTCTTTACTCACCTTCAATTTTTTTCATATCTCTTTGGAGGATTCAAATGTTTTCTTCAATCAAGTTAATCCTACTGCCAAAAGCTGACCACTCTAGGAGACAATTCTGTTCAATTTCATTGATATGATTGTTAGTTCTTTGATGGTTTGCTTCCAGTTCAGCAACTTTTTTTTTACCAGGGTCTCATTGTTTTTTGTCTTTTAATTTTGGGAATGAATTTCTATTGATTACTCTATGATTTCTTTGGAGGCTTCCATTATAGAAGTAGGATCCTTGGTTGAGATCTATCAGTTTTCTGACTTTCGTTGGCCTTTTTACATTCTTGTCTACCCATTTAAGGAAGACTCTTTATTGTATTGGGGAGGAAACAAGTTTTTTTGTTCTTTGGCCTATGTGCCCTCTGGCTCAGGTGAACAGGGATGTTGGTACCCAGTGGCCAGTCAGGATACCAGAGCAAAAGGCCTGATACCACAGCTCACATGGGGACCAGGCCTCCCCAAGCCAGGCCCCATGGGGCCTACCATGACCACAGGACTGCAAGGAGTCAGGGAACAGTAATATGGTTTACTCACTCCACACCACTGTGCTGCCAGTGCAGGTAACCCAGATCAGGGAGCTGGGAGGAGTGAGGAAATATGGGTCTGGCCCATTCACTCCACACTGTCATGCCTGGCTGCACACAAACCAGCACAGGGAACCCAGACCAGGGAGTTGGGAGGAGCCAGAAGACAAGGGACTGGAATACTCACTCCACACTGCTGTGCCCTCCTGCACACTGACCTCATGGGGAACCCAGACCAGGGAGCTCCCCCTAAAAATTTTTAAGGACATGAATTATGACATGTTTGTAAGAAAATCGGGACTGAGGTAGGGAAAGACTTTGTTTAAAATGAAAGAGAATACATTCAGGAGGAAATGATGATCTGCATCTCAAAATCAAATAGAAAAATATTTTATTTTCAGAGAGTAAAATAAGGATAAGTAGATGTAAACATAATGCTTCAATAGAGAGCTAGATAAATAAGGGAATTCATCCCTGGAGTCTAATGGGAGAAGTGTCTCACTGTGATTATCTTGTGCCCTAGAGATGTTGACAAAATGGGAATATTCCAAGTCTAATTGTTTGCTAAGTCTTTGACACAATCAGGGTTCAGTGACATCTATGTTGGAAAGAAGCCTAAAAGTTAGGTCAAAATAAAATGGTAAGTAAGAGATAGGCAAATGTTAACACTTCACCAAATATATAAGTTTTGGGTTCTGAGAATACAGCCGAGTCTTAGTGAGAAGCATAATGATAGCTCCTTTATTTTATTTGTAACGTTTTGTTATTTTAGCTTCCAATCAAGATAGTTCACAATTATTCTCTACTTCCTTTTTTTTTTTTTTTTTTAGCAAAAATATAAGCCCTGATAAATCCTGTCCATGCAGGATATATGTGTGTGTGTGTCTTCTTGTGAATGCCATTTTGCATGTGTGTGTGTTCATTAGAAAATGAATAAGTATAAACAAGTGGCCAAATCTTCAGGGGGTTCTAACTTGGGCCAACCCATGAACCTCTCAGTAATTATGAGCCCTCTTGTTTAATGGACCCTTAATGGCTTGAGGAAGTGCTGCCTATTTGAGCCATAATGTTGCCATTCTCCCCTTTCAAGGCTTTCTGCCTCTTGACTAAAGCTCCTCTTCTGCTCTTTTTACTTCTCCATCTCCTCTCTTTGTTTCTTCTCCTTCTCTTTTTCTTCTCCTCCTTCTTCTTCCATCACTCCTCTCCTCTCTTCTATTTCTTTTCTCTCCATCCTGACTGACCTGAAACCACCACTATGCAGAATAGGTTGACCTTGAACATATGGCAATCCACTCAGCTCATATTCTTAAGTTCTAGGATTGCAGGTGTACATCACGTTGCCCATCCTGAAGGATTCTTTGCATCTGTACTATTTGTAAATCACTGACTAGCATAGCATCTGACATAGAACGTAAGTTTAGTAAATATTCGTTGAATAAAAAAATAGTAGAAAAATGACATAAATTTCCATTTGATGAACAGTAGGAAACAAAGTAATCAGAAAAATTCTGAGCTTCTCTAGGGATGGAGAAGGCAAGGGGAACTTATTGTTCCTGATATAGTCCATATCGCAGCCCATTTCACCATTGAATCCCAAATGCTAATCTAGGCTCCAAAGACCTAGGCCTGCTACTAATGGGAAGAGAAATATGCTGCATAACTTTCCTTCATGAAATTACTATTCTAATATCCTTGATTCTACTACCTCAAAATGTTTGTATGCTGAAGTTGATGAGTGAGTGCTGTTATAAAATATGTGTGCATAGCTGCTTTACAAGTCCTTCATGCACCATTTCTTTTCCTAACTTCAGAAAAGAAGATTATTGGAACTTATCTTCCTGTGGTCTTAAACAAAAACAAAATTAAAACAGCTCCATTTAACAGTCTATTTTCACCTTCTTCATATGGATTAATCATAGAAATGTCAAAATAGTTAGTTAAATATAAAGTAGGAAATTACAATTCAATTATCAGGCACAGTATTTTTTTTTTACATTTCATAGCTATTGAATATGTAGAAGGTGTTGTGATAAAATTAAGAAAAAATAATGAGGAGTTGCAGAGATGGCTCTGAGGTTAAGGTGCTTACCTGCAAACCCTAACAATGTAAGTTTGATTTTCTAGTACCCACATAAAGCCAGGTGCACATAGTAGCATGCCCATTCTCTATTTCTCTCTTTTTCCCTCTTACTCTCTCTTCTGTGTCTCTCTCTGCTTGCAAAAGATAAAATGAAAAATATTTAAAAGTAAAGAATAATGGGAAAGTTTACAAAGAAAGAGATTAGTTGGCAGTTCATTTTCAAAGCGTCAATCACGGGTCTTAAAACACACTTTTTTATTAATTAACTCTAGTTCTTACAACATTCACACTAAAGATGATATTGTTGTACTGTACCATCAAGTAGTGTTACTTAGGTTTGCAACAGTACAATTGCCTTTCAGATAAATATTCAGTGCAACAATGTTTTTAGTCTGTGTTATTGTTCTCATTCACTAACCTAGAACTATCTTCATTGTAAACTATAAAAGATTTGTTAGTTTTTTTATTTCACTCATTAGTGTTGACCTGCACTTATGAATTATATCAGAAGAGGGAAACATTTAGTTTTTTTATAATAGTTTAATTCCCAGCTTGATTTAATAGGGAGTATACATATCTTAGTACCAACTTATATTAAATTCACCCAGATTATACTTTACAAATATCTGAAATAATAGCTATAGAAGTTCAAATTGTTTCACTAGCTAGTAAAGGTACTAAAATATCTTTGTTTTAATTGATGATCCCTTAACTACATGCATTTAAAAGAAGGAACATGTTGAATATTATTCAAATGATAGAAAATTATTTTCACAAATATCATCATCATTCTATAATTCATATCAAAAATTAAAGTTGGGTCCTTATTAGAGAAAGATTGTTTATTTGAGTGTTTTCCCTAGGGCAAAAGACAAATTAGAATTTAAGTAATAGACTGTAGACAAAACTGTATATATTTTACCATGTACTTCAAAATTAATTCATATACATGTATTATTATTTTAAAACTATATTTATATACACAAATAAAATTTAAGACATGCAGGTAGTTTAATCCTGCATTTTTGTGGAATTATTCAAGAAAGCTGCAAAGTTAATTAGAAAAGTTTGGCTAAAGCATATGTTAGCTTCATAGTTCTTGAAAAAAAAAATAGGCTTATTATGTATTCTTAGGTCTACCCCCAATAACATGCCTCCTCCAGCAAGGCTCCACCTCCCAAATTGCTGGGGACCAATCATAGAAAAGCTATGAGTTTATGAGGAACATCAGATTCAAACCACCACACATGCAAAGAGCAACATTGTAACATGAAAATGTTTCCTAAATATAAACTCTTTCTTATCCGTGCCTCCCCCCCCCCACTAAACAGATGTGATCATTTGATTTCTCTTGGCTGTACTAGTGGTTGCATTTTCAAAACTTCCAAGAGATAGTTAATGCTTAAAATCTCAAATTGTCACATATAAGAACTATATTTTTCTAACAGTTCTTTTTTATCACATATCAGCAATTTTTTAGTTCTAGAACCCTGTACCTCAAACAAATAAGAATTACAGTTGTTTTTTAAAAGTTAAAGAAAATTTGAAAGATGTATTTAATGAAATGTGCATTAAAAATTTCACAGTTGGGCTAGAGAGATGGTTTAGTAGTTAAGG
The DNA here is from genome assembly GCA_036365145.1 of Orientallactaga sibirica. Lineage (NCBI taxonomy): Eukaryota > Metazoa > Chordata > Mammalia > Rodentia > Dipodidae > Orientallactaga > Orientallactaga sibirica. The sequence goes on from JAEOAD010000840.1 coordinate 1,879,114, forward strand.
AGCTTGGCTGTGAAGCCTAAGGATCCAGGTACAATGCCCGCATAAGCCAGATGCACATGGTGTCACATGTATCTGGAGTTCATTTGCAGTGGCTAGAGGCCCTGGTGCATCCATTCTCCCCCTGAAATGTATAAATAAAAATAAAATATTAAACATATTTTTCATAATATATCTTTTAATACACTGATTTACAGACCATGTTTACCAAAGGAAGTATATTATTTTAGTTTTTCCCTCATCTGCTCTCCAAATCCACTTGACATTAAGTAGTTCTCCTTAGCCTAACCTAAGGCTCTCCTCATCTGCTGCACCAAGAAAAACCTTCAACTGTCTGGATGGGTGAGAATGGATCTACTGTAAGTGAGAGAGTGGGTCCCAATAGTTCTATGACACAGAGGAGGATAATCTCTCATGCTGGAGGATCCCTTTTATGTCTTTGTGGTGTCCATGACCCTCTGTAGTTTTCTGTGCACTTTTGCCTGATGGTAGGGCTATATGATGTTTTAAGAGTTCACTTCCAAAACAATCTTATCACCAAGACAATTAATTACTATCTGAGAGCTGGCAAGGTCTTTAACATGATATCAGGCCAGTTTTGCTAAAATTGCCTGGTAAGCATTGGAGCAATAGATTTAACCTTAGCTCCTTAAAAGTGTCTAGTCATGTCTCATTAAATGAGCATCATTCTTAAATATGACACTCTAGTCAAAGGTTTGATTGCATAAACAATGTTTCTAATTACAGTCTGTTGACAAGAAGATGAGATTCTTATCAATTTTATGCAAATAATTATACTGAAATGTAAATAAGAATATTCAATAAGGTCCCTGAATTATGGAGGGGATAAGCTAGAAAAGAAAAATGTCTCATTTCATTTTTTTAAAGCATAGTCAATGGGGGCTAGAGAGATGTCAGAGTGGTTAAGGAGCTTGACTGCAATGCCTAATGCCCTGGGTTTGATTCTCCAGTTACACACGTAAAGTCAGATACACAAAGAGATGCATGCATCTGGATTTACTTTGCAGTGGCTAGAGGCCCTGGTGCATCCATTCTCATTCTATCTCTTTATCTCCCCTCTTGGAAATAAATAAAATATTTTGTTAAAAGCATACTCAAACCAGGACGTGGTGGTGCATGTCTTTAATCCCAGCACTTTTGAAGCACAGTTAGGAGGATCACTGTGAGTTCAAGTCCAGTCTTAGACTACATAATGAATTCCAGATCAGGCTGGATAGAGTCTCTACCTAGAAAAACGAAACAAAAACAAAACAAACAAACAAACAAACAAACAAACAAACAAACAAAAAACCCCAAACAAACATAGTCAGCAGAGTGTGGTGATTCATATTGATTGTAATCCCCGCATTTGGGAGGCAGAGTCAGAAGGAGCTCTACAATTTCAAGGCCACTCTAGTTTATGTATAGAGTTCCACACTGGCCAAGGGTGCCAAGCCAGACCCTGCCAAAAAAAATAAATAAAAGAATAAAAATTAAGCAAGCCATGGTGGCTCAGGAAAAGGCCTAGCCTTGGGAAGGCTGTGTCAGACAGATCACCATGAGTTTGAGGTCAGTCTGAACTACAGAGTGAGGTCCAGTTCAGCTTGGGCTACAGCGAGACCCGGTCTCAAAAAGCAAACCAAACCAAGCCAAAACAAAACAAAACAAAAACAGAAACAAAAAACCAAAAGCCCTATGTTGTAGTTTGAATGTAAAATGTTCCCAGGGGTTGGTGCTGTTTAGTAGGTGGAGCCTTGCTGGAAGAAGCAGTCGCAGAGGAGTAGAATTTTAAGATGTGTAGTCTGAAACTATTTCCTGTTCCTTTTCTGCTTCCTGGCTGAAAAGTGACAAGCGGGCCTGCCATAAAACTTGAATTTGAAACTGAACATAAACTATTTCATTCCTTAACATACTTTTGGTCCTTCATTTGTTCACAGGAACAAGAAAGTACTATTGCCTATTCTCATGCAAAACCACCCCAGAAGTTTTATGAACAGAAACATAAATGTCAAAGGTAAGGACATCAAAAATTTTCTAGGAACTTGATGTCATTTTTGAAATATTTATATAGATAAACATTTTCTGTACATACTTAGTAAATGGAAGTTAAACCCATTTTTTATTTGATAATACTTGCTATGCAACTTATAACATATCAAGTAATTATTTCTAGTACTTCACTTTGTACAAGGTGAAAGAATAACTCCTTTGTGATTTTCCGGGCCTTCTGGGAAATACAAAGACAATTTTAGGTGCAAATTATAACATTTAGAATGTAATTTAAGGAAGGCAAAATGTCAGAAATTGTCTGGAGGTTTGAACACTAGATTTAATCGAATCATGGATGAATGCACAAGTGTTTGCCCACATATCTAATTTATCAGTGACAATAAAATATGTTAAAAGTAAATGGTGGAGTTACATGATTGTAAAAAAATCAAACAAAATCTTAGCTGTTTTGAACATGACATAATCTGTTTTCTTAAAGAATTAAGGACATTATAAAGCAAAAGGCATCATGTATGGGAAATTATTCTGATAATGCACAGATTATTTACTTTCAAAGCAAAAATGGTAAACACAAACCTTTAAGATCACTTATAAAAGCAAAAACAATAACCCAATATAATACTGCCATTTCAACAGAAAAATATCCCTTTGTATTTTGGCCTATGTCCATTAGACACGAAAGCTCTATAAAAAATTGCAAATAAATGCATTTCATGTGCCTTCTTAACTTTTTATCCTCTTTCAGGTTTTGATCTACATTTGTGTTTTTTATTCTGTATAAACCAGTGTTTTTCTTTAAGAAACTCTTCTGTTTAATAGAGCCATATTCTGCATGCCTTGTATTATAATATATTTATTATTACTTTTAACCATTGGTAGCTTCAGTTATCACTAATCTAAAATTCATTAAGTCCTTTCTTCTTGCTTTGGTTTCATGTTGTTCTTTGCTCCTTATTCAAGGTGTAATGCTAAGTTATTGATTTTCTACTTAACTTTTTTTTTTTTGTAATTAGTACACTTTATTTTTAGAGTATTTTTAGGAGTAACTAGAAACTGAGTGGAATCAAATAAATTTTCTCTCCCTGTTTTGTGCAGCTTCTCATTATTAACTTCCTTTTTATTTGGATGCATGCATGTATTCCCCTCCGTCAGACTTCCACTGGTTTGTACTTGAGCTGGAGTCTCTTACTGATCCTGGAGCTTGCTATTTTTTTCCCCTGAGAGCCCCAGTGATTCTCTGGTTTCTACTTCCCACAGGATTGTGATTACACAAGAGTGTGGCCACACTTCTCTGTTTATGTGAGTCTGGAGGGGTTGATCTTGGGTGTTCTTGCAGGCTTAATAATGGTCTCCCGATTGCACAGGAAGTGTTCTTAATGGATGAGCCATCTCTCTAGTCTTAACTTTTCTATTTATTATGTTTGTTATTGAAGAATTAATATTAATATAGTGACAATAAATGAACTCCACAGTTTTATTAAGGTTTATTTATGATCTCATACATTCTATTTCCAGTACAAGGGCAAACTAGAGTTGAAAGGGTTCTTGGAACCCTAGTGGGCGTGGCTTATCGATGGCCTGAAAGATCTTTTCTGCTCTGAACAGAACATAACTAAAAGGGTTTTTGCTTCCTCTGCTTACAGGCAAGCAGATGATCTGTAGTCTTTAGAGTTCTTCTGCAAGAGGCCAGTGCTGTGACCAAATTATTTTCTTTTCCAATGGGGTTGCAGGCTGATCCTCATAGAAACCTTGATTTCCTGGCAAGCAGACAAGCTGGGTGCCAGAAAGTACCTAAAGACCCACAGTGGCAGTGATTATGACATCCAAAAGGTTCTCTTAGGCACAATGTGCTCGAATAATCTATCACATTTGATTCAACTATATTAGTTTTTTGGGGTGTTGCTACAACAAAATACCACAGACTGAGCATATGAACAACAGATATTTTCTCATTGTTTTGGAGGCTAAAAGCCCAAGATCAAAATGTTAGAGGGTGTGGAGTCTTCTATGTCCTCTTTCCTTGATTTTCATACTGTGTGCCTATGCCTGATCTTTCTTCTGTGACCATTAATTATGCATCATTTAATCTTAGGATCTTTTGTAGAGACACTCTATTATCACATTCTGAGTGTCCATGGGTTTGAACTTGAACATGTGAAATTTATAGACACAATCCTGTTTATAATATACCCACTGCACTAAAAATCTGAATGACTTCCTTACTGTCCTGTATTCTCAAGCAGAGTAGCAGGCTATAGCCTATAAGGATTTTAATATTTCTATTAAGTCCTTACTGAAAAGGCATCCAGGTCACCAGTGCAGGGGCATTTTCCTACAAGTACCTTGCCAGTTTGATAATAGTCAGAGTTCCAGGCCTGAAGAAGGTAGGATGAGTGAGGTTACAAAGAAAAATCAGTGAGGGTTCAGTAGCAGGCAGCGTGCCGATTAGAATACCTGGTTTACCAGAAGATGGGGAGGCTTGGCCTGAACATGGACTCGAGGGAGCAGGCTGGATGGTACTGAAAGCTCCTCAAAGGTACTAGTGAAGAAAGGATAGTGAATTTAAGGGTACTAATTTTCATTGTGAATGGGCCAGCTAAGGCTGGCAAACCTCCTTAGTTCCTCAGCACAAGGCCTACTCAGAGACCAGAAGTATTTTGGTATCTACAACACCCCGATGAATGAATGGCAGAAGAACATTTACTTCTCAGCACATAGACTCAGTAGGAGCTGAAATGATCCCACAAATCATGTCTATAGGAAATGTTTTTCTAGGTTTCCCTGAGCAAGAGTAATGAAAGTATTGTGGGCAAAAGTGACATGCATATACTAGAAAGATGGCTACCAAGTAAGAAAACCAACAGGACAGAAACCCATAAAGGTCTCTAAGGCATCAGAGTATTGGTTCTACCCTTGCTGAAAGGGCATTCAGTTCACTAGAACATCAGCAAGTTATAGTTAGAAGTTCCCTTGTGTCACCAACATTCTGTCAGGGAAGTATTCATAATGGCACAAATGTAGCACATGGTGAAATGCAACAATTCCAAAAGGCTTTTGATTCCACATCAACCAACTAAAGTTAACTCAGGAACCTTCACACCACCAAAACACCTTGGATGGGGACACTTAAAGTTCTAGAGAGCATTCTAATCCTTCATTACTCAGAAGTTTCTCTAGAGTACTGTATCTATGAATAATTGGCAAACAAAATGTTTTTTGAATCCCTAATTTGAAGTTTGAATGAGGGCTGGTATGACTTACAATTTCATTCCTGGAGGACAGTAAAATAAGTAGATGTACTTGGAATCATTAGTTATCAAGCACTGAGACATGCAGAGTTAAGGGGTTGTTAGAGTGCTGGAAGTGTGGTGATGTCGAGGTAGTGTTTGTATGGTGCATCTCATGGCAGTGCTATAGCAAAGTGCTTCATAAAATCATGTATGGGATGGATGGTTATCCATAGTCTCCCCTTTTTTGTAACACACAGGAGTGGGGTACAGGTGCTACACTGGTAACCAGTTTAGGGGCAGTTTGCTCTCTGGCAGCAGAGGGCAGCACCACGAGGGGAATATATAGCTGTATTTTTCCCAGTGTGCCAGCACTTTGGCCAGCATACTTCATGGTATATGAGATAAGACTGGGTATCAAAGCGGCTTCACAGCTTATAAGGGACATGTAGAGGATGAGAATGAATCAGATGCTAATTGGGTTTGTCTTCCATAGCCTATATGGGAGGATACATAGGTTCCAGTTCTTTGGGAAAGCTAGGGACATACATAACTCTGGAGACCAGGGCAGATGGTATACTAGAGTTCCTTAGTCATGCATATGAGTGAGTGAATACTCCAATGACTGAAAGGGTTCCAGGATGAATTTAATGAGAGGTAGCTGAAATTTGGAAGGACCAATCATGACCAAAGCACCAGACTTGCCTAGAGATCAGAATTATTCTCTGGATTCTATATCTCAACCAAAATATGGTTGATTTTCAAGCACACAGGAAAGCTTATGTCTGAAAAGAACTCTAATATGCAATTAGAGGGCAACTAAGTATGTAATCAGAAGATTCACCAGGGTATTTGATTTGTGTCTGGGAAGGGATTACATAGAAACTTAAATGATTACTGGAATGTTAGTAAGCAGTGAGTATTGACAAAAGATTATCTGGAGAACACTCATGTGGGAAAGATGGTGGCCAAGAGGGATCACAATTATTGAACTTGTGCTTGTCCAACTGATAGCCTAATAGAAGAAGCCCTGGATTCTACTATATAAGAACTGTCTGGGGATCTGAAGGATCATTGGGATCCTGAGATGCTAACAAATTTGTGGTTGGCTGGGAGTTTGCAAGGTACCTTATATGAAGAAAAGATGGTGGATAAGTGGGCTTAATTTTCTCAGACTTATATGGTGACCCTAAAATTGCTGGAGAGTTCCAGGATGTGTAGAAAATGAAAGGATTATAGGACAGAATTTTCTTGCCATTTCATGATAAGTGACCATCTGGATGAAGAAGAGCCTTTAGTTCTTCAGTGCTGAGAGAAGCTTAGAGCAGTAGGAAACAGATATCTATCTAGGTGGTAGGCAATCTAGGGACCAGAAGATTCCATAGGAAGCTAGTAGGATAGAAGTAAGGTTGAGGCAGGGTCTCACTGTAGCCCAGGCCAACTTAGAACTCACTGTATAGCCCCAGGCTAGTTTCAAACTCAGTTTCAAACTCCTACTACCTCAGCCTCCTGGGTGCTGGAACTAAAGGTGTCCACCACAACACCTGACTTAAAAGCCAAAATATTTTATGCTTAGATGAATTGCAGACCTTTGTGAGCAGTACAAAATAGAAAATATACTCTGTCCAAATGCTGGTTTATTGCTTGTGTTATTTCAAACCATTAGTAACTCTTACTTGAATACATCAACGTTATATTGATAAGACATTGAAAGACTAGCCTTGCTACCACCAAATGTTTAGTAAGTTTGGCTTTCCAGATTCTATGCAGAACACACAATGGGAAGAGTAAGAAACAGCAGAGCATCCATCTATTTGAAGGTTAGTAATTAGATGAGGATGTATTTCTATTACTCCAAATGTCAGAGAAAGTTAATCGAAGAAAATGGCAAGCATATAAATATCTGGATCATCTTAATACAATTTGCAAAGAAGAAATTTTATTTTAGGAATCAGGAGTGAATAATACATTTATATAAGATGTTTTCAAACTAAATGCAGACTATTTACTTTAGAAATTATTTGAAGGGAGAAAGGCAACACACAAAGATGCACAGAGAGATATATTCCATGCTTTTTTGACTTGTCAGCGTGGCTAGGCCACAGTTTCCAATTATTCAAATACTGATGTAGTTTTACTGTGAAGGGGTTTTAGAGATGCAATTAAAGTCTCTAATTGACTTTTAATCAGTGAGACCAGACTTAATCAGTTGGAAGACCTGTAAAGCAGAGCTAAGGCCTTTGTGTCATGGAGAAGGCATTCCACTTGTGTACAGGAATATCCTCTGGTGCCATGGAAAGTGTCCATCTGGCTCATGACCACTACTTCCAGACTGCCTGTGTTCATAGCTTCAGCTCAAGCCTGTAGGCTCCAATTTGTTTGTGATGTTTCCTTCCTGGCTCCCTGCTTTATAGGCACTGGATATGATTGGCCAGCTACTACAATCATGTTTTACACACACACACACACACACACACACACACACACACACACGTAACTTAAACAATATATTCTTACATATACTTTCCCTCACTGGATCGTCTCTGTTTGAACTGACTGATACATTATGACAAAAGTAATGTAGCCTACAAATATATTAAATAAAACAAGATGAAAATGATGGATATTTTAAGAGTAAAACTTAAAAGGAGAACAGAGTAATTTACTGATAAAATCGAGGTAGACATTTAATTCATAAGAGAATCTTCAGGTTAAATAAAATAAGATATTAAAAAGCAAAATAACAGGACTGTAGCAGTAACTCAGTGGTTAAAGGTGCTGTTATGCAAAGCATTATGGCCTGGGATTGATTCCCCAGTACACAAGTAAAGCCAGATGCAAAAAGTGGCACATGCATCTGGAGTTCATTTGCAGTGGCAGGAGGCCCTGGTGTGCCCATTCTCACCTCCCATTGTCTCTCTCCTTCTCTCTCTCTCTCTCTCTCTCTCCTTGCAAATAAATAAATATAAATAGTCAAAAAAGGAAAATAAAGAATGCATATAAAATGAAAGGATTATGAGACTATTTTCTACAACTGGTTATTAACATGTTAGTATTATATAAAATACTAGGGCTGGAGATATGGCTTAGCCGTTAAGGCGCCTGCCTGCTAAGCCTAGGAACCGGGTTCCAATCTCCAGGTCCCACGTTTAGCCAGATGCAAAGTGCTGCAAGGGTGCAATGCTGCACTTGCCCACAAGGGGGGCGCACACATCTGGATTTCATTCACAGCAGCTGAGAGTCTGCTGGTGCGCCCATTTTTCTATCTGTCTTCCTCTCTCTCTCTGTGTCTCTCTCCAAAAAAAAAAAATACTAAACTTACTGAATTGTAGTTAGAAACTGGCATTAAATGATTTAACAATGGAATAATTAGAGTTTGTGATCAAAGGTAATATTCTATTAATGCTTATACTGCAGTTTTATATGCCATTTTATTCACTATATTATATATTATTAACTTGAAAGTCATGAAGAATATAGAAAAATGTTTATATGTTTAAGAAACAGTTAAATAAAATCAAAACAATACTGTTTCTTCCTGTCCACATTTAAAAATAGCCAATATAATCCAGAATCACATTGAAAGAATAAAGTTTCAAGATACAATCAGATTCCCATACAATAACTGTGAGAATGGTTAATATGAGAACTACAATGTACTAAAAATATCAAGGCTGTTTTTTTTTTTTTTTGGTTTTTCGAGGTATGGTCTCACTCTGGCCCACGCTGACCTGGAATTAACTATGTAGTCTCAGGGTGGCTTTGAACTCATGGCGATCCTCCTACCTCTGCCTCCCGAGTGCTGGGATTAAAGGCGTGCGCCACCACGCCCGGCTTATCAAGGCTGTTTTGATAATTGTTGATCATGGATTTGGTAATCATCACTTATAAACACTTGGAAAATGCTAGCAAAATATAAGGAGACAATAAAAATTATCGATATTTGTAGCAGACAGCTTTAGGTTCGCTGAGATGAACTTCCAGACTAGGCACAGTTATGGAGGAAGAGATTTATTGAAGCTTGCCAATCCAGGGGAAGTTCCATAATGGCAGAAGAAGCTGGCCTGCTTTCACAGGACCAAACACAGAGAGAGAAGCTAAAAGCCAAAAGCCACACAGCACAGCACACCTCAGGGGCTCCAGTTAGGCACACTGCATATCTTTAGATTGAAATCTCAAACTACCACACCTTAAGATCCACCCAGTGACACTGCCTCCAGCCATGTGGATGTAGATGCACACTATAAACTAATAAAACACTGAATATATTGGGGGGCATCTATTCAAACTACCACACTATTGAAATGGTTGCAAAGCAAATTTATTTGTATATGACTAAAAATTGTACAGAACAAGTAAAAACAAAAAAATTGGAAATTGTGACTTTGCAAAAAACTTTGCAAAATTATAATGTTAAACTTAACAGCTTTCTTTTAACACTATCTTTTGAAATATATAGAAAAATGCTTACAAAAACAGAGTCTTGTCTTATTGTATATGAGCAGTGTTTTAAAGATTCCTAATTTAGTCTAATGACAACTAAAGTCCTGTACATTGTCATGCACCTTATATATGCTGCTCTATTTGTTCTATGGAGAGGAACAAGAAAGTTGTGTGACAATCTGAAACATCTGGAAGAAGTTTTGTTTTCTGGCAGGTGGAGTTAGGGCAGAGCACAGAATAAATAACTTACTTCATTTTTACTGCATGTTGGATACCAACAATACCTTGCATGCAAGAGAGATTCTGAAGAACTTTGGTGTTATTTTTACCATTTATTGTTTTTGTTTTGTTTGATACAGGATCTCATTATGTGTTCCAGGATAGTCTGTATCTAGTTCCATAGCCCAGGCTGCCCTTAAATTCTGTTTTCTTACTGTCTCATCTTTTCAAGCACTGGCATTAAAAAGCATGCACCACCTTGCCGGCTTATACTCTGAACTTAAAGGTAGAGTATAGTAAAAAGAACAGCAATAAGGCAAACATGCAGAAGACACCAAGTACATGCCAGTTGAGATCATTATTTAGATGAGGTGATGCAATTGATTTTATGATTTGTGCAATTCTATTGTATATCAAACCAGAATTCTTGGCATTACTATATTACATATATCACCACATAGAATAGTTCAGAAATATAATATTTATCATTATATGTATTTTAATGTGATTGGAGTACTAATGTAGTATTGGTGGTCATGTTGAATCTTTCTGTAACTCCACACTGCAAACTTAAATATCGGATAAATTAATACATGCTCTCAAAGGCTTAACCTGATATATTATTAAATTCATTCATCCTGACACTTAATTTTTTTTATTTTTAAATTTTATTTTAGGGAGAGGAAGAAAGAGAGAGAGAGAGAGAGAGAAATGGTGTGGCAGGGCCTCAGACCATGTAATTGCACTCCAGACACTTGTGCCACCTAGTGGGCATGTGCGACCTTGTAACTGCCTCACCTTTTTCTGGCTTACATGGAATCTGGAGAGTCAAACGTGGGTCCTTAGGCTTCACAGGCAAGTGCCTTAAAAGGATAAGATATTTTCTATTCAGTTTTATGTCAAGATATAATGGAGCTAGAGCTGAAATCAAGATCAATACATTCACCCTTTTCTGTTGAGATGGTCATAGGATTCTCATACATTATTTCATTTTGGAGTTTAGAGGGAAGGAAATAATCCTATAGACTACTTAAGTAATAATATCCTAGTTCAAATGTTCAGTTTGGTTTAGGGTAAATATCAGATTATGATGTCATCAAATGTTATGGAATTATTTCAGATGCAAATAAAATATTCACTCAATGTGGTAGCTCATTTGTGGTTATCAGTATTCGACTAAAGATTCAGATTAGAAAAAAATCAATTCTATCTGCCTATATATCTATCATCCATATATGTATTATATAGTTAAATAACTGTTAGTTGGTGAATATATTATGTCATACATTTTACATATAACAAGAATATGAGATGTAGTTTTATGTGTATGGGAAGAATGAATGAATATAGTTTGACTTCCATGTTTTTAAAAATGTTTTGAGAAGGGTTATAGTAAACACACATACAATAAGGCTGGCCAACAAAATAAATAACCCGGTTCAGTAAGAAAATTACATCATTAAATGTAAGCTGTAGCAGCACTTAAGGCCCAAATTTTACCTGAAGTATTTTATGATTGCTATCATTTAAAGGAAATGTATTAGGCAAGGTGAGAAAGAAATTTTCCATAAGGAATTGGTCACAGACTTATTTATAAATTAAAGGAAAATGCATCATTATTTAACAGTGAGGGAAAAGTATATTAAAAACACTGGCTTATTAGCAGTGAATTTTGATTTTCATTACACCTTTAAAATATCTCATTTTGTTGAAAACTTAATTCTGCAATACTGAAAAAAACACTTAAAATTGGTTACAGTTAACTAAATAATCCACAGTTCATGGTTCAGGTGGTTATTTTAATGCAATATATGGTAAAATAATCATAAATGGATTTTCTCCTGATAAGGTACTGTGATCAAATTATAACTATTATGGTTATGCACTTTCCCCCATATATTTTTGTTATCTACCAAGTATCTTTGATTATCTAAATCTGATTAAAGATAAATGTTTGCTTATGGACTTTTAGTTAGCAGATATTTGCCATTTCAAAGTTCTGTCTGGAAAATTTTGTTTAATACATATCTTCTCATGCCTAATCTAGTTGAATGAACATTTTAAGGATATAACTAGTGTATATGTAATCCCTTTCCAGAAGAGAAAACAATAATTCAATTATGTCATTGTAAATTGAAAAAGTCACATCTTAACAACTTTTGTTTCTAATATTCATTATTTAAATGAGATCTTAAATGTAAATATTTTCATTAGAGCCATTAATGTGCCCTCTATTTTGAATATTTAAATTATGATTTAAATAAATTTTTATTTTACTCCCATAAATAACTGGTGAATGTAAAGATCAAGAGTTGTTGGATTTAGGACTGGAGAGATGGATTAGTGGTTCAGGTGTTTTCCTGCAAAGGCTAAGGATCCAGGTTTGATTTCCCAGTACCAACATAAGCCTGATGCACAAGGTGGCACATGCATCTGGAGTTTGTTTGTGGTTGCTGGAGGCTCTGGTGTGCCCATTCTCTCCTTCTCTCTCTCTCTCTCTCCTCTCAATCTCTGTCTTAAATAAATAAATAAAAGTAAATTAAAAAAAATTGTTGGATTTGTATTTTGAAAAATAATATAATTAATACTAATATTATGGCAGAAGTTATGCATTTTTTAACATTACAACACTCATGATTTCATTGGGACTCATGAATTTAATTGAAAAAAATGAATTGAAATGGATATTGTTGCAGTCATCTCCTACTTGCTAGACAAATGCTCAAACAAGAGCAGCCTATAGGATGAAAGGGGTTTATTTCAGGCTTACAAATTCCATGGGAACACCATCAGTGGTGGAATAAGCTGACTCATTTCCATAGAACCAAGCAGAGAGATATCACCAAACAGCCAGCAAAAAGTAACAAACAGCAACAGCTCCAAACTTCTCTCCACATACTTTAGGAATGGACTCAAGATTTGCCCCTGAACACACCATAGAGCTAGACTCTAAGATCTGCTCCCAATGACATGCCCCAGGGATCTGACTGCTAGGGGATCAAGTTTCAAGCTCAATTTTAATAAAACACTTCAGTCTATGGGGCCATACTTTCAAACTACCACAGATATAATACTTTCATCTATTATTCAGCAAGCTATTAAATTACATGTTATGACATACAGTGAACAACTTTAACCTACCATTTTTTTCCATCCTAAGAATCAGATTAAATGTCAAGTAAGTGACATGTGAATGTGCCTTCCCAGAAAGTTCTAAATAAGTAGATATAGCTTTTTTATAGCTTCTCTGATTTAAGCAGGTCTTGTATTGAGCCAAGAAGTTACTAAAACTGTGAAGTCTACTCTATCTCAAGCAAAATTAATGATGACTCAATATTATCCTTTCAGTATACCTTACAATCAAGTTTCTCTTCCTACTCACAAATTTCTCAATATGCTTCAGTCATAGTAACGAATGTTTGATTTCCATTACATATCTTAAATACTGAAATTCGGTGCCTTTTGGATCTTTTACATTTCTGATTTCCCAGAATGTATATCTGCACTGAGATCTTTATATACATATATAGTCATATGAAAGACTAGCAGGGCTGAAAGATTTTCTAATGTTGTTCATTCATATGGTAACAGTATGGTAGTAGTAATATTCAGGGAAACAACTATTTTTCTCAAATCTGCTTGAATATTCTCAAAACATTGAGACTAAAATTTCCTAAAATTAACCATTCAAGACCAAGACAGCCATAAAAAATCCGTGCTTTCTCTTGTAAGTTTTATAGCATTACTTCTATTACATTCAGCATTGTAAAATTGATCACTTAATTTCACACTAAAGGGGAGCAGAATTAGAGTCTACATTTTGAATAGAAGAGCATCATAGCATCTGTATCATAGTTTGATATCACCACACCGACTGACAATTTTCCTCTCTTTTTTCTTTTTCTTTACTCTTTTTTTTATAAAAGAGGGAGTGTGTGTGTGTGTGTGTGTGTGTGTGTGTGTGTCAGAGAGAGAGAGAGAGAGAAAGTATTGGCATGCCAGGACCTTGAGCCACTGTAATTGAACTCCAGATGTGTGTGCCACCTTGTATGCATGGGTGATCTAGGCACATGTGTCACCTTGTGTGACTGGCTTATGTGGGTTCTGAGGAGTTGAACCTAAATCCTTAGGCTTTGTAGGAAAGTGCCTTAACTGCTAAGCCATCTCTCCAGCCCTGACATATTTTTTAATTAAAAGTTATTCTAAGTATAATCCTTACTACTGAATAGAACTCCATTGTGTAAATGTGCCACGTCTTCATTATCCACTCATCAGTTGAGGGATATCTATGCTGGTTCCATTTCCTAGCTATTGAGAATAGAGTAACAATAAAGATGGTCGAGCAAGTATCTCTAAGGTAGTGAGACAACTCCTTAGGATATATGCCTAGGAGTGGTATAGCTGGGACACATCAAATGTTCTCTCTCTTATGTGGATCCTAGCTACAAATGATTGGACTTCTATATGAGTAGGAATAAAACTCAGTAGCAGAAGCCAGTAAACTAGAAAGGGAATATAAAGGGATTAGAAAGGGAGGGAGGGAGTACTTAATAGGAGGGTATTGTATAGAAGAACAGATTAGTGGGGGTGAAAAGGCCTAATTGAGGTCAGGGGAAGAGATTGAATAAAGGCAAGGTAGAGGGAGGGCTAATCAAAATCTAAGAGGATATAAATAAGTCATACAGAAACCTACTTTTCTGGACAATGGAACACTCAGAAGCCACAGATTGTTACTAGAACATTTTCAGTGCCAGGGAGATACCTTCCAGTGAGTTGTTGCGCAAGGAGGTCACAGATACCCCCCAAATATTACAGGCCATTACTGAGGTCCTTGGTTTCCCACCAGGAATAGATGGTAAGACCCTATTGCTGAAGACTCCACATACTTGGGTGGCAAGTTCACTGAGAGAACCTGCTGGAGCTGAGTTGAAACCTCCTCCTTGTGGACCAGCTGATAGAAAGCTGGAAAAAGCTACGCTGCATGCAATTCAATGGGAGAGAGAGAGAAAACACCAGTAAAGATACTCAGTAGTGGACACTGCAAGCTTTAAATTTGGCCAGCCAGGCCAAAAGTGCCAATGGGTCCAATAGTGGCATGTCTGTTATGGGGAAAACCAACCACTCTCTAATTGGATTGTAGGCCCACTCCATGGGAGGGAATACATTCCTGATACTGAAAACGTACGACAGGGGCAGTCATGAGCCCTAAGTGTGTAATGTCTGCTGAAGTCTCGCTGAATGTATATACTATGCTCACCAAACTGCCCAGTAAGCACTTCTGTTAATGTCCACACCCATATGCTAATGCTACTCTCACTTTTGGTTAGAGAAGCTTCTCCTTTCAGATGGTGGTGAGCTTGGGATGACTCAGAAGGCACCATAGTGCTGAGAAGAAGGGACAGGAGTGCTGAGCACTGAAACATCTCAAACACACCTTCCAAGGTTCAGGTTACATTGCTCAAGAGATGGCAGAAAGAATGTAAGAGCCAAAGAAGGGTAGGACTCCTTACAACGTGATCCTCCAGACAGAAAATGGCCTGGATATTTATGACCACACAGTGCCTGAAACTACCTACACAAGACCATCATAATAGGAGGAAAAGATGATGACATCAAAAGTAAAAGAGACTATTTGAGAGGGGGAGGGGAATATGATGGAGAGTGGAGTTTCAAAGGGGAAAGTGGGGGGAAGGAGGGAAGTACCATAGGATAGTTTCTACAATTGAGGAAGTTGTCAAAAAATTATTCTAAACATAATATAATAAATATGTATTCTTTATAAAATTAAAACGTTATAACCAGTAGCTAATTGGCTGCTATCTTATTTTCATAAAGTCAGTTTTCTCTATTCTCTTGAATTTTCAGGGTTTTTGTTTATTTTTATTTTTATTTTTATTTTATTTTTTATTTTCAACATAGAGTTTCACTCTAGTCCAGGCTGATCTGGAATTCACTATGTCGTCTCGTGCTGGCCTTGAACTCACAGCGATCCTCCTACATCTGCCTCGCAAGTTCTGGCATTAAAGGCATGTGTCACTGTGCCCAGCTATTTTACTTATTTTATTTTATTATTTATTTATTTAATACAGAGAGAGGGAGAGATAGAGACACAGAGAGAAAATGAGTGCACCAGGGCCTCTAGCCACTGCAAATGAACTCCAGACACATGCACCACCATGTGCATCTGGCTTATGTGGGACCTGGAGAATTGAACCTGGTTCCTTGGACTTTGCAGGCATATGCCTTAATCACAAAGCCATCACTCCAGCCCAGTTTTTTTTTCTTTAATCTAAGATTTTAAGTCTCCTCAAGAGGAGATTTTATCCAATTTTGTCATAAAACATACAGAAAACCATAATCCACTAATAAATTTATAGCTAAGAATAGATTCTGTTTAAGTCCTATATAATTACAAATTTAAAATATTGAATTATATCACTTTAAAAATTAAATATTGGGGCTGAAAAGTACTTGCCTTGTAAGCATAAGGACTTGAGTTTAATCCTCAGAAACCACATTAAAAAATAAACTCATGGGGCTGGGGCCAAGGCTCAATGATAAAAGGCACTTGCTTGCAAGGCCTGAAGGCCAAGGTTAAATTCCCCAGTAACAACATAAAGTCAGATGCACAAAGTGGCACATATGTTTGGAGTTCATTTGCAGTGGCAAGAGGCCTAGGTGTGCCCATTCTCTCTCTGCCTCTTTCTCTCTGTCCTTGCTCTCTTAAATAAATAAATGAAATAAATTTTTCTTTCTTTAAAAATTAAAAAAGTAATCATATAAAATGAAATATATGAAAAAGTTGAATACTAATGATATGGAAATTTATATTATATATAAGATTATGTGTTTATGCAATGGAGATATTTACATACCTATGCTTAGTGTGGCACAAAATCTAGTATAGGATGAAGCATGGAACCCATAAATGTATGAATGGACAGAAAAAAAATACAGTGCTTTAGTATCAATGTTCAGCCATAAAGTATGAAATTCATAGAACTGGAGATTATCATGTGAAGCAAAATAAGCCACGTTCAGAAATACACATATCAAAGGCATTTTCCTGTACTATGATCCCACATGTTTTTTTATACATGAAATTATTTTCTGTTTAGATGTCTGTTGATGAGAGAGAAACACTGAAGTCACTCACTATGACTGGGTTTGAGTTAATTCTGACTTTATATGTAGTGAAGTTTGTCTAGGAAATCAAGTGCACCTCTGTTTGAGGTGTAAATATTTACAATTGTAGTGCCTTCTGATGGATTGTTCCCTTGATCAGTATGAAGTGACCTTCTTTACCTCCCCTGACTAGGTTTAGCTTGAAGTCTATTATGTCATAGATTAGAATAGTGAGGCTATTTGTTTCCTGGATCTATTTTCTAGGAAAACCTTTTTTTTCCCCTTTTACTCTAAGAAAGTTTCTGTTTTTCATTCTGAGCTGTGTTTATGGAGACAGTAAAAGGATGAATCCTGTTTTCTATTCAAACTATTCCAATCTGCTCATTTATGTATTTTGATAAATTTATATGTGTAAGTATATTTTCATATTATTCATCCATTACTACATCAAAATAAAAATAATAAATAAACGTGTTAAATTAAAAAAATATTTAAGAGGTATGAAAATAGACTATTTGGGAAGAGCTAAGAGAGAAAGGAGAGGGAATAGAGAGGGTTATGGAGGATGGATATGCCTAAAGTACATGTATGAAATATCATAATGAAATCAATGATTTGGTATAATTAATATAAACCAATAGAAGTTAAGGATCTGTACTTTAACCAATTAACTAGTAAAATTGTAGGACATGGACTAACTTGTAATATTAAAAATGGAGATGACAGGGCTGGAGAGATGGCTTAGCGGTTAAACGCTTGCCTATGAAGCCTAAGGACCCCGGTTCGAGGCTCGATTCTCCAGGACCCACGAAAGCCAGATGCACAAGGGGGTGCATGCATCTGGAGTTCGTTTGCAGTGGCTGGAGGCCCTGGCGCACCCATTCTCTCTCTCTCTCTACCTGCCTATTTCTGTATCTCTCTCAAATAAATAAATAAATAATAAAATATTTAAAAAAAAATGGAGATGACAGATGACATAACATATAAAGAGAGTATTCCTTCTTTACTTAAATAAATTAATAATCAAAAAGTAGATGATTCAAATTGATGTCTTAATTGGTTAAACATTATTCTATCCTAAATTTTAGTGTCATAAACAACCAATTTTATTAGTATTTTTTTCTGATAAAATGTACCCCTCAATGACATCTTATGTTCATATGGTTAGACAGATTAGTTTGCCCTGAACACCCTCTGGTTAATTCTTAAAAAAATAGAGTAACACATTTTAAGCAAAGCCATTTACATTCACTATACTTAAAATATTCAAACTATGAAGTAATATATTTCCTGGAGATATGTTTTGTTACATGCAAGAAAGAAATGTTTAAAATTACTAAAACTATTTCTGTTCCTTAAATAATAAAGTTAGCTATATCACCATCTGGAATATAATTGTGACATATGCCCTTTTGTTCAATGCAATTAGTATCTTAAAAATATATTTTGATAATAGTTGTTAATTAGAACCAATTCATTACCAAGTCTTTTAAAGTTACTTTGATTTTTCTGCTTGTTATGATTTTACCCCATAAATCTGAAGGTTGTTTATTTACAATGTGAATTATTTTGAGTAGGTCCAGTAATTGTGCTTTGTGTCTATGAAGACAGAAATCAGATATTTTTGAAAAAAGATTACAGCAAATTTGATGTATATTAGAATTAAATATATGTCTTTGGTTGATAGTGATCTTTTAAAAAATGTTTATTTGTAAGAAGAGCAAGAGAGAAGAAGAGAGAAAGAGAGAGAGAGAAAGAAAGAGAGAGAAAGAGAGAGAGAAAGAGAACAAGCACATTGGCACATCAGGACATTCTGCCTCTGCAAATGAACTCCATATGCATGTATTTGAATACAGAGGATTTGAACACAGGTTGTCAGGCTTTGCAAACAAGTGCCTTTAACCACTGAGTCATCTCTCCAGTCCTTAAATATCTCTTTTTTCAATTAAATGTTTTAATTATCATTATTATTATTATAGTGATCTTTTTAAAAATAGATTTTTGCAAGTAGAGAGAGAGACAGAAGAGAGACATAGAAAATTTGTGTTCCAGGGCCTCCAGCTGCTATAAATGGATGCATGTTCAACTTTGTGCATCTGGCTTTGCATGGGTGTTGCAGAATCAAACTTGGGTCCTTAGGCTCTGTAGGCAAGTGCCTTAACTATTGAGCTATCTATCCAGCCCTGGATAGTGATTTTGACCAGTGGTTTTTTCCCATTTCAATACTAATATGAAAAATGGGGTAGAACCCAATGTGTAGTGCTGTTTTAATGATTCCATTAGAAAACATTGATGTAAATATAAATACTGTTTCCTCTTCCAGGTCAGTCTGATCTCTAGTGCTATTTCTGTTAATAAAAAAAAGTGAATAAACAGGGCTCAAAAGATAACCCAGTCAATAAAGTGCTTCCACTGCAAGCATGAGGTCCTGAGTTCAATCCTCAGCAACTATAAAAAAGGCTGGATCTGGTGGCAGGTGTCTGTAATCCCAGTGCTGAGGAAGAGGATGGATCCCTGAGGCTTTCTGGATAGGTAGTCTAACCTACTTTACAATTTCTAAACCACCGTGAGACTTTAAAGAAAAATAAGAGGACCTTGTCACTTTAGGAACAAAATTTTAGTTTGTCCTTTAGTGTCTATACACCCATGTGCACACGTACACATACATCTCCACATGTGTACACTTCTCATACATACAAAATAAATTATACTAGGATATGAACTGTGGTCTGAACAAACATTTACAATTACTGAATCACCTTATGGAATACTCTTCTAGGCAAAGTATGTAGATTGACCAGTGGTATAGTGCTTACTTAATGTGTATGATTTAATTCCAGAATCACAATGAATGAAATAATGAATTAGTGAATAAATGAAGAAAAAACACATTCTTTCTCAAAATTACCTAGTGTACTCCACCCCTCAATGTGACATTGAACAAGTTATTTAACTTTCCAGTACCTTACTATCCTGATCTGTATATGGGAGCTAGTATTACTGCAACCATGATGTGATTGGCATGAAGATTAATTGGATTAATTTAAATAAATATCATAGAACAGTAGTTAAATTACACTAGCTATTAATATCATTTGTAAAAATTCAATAATTCATTTCACTTATGCATAAGAGTCACCTCCCATCATTCATAACGTGGCTTGGACCTGCTTGAATTTAAAATTTTCATTTATTTCCACCAGCACCAACATCCCACACAATACATCTAAATTCCAACACAGATGGTGCACTATAATTTCAGGAGGTTCCCACAGCTCTTGAAGTCCATTCTTAGATCACTTAACTTATTTACAAAAATAAAATCCAACTTGAGAATTATGTAAAGAAATTTATAATATTTATACATAGAAAAATGAACTCCAAATACATAACCTAACATTTGGAATTTATATAAAATGATTTATATTTATTTATACACCATTAAGGTGCACTTATTTCTACGTTTACCTAGTCTAGTCTCTTAACCTTTCATGGGTGAATTTTCTTGGTATTTTCATCCAAGTTCACAGCATATATTTCACTACAAAGACATGCTAATGTATGTGTCCTCATTTTTCTGTTTATAGCGAAGATGAAAATTTCCATTATGTCAAACATAGTGATTATTTCACTAGCTTTTTAAAAATGGCACTTATTTTCCTCTCTTCAAAGACATGCAAAACAGGAATCTTTAATACTCTATATACATAATGGAGTCCTATTGTGTGAGTCAGCATTAGCAAGGCACATGCCTTCAAAAATAATTATTTTCTTCTTTAACTAAAGGAAGAAAGCTCTTATCTTTCACTGATAGATCACAGATATATTTGCCATATTATTGATTAGGGATGAGTCACAATCAAAACAGAAATAAATCCAAATAGAAAATTAACATAAAAGATAGTTTTGTAATATGTACTGTGACAAGAAAAGAGAGATGAAATAGCATCTTAGTCATTTGGAATATTTTGTTTTGATTATTTCAGGACTTTACACACTGTCAGTGATGGTAGGTAAGCAAGATCATTAATAATTAAGTAAATCAAGCCATTACAATTTTTTTACGGCAGATTTTCTCTCTAGTCCAGGCTGACCTTGAACTCATTCTCACAGCTTCTCCTTTCTCAGCCTCCCTAGTGCTCAGGTTATATGCATGAACCACCAACCTGGCTTCAAGCAATTATGATTGCTATAAAAAAATTTTAAAGCCGGGCATGGTGACACATGCCTTTAATCCTAGCACTTGAGAGGCAGAGGTAGGAGGATTGCAGTGAGTTTGAGGCAACCCTGAGACTACATGGTGAATTCAGTTCAGCCTGGGTTAGGGCAAGACCCTACCTCAAAACACCAAAAAAAAAAAAAAAAAAAAAATTAAAGGTATACATAATATTAAATCTCCAATTATGTAACTATGGTCTTGGCAAAGCTTAAAGCTATTTTTCCTAAAACAGTCATATAATCCTTAAAATGTACTAGTTATATATATTTAGTGGTGTTTTCTTCATTGTTATATAATGGTGGAAAATATAGGATTTGACCTTTTTCTGAAAAAGTAAAAGCATGGTTAAGTGGAAATGTGATTCAACTGATTTAAGTTGTGATATTCTTCTTTTTTAAAAAAATATTTTTATTTATTTATTTTCAAGCAAAGAAAGAGATAGAAGAGAGAGACAGAGAGAATGGGCATTCCAGGGCCTCCAGCTACTGCAAATGAACTGTAGACACATGCATCATTTTGTGCATCTATCTGTATGTGGGAACTGGGGAATTGAACCCAGGTGGTTAGGTTTTGCAGGGAGATGCCTTAACCTTTGAGCCATCCCTCCAACCATAATATTTAAATTTCTATGATTAAATGTTAAACAAATGTGTTCTCCTTCGGCCTCTGCTTGCATGCACATGGAGCATGTGCACCTACACATATATGTACATATACCTCACACACGTCACATCATACCATACATATACATATACCAAAATATACATACTAGTGAATAGCAAGTATAAGAAAGGCGTCATCACTTATCAGATAAATATTAATCAATAGAGCAATGAGACCTTACCTCATACCTGGTTATATGACTTTATCAAAATTACAGGAGAGACTATAGAGAGTCCTCACCTGCACCACCCAGAGTAGGGAGAGCTGAGATGATCACACTTTCCAGCCATGAGCACAGAATATGCCACTCAGAGACCAGGTGCATGGGCTCCAATATTTAGTTCCTTGGGTACAACCTTGGTCCCTGCACGTTGTGATCAGGAATCAGGCCCATTTGATGCTGACCTCACTTTTCAGCCTGCACACAGGCACAGCACTGAGTAGGTATACCAGAGCTGGTCATACTCCTCAGCCCAGACTCTTGAGGAGACTGCATATACAAGGAGGAGCCTGTTCAGCATCCAGTCTGCCCAGCCCAGATATGTGGATAGAGCGAGCTATATCCAAAGCTCACCTGGATGAAGACTGACCAGACCTTTCAACACAGGCTCAATAAGAGCCATTGTTGCAAGATAAAAGATTTCTCTTTACATGTGCAAACCCTAACGCAAAATAAATAACAACAACAACAAAAAAAAGACAAAATATCCCCATGAAAAATGCTTAGTCCCATAGTGGAAGCCTTAAAAAAACTATTTAGAGGAAATGTCAAACAAAATATTCCAAAATGCAACTGCAATAAGCATATTCAACAAACTTAATGAGGCCATGAAAGAAAAAAAATGGCTGAAAGGTATGGAAGAGAATAAACTAAAAGAACTCAATAGATATTTGAGTTAAATGAAAGAGTATCAAAAAGAACTCAATAGATAGCTGAATGGAAAAAAAAATCAACAGATAGAACTCATTGGACAGCAGAATGAATTCAAAGAGGACATGAACAAATGCAGGAATGAATTCCATGATACAATAAGAAAGTCAAAGCATGAAATTTAATAAAGAGCTGGACATAGTGAAGGAAAACATTGTGGAAACCAAAAATGAAATAACTGATAAAAAAGGCTCCAAAGAAAGTCTCACCAACAAAATCAATCTTGTGGAAGACAATTATGGTTTTGGGACAAGACAGAAGAAATAGACTGGGAATGTTACAGTTACCTTCTTGCTGGGACAACCATATGACCAGAAGCAGCTTATGAAAGGAAAGGATTGGCTTACAGAGTCCAGGGAAAGTGTCATGTCACAGGAATCTGGCTTACTTCAGCATCCACGGGGCTGGACTCAAGTTCCACCTCCAGTGACATGCCCCCAACTACAAGGATGTGACTACTGGGGACTTAAGCAGAAAGTTTAATCTTGCTCAAAAATTTTTGAGTTTATGAGGCCATACCATAGGGAGGACAAAATAAATGAAAAGTTTGAAAAAATGTATGAACAGAACACGAGGGAAATGTGGGGCACATTAAAAAGACCAGATATTTGTCAAAGGCATACAAGAAAGAGAAGAACTACAGGCCAAGAAAATAGAGAATATCTTTTCATTTCTTTATTTTTTTAATTGACAACTTCTATACTTACAGACAATAAACCATGATATTTCCCTTTCCTCCCCCACTTCCCTTCAGAACTCCACTCTTCCTCATATCCCCTCCCTCTCTCCATTACTCTCTCTTTTAATTTGAGGTCATCATCTTTTTCTCTTATTATGAGGGTCTTGTGAAGGTTTTGCTAGACACTGCAAGGTCATGGATATCGAGGCCAGTTTCTGTCTGGACAGTTGCATTGTAAGGAGTTGTATCCCTCCTTTGGCTCTTACAGTCCTTCCTCCCCCTCTGCTGCAATGGCTTAATGGTTAAGAGGGCTGGAGAGATTCCTTAGCAGTTAAGGTGCTTGCCTGTGAAGCCTAATGACTCATGTTAGACTTTCCAGGTCCCACATAAGCCAGATGCACAGTGACACAATCACACAATATTGCACATGCATACAAGAAGGCACACAAATCTGGAGTTCTAATGCAGTAGCTGGAGGCCCTGGCATGCCAATTCTCTCCCTCTCCCTCTCCCTCTCCCCTCCCTCTCTCTCTCTCTCTCTCTCACACACACACACACACATTTTAAAAGGCCAGTCTGTTGGGCTAGCCTCAAAAACAAAACAAAACAAAACAAAACAAAAACCAAAACAAACAAACAAACAAAAAAACCCCAAAATGAAAAATAAAAAACAAAACAGACATGAAAGCAAATTCAGAGCAAGAAAACATAAAGCTCCATGAAATATTCGACTTTCCAGGGATTAACTCAACCTCTCAATTATAAGCCTGAACATCAATGAACTCAGTTCCCAATGAAAAATCATTCACAAATAGATCTACCATTTGATCAAGCTATACCACTCCTAGGCATATACCCTAAAGACTACTCTTTTAAAAATATTTTATTTATTTATTTATTTGAGAGAGAGAGAGAGGAGGGAGAGAGAGAGAGAGAGGCCTCCAGCCACTGCAAACAAACTCCAAACACATGTGTCACCATGTGCAACTGGGTTACGTGGGTTTTGGGGAATTGAATTTGGGTCCTTAGGCTTTTCAGGCAAGCGCCTTAACCAATAAGTCATCTCTCCAGCCCAAGACTTTGCTCTTTATCAAAGAGTTACTTGCTCAGCTATGTTTCTTGCTGCTCTGTTCACAATAGTTAGGACATAGAATCAGCCCAAATGACCATTAACTGATGAATGGATAATGATGTGACGGTACATATACACAATGGATTCTAGTCAGCAATAAGTAAAAATGAAATTATGGAATTTGTAGGAAAATGGATAAACATGGAAATAATCATACTTAATATATTTTCACAGGCCCAGAAAGGCAAACAATGTATGTTCTCTCTCATATGTGGATCCTAACATGGAATACTTTGATTTGTTTATAAGTTCCAATAAGCATTAGTAGTACTGGTAAGGAAGCTAGAAGAAGGCTTGGCAAGAAGATAAATAGGGAAAGATGCAATGAAGGGAAATTAGGCAAGTGGAGGGCCAGAATACAGGGCATGTAAAATGTCTGAGGATGACTGGGGTAAGTGAGAGAGGGGAGGGGAAAATTCATAAAACTAATGATGGAAGGAATCAACACCACGAAAAAACTTCCTCTTGGTTAGCTAATTATTTTAATTATTACTTTCTTAAAATTCAAAAATACTTTAAAAATAGAATTTTCTTTTCTCCAATCTCTCACCATCACTTACTATCTATTGTTCTTTTGAAAATTGCTTTTCTAGAAGGTGTGTGCAATATCTTATTGTAGTTTTGTCTAGCAGGTCCTGATAATTGTTGATGTTGGGCATTGATTCAAATATCTGTTGGCCATTTGTTTTCTCTTGAAACAAATATTATGATACCTTTCCACACTTATATTGTGTGATTATGAAAAAAAAGGTTCTGTTTGTTTTGCTTTTTTTCCCCGTCAAAGTAGGGTCTTACTCTAGCCCAGGCTGATTTGGAACTCACTTTGTAGTCCTAGGCTGGCTTCTAACTCACAGCAATCCTCCTATCTCTGCATTCTGCATGCTGGGATTAAAGGTTTGTGCCAATACGCCTGGATTATTTTCCTTTTGATTTGTTTTTTTTTTAAATATATATTATAGACACCATATATTCAGTTTATAGTTTGTAAATATTTTCTTCCTATCTTTTTGTTTCATTGAACTTTCCACTGATTGGTATATTATTTATATATATATATATATATATCCCCATTTATTGGTTGCTTTTACTTAATTTGCCATATATATATATATATATGAGAGAGAGAGAATTGCCATACCAGGGCCTCAGCCACTGCAATGAAACTCCAGATGCTTGCACCACCTCATGGGGCATGTGTGACTTTGCACTTGCCTCCCCTTTAGGCATGTAGGTTACGTGGGTTCAGGTGAGTTGACAGTGGGTCCTTGGGCTTTGCAGGCAAACGCCTTAACCGCTGAACAATCTCTCCAGCCCTCCTTTACTTTTTTAATTTTTAAATTAAATTAATTTATTTATTTGACAGAGAAAGAGGGAGAGAAAGAGAGAGAGAGAGAGAATGGGCATGCCAGGGCCTCCAGCCACTGAAAAAGAATGCCAGACACATGCACCCCCTTGTGCATCTGGCTTATGTAGGTCCTGGGGAATCGAACCTGGGTCCTCTGGCTTTGCAGGCACATGTCTTAACTCCTAAGCCATCCCTCCAGCCCTCCTTTGCTTTTTTAAAAAAAAATATTTATGTGAGAAAGACAGAAAGTGGAGAGAAAGAGGCAGATAGAGAGAATATGGACATGCCAGGGCCTCCAGCCACTGCAAACAAACTCCAGACACATGTGTCACCTTACACATCTAGCATTACATGGGTCCTAGGAAATTGAACCTGGGTCCTCTGGCTTTGCAGGCAAGCACCTTAACTTCTAAGTAATCTCACCACCTCTCCTTTGCTTTTCATATTGGAAAGAATTTCTCTATTTCTGTGGGAAACATTGTGGAATTTTGATAGGAGTTGTTTTGAATCTGCATATTGCTTTGGGTCATACAGGCATTTTAACAGTCTTAATTATTCTAATTCATTAAACGTGTTGCTATGAAAAAGAGTATGGCATTTGTTCTAAAAGTTAAAAATAAGGCTGGAGAAATGGCTCAGTGGATAAATTGCTTGCTGAGCAAACATGATAACCTGAGTTCTGATTCTTAGTATTCACATAAAAATGTCCGAAATGGTGGTATGCACCAGAAATCTCAGAAGTAAGGAGAGAGAGATAGTAGAATTCCTGGGGCTTGCTGGCTGATAAGTTCTAGGTTCAGTAAGAAACTCTGGCTCAAATAATAAGGCAAAGAGCCATTGAGGAATGAATATACTCAATGTTGTTCTCTGGCCTGCAAACACATAAGCATCCACTCACATATATGCAGCCATATGCAGACAAAAATGCATACAAATACCACATACATTTATAAATAAAATTAAAGAAAGAAGTACAGTATTTCTTTAGGTATAACTCCAAAGGAAATAACACCTTAAAGAAATATCTGAACTTCCATACACTATTCACAATATCCAAGGATGTAGAATCAACCCAAGTTCATGTTCATCAATGGATGAATGGATTTTAAAAATTCAGGATTCATGTGCCTTTATATGTGTGTGCATGCACACACATGGCACATGCACACACACATACATACACATTTCACTTATAAAGGGGAAATCATGTCATTTGTGACAACATTAAGGAACTTTGAAGGCATTAGTTTTATATTGTGTTTATTTATTTGTGCGAGAGAGAAAGAGGCAGAGAGAAAGAGAGAGACAGAGAGAGAGGGCGAAGGGGCACACCCTGGCCTCTATGTACTGCACATGAACTCCAGATGCATGTGCCACCTAGTGCATCTGACTTTATATGTGTAGTGGTGAATCTAACCTGGATCCTTTG
This sequence comes from Orientallactaga sibirica, assembly GCA_036365145.1. Taxonomy (NCBI): domain Eukaryota; kingdom Metazoa; phylum Chordata; class Mammalia; order Rodentia; family Dipodidae; genus Orientallactaga; species Orientallactaga sibirica. Next base: position 1,906,533 of record JAEOAD010000840.1, read on the forward strand.
ACACCTTAACCACTAAGGCAAACACCTTAACCACTAAGCCATTTCTCCAGCTCAGAAGGCATTATTTTATGTGAAATAAACAAAAAAGAAAGAAAATTGCTGTATTAAGTTGCTGATATGCAGAATCTAAGTAAGTTTTGTACAAAGTAGAATGGAGATAACCAGAAGTGAAGAGATAAGAGAAATGGAGTGATAATGGCCAAAATTTAAGGTTTCAGTTATAAAAGGAATATGTTTGGGGGATTTAATATACGTTATGCACTCATAATAACTACACTTAATTATACTAGTACTGTATACTTTATGGTATGGATGGTGCTGTGCTGGAGATCCAACCCAGAGCTTTACAAATGCTAAGCAGGTGTTCTACTATGGAGCAATACTTCTTGCCCTGAGAATAGGATGGATAAAAGCATGCTGATGCCACACTCACAAAAAAGGTAACTTATGTAGGGTGAATGGGTCAATTCACTAGAATGTAGTAATGTTTCACTATGTCAATATGTATCAAAATATTCTATTGTTCATCTTCAATAGATAAAATAAAAATAGCAAAATGTAAATCTATTGTTTGATCCTTCTATCCATTTCTGTATATACATTTAAAGGTAATGAAATTAGCATCTCAGAGATACATAGACTTCCATATTTGTGGCAGTTTTATTCAGAATAGGCCAAATATGAAAATAAATTAGGCATAATGCTACATGCTTGAAATCGTAGCACTCATGAGACGAGGATGATCATGAGTTTGAGTCCAGCCCAAGATATTTAGTGAGAACCAGGTCTGCCCAGGTTATATAGGCAGTGAGGCCTTATTTCAAAAAAGAAAAGGAGAAGGAAAAAGGAAGGCAGGCAGGGAAGGGCATGCAGAATAAGGAGGGAAAGAGAAGTAAAAGAAAGGACAGGTAAAAAGAAAAAAAAAACAGAAAAAGAAATTATAATATAGAAGTATAATAGAATTGTATCTAGCTCTTTAAAAGAAGGGAATCCCAACATTAATGACAACATAGATAACCTGGGAGGGCATTATACTAACTGTAACAAGCATAAGGAGATACCGAAGGAAAAATATTGTATAATTTCACTTATATATCAAATCTTTGAAAACCACATCCATAGAAACAGAAAATAGAAGAATAGTTACCATGGCTGGAGTGGGAAAATAGGGAAATACTGGTGAACAGGGTACAGATATTCATTTATAAGCTGAATAGCTAATAAATCTATCAGCTAATATATGTCATAGCTAATATATGTCATGGTAAACATAATTAATTCTATCTTGTGTTCTTGAAATTTGCATAGAGAGTATATTTTAAGTATATATATATATATATATGAAACCATGAAAGGTATAATAGTGTAAGGTAATGGATATATGAACCACCTGTATTGTGGTAATTATTTTAAAATGTCCAAGTTTTACTATCATTGTATCTTATATTTAATATATTACTTAATATAGTATTTGTAAACTATACTTCAATAATCCTGAGGAGAAATTTTGAAATCTGGTACAAAAAGCAGGAAAATCCAGGAGCACCCATTTCTAAATTCGGAAATGTAGTTGTTGTCATGTCCAAGCCAATGCACAAACAAAATATATTTTTATTAAATGTGCATATTAAGAACTAATATGATGATTGACATTATGTTTCATTTCTAATACAAATGTGATCTTAATTATGGTAAAAACTATAGCTCATTTAAATAATGATGAAGCCAATAATAAAATCAGTTAGCTATTATACTGAAATTCAGTTTTTATTAATATTTTTATTTGAATATATGTGGGGTCTGGTATACTTTGATATATTCAAATTTATATTTGCATATAGTCATATATAAACACATAAGGGTCTACATATCTATCTATATAAATCAAGACATGGTTAGATGATTGCTATATGATTGGTCTTATTACATTATTAGAAGCTAGAAAACAGACCTTTTATCTTATTTTTTGAAGTGCTCTACATTTCTTACAACAATAGTTTTCTTAGATGGGAGAGTAGTTTATGTAGATTACACACAGCCTAATACTTTAAAATGCATCTTATTTCTAACGTTGTGTAACATACCTTTTACCATTTTGTATTAAATTATACTAATATAAATGTATTTTCAGGTTGATGTGTTTGAACCCTGTATCTTCTTTTGGGCTAATAGAATTATATTTAATACAAAACTATTTTTAATCCTGTCACAGCACTTCTAATGCTGTCAAGAAGAAACTGCAATTACCATTTTCACATGGGAAAATAGGCAGCTAGTAATCAAGGTATTTCAGTGTTAAAGCAAACACTCACAGTATTAACACACAATCAAAAAATAATTTTGTCCCTCTGTTTCATTGCTTGTTGCTACTATTTTGATCAGATCCAGACACACACACACACACACACACACACACACACACGTGTGCATGTGTCATTTACGCACATTCAAACTCTTAGTGGTTTTGGATATTAAAACCCAAATGCTATATAGGTGTCTTCATGGTAATCTTAAATTTGGAATCAGAAGTGATTGCTCTTGAATATATACACTGCCAAAATGTAGTAGGAAGGAGATGGCATTATTCAGGTCAAAAACCAGCATTGTACACTATATGTAAGTCTTTTTTTTTTTTTACTGTAACCTGTGTTGTAGTCAGTTGCCATGGTTGACTGCCAACTGGTGAAGTCAATAGTTATATTTTGTTATTGGGAAGGAAACTCATCCAGCAAATTACAGACCAGAACTATTGGCTTGTGACTTATTTGTTTTTTAAATAAACATGTAGTCTATGGATGGAGTCACAGTTCTGTATCTATTATTTATTTTTTAGTCAAGTAGCAGTAATATTTTGGCTTTAATGTGTTTGAAAAGAGCATATTGGGGAAGCATAACAACAGCTCTATCTAGCTTGTATAATATTTATGGCTTTCCTTTTCTGAGAAGAAACCATATTTTATATTTTTATAAGTTTAGAATTTTGAAGATAAAAGGTGGAGGATCTTTGGTACAGTTTTAAGGAGAAATTATGGCTAAATGAAACAGAATCCTTAAGAACCTCCTAGCATCCTATTTCCTGTCCCTACATGTTATCAGCTAATTTTAGAGTTACATTTTCAGAGTATAATGAAAGCTAAACTGGATAGGCTATTGTTCATCTGTGGAAGGTGTGAAAGCCATGAAACTCTTGTCATGGCTTTGAATCATATGCAGAGGGATACCTGAGACCCATACTGCTATTTGGAGTGTACACAAACAGCACTTTATTCCAATCCAAAGCCAAGTTAAAGTTGATCATATAAACACTGAAGATTTCGTGAGTTAAAAGAAGAAAATGAATGTTGATTAGGAGTCCCTTCTTAAATGACAGTCTAAGAAGCAGGGATTTAATTTTTTTGGCTTGGTGACCAAATTTTAAGAGGTGATGAGGTGTCCTCTCAATGTCCATAAATCTCTGTGACAGTTTCATGATACTATAGTACATTTGTTGTATTTGGTCCATTACTCAAATGAAGAAGCCCACATGCATTTAATGTTCTTTCTTTTATCCATGCTTCCTTCATTAATTCTGACCAGAATATTGAAGGTAGCAAATGTGCCAAAAGAATGCATCATGTCACTGTGCAAGAAAGGAAAATAGAAAGAGCCTATGTACCTTTTTTTTCCCAGTAAGCAAGAAAGAAGCAGGCCCAAGAATAATGACCCACTAGCATTCAACAGGTTAAATACATTCTCTTTGAAATACCAAGAAGGTACTCTTAGCTCTCCATTAATATGTCATTCATTAATATATCCTTTAGACATTTACTGGGTGTCAAGTATATGCAAGTTATAAATAGATCTCCATTTTGTACAAGATGTACTTTGAATAAATTTTCCAATAAAGGTAGCATTGACTTAACTCTCCCGTATTCTTTTGCTGGCTTGTCTTCTAACCAAAGCCACATAATGTGAAAGAGCTACTCAGGCTAGAGACAGTACAGTATAGCACAAGTTGACAGAAAAATCCTTTTGGATTCATCGATGCTGTGGATGTCCACTCTTTCAGCAAACTTATATTTACATTTATATTCTTTATATAGTCTGACAATTTTTTATAATTTATTTTTAATTTATATTATTCTGATTTTACATTCATAGTGTGGACTCCATTATCCTCCTCCCTGTCCTCCCTGTTCCAAAGGGACCGTCATTTTTACTGGATCTTCTGCATTAATAGAATGTGTTCTCTTTGCTTTCCTATGCTTGCTGACTTTATTTGCCTATATGCCATTTGTATTTCACTAGCTGTCCTGTCATCAATTTCATTAATATTCTGATTGAAAACGTTAAGAACCAGTTATGTTGGCACATGCATGTAATCCTAGCACTCAGAAGGCTGCTCTCATTTTACTTTTAATTATTTATTTGCTAGCAGAGAGAGGTAGAGAAAAGTGAGACAGAGAGTATGGGCATGCCAGGGCCTCCAGCTACAAACAAACTCCACCACCTTGTGCATCTGGCTTTATGTGGGTACTGGGTTATCAAACTTGGGTCATTAGGCTATGCAGGCAAGCGCCTTAACCACTGAGAAATCTCTCCAGCCCCTAATCTTACATTTTTCTATGAATAATATTAGACAAAAAAGTCAGGATCATGAAAATTAATCACATGTTTGTTATAAATAAGGTGAGTTGGGACCACGAAATAGATATAATAAATGAAAATGGCAGCAATGAGCCATATTTTAAGATAGGTTAACGAGGATAGTTTCCTTTATAAACAGATATAAACTAAACGAAGTGAAATGAAGGCATTTTAAATATATATATATATTTTTTATTTATTTATTTGAAAGAGAGAGAGAAAGAGGAAGAGAGAAAGGGTGCACCAAGGCCTCCAGCCACTGCGAACGAACTCCAGATGCATGTGCCACCTTGTGCATCTGACTTATGGGGGTCCTGGGGAATCGAGCTGGGGTCCTCTGGCTTTGCAGACAAACACTTTAACCACTAAGCCATCTCTCCAGCCCAATGAATGAAAGTATTTTTAAAGGAGTAATTAGCTTGATTTCAGGTGTATCAAGTAAGTAGAAAATATGGGTATTCTGAGAAGAATTATCAAGGTGAAGATATCCATTTGAAAATGGAATATAAGGAATAGATGAAAGATACCACAGCAAAGACAATGTGTTCAAATCGATGCAGATGTGAGGCACAGTTTCTGGAGAGTCCAATTCTGCCTTCTTCACTCTTCTAAAAAAAAGAATTTTTACAATTTAGAGGGTAATAACAAGACATATTGTTGCCCCCCCTTTATGAATTAACAGCAAATGGGAAGGAGTTCAGGGAGATTCAGGATGGAATGATGTTATTTTCTGTGTGTGTTTGAGTAATACAAGCACAAGCATAATACAGTGCATCAATCTTAAATGAAGAACCCCCCTGCTTTCAACTTATTGTTTCTATTTTATTTTATTTTTATCTTATTTTTTTACTTTTTATTATTGACAACTTCCATAATTATAAACAATAAACTATAATACTTTTCTCCCCCCTCCTTTCTCTTCCCCCTCTCAATCAGTCTCTCTGTTATTTTGATATCATCATCTTTTCCTCCTATTATAATGGTCTTGTGTAGGTAGTGTCAGGCACTGTGAGGTAATGGATATCCAGGCCATTTTGTGTTTGGAAGAATGTATTGTAAGGAGCCCTACCTTTCCTTTGGTTCTTACATTCTTTCTGCCACCTCTTCCATAATGGACCCTGAACCTCTTTTATTTATTTATTTTTATGAAACATGGTCATGCTCTGTAGCCCAGGCTGGCCTGGAGCTCACAGTGTAGTCTAAAATGGCATAAAACTCATAGACATCATCTTGCCTCGACTTTCCAAATACAAGAATTATAGGCATGAGACACCAGCCCTTATTGTTTTTAGTTTAACTATTCAAAGTTAAGTTACTTAAAGTACTTTTTGTTCTAGTAATTAAGTTCATGTATGTAGAATATGTTTCTACTTTTATTCTAGAATTATTGCTAGAATGCAATAGGGATAATTCCTCAGTTCACCTAACTGCTAACATTTCTCTCTCTTTCTCTCTCTCTCTCTCTCTCTCTCTCTCTCTCTCTATATATATATATATATATATATATATATATATATATATATATATATATAGCTTCTTATTTGAATTTTTATTCTTACTGTCAAAATTTGTCAGTATTCTTTAATTCCAATTTGATAATTATAATAAACATATATTCATAATGTTATCAGTGACATGTTCCTACTACAATGGTAAGGGTATTAACATGTGTAATGTGTATTATGATCACTTAACAATCACCTGAGCTTTCTCTAGGAGCAATGAAAGATTCCATTATTTGTCATGGGATAAATTGTCATGATTTGGAAATATTCTTCAAGTAGCAAGAGCCAATTACTCTTTCCTTATATTTCACCAAGTGCCAAACATTATAGAGCTTTACAATGTTTCCTAACTAGGTCTTTAATTTGATAGACTAATACCTTTTGAGTTCATATTGATTTTTGTAACATTTTTATAAATATAATTTTATATGAGATTAAAATTTTGTGGAATCGGATAGGCCAATGGCACAAAATAAAATAAAATCAACATGAACTCAAAGGTGATTTTTCTATACATCAGTAGTTATTAGTTTATGAAATGAATGCTAATGTTAAATATAAGTATTTTGTAAATAGTATATATAATGTTTTATATTATATTGCATAATTATATTATATTATATATTATAAAATATATTTTATATATTTATATTATATCACTTAACTTATATAAAGCATGGTTTGCCAACTGGACAGGACCTGGAATCACCTGTGAAGGATTATGTAGAATGGATTCAATGAGAGGAAAAGACCCATATTCAGTGTGGGCGCTATTCCCTGGGCCAGGTTTCTGGACTGTAGAAGGAAGGAGCTGCTTGAGCAACAGCACTCATCACTTACTGCTTCCTCACTGTGAACTGAGTAGGATCACCTGCAACAAGCTCTCCTTTATTTTTTTGGTAGATATTTTACACATGCCTTTGAATCACTAAAATATATTGTTTCATTCTGCATGTTTGGAATCTTTGCATTAATAGAATGAGAGTTCTCAATGAATCCATAAACTTACTTTTCTTCCTGTTGTTTCAGCAAAATAATTCATGTTGTTGCAAGCACTATATTCACATTCTCTCATTGACAAGCATATGCCAAAAGATTAAAAATAAAATTTAGCCAGGTGTGGAAGCACATACCTGTGATTTCAGCACTCAAAGGTGATTCTGAGCTACATAATATCTTAAAAATTCCAAATAAATGAATAAATAAAATTGTATTTATAACATACAAAAATTAAAGTATTTTACATAATAATGCATTTTAAATATTTATTTATATATTTTGAGAAAGATACAGAGAACCTTAGTATGGGCATGCCTGAACCTCCTGCTACTGCAAACAAGCTCCAGACACATGTGCCACATGATGCATCTGGTTTTACATGGGTACATGGAAACTGAACCCAGGTTATTGGGCTTTGCAGGAAAGTGCCTTTAACTGCTTATCCATCTCTGCAGCACAATATTACATTTTTAAAATTAGAGAAATTAGTTATTTTCAAATAAATTTTCCTGAATACATTTTTTTACTGAGTTCATAGTATTGCTCATCCTATGTACATATTCCCCTTTGATCCCCAGAACTGAACTTATAATGTTAAAATTGCATATCAAGTTTTGACACAAAAATACAGGTAATAATTATTATCAAAGTATTGGATAAATGCATCAAGACTACTTTGTTTAGAAAATTAATGTACTAATCATTATATACCAATAAACGTATTCACAAATACAAGATTTAGTGTCCATCTACTTTCCCCAAGAATGGACTGTTGACATTTTTCGTGCATGACAAATTTAGAATAGTAATCCTAAGTGAAGTGTGGAAGAGTTTGCTTTACAGGAGATATTTGGCACTTTCTCGAGATTCTATCTTTAATTTTTTTTTTTTTTTTTTTACATTTGGAGATGATGCTACTGGCAGCAAATTACTTGAGGCCAAGAATACAGTTAACTGTGTCACAATGTGCAATCAGGTGCTGACAACAGCTTTTTTTTCTCCTTCTGGTTCTAAAATATCCCTAGATCTGAGGATGAGAAAGTGATCTAGACCTATGTGCTACATGCATGTCATTCATCTCTTTCTGGTTGTGATCTTCACTTTATATTTTATTCTATCTGAAGATCCACCCTGCTCTTTTTTTTTTTTTATTATTGTTCCTCATGTTTTCCCCTGCAAGCACAGTCTTTATATAGCTCAGGCTGGCCTCAAACTTGGGGCTCTACTGTCTGAGTATCCTGAGTGCTAGGATTGCAGGTGGGTGCAACCATACTTAAATTCTGATTTATGCAGAATTTCTTTCAGTAAGATGCTATTAAAAGGGATTAAAAGCCGAGGCGTGGTGGCACACGCCTTTAATCCCAGCACTCAGGAGGCAGAGGTAGGAGTATCACTGAGAGTTCAAGGCCACCCTGAGACTACATAGTGAATTCCAGGTCAGCCTGGACCAGAGTGAGACCCTACCTCGAAAAACCAAAAAAAAAAAAAAGGGGGGGGGATTAAAAAAAATTCTTCCCAATAAGCACCTAAGGCACAGTTTGTCCTTTACATATCAGCTTACATGTACAGTGTGTTTCTGTGGATTGGATTTACCTTTGCTAAATGCCTTTAGAATACTTTATTATGTTATCTGGATATAACATTTCTTTTTAAAATTTTTTAGAGATAGATAGATGAGAGAGAGAGAGAGAGAGAGAGGGAGAGAGAATTGGTGTGCCAGGGCCTCAGCCACTGCAATAGAACTCCAGATGCTTTCACCACCTAGGGGGCGTGTACAACATTGCACTTGCCTTGCCTTTGTGAATCTGGCTTATGTCCAACATGGGTCCTTAGACATTGCAGGCAGGTGACTTAACCACTAAGCCATATTCTCAGCTCTAACATTTCTTTATAAGGTCATATTTAATTGTTTTAAAATATTTTTCTTCCCCACTAAATCAAAAACTCCATGTCAGGGATCATTCTAGCTTTCTTTTTATCTACACTATCTTATACCTTACATAGTATTCAATAGACCCTGGTCAGCTGAATTAATGAATATATTATTTAGTACCATGGTTATGGTCTTAGAAATATTTCAAATAAAATGCTACAAGTTTAAATATGTAGACATGTTTATAAACATACATAAAATGTATTTATAGACTCATAAAACAATAAATACCTTCTTCACATAATATTCTTTAGATGCTGGCCATTGCTTACATAGTTCTTGATCATTTAAAAAAGTTTACTGGGGATTGGAAAAAGGCACTTGCTTGCAAAGCCTGACATGCCAAGTTTAATTTCCCAGTACCCTGTATGGTCAGGTGCACAAAGTGGCTCATGCTTTTGGAGTGCAGTTGCAGCAGGACTGGTGCACCTGTTCTCTCTCTCTCTTTCTCTCTCTCTCTAACTCCCTTTGAAATAAATAACTGCTTAGCAAGTTTATTGAGAACATTACTATGTGAACATATTGAAACACTGGTCATATTCCCATCAGATTAGACCCTTGTGCACTCTCTTCCCCTGTCTTTTAGGACTGAGGGCCCTGTGGTAAGGGTGCTCAACTTCCTCCGCTGGTGCTCTGACATTCTTTCTGCTAAATAGGCCTGATTACCAGTTTTGGCGTGCATGTGGCCAGGATTCTACCCTCATGCCTGAATGACCTACTCCTTGTGTAGGCAGCCTCCACTGGGTCTAGGCAGGGCATGCTGGGACTTGTGACCACCTCAGGGAGGGTCTAGTCTACTTGTCCTTACACAAGCCAGGTGTTGTGAGCTGGCAGGGTTGTGAAGATAGGGCCAAAATCAGTTTCTGAAGATTTTGAGAATGCAGTTCCATAAATTTACATGCGTTTACAATGGCTGGAGATGCACACACACACACATGATTTGTATTTGTGTGTGACACAAATTGATACAGTATTGGTTTTTAGAAGCAGATGCCGAGAGTTTGGGGAGCAATATGTTTGTGAGGAGTTATTCCTATGAGGGGAAGGACGTGAAGGCAGGACTGGAAACAGAATGATGATCAATAGAGTACTGTGAAGGCCTAGGCTAATCTAACAGGAGGTTCTGGAATGAGCCAAGCAAACCAGAATGCCTTGCAGTACGTGAAATGTCAGTGTCACTATATCTCTGGCTGACTAAATCAGTGGACCCAAGCTGCTCTATGTAACAAGTAGCTCCCAGCAGTTGAAGCAGTCTCTGAAAGGGCTGTCATCTGAGAGCAGCCTGATGACCACCTCTTATAGCTATGGGTGCAAGGCACTACCTACACTTACTATGTAAGCTCAATGTTTGAGTACTTGAGAGTTCTAACCAACTTGTCTTTCAAAAGACTACACTCAATAGTAAAGAAGAGAAGGTACCAGAGGTGAGATTGAAAGCCATTTCAGCTATAGAGTGCATACTCTTAACCATATATCTCACCTATCTATACTTTTGATATCCACTTTCCTACTCTTTGTGGTTAGAACTACATGCGGAGTAAGAACAAAGAACATGCACATTTAGCTTGTGTAATATTGTAAATTGAAATTTGGGTAAATTTCACAAAGGTGTAATGTAACTGGAGAGATTGCTCAATGGTTGAAAGCACTTGCTTGCAAAGCCTGGTGGCTCATACTTGATTCCCCTGTACCCACATAAATCCAGATGCACAAAATGGCACATGCATCTGGAGTTTGTTTGCCAGGGTAAGAGGCCCTGGTGTGCCCATTCTCATTCTCTCTCTCTCAATTTCTCTCTCATAAATAAACAAAATATTTTTAATATTTTTATTTATTTGTTTATTTGACAGAGAGGGAGAAAGAGAGAAAGAGAGAGAGAGACAGGAGAGAGAGAGAGAGAGAGAGAGAGAGAGAGAGAGAGAGAAAAGAAGACGCAGACAAATAGAGAGAGAATGGGCATTTCAGGGCCTCTAGCCACTGGAAATGAACTCCAGATGCATGTGCTACCTTGTGCATCTGGCTTATGTGGGTATGGGGAATCAAACCTGGGTCCTTAGACTTCACAGGCAAGTGCCTTAAACCACTAAGCAATCTCTCCAGCCTTAAACAAAATATTTTTTTAGAAAAGTCTCAGGATAACTGTCAATCAAAGAAGCTTATAGTATCATTTTAATTTCCCATGCAATCATTTTTCCCTCTGACTCAAGCTTTCTCCTCTATTACAAGCCCAGCTTTGCTTTTGTGTCAATCTGTTAAAATGGGATTTCCTTCCACTTATAAATCCCTGGTCTCCCAAAATTCCTTCATGTTCAAAGACAGTGTGTCACATTGCCTCAAAAAAAAAAAAGTGTTTGCTCTTTTACAATATACTGCTCCAAAAATAGTTCTCTTCTCTCGCTTCCTTGCCCTTCTTTTCTCTTCTATTTATTGGTATTGATGTGCCCTTGTCTTCCAGGCTACTTGCCCTCGAGGAGTGCTTGGCTGCCACAGTTTCTACTTTGGATGTAGAAATAGGATACTGAGTAATACCACATAGTATTGCTGTCTGTGAATTTATGCCCACCAGCTCACCAGTGGGTTCCTACCTTCATGACTATAGCTAAGCCAAACCTTTATAAACTAGGTTCCATTACAAGAAATTGATGTAAAAACGGGGGATTGATGCTGACCAGAGGTTGACTAGGAAATCCCCTCATGATCAGAAATAAGAGTCGTTAGTGTGAAAAGAGCATCAAGGTAAGGAGGGGAGACTAGTTAAACTTCAGTGCAGTTACAAGGGAAACCTCATCAGACTCGGAAAGCTCTGGAGCTTCTATGAATCTTCAGTGTTATCCTAAAGAGTACAAGCAGGCTGGCCTTTATCCTTGCGCAGATCATTTTTTTTATGCGCAGGGTATAACCTTAAGTGAGACATTTTCCTTTGGCTGGAGACAATTCCTGGAGAGAGTTCCTGTTGTAAGCTGCCAGCAGATAACACTCCCAGAAGCAGGATGAATGATTACTCACCTTCTGAAGGAACACAATCCAATGCACCATACAGATTATTTGTGCAACTGATCAAAAGTCAGTCTACAAAGTTACATGAGCGTCTGAAAAATATTGTCTTAATTTTCTGGTTCTGTACAGATACTTCTTTCCAATACACACACACACACACACACACACACACACACACACAAGCATACATACAGGAACCTAGTGTATTCAGGTTTTTTTCACTCTGCCCGTCCTTACTCAGCACAATACAAGTTCTGCTCCTTTCATGCAACAAAACTGTTTTCTTGGGACACCTCAATGAAGCCAAAGAAGTTCCTACAGAATGCATTCTAAATGAATCTTTTGGATGGTTATTTTGAATAGTTCACAAATAATACGTATATGACTACATACATATAATTTCATATTTAAAATGAGTGTATGTATATAAACATTTAAAATTCAAACCACAATAGCCTATAGATACTATGGGGATACTCTATCTCCCACCTAGCTATATTTTTTGACAAAATCCATCATATTTAATTTGTGAAGCATGCCTAGGTCTTCTGCAGATGGTTTCAGAATATCCAAGTGAGTAGTTATTGGCTTCTATGGATGTTACCAGGGGAATATTGTCTTTCTGGCAATCTCATCCTGCTGTGATTGCAATGCATCAATGGCTATCAACTTATCAAATCAACAGTATCCTACCGTGTCCTATACATAGTCTTATTTCTGTGCCTTTTCTTTCCTTCCATCTGTCAGGACTATAGACCTCTAAGTGTTAGACAAGTAATAAAATAAAATACATAGACCTTACTATACAAATAGTGTATTTATTCTCTCTATATATTAACATGTGAAAACATGAAACTTGTGTGAAATCTGGGACAATAAGTCAACAATGAATAAGGCATTTCTAGAAGTTGGGCTATGAGGAGGAAGATGACACCATAGCCAATGTCCCTTAAAAATTCCTTTAAGGTAAAACATTAATTCTTGTATATAATTGGATTGGTAGTTTCTGAGAGAAGCTTGTATGTGATGTAAGCATTGGACATGAAGAAAGACTAACTTTTAGATGTAGTGACAAACAAAAATACTTAGGATTGTGAATGATCACAGTACACTGGATGACAAAAGATTAGTCATTATTGAAACATGCTTGGTCAAAGACATGAAATTTGATTTTTTTTTTACCAGGATAACTTTGAAGTAGATACAAAATATCCAAAATATCTATGGCCATCCCATCTATCTAGTACTAACTTTTCTCTCCATTGGAGAATTTGCTTATCTTTTTCAGATGGACAACAAACCTGAAGGGAGGATCAGTCAATCACACCTCATCAGGGCCCCAGCTGAAACCATAGAGTAATGCAGGGAAAGGGCAAGAGTTCAGCGTTCTTGGTGATCACGACACCAGAAAAAGGCTGAAGGAGATAAACACAGAGAACATCTAACTCCAACTAAGCCAGATATTCAGAGACACAGAGGCTCCCAAAACCTCGTCATTGAAGTAGAATTAAAATGATCCCAATGTGGCTCAGGGAAATTCACAGAAGAGGGGGCGGAAAGATTGTTAGAGCCACAAGTTGGGACATTATGCACAGAGACTTGGCCTATTCCCCATAACTCTTGACTACCTCCACAACGCATGACCCACATCCCCCATTGATGAGGGTCCCTTTGTAAGGGGGAGGACAGGGAGGAGGATAATGGAGTCACCAATATGAATGTAAAATTAGGATAATATAAATAAAAAATAAATTATTAAAAAATATTTTTGATGTTTATGTTATTCAGACTTGTTACTGTGACAAAAATGTCTGATGAAAACAACTTAAAGAGGATTTAATTATTTGGGATCATGATTGCAAAGGAATCACTGTATTCTGCTGTGAAGGTCTTGGTGAGTAGTTCACTTGATGGAGGACAAGAAGCAGAGAGTAAAAGCCTTTGCTAGTGGACTTTTTCCATTCTCATTTTATCCCAATTGTCCCCAATCAATAGGATGGCCATCCCCCCTTAGTTATTCAATCCGAAAATACAGTCAGAGACATAACTAGAGATGGAATTTACTATCTACTGGGCACTTCTTGATCAAATCAAGTTGACTTTAAGAGAAAGAGGAAATTAACCCCATTTGATTAATTAATTATGGAGTTGCTTATCCACTGTCATGAAAGTTATTTTTATCAGTTTTAAATTATTTGATAACTAATTCACTTTATCATGTATAATATATATGTTATATATTAAATATTTTCATCTGTATTCATTTAATATAATTAACATTATATGCATAGTATTTGTGTGTGTGTGTGTGTGTGTGTGTGTGTGTGTGTGTAAAATGAGGAAATGGACAGCTTGGAACTCGTCTTTATTTACAACTTCTGCACATTGCACTTAACATCAAATTCATAAGTATATTGAAGGAATACATGTTTGTTTGTATCAGAACTCTAGGTTATACAGGATAACTTAAACATGTTCAATTCTCCCTTAATTACAATAATGAGAAGCCTAACATTATCACAAAAAATGACAGTGGTTCAACTCAAGGGAAGCTTTGCTTGTGAATCTAGGTCAAAGAAAAGTAGTAACCATTACCTTCAAAAATACACTACCATTAATTGATGTCACAATTAAAGAAACTTTCATTCAATAAACTTTTAGTTCTTCAATGGAGGTGACATAGGTAAAATGACTAACTCTTTAAAAGTATACAGTGAAAACCAATCACTTAGTAAAAGATATAAAGATCAAAACAGTGACCTTGGAGAAAAATATATGAGTTTTGTGTTAATTTTCAAGCATATTGATATCAATATATACATATGTCCATTATTTGTGTACATGCATATATTGTTTAGGTTATATTTAACCTAGAATAAATAATATAGGTTATGTATAAGAAATTATAAAAGTAATGTGTTAATTTAGGTTATTTTATCTAGTTTTATCTTAACCAAGAAAGTATTTGAAGGCATTTTCTAATGCTAAGATATATTTCTTACAGCATAGCTTTTAGTACTTTGATAAATGGTATTATACACTTTCAACCACTTTTAATTATCCTTAATAACCCCAGAAGGTTTAAAAGTGTTCTCAACCCTATTCAAAGTGGCTTGCTGGCTATTAAAGGCTGAGTACCTCTGGCTGAGAGGCATCTTGGCTGCTTACATGGGTAATTATAGACATTCCTAAGGCTATTAAACTCATAAGACTATTAAAACATCTAATGTCTCATAGCTTTGATAATAAGACGTATGAAATTGCTTGGCTGGGCTAGAGTGTCTTGTATTAAGCATTTAGGTCATAAGGTCTCTAGACAAAGTCTTATCTATGATTCTATGATGCCAAACTACATTTTAGGCACTCCATAAATATTAGCTAATTCTTAATTTTTGAACACTTACTTAACTCTCATGCTATGGTTGCATAATTTGTTGATGCAACCTTTACACAAAATGAACAATTAAATTAATTTTTGAATTCTGTGCTATGGGGAAAATGTACATAACATATAATATTACCACTTGCATATCACATTAATGCATGCATATATCTGCATATAGCTAGGTTGTAGAGTGCTTTCCTAGTGTGTATAAGGCACTAGTTTTGATTCCTAGTAGTACAAGGAAAACTAATATAGAACAACAGGTAATATTTTTAATCTGTAGAGACCTTAGAGCCAATCTAGAACCATCTTCTATTTTTAAGTTGATGAAGTTAAAGGAAATAGTGTTTGTATAATTCAATATTTTATATTGTCACATAGCAGCTTATTCACAATATTGAAGCTATATGGGACTCTATCTGCCAATTTTCAGTAGGAAAAAAATCCATTATGTTAATATATTCCGTTCTTTGTTAAATAACAAGTTCTTCCATTTCAACTTATTACAGTGGATGATTCATGTGTGTGTGTGTGTGTGTGTGTGTGTGTGTGTGTGTGTGTGTACAAACATAGTTATTCAGACAGAAAACAAATAAAAAATAGTAATGATTAGTTTCTGACAGTTCTATCCTCTGTAATTGAATCTTTTTTAGAAAACACATACTGTTAAAGCATTCAAATAATCTCCCTCTTTTTCTTTTTCCTGTTTGTGTGTATATATATATATATATATATATATATAATCATTAAGAAGATATTTTGATATAAAATAGAGATGTATCTTTCATTACCTTCATTAGGTAACAGTATGAATATGACTTGTTCCTGCACCTGAACTTTAATAACAGATATCTATTAAGTTTTGTATACTGGAAAATTCTAAAATCAGAGTGAGCTTTTTCAAATTCTGAGTCTGTATATTTTATTCTATGGAGATTGCCTTTTACCTTACTAAATCTCAGTTTTTACGCTTGTCATATGAGAATAATGGTATACTATGTTTACCTAATTTATGAGGATTAAATGAAATAAATAATGTAATGAATATTTAACACAGGAAAATATCAAATGCTTATTTTGAATAGGGTTTCATTAGAGTTTTGTGGTGATGAAATCAAACTCCAGCTCTCACACAAGCTAGGGAAGTGCTTTAACTTTGACCTATATGCCTAGCACAATAATGAAAATTTTATGACATTTTATCTATTCCCCCTATCTCCATTAGTAGTTCATTGGTCCTGTAATAAAGGATTCTTGAATTTTTGAGACCTAAAGTAATATGTACAACTACCACCATGGATACCACAATAGATATATTTATCAAATGAAATTATTTAAATTATTTAATTAATGTAGGTGTTACTGATTTACCATCAAGGGTATAGAATTAAGTTGACCTATAGGTTACAGTGAGCATATAATTCAGTAAGTAACAGGAGATGCACTATAAGGAAAATTATAAACCAGATTACTATCCATAAACGAATCACTAAATCACTGGGATTTCCTCTAGTGAAAATTTGATTCACAGGTACCTGTTATTGTTCAAGCCCTTATGTCAAATAGCTGCATAATATTTATTATATCTGAAAAGCCCTACTTTTATAAAGACGTGTATGCATTTGTTACTTGGTATAGGTGACCTGTTGCCCTAAACACTTCCTACTAACTTTGGTTTTAACTTCAGTGCCATTTATGTTTGTAGCATGTTAGTTTGCTTTTCTCCTTAAACATGACTTACCTTTTCTAGACATTTTCAAGACATAACAAGGCTGCTACACAGCTCTTAGGATTAGCAAAGCTATATTAGAGACTGATATAAGCGAACCATGAATGTTGAAAAATTATGGTTAAAAACTGTAGCCATAAATATCAGAACTTCCTGTTCAAGGTAAAATGGAATAAACTGGGTAACATATGCAAATACACAAAATGATATGTACCATCAGAGAACAGGAATGGTGGCCAAATATTTAGTGACTTGAGTCTTGAGAAGAAAAATGTATTTAAGTGAGTCCTGCAGTCCCCACTCTTTCATAAATGTTGTCCTCATAAAAGTTAAAAATTCAGTTTACACATTGAAAAACAGAGACAATAGCTTAAAGCTTGTGCTAGACTCACTACTCTGGGAAGGAAGTAACTGAACCTCTGAAGAATAGAAACATCAAAATACTAGGGTACAAGGTTCTAGTGAGAAAGACACTGCTGAGAAGTAAGTTCTACATCCTGTATGTTTTATTTTTTTCCACCTAGCGAGGCATATGCTAAACTTGAAGCTACACAAATAGTAAGCAGGGTACAGGAAAAGACTTGAATTTGATGTTTATGCACTATATTATTGCTAAGATATGAATTTTCCCAAGCTGTCCTATGAAGTCCATAAAATCTCCATATAAGTTAGAATTCTGTAGAAATTGATGAGCTAGTTTTTCAAAGCACATGAAAATGTAAAGGCCTAAAAATATTTAAAACTAATTTGAAGAAAAGATAAATTTAAAAACCTTACATTATGAGATATACATATTTACTATAGCGATTCACTGATTATAATTATAATATTGATCAGAGATGAGCAGAAAAATTGATTAGAATGCAGAACTGAGAAACAGACCCACACTTACATGATGACCTTGTTTAAAACAATGTGACATTGGAATGCAATGAGAAAAACATGTTATTTTCAATAGTGTTGGATCAATTGGGTGGGCAGATGGAGGGAAAAATGAAATCTCACTCCTGCATCTCATCATACAGTACCAACTCTAAATTCACCATAATCTTAAAAGTCAAAGTTTGAACAACTGTGCTTCTAGAATAGATCCTAAGAGAGTATCATCCTTCCTTCTGAACAGTCAATAGTTTCATAAAAGCATTTTTAAATTGCTAATCACAAAATAACTTATATATTGTTTAATTAAAATTAAAAGCATATGTGTATAATCATAAGACAGTTTTAAAGAACTGGAAAGGCAGAAGATATTTGAAGGGAAGGAGATATTTGGATTGTGTTATTATAAGACTGAAATCCAAATTTATACCATTTTCTATAAATCAGCAAGGAAATAGATGATAACTCAAATTGAAATTTAGATAAAATATATGCATAATGTCTTCTCAAAAGCTACAAGCTTAATGATTTTTTCCACCTCAATTCATATGTTAAAAAGTGATTCTTCATATTGATTATCAACTTTATTGGGTTAGAAAGCACGTAGGAAATGAGTAAAGGCTACCTCTGCTTTCAAAAGATGATTAGATCATGAGAGCTCTGGCTCATTCCACTCATGAATTAAAACTTTGAAGAAATTATTGGGAGGTTCTGGAAGTGCAGTTGTTGGGGTCTAGCTGGAGAAACTTACCGAAGGGTTGTGCCTCTGAATGATGTGTCTTCCACAACCTGTTACTCTTCTGTACTTTCTGACTCCAGATAATGAGATCAGCAGGGTGGGATTCTGATTACAGACTCCTTCCTTGCTGCGACAAAATACCCATCAAATATTCACTAGTCCATCCACCAATGTCTGTATAAGAGTCATATATTCAGGGCAATAGGAACAAAAGAGGCAGGGTATGGAGCATGCTGTGTGAGTGGTAATAATCTGTAAAAGAAACATAAAATCAATCACATGGCTCAGTTAAAATATATTGATGTATTGGAAGAGATGGATAAGTCTAATTTAATTAATATTTTGGATTAAATTTATAGATGTGAAAAGAAACATAAAGATCTTCTATTCTTAATTTTTATCATATGGTAGAGGATAGGTAAAGTATTAAAAAAACCAGTAACAATGGAAAATTCAAAGACAGGAGAAAGATAACAAGGAAGGGTACTTTGATGTATCAATTTCTCTCTCTCTTTTTAACCCTCCAGTGACATTTATTCCTGCTATTTCATAGACATCCCTAAAAGGATTTAACACATACTAAGCAAGGAATGACCTCAATTTCTATAAGAGGTCTAAGCCAAAAGTTTATTTAACCAATTACTAAAGTGGGTTTGAGGAAATAGATAATAGTGAAGTTCTTCACAGAATTTTTAGTTTGATAGTAAAGTTTTTAAGGGGGGATGATTTTTCTGACACATACCTTCTGTTGTTTTACTAAGACAGAACAGGTAAACTGCTCGAAATGACTGAACACTGTAATTGGGGAATTTAGGACAGCTCAAGTGAATTTGAAGACTAGGGATTTATCCCAGAACTAACAAAAACTTGAATGATTTTCTCAGGAACCATCGCAAGTCTAGGTTGAAAAGGGAAAATGATTAAATTGTCCAGGGTTGAAGTGCAGTTGTTGTGATGAAGCACACAACTGAGGATAGACAAGAAAGTATGAACTTGTATAGGTTTGTGTGAGTGTGTGTGCAAAGTGACATAAAGAGAATAGAGGATTTAATAAGCTACGAGAGCAGTGTATGAATTTAAATTCATCTCAGGATTGGAAAAAACTCGAAATATACTGACAATATTATATGATTAGGAGATAACTCTATAAAGAGTGAAGATATAAAGTATAGTTCAGTACTAACAATGACTTGATTCCAGGGTCATAACATGACCCAATAATAATTAGTAAAAGATTACTGAGTAATGCTTCATTGGGAATATCTAAAATAATAACAAAACTTCAAACATAGCCTTGGCAAAGAATTGTGAATTCTAATTATGATGTGGGACTATGAAGCAGTTTGCCCTGGGACTAAATAAAGCTGTTTACAAAACTAATGTCTTAGGGACTTTATGAGTCACTTTCTTGCTGTTGGGACAAAATACCCATCAAGAAGCAGCTCAGCATGCTCTCTCTCTCTTTCTCTTTCTACTTTTCTGCTTATAAAATGAAAGAATGAATTAATTAAAAATAAATGAATAAATAATAGGGCTGGAGAAATAACTCAGCAGTTAAAGGCCCTTGCTTGCAAAGCCTGACAGCCTGGGTTCAAATCCCTAGTACTGATGTAAAGCCAGCAGCACAAAGTGGCACATGTATCTGGAGATTGTTTGCAAACATGTTCTATCTCTCTCCCCCTCCTTGTAAATAAATAAATAAATAAATAAATAAATAAATAAATAAATAAGCAAGCAGCTTCTTGGTCTTGGTTGAGTTATTTTATTTTATTTATTCATTTGCAAGAAGGCAGGGCAGAATGAATGTGCCACAGTCTCTTGATCCTGCAAATGAACTCCACATACATGTACCACTTTGTGCATACAGCTTTATATGGGCATTGGGGAATAAAACCCAGGCCTTCAGGCTTTCAATCAAGCACCTTTAACAGCTGAGACATCTCTCCAACCCCAAGAGAATTTGTTCTATTTTACTGATGGTAGAGAATACTGAGGTGATCAAAGATCTACCACATCTACCACATCAGCTGGGGCCCAGTAGACACTACACTGGAAGCAGCAACATGGATACTGCTCTCACTGCTAGCTTAACAACCAGCATCAAGGAGATGGTGACAGACAATGTGGCTAATCAAAACTCATCAAAGCAGAATCCAGAGGCCAAAATGTACTGAACACTAAATCAGACTACTAATAGGCCTTTTGTGGCTCAAGGAATAGTACGGAATAGGAGACAGAATGATTGTAAAAGTAACAGAATGGATAGAAATGTGCAAGTCTCCCCAGAGAGAACATCTGAGGGTTTCATGACCCTATAGAGAATATGAACAAGACCACTAAGGAGGTCCCTGAAGGAAAGGGGAGTCTGGGCAAGGGGGTATACAGTTTAAACTCTTATAAACTAAACATAATTAAAAATAAAACCAATAACAAATGAAGCAGCTTAAGGAAAGAAATTTATTTTCAGCTTATAGTTTGAAGAGGAAAGCCATCATGGTCAGGAAAGTATAGCAAGAGTAGGATTCTGTGTCACATTGTCTAGAAACAGGGGTATCTATATATACAGAGAACACAGCAAGTGGGGCTAGACTATATGACCTAAAGGATCATCCCCAATGACAAATGCTCCTTAGTGACATAATTTCTCCAGCAAGGTTGTACCTCCTTAAAGGTTCCACAATCATTTCAAACAGCACAACCAACTGGGGATTAAGAAGTCTAACATGGGCTGGAGAATGGCTTAGCGGTTAAGGTGCCTGCCTGCTAAGCCTAAGAACGCTGGTTCCAATCTCCAGTGGTTTCAATCTCCAGGTCCCACGTTTAGCCAGATGCAAAGTGACGCAAGGGCGCAATGCCGCACTTGCCCACAAGGGGGCACATGCATCTGGATTTTGTTCACAGCAGCTGAGAGACTGCTGGCGTGCCCATCTCTATCTGTCTTCCTCTCCCTCTCTATCTGTCTCTCTCTGTGTCTCTCTCCAAAAATAAATTTAAAAATTTAAAAAAATTTTAAAAAAGAAGTCTAACATGACTCTAGGGGCAGAATTATAGATTCAAATCCCCACAGGGAACTTTCTCCCTGTCTTAGGTTTCTGTTTCCAATATTTGTTCATGAGCATGTGTTTTCTCACAGAAATGGAAGAGGTGGACAATTTTCAAAGTTATAGAAGGCTGTCAAAGAACATAAAATACTTCCAGTGGTCATTTTAATGGATGGCTTTTGCCCATTTAGCACAGGAGATAATCGAGAGACTAAGATGGATGGACTAGAACCCTAGCAATAAATACATGTATTTCAGCAATTCTTGCATGCAAATGTCTGTATCAGTTGGCCTGACTTAAGTATAGCAGTTGTGTAAAACTCTCTAGAAAGGAATAAAATGTTGGAAGGTTAACTTCTAAAGGGGCTGAAAACTTCACTTGTACCAACATAGGATAAAGCAGAGTTCTACCACATTTTTGTATGTAATCTCCTTTTTCCTATATAGTACATCCACAATAATGGCTCAGCTAATTATCTGTGACCTTATACATGCTTAATTTCTTGATTGTATTTAATTGATTTTATATTAAAATTTATTATTTTAGAAATTCCTGAGTAAGAGTGTGTTTTATATTTGTACATTATTGTTTATATGACAGGATCACTTACTATATACCTTTATCACTCAGACCCTGAAAACCACTATGAGAAGGCTGGTGGAGAGATATGTATTAATAAGTTTAACAGAATGTTGTTCTTCTATTTGGGGAAATATTAGCTTCTTTTACTGCTATAAAAATTACCACACGTTACTGACTTAAAATAATTCTATTATCTTAGGTATAGGTGTGAGCAGTTTTGCAATCATGTTGACAAGGAAGCATTCCTACTGGATTCTCTAATGATAAAACCATTTCCTCACCTTTCCAGTTTCTAGAAGCTACTTTCCTGTCTTAATTCATATCCATTGTCTCCATTATGAATTCAGTATTTTCATATCTCCTTCTACATTATCCCCTCTATTTTCATGACTCCTTTTCTAACTCTGACCCTCCTTATAGGAGTCTAACAGGATAATAAAGTATCATCTACTGCCTCATGATCATTAATTTAATAATAACTTAAAAGGAAATTTTCCCATATAAAGCAACATAGCATGCTTCTAGAGATTAGGATCTGAATACCTCTGAGTGAACCATCTTTTTGCCTTCTCTCAAAGTACTCACAATGGAAATTTCTTTCCCTTGTATTATTTTTATTTTGTTTTTATTTACTTAAAGCATTCTAAATGCATTGTGTCTAGTGAAAGGCATTAGGTTAAAAAGTGAAGGCTGACAGGAAGCAGAACAACTAGTAGTAAAACAAAATAAAATTTATATTTCCAATGTTTATTAGTTTTCTTACAATACAACTCTATTTGTTATTATTATGGTGATGATAATAATAATAATAATAATAATATATGACAGCTAATTTGTATTTACCATACAGATGTTAGTGTCTTCAAGCCAGAGAATATTAGGAATATAACTGTAGTGGGGAAACTGGGCTTATTACTTGCTGCAATCATAGGGAACATATATTTGAAAAGACTTGTAATAAGGGGCTTGGTAGATGACTTAGCAGTTAAAGACACTTGCCTGCAAAGCCTGATGACCTCGGTTCAATTGCCATATAAAGCCAGTTGCACAGGGCTGGAAAGATGGCTTAGTGGTTAAGGCACATGCCTGTGAAGCCTAAGGACCCCGGTTCGATTCTCCAGGTGCCACATAAGCCAGATACACAACATCTGGAGTTCGTTTGCAGTGACTAGAGGCCCTGGTGTGCCCATTCTCCCTCTCCCTTTCTCTCTTTCCCTCTCTCTGTCTCTAATAAATAAATAAAAATAAAATCTTTAAAAAGCCAGATGCACAAAATGGTGCATGCACATGGAGTGTGTTTGCAGCAACAGGAAGCCCTGGTGCACCAGTATTCTCCCTCTGTCTCACTTATTTAAATAAATAAACAAATAAATAAAATATTTTTGAAAGATTTATAATACTTGAGTTTTGTAAAGAAATCATGAACAATATTTCAGGAGTAGAGACGACCTCTAGATTAGGTGGTGTTAGTAAACCAGGGCAATTCCATGGTAATCTGAAAATATCTTTACTGTAGGATAGGATAATTCTGCTAAAAGCACAAAAGCCACAGCCATTCTTATTAGCTGAAAGAGAGATCTACTGTGCATTTTGTTGCTGACAAGTAACATTTTGTTTATATCTCATTTTATCATAATCACATAGTGATCTTGTCTTATGATGCTATTCTCTGAGATTATTGATGCCCTCCAAAAGAATAATACAGCTTAGGGGTGTAAGGCCATCTTATTAATGTTGAGGTCTAGGTCACTTTACATTCTGAATTTTAGACTTCTGGTATTTCCAGTCCCTAACTCACCTTTTTTTTTTTTTTTTTAAGAGAGAGAGAGAGAGTAAAGAAGAAAGAGAGAGAGAGAGAATTGGCACCCCAGGGCCTCAGCCACTTCAATCGAACTCCAGACATGTGCACCACCTAGTGTACATGTGTGAAAACTTGCTCATGCATCTGGCTTACATGTCATCTGGAGAGAGATCAAACATGGGTCCTTAGGCTTTGCAGGCAAGTGCCGTAATCGCTATGCACTCTCCAATTCCCTAACTCACTTTTTAAGCATGCATAATTCCATATATACTCCATAGTTACTACATAAGTATCTCAGAGGATTGATCAGTAGATTTATGTATACATTGGAATCTGAAAACTATTCTATCAAAATAATAATAAAAAACATTATCAATGTTAAGTGTTTGGTTGTATGTGATAAATGTTTTTAGAAATTATTTTCTGATGTTTTTAATTTATTTCATTTATAATTCACAAACTATGATGAAGGTTTTATTTATGCATGATACCTTGGTAGCTATTCCTTGAGAATTGCTGAGCTATGAGACTATCTTATGAGAAACCAAATAGAGATACATTGCTGCAAAATTGAAAAGTAGGCTCTAATGAGACTTACCAGGATTTAGTCTCTGCACTGGAATGTTTTATCTTCATTTTTCTCTCATGTTGACTGGTTGTCATTTGAAATCAGCACCACAAACTGCAATATGACTAATCAGTGATTCCTATGTAGATTCTGAATACGTTGCACTATAATGTCTATATATCCTCTTCCTGGTGAAAAGATTTCCCACCTGGTTTAAGCATAAAACTATCTAAGCCTTGCAACCTCACTCTGATGAGCATGCCATTTAGAAAGTAAGCAGAAGGTATTGTCCTTGTCCTCATGTTGACAATATGAGGGAATACAGAGCCTACAGGAAGGAGCACATGTCTGCAAAGCAGCCTTGATGATATACTTGCCTTAATTTCTCAATTACTGTAACAATATGAACATGCAAAATAAAAATACATCAGAAGCAAAGTGTATTGCCTTCAATACCAGCTATGATCATTATTAGTGCTCCAAAATATTGCTGCAAACACTGAAAATATTTTTCTGAAGCACTATCCTGTCTGAAGTATATTTATAGATCATTTCTGTTTGCCAATTAAGGAAGAGAAGATAGAAAGATAAAGTATTCATTCATCCATAATCTGTTGTAACTTCTTCCATAAGTCAATGAAAACTTGGCAAGAGTTCAGGGAGTGAATGACCATCATTTTCTAGGTGTCAACATATTCTATCACAATGCTTTCAAATGGGACCCAGAAGGAGACCGATATTTTTGTAATCTGATTATTTCTCTTTTGAATATCATTATATTTCTCACAGATAATTTTAAGAGAATAATTCCCAATTTATATAAAAGACAAACACACAACTCCAAATCCATCCTTAAATTATTGTTAGATTCTACAGGCATCAAATTGCTCTGGAAAAGCACTATGAAAATATATGAGGATTATTGTCCATTTATGTGCTTCATTGTAGACCAGCTAAAGGATAAAGTTTACAATTTGCACACTTTGGTACTGTGTGATTTCATATTTAAATGCTATATGATTAAAATTAATACCATCTTAGTTTGTTACAGAAATAAAGAAAATGTGGGATTAAGAAATATATTTTAATGAATAAAACCTTTAAAATATGTGAGAAAAAAAGGGAAAATTGCCATGATAGTTCAGGAATTTTTTCACATTTAAAAGCCAATGTAATTATTTGATTGATGGAGTATAGAAGACTAACAGACAAGAATCAATGAGGTATTTGGTTTTTATTGCATATATAGTGAAATAAAGATATAAGAATGAGAATGTTTCAAAAATTTAAATGATAGTAAGAAAGCGTAAATTTCAGAAGTTATTTTTTGGCATGTCATATGAAGATGATTACAGGAAGGCTATTTAAAGTTGTGATTCAATTTTACTTCAGACTAGAATACCATTATTGATCATATGAATTAATATAACCTTCATTTGCCATTTTCTCTCCCTTGTATTTCCCTTTTGTTATCTAATCAGAATACGATGGCTGCTAAATGAAGTATTAAGTCTATAAGAATTTTGGCTTTGTCTCTAGAACTTCCATTATTGCCTGAAAAATAGGAAGTGTTGAGTAGATGTTTGTAGGATGAGCAAATCAATGTATCCTCTACCCTGTGTGTTTCTGAGTCTGATTTTTTAAAATATAATGTTTTATTTATTTATTTGAGAGAGAGACAGAAAAAGCCAGATAGATAGAGAGAGAATGAGCACACCAAGGCCTCTAGCCACCGCAAAAAAAAAACTCCGGACACATGTGCCAACTTGCGCATCTGGCTTACTTGGGTGCTGGAGAATTGATCCTGGGTCCTTAGGCTTCGCAATCAAGTGCCTTAATCACTAAACCATCTTTCCAGACCCTGAGGCTTGATTTTGAATATTAGCTTTGCCTTGTCTAATACTTGAAAAAGAAAGTCTCTAAACATGTGATAAAAACTTTTCTGAATTCTCTTCAAAAATTGCCAGGAAAAATGACTTAACTCTGTTCTTTTATAAAAATATATATATTTAAACATTTTATTTATTTACTTACTTATTTAAGAGAAAGAGACAGAGAGTGAGAGAGCAAGAGAGTGAGAGAAAGAATTGGTGTGCTAGGGCCTCTAGCCACTGCAATAGAACTCCAGATGCATGAACCACCTTGCTTGGGAATCGAACCTGGCCCCTTAGGCATCACATGTGAGTACCTTAACTGCTATCACTAAGCCATCTCTCCAGCCCTTAATTCTGCTCTTAACCAAGACACACTATTTCATTGCATTAAAAAAATAATTTTCCTTATTTATTGAGAGAGAGAGAGAGAGAGAGAGAGAGAGAGAGAGGCAGACAGCAAAGGAGTTGGTATGGGCATACCAGGACTCCTGCCACTGGAAATGAACTCCAGATACATGTACCACTTCGTGCATCTAGTTTTAGATGGGTACTGTGGAATTGAACCTGGGTCATGAGGCTTTGCAAGCAAGTGCCTTGCAGAACTATCTCTTCAGCCAAATTCATTATAATTTCTAGACACATGTTTAAATACAAGCACACACACACACACACACACACACACACACACACACATATATATATATATATGTATATATATATATATATATGCACCTATAGATTCTATAAGCATAAAAATACTATGTAAAGTTACTGTGTTAGGTTGTAAAGGTTTATCCTCATTTTAAGTCTTTCATTGTAGATCAGTGAAAAATAAAGTTCAGAATTTTCACACTTTAATTGCAAATGTCTGATATATTTTAAACACTGAGTATTTAATATATGTATATTTTCTATGGTAGACTGGGTGACGTTAAGAATAAAAGTTATATGTTTATTTTCTTCATTGCCCTCTGTGTTTAGCATTTTACCTGAAAATCCTAAGTAATCAATAAAATTGATTCGATGATTGAAAAAGTGAATTACTCTATGACATTAAGAAAAAAAAAAATCAAAGGCTGAGTTTACTGGTCCATACTTGTAGACCCAGTGTGGTAGTTTGAATATATGTCCCCCAATATATTCAGTGTTTTACTACTTATAGTTTGCATCTGCAATCACCTTGCTAGAGGCAATGTCACTGGGGGCTGGTCTTAAGGTGTTAATGGTGTGGGTTTGAGATTCCATTGTAAAGATATGCAAATGTGCCTAGCAGGAGTTCCTGAAGTGTGCTGTGTGAACTTTTGGCTGTAGTTTTGCTCTGTGGGCTGTGGTGGCTGGTTGGTTTCTCTCTCTCTCTCTGCTTGGCCCTGTGGAGAGCAGGCCGCTTCTCTTGCCATTATGGAACTTCCCCTGGATCTGTAAGCTTCAATAAATAATATCCCTTCCTCCATAACTGTGCCTGGTCTGGAAGTTCATCTCAGCGAACCTGAAGCTGTCTGCTACACCCAGTACTTAGGAAGCTGAGGTAGGTGGGTTTTCATGAGTTCAAGCCCTTCTGAGGTACATCATGATTTCAGTACAACCCAAGCTACAAAGCAAGATCCTGTCTCAATGCGCACAAACAAAAACAAACAGCAAAAATGACCAAAAATTTAAAGAAACACTTCAAAATGATTGTAGCTCCATGTATACTTTCTGTATCTTGCTTCTTTTCTGTATAAAGCTTCTTCTCATAAAGTCTAGCAGTTTGCAAGTTTTAAGGTGATTGATAACAAGTATTCTAGAACCATCTACTTTGCTTCTTTTGTTGGACTGTCACTTGACTGCTTGTTTGTGTTCAGAGACAAGAAAGAACTTAACTAAATTCAAAGATATATGTGGTGGTTTGGGTCAAGTGTCCCCCACAAATGTAGTTGTTTTGAATGCTAGGTTCCCAGTTGATGGAGATTTGGGAATTAATGCCTCCTGGAAGCAGAGTATTGTTGGAGGCAGGCTTATGGGTGTTGTAGCCAGTTCCCCCTTGCCAGTGTTTGGCACACTCTCCTGTTGCTATGGTCCACCTTATGTTGGCCAGAGAGAGATGTCCACCCTCTGCTCATGCCATCATTTCCCCTGCCATCATGGAGCTTCCCCCTCAAGCCTGTAAGCCAAAATAAATCTCTTTTTTCCCCACAAGCTGCTCTTGGTTGGGTGATTTCTACCAGCAATGCGAACCTGACTGCAACAATATACTTCATTTATATTGTAAAATATGCAAGAATTGTCCCCTCAAAATAACTATGAAGGGTTCTACCTATTTTGATATGTTGCATATTGTAACAATTGCTTCTAAATATTAAGTAGCTCCTGTACGAGTACTGACCCCATTTTGTAAGTAGTTTAAAATTGGAGGCACCCCAAAATTATTACTAACATATGTTAAGGTTACTCTGCTTAGGTTTACCATCCAGAACTTAACTGTTACATTAGACTCTCATATAAAAACATATTCCAAAGCATTTCAGCTTTACTGAAGCAAAGGCCTGCATTTCATAATTTTTACTAGCTCTGTAGTAGAGTACAAAAATTCTGTACTTATCTCTACCCAACTTTATCTCATGTTTTACAACATTACCAGGTAAGGCTTCCTGTAAGAAGATCACATGTAATTTCACATCTTTATGACAATCAGTTCAACTAATTTATAGTAATCAGTCCTACATTCCTATTTATGTCCTATTGAAGATTCATATGACCACAGCCTTGTGATTATCATACTTGCAGAAGTGGAATCCCCTTTATTTTAAAATACACTTATGAATCCAATATAGCTATCCAACACTCATTTGGAGTTTTCAGTTTCATTTTTTCCTTATGGTACTCTTCAGAATAAACACCGAAACAGTCCAATCTACATTGACAGATGGTCAATATACAAGGTTCATTGAACAATAGTTATTTCACTTATTTATTAATGTGCTCATTCAGAAAATATTTTAGAGGAGTTACGATAGGACAAGCTAAAGTTTTAATCTGGGAGGGCCCAGAAAATATAATATAAATATGATTTTAGTTGGTTTTTACATTCCCACAGGTAAAGGTAAAAAATAATGAGATGAATGACTGTGTAAACAAGATTATTACATATCATTTTGTTACATAGTGTATAAAGACATATGCGATAGTGACTGTGTGTTTCTTTTCTTTACATAGAGATTTTTGGAAACAGGAATTTATGAAGAGATGACCTTTAATATGAAGCCTGAGAGATTTGAAAAGAACTAGCTATAGAAAAAGAAAACTCCCAAATAGAAGAAATCAGCAAATGCAAAGGCCCAAGGAAGCTGAGGCTTTAAGTTCAAAGAATATCAAGATGGGAAGTAAAGCTGGTGCATGGAGATTGGCAAGAAGTGGATCACATAGGGATGGAAAGTGAAAAGGGAAATCACAAGATGACTTAAGGCCAGGGTGTGACCCAATAGGATTTATGGTTTTTTTTTTTAAGTTTTCTGAATTTTTGACACTTTATTTTTATTTATTTTTATTTTTTATTTTTGGAGAGAGACACAGAGAGAGATAGACAGAGAGAGAGGGAGAGGGAGACAGATAGAGATGGGCGCGGCAGCAGTCTCTCAGCTGCTGTGAACCAAGTCCAGATGTGTCCACCCCCTTGTGGTCAAGTGGGGCATTGCGCCCTTGCGTCACTTTGCATCTGTCTAAAGGTGGGACCTGGAGATTGGAACCGGGTTCTTAGGCTTTGCAGGCAGGCGCCTTAAACGCTAAGCCATCTCTCCAGCCCAGATTTATGTTTTTTTAAAAATGTTTTGGTTATTTTTATTTATTTATTTGAGAGTGATAGAGAGAGAAAGAGGCAGAGAGAGAGAGAGAGAAAAATGGGAGCATCAGGGCCTCCAGTCACTGCAAATGAACTCCAGATGCATGTGCCACCTTGTGCATCTGGCTTACGTGGGTACTGGTGATTTGAGCCTTGAACCGGGGTCCTTAGGCTTCACAGGCAAGCACTTAACCGCTAAGCCATCTCTCCAGGCCAGATTTACATTTTTTTAATGTTCACATTGGTGTAAGGAGAATGAATCTTAAGGCTTTGAATCCAGAATATCACAAATTGGATATTTTGAAAAGCAGGAATATTGATCACCTAGAATAGGAGAAACGTGAATTTACTTGAGAAATGCTGGAAGTCAAATAGACTGAGTTTGTAGATAGGTTGATTTTTCTGAGTGACTAAAACATATGAAAATACCATAATGAAACCTAATAATGTGTAAGGTAATAAAATAATTTAACAAAAATGCTGCTGCATTTCTTACTTGAGTTATTAAAGAATCATGCCTCTTAACTACACATGTGGTTTTTCAGAGTGCAGAGGGTATCTATTTTATATATTATGTACAATTTCAATCTATACTTAAAAATTATACAGTATCCCAATATTTTAGTGGGGATTTTACTTTTATTTTAGCTCCAAATAGTCGCATGATTCACATGTTTAATTTATCTGCATTTCAAATGTTCTGTTTATTTATTTATTTGAGAGAAAGGGGAAGGAAGTGAGAGAGAGAGAGAATTGGCATGTCATGGCCTCTAGCCACTGCAAGCAAACTTCAGATGCATGCACCACCTTGTGCATCTGGCTTACGTGGATACTAGGGAATTGAACCTGGATCTTTAAGCTTCACAGGCAAGTGCCTTAATTGCTAAGCCATTTCTCCAGCCCCAAGTCTTCTGTTACTGCGATTGGCTTGGTTATAACACTTGGCCTATTTAGATGAGCCTCTAAGAGTCTGTGCTGAATAATTGGGAATCAAAGGTGGTTTTACTCCCAAAGTGATTGTTAGTTAAGCAAGTGGGATTTCAATTTGGAACAGCTACAGTTTCTAAGACTATCATAAAGAAGGAGGTGTGGCAGAGAGTTAGGTAGAGAGAGAACTAAGTCATGATAGCATCCTTCAATACGTAAAGTGCTAGCTTGGAAGTCAGTTACTCCATGACCTTTTTAAAATTGACTTATCCTAATGTACACCTTCACTTTCTGGGGCCCACTGGAATTAGGCCTGTCTTCCATATAAACAAGAATTTTCAATTATAAAAATGAGAAATGTTTTAGGTGCTTTACATTGGAAATTCCTATTGAGGTTTTCTAAATTAAGATAAAGGCTATATGGTGAAATTTGATTTTCAGACAAATGAAAACCATTTTGTAAGTTTGTGTCATCAATATTCCTAAATCTGGTTAGCTTATTTATATTAGAATCTCATGTGGAAATGTCAAGTGGGCAGTTGTGGGGCCAAAAAATGATAATTTGGATAAGATGGCAGATAGAATTGGGAGGGTTCAGGAAAAACTTGAGGACAACCTGCACTCTCACTTGAAGTCTATCAGGCCAGTGAGAATATAAAGAGACTTCACAATGAGCTCCATGGAAAGTAGAAATAGAGTGCCAACTAATGCAGGGAAGACTGGACCCCTAATCCTCTTGATCACTTTCTCTTTCAACGTATCCATCATATTTTATAACTACTAAGATTCTCCAGTCCCTCTGGACATCTAGAAAGTCACCATACAAGTACTGAGATGTGCTCATTTGGGGATTAAAAAAAAAACAAAAAACTGTTTTTGCTGGGAGTGGTGTGCACACCTTTAATCCCAGCACTTGGGAGGCAGAGGTAGAGGATCACCATGAGTTCAAGGCCACCCTGATACTACATAGTGAATTCCAGGTCAGCCTGAGCTAGAGTGAGACCCTCCCTCAAAAAACCAAAAAAAAAAAAAAAAAAAAAAAAACCTGCTTGCTATTTCATGAATCATTTTGGGACTTTAAAGTTTTAAAATAAAAGTCAGAACAGATACTCCTCCATATACATGGTATCTGCATCCATAAACTCGTGCAATGATTGAAAATATTATACAAAGTCATGATTGTACTAAATGTATACAGGCTTTTATTCTTGTCAATCATTATTACCTAAACAACACAGAAAAAAATGAATCTGCATAGAATCTGCATAGCATTATATATTACAAGTAATCAAGTGATTATTTAAAGTGTACAGAAGGATTTATGTAGGTTATATGCAAATATTATAGTACTTCATATAATGGATTGAGCATTCTCAGATTTTTGGAATCTGTGTGAGCTAGGTAGGGAACCACTTCTCCACCCATATCTGGGCATGACTACATATGTGATGAGTTATCACTAAATAAGAAAACTCATATCATCAAACAGCTCTTGTGGAAAGCTGCTTCTGACCAGAGTGTTATCAGAATTTCAGAATCAACTTATTTCTTCTTTTTTAAACATTTTTTCTCCACTAAATTGGACTTATCTTCCATCTTTACACTTTTTCTCCAGGGAAACATAAGTCATCCTCTTTACCTCTTCATAGTACCATCATTTCTTTTCAACTCTTTCTTTAATTAGTTTTGAAATTGAAATCTATTGTTGAAGGCATCTTTATTTGTTTTGTTACTGATTTTTTTAAAATTTTGACCAGATTATTTATTACTATCAAGTAAATTAAAATAGTACAGAAAGGAAAGGAAACATAAATTAAAAGTCCTTTTTCTTGGAACTGGGAAGGTTTCTCAGTGGTTAAAGGCACTTGCTTGCAGTGCAGGCAGGCCTGGGTTTAGTTCCCAAGCTTCCCACATAAGCCAGAAACACACACACACACACACACACACACACACACACAAATGGCACAAGCATCTGACATTCATTTGTAGCAGTAGGAAGCCCTGATATGCACACACACACACACACACACACACACACACACACATGAATAAATATTTTTTAAATTCTCTGCCCTAGGCATATATATTTTACTAATATTTTTGAGGGCTTCATTTGTGTTAAAAATAACTATCAATATTTCAGACATACTATTTAATACTCATGAAAGACCTTTGTCAGCTAATGAAAGTGAGTCACAGAGAAGACAAGTAAGTTTCTCAAAGTCACAACATGTAATATGTATGCTATGCATGCATTAATAATATACATGATATGAACTAGTATTGACTAAAATGAATGAGGATGTTTCATGAATTCTGTCTAGAGAACACCACAGTATTTTAGACATAAGAGTTGTTTATACAATCAGGAACATAATTTTCAAGTGTGAAATTTTTCTGCCATTCTTGTTTGTGAGATCGTCTGTTTAGAGTTTGCCCTCTTGGGTCATCTATGCGAAAATATTATCTCTGGGGTAGATTGAGACACTTAAAAATCCAATTTTGTTAATATTCAAGTTTGGAGTCTCTAAAGTGTGTAACATGTTTTGATTTACACCCTAAGGTGTGATGCAAGATCAGATTTAACACATTTGAAAATGACTTTTTCCACTCATGACATGGGGCAGGTTTTCATTGGTAAAAGCACTGTTCAGATAGCTAGATTTACAGGGTTTTCCTCAGGGACTAAAACATACAATGCTCTTTCTATATGCAATTATGTTCTAGCTTCTATCATCACTGCTGTCTGTGCCCTCTTGTGACCTGTTGCTATTCACAAGTAGTCTTTTAGACCATTGCTTCCAAAGATTAGTATGTATTATCTTACTTTTTTCACACACTGAATATTTCCACTATTTCTTGTTCATTTATCTTTATATATTATTTAATGTGTGAGAAATGTATAGCATTCTAATGTATTTTGAGTGGGTGAGAGAGATCACTTAACGTGCTTACTCATCTATTTTAAAGTTTTTGGATTTGTTTCACTTTGTCTGTTTTATTTTGAGATATAGTCTCACTGTGTAAGCCAGACGGGTTGGGAACTCTGATATGTGGCACAAATTGGCAAAAATTTGTAATCCTCCTGCCTCAGCCTTCCAAGTGCTGGGATCAAAAATATATGCTACTGAAGCCAGCTAACAGAACTATTTATGGAATAAATAATCCAAAGTTACTTTCTCTGAAATTATTGAAGAACTGAGCTTTCTTTTCTCTTTTTAAATATTGGATATCATATTTCATGCTTAAACATAAATTAATAAAATAAAACATTTCTAAAACTTGATAATCATTCTAACTATGTAGATACACATATCTTAAAATAAGATTCACTCAATCTTTTAAATTCACTTTACTTTTAGATTATATGTTGGACAACCAGTTTACATCACATTCTGGGTTAGATGCTATTAAAATATCCGATTTTAGGGTATTCTTGCCATCTACACTTTAGTTGATCCTCTAAAAAATTAACTCATTTAAGATACTATATGATAATGTTTGGAAATTGGATCACCTATTAATACCTAATATCTTGCCATCATGATAAGGAGGAAAATATTTTGTGGCTTAATGCTTTCAGCATTCTAAACCTTAGTTAAACCATACTACTATAAAGGGAAAATATTAATTAATTTCAGTTTATTTCTTAATAATATTTCCCATTCTTGGTTTATTTCTTAGGTGGCATTAACACATAGGTGTCTTGAGAAACAAGTTGACAAAATCTAATAAGAGGGCTGGAGAAATTGCTCAGTGGTTAAATATGTTTAGTTGCAAAGCCTGACTGTCTGAGTTCTATTCTCCAGTATCCACATAAAGCAAGATGCCACAAAGTGGTGCACATATCTGAAATTTGTTTGCATTTGCAGGAGGTCCTGGTATGCCCCCAATCACTCTCTCATTCTCCTCCTTGTAAATAAATAAATAAAAATACACCAATAAGAAGAACCATATTGATTCAAAGTTATAGATGGCATTAAATCATTTAACTGACAATCTCTCTACTAGTAGACTCAGAAAAAAAACTTACTTTTTTCAGTTAAAAAAATGCTGCCTGTCTTTTGAGACAATAAAATCTTGACAATTGTTGTATAAAACCTCTATTGGCAGGGGATGGGGAAAAAAGAACTCAAAGGGAGGTGAGTATGGTCAAAATATATTATGTACTTATATGAAATCATCAAAACTAAAAACAAAACAAAACAAAAAAAAACTTCCACATGAAGGCACTTAAGTTGTCCAAAAGTCTTGTCTATAAATTTTAGAAATTTTGATTTGTTTCAAAAATAAAATACATTTCTGTGCTAAAGTACATATTAAATAACTTATATCTTTCAGTGTTTTGTTTTCTATGTAAGCATAGTACATTGATAGCATTGTAGCTTTTGTTCATATAATTCCAATATTTAAAGTTATTACATCTTAGGATTTCTTTATTACCAAATGCATTTCTATCATATTGTTAAAATATTTTTACTCCTTTTCCAGTTAGCAATCAGTTATCTAAATTTTTGTATTGACAAAGACTGTAGTATTATTTGACCCAAGAGAGTGGATTTTTCCCATATTTATAAATTTTATACCATTTTTGCAATTACAAAGCTTAGAAAACAATTTATTTACCTTGTTCTTCATTCTAATATTACCTCAACTAAAATGACAAACAAAAAAACACATATAATACAATTCAAAGTCAAAGTGTCAAATACTTCTCCAGGATGACTTCATGATCCTTATTCCTAAATATTTGCATTTATTTCAGAGCTCAGGAAAATTGCCACAAATAATAGCTATAATTATTACAGTACATTTGTTCCCTAAATCAACTTTAGGGAGAAAATGTTATGCTGTTATTTTTAGAAATGATATAAACTAAGCTGTTGAATTGAATGATCACTTTATACTGACCTGGAAAGGAGACACAGCTAGTTTTGCTTCAGTTATATTAATATGGAATACTTGGCTATATTAAGGCCTATCTATATACTATTTTGGGAGAGCAAATGCAAAGTTTCCACCTCATCAACAATTTGCATGATCAAATAAATAAGGGACTATAATTTATCTGTTTTATATATTATTATTCAATGCTTAACCTGCCTATTTTTGCTTATCTTATTGGAATCTTTGACTTTGCAGATATAAAGCTACATTAATTCATAACTTAAGTCCTAAAGTTATGTACATTCTTATATAGATTATTTTGCACTAATAAAATCAAATTTCTCTTAAGTAAACTGAAATTAATTATGTGTTTCTTTCGATGAACTATCAAAGTGATACCCTTGGAAGAGCCCACACAAGAAAAAGGTCACTGGATATTTAAATTAAATTTTAGCATTTTATTACAATATTAAATATTTATTCCTCAATTCATTAATGTATCCAAGTTAAACAGAACTTAATATGGATATAGTTCCCATATAAATCACTCTTAGGATGGGGATGGTAAACTGCTTACATAGCATGAATGAAGCCTTGGGTTTGATCACTGGCACTACATAAACAAGATGTAAGAGAGCATGCTTATATTGCTAGAATTTGAGAGGTAGAGGCAAGAGAATCAGCAGTTCAAGCTCATCCTTGGTTACATAGTATGCTCAAGGCCTGCCTGGGCTATATGTCACATTTGAATAAAATAAAATATCTCAGTGTCTTCCCGCAATTTTGCTTTAACACATACTATTATTATTATTTTTGTTTTTGTTTTTGTTTTTTTGAGGTAGCATCTCACTCTGCTCAGGCTGATCCTCCTACCTCTGCCTCCCGAGTGCTGGGATTAAAGGCGTGCACCACCACGCCCAGCTACTACTATTATATATATGAAGTAATTTTAAGGAGAGACAAATGTGGGTAAAACATAAGGGTATAATTATAACCAAAAATCAGTGTGAAGCCGGGTGTGGTGGCACAGCACTCGGGAGGCAGAGGTAAGAGGATCGCCATGAGTTCAAGGCCACCCTGAGAATACAGAGTGAATTCCAGGTCAGCCTGAGCTAGAGTGAGACCCTACCTTGGAAAACCAAACCAAACCAAACCAAACCAAACCAAACCAAACCAAAACAAAACAAAACAAAACAAAACAAAACAAAACAAAACAAAACAACAAAAAAAAACAGTGTGAAGAGATGAGCTGGAAGTAGGGTGAAAAAACACATGTGACATGTAAACAGAAGGAGTTGATGATTAGAGGGAAATGAGGATTAACAAAATGAAATTGTGTTTTAAATGCCAGAATAAATATACCTAAAATTTTGTGTGCCAACTTAGAAAAAGTAAAAATTTAGAAAAAGAGATGGTAGGAAAATAACATGACTATTTTTCAGGGGAGGGTCCTGAATTGAACAATATCCCAAAGGTACCATGAGTTGCATGAAGTCAATCAAAACAGTCTTTTGAAAATCTTATGAGGAAAGTCCCAATTTTGAGATTTAGTTGTGATTCTATGTTAGGTAGCTGAATACAATTAAAAATATGTGGACACATAATCAGACTGCTTTGGAAAATATTGAAGAATTCATACTCTTGATTGGCAAAGGAAAGAGCATATGTGGTCCAAATTGTATCCTAATACTTTTTTTTTTAAAAAAAATAGTATTTTATTTATTTATTTCTTTAAGAGTACGAGAGAAAAAGACAGATCAAGAGAGAAAGAATGTATGCTCCAGGGCCTCCAGACACTGTAAAATGATCTCCAGACTCATGAACCACCTTGTGCATCTGCCTTACATGGGTCCTGGGGAATCGATCCAGGGTCCTTAGGTTTTGCAGGCAAGTGCCTTAACTGCTAAGCCATCTTTCCAGCCCCAAATTGGATCCTAACAGTTTTATAAGGTCTTGGTAATAGCCTTGTGGCCATCCAACACCCATTGCTACTTGAGCTAAAAAAGCCTGGTAATTTCTTCCAACCTTGAATCATATGCAATTTATATATAGAAGAGACAGTCAAGTTGACCAAAGCTTTGTCTTTTGTCTAGATATAGACAACATTAATGCACACAGAGAAAAAAAAATGGTAGAAAGAATCTAATGAAAGG
The DNA here is from genome assembly GCA_036365145.1 of Orientallactaga sibirica. Taxonomy (NCBI): domain Eukaryota; kingdom Metazoa; phylum Chordata; class Mammalia; order Rodentia; family Dipodidae; genus Orientallactaga; species Orientallactaga sibirica. Next base: position 1,944,973 of record JAEOAD010000840.1, read on the forward strand.
AAAGCAGGTTTACCTAATTCTCTTGTATATCTATTATAATGTAATGATCATAGGAATCCTATATTTTTCATGTGCACTTAATATAATAAGATTCATTTTTATCTTTGTATCCCAATGAGGAAAATTATCTTAAAAATCAAAGTATATGATGTCAGAATATTCTACATCTATTGGTGCTTCAGATTTATATTGAAATTTTGTAAAACAAATGTTTCTCTTAAAAACTTATTTTTTATTCCAAATATATAATTATTGATGCAAACTTAAGATTTTTAAATGTATATCTTAGAGACTGAGCACAATTATCAATTATTCCTAAAATTTCTATCATAGACAAATTTATAACCTTTTAACCTAAATATATACTCAATTAAAATCCTATAAAATGTAAATATATTTTAAATATGAAGACGAAATCAAAGCAGAATGGCAAGCATTTATTGAGAATGTTGTTATTATTAAAAATTAAGTGAATGATTTAAAATGCCAGAGGAACAGACGATTGTTTCATATGGCTTTCTGTTCAGTGTAGATTGCCATTGTGGGAGAAAATCCTTGTAAATCTTAGCATTGCTCCCACACATCCACCTACACAGATGATCGCTTGACTTTCACGCTAACAATAGCTGTGTTAGTAGAGCTCTCACCATCTGCAAAATGAACTGCACTTAAATAAAAAAGTAACTGCAGTAGACAGTAGTAATTGCTTAGATATTGTGACTACCATTTTATATTTACACCTAAAGAGGTAATAATTTAAGCTGTGATAACTCCCAGTTTAAATAAGGTCAGTGTCTATGGGAGTTCCTAGATTAAATAAGGTCAGTTCTATATACCAGATAAAGAGTTTAGGACAAATTGACTGAATTTCTTTCTACTTAAAATGTATTTGCATCCAAGAATGCAGCTGTGAATTCTGATATACTCACTTCGATCCAGTAATTATACTTCGAATTACACATAACAATGCTAAATCCCTTCTCCGGAGACTATATATTATTTGGAATTCCTTCAAAAACATATTTATTTTAGTTTCTTTGCACTTAAAACACTTATCACCACTGAATGGTATTATGGAAAATAAGTTTTTTTGTCATGTGATAATATAAGTTTTTGTTTCTCTCATTTACTAATGTTTGTTTTAAAATCAAGGATTGAAAGATCCTTGGTTCCATAACTAAGACTTAGTTAAAAATCCTAAAGCAATGCATTAAAATGAATAATGAAGATTTTTTTTCATAGGAAAAAAGTAGTTTAAGGACCCGTGATTAGAACCTATTTTATACTTGGAAGCTTACATGCAATAGAGAGGAAAGTAATAAGGCTGATAGGTGGCTGGGTGAGGCCCATTTTTCTCATCCTAACACTCATAGGTGAGATATCACTTCACACTGGCAAAGATCCCATTTTTTGTTTCAAACCAAATGTTTCTGATGTCTTGCCTGAATAATGCTGCACTTTCAAATAGATGAAAGGAGCTGTCTATGCTACACTAAAATAGCATCCAAATAACACTGCCTAAAATTATATGATGAAATGTGCACTTATTATAAACATGTCCTTTTCCAAGCCTATTTTCATACATAATATTTTAGAAAGTACAGTACATTAAGGTAATAGTAATGGTATAATTTAAGTTGAATTTTTTATTTTACCCTTAGTATGAACTGTAGTTGTTAAACTTTAATGTTTGAGGGAAATTTAAGATTAGAAGGAAAATAAAATGTTGAATCAAAGCTCTTCATTTTACAGATGATAAAACTGAGGCTCAGGAAAGGCTCATACATCTAGTTAAGCATGAAACCAGAACTAATATCTGACTCCTGCTCCTGGTCCAGTGCTTTTTCCATTAAACTATACTAAAACACAGAGAGAACAGTTGTCCCTTGGGTGGATGGTGAGTGGGTGCTAAAAAGGAATGTGAAACACAAGAAGAAAAGAGAAAAGGAGGTAGCTGCCTTCCTCCAATTATTTCCCTAGGTCAATCTACATAACAGAGTCATTAGCAGGATTGAGTTTAATTGAATCAGTGACTTTAAATATGTTGGGCAAATAGCACCACAACTCAGTGGCAACTCTGTCAAAGTATAGAAATGGGAAAAATGTTTCATAACATCAAATTTATACTCACATCATTCCTATCCTCAAAGCTGTGAACCTCGAATCAGATTGAAGAGCTATTTCCAATTGCTACTGTACTAGCCAGTTCTGTTGTAAGAGCAAATTGCTTAGGATCAGGATGCGCACAAAGGATATATTTTTTTTTCCTAAGGCTAGAGTGTTAATAGTTCTCACCTAAGTGAGAAAATAAATAAAAGGAAGCAAGCTTGAATACATACAGAAAACACAGTTCTTTTAAGTACAGATTCTGTTCATTTCAAAAAAAAAATCTATATGGTAAGTTCAACAAATAAGAGCAGCTAGAAAAATTGAAAACTGAAACGATGGCCAATATTTTTAACAAACTTTAATATATTGGAAATTATCAAATACCTACATTTTCTCATACTGGCTTATTTTGTTGTTAATGAGCTTTTATTATGTCACATGAAAGTGACCCATGTTGCTTTAAGAAATTTCACAAAGTGGTCAACTTCAGTAATATAGTGTATATATAATAAATGCTGGTCTGGAGAGATGGCTTAGCAGTTAAGGCACTTGCCTGCGAAGCCTAGGGACCCAGGTTCCACTCCCCGGAACCCATGTAATTCTTGTACACAAGATCACACACACGCACAAAGTGGAACACACATCTGGAATTCGAATGCAGTGGCTAGAGGCCCTGGCACACCAATTCTCTCTATATATAGCTTCCTCTCTCTCTCTCTCTCTCATAATAAATAAATAAATAAATGCTGACTAGCATTCTGCAAGATATAACCACCAATAAAAGGGGAGGGGGAAGTCTGAACAGAAGGTGGAAAAAGCCTAACCTTCTTAAAACCACAGACACTGGCCAGTAACTGCCAGGCTTATGGATGGGTTGACCTTCAAAGTGAGCTGTTGGCCAGGGGATGATACATGAGGTCTCCAGAAAAATGCATACTATTGCCAAAACACATGATTACCTGCTAGAGCTAAAAGGTAAGATCCTATTGCTGAAGACACCACAGGCTGCAATTACAGGACATCAGATTACCATGCTGGAATGGAAAGGAAACTAGTTCCCTCCTGGCTAGCCCCCATAGTGCTAAAAGCCCTATAAGATCGGCTGAAGGAAAATGGTCTCCAACAGCATGAATTATCAGAGGACCCTGCAGACTATGAAATCAACCAGTTGGACCTGAAGTAGATACTTGTGCAATAGTGACACACAGCCTGTGCCCATAACCAACTATTCTCTGATTGGACATGAGGCCTGCTCAGTTTGAGAGAACTCATACCTGGTACTGGAACCAAGACAGATTCCCATAGTCAGGAATCTCATACTTCATAGAGAAGCCCCCACTGCTCTCTGGAGAAGAGGCGTGGGCTTGAACACCAAAAATCTCACAAATAACTTTGCATACCCCTTTTAACTCAAGCTACTCTCATTCTTCATTGGAGAATCTGCTTCCCCTGCCACCCACAGATGGCAGAGAAAAAGGAGGAGAATTGAGATTCATGATTAAGACAAGAAAGATAACCAACTGCCCAACATGAGACTTGTCACCTCTTCCACAACATCCAGGGCCTAGAAGAACTTTCAGCGGAAACGGTGCTGTGAACACTGATCTTACTGCTAGCCTGACAACCAACTCCAGGGTAATGGTGGCAGACATGGTGATGAAGCACAACCTATCAAAGCAGAAATACAGAGGTTACAAAGAACTCAACACTAAATCAGATTGCCAACAGGCCTGCCATGACTCAGGGATTTCTGTGTTGGAGGGAGAGGAAAAATTGTAATATTCACATAGTGGGTTGGAATACCCTAAGGCACAGTCCTTCCACTATCACATTGAGACTGACGGAGGCCTTCATGACCCTATAGTAAATCCCATAACCCTACAGAGGAGGGCCCCAGGGAAAGGGGTACAGGGAAGAGGGAATGAAAGGGTATCATTTCTTAAAAAAAAAATAGGGTTCCTTGCATGGACAGCATATGGGTGAGTGTGGTGGTATGGAATAAGTAGGCCAGACCCCTGTTCCCTGGATCCTCCCAGCTCCCTGGTCTGGGTTCCCTGCTCAGAGCTGGCAGGCACAGGGTGTGGAGTGAGTAGGCAAGACCCATGTCTCCTGGCTCTTCCCAGATCCCCGGTCCAGGTTCCCTGGGCCAGACTGTGTGCACGCTAGCATGGTACAGTGTAAGTAGGCCAGATCTCTGTTCCCTGGCTCCTCCCAGTGCCATGGTCCTAGTAGGTCCCATTTTGCTTTGCTTGGGGAGACCTGGTCACTGTTTGAATTGTGGAATTAGGCCTTTTGGTATGGTATACGGACTGGCAACTGGGTAGCAATATCCCTGTTCACCTGAGTCAGAGGGTGTATGGGTCAAAGGACAAAATTTGCTTCCTTCTCAATAAAATAAACATTCTTCCAAAAATGGATAGAAAACAATGCAAAAATGCCAATGAAAGTCAAAACAATGGAAGCCTCCACCGATATCATACAGAAATCAACATAAATTCATTCCCAAAGTTAAAACACAACAATCAATGACAATATAATCAAAAGAATCACTGAACTGGAAGCAAACCATCAAAAAACCAACAATCGTACCAATGAAATTGAACAGAATTGTCTCCTAGGTTAGTCAGCTTTTGACAGTAAGCTTAACTTGATTGAAGAAAAGGTCAGAACCCTCCAAAGACATATGAATAAATTGAAGGTGAGTCAAGAAATGGAATATCTGAACAACCAGTTGATTAAGCTTAATGAAGACTTGATCGAATGGAAGAATGAATTCCAGGAAGCATCAAGAAAGTCAGAACTCAAACGGAAATCAAATAGAAATTATAAAAACCTTTCTATAACCCCTCACCAACAGAGTTACTCATGTGGAAGACAGAATTTCTGATCTGAAGGCCAAGAAAAAAGAAATTGATTGGGAGGCCGAAAACTTTAATAAGCTCATAAAAGTAAGAGAACAGAATATAAGGGAACTGTGGAGCACCTTAAAACGACCAAATATCCAGATCATGGGTATACCAGAGGGACAGGAAATCCAGGCTAGAGGCATAGAGAATATATACTCAACAAAATTACTGAAGAAAATTTTCCAAATATCTCAAAAGAGAGTCCCATCCAGATAGTAGAAGCCCACAGAACAACAGAGAGTTCCAAAGAAGAAACTCTACAAGACACATCATAGTTAAAACTCTTAATAATGAAAATAAATAGAGAGTGTTAAAATCAGTAAGAGATCAACTCTATGATTCTATGAACACAAAGCCAAACCTACAGAGAATACTTGAGGGAATACTCTATAAAGACCAGTAACACAACCAATCACAAGAGTCAAGAAGAAGAAGATCGCAATAACCAAAAATAGACCAGGCTCCACATAGCACAAAACACAAGAAATCACCAAACCCCATAAAACACCTCATTATGGCAGGGATTAATTCAGACCTCACAGTAAAAACTTTAAACTTTAATGGTCTTAATTCACCCATCAAAAGACAGGGTGGATCAAAAAACTGGAGACTTCTGTTGGCTGTCTTCAAGAAAACTACCTCACCACTAATGACAGACACCTCCTCAGGGTGAAAGGATGGAAAATGATATTCCTAGCAAATGGAAATAAAAAAATAAGTGGATGTTGCAATATTAATATCTTATAAAATAGACTTCAAACAAAAACTAATCAAAAAGGACAAAGAAGGCCACTTCTTTCTCAAGGGAATGATCCAACAATCATAAATATATATGTGCATCACAGTTAATAAAACAAAATCTACTCGACAATTAAATGGAAATAAACACCAACACCATCATAGTCGGAGATGTCAATACTCCACTATCATCAATAGACAGATCATCCAAGCAGAAAATCAACAGGGAAATAATAAATCTCAACAACTTTATAGATAGACTAGATGTAACAGATATCTCCAGAACTTTCCACCCCAGCTCTACAGAATACACATTCTTCTCAGCAGCCCTTGGAACTTTCTCCAAAATTGACCATATATTAGGCCATAAAGTGTACCCCCATAAAGTCAGGACAATTGAAGTAACTTTCTGCATCATGTCAGATCACAATGCTGTAAAGCTAGAAATTAACATGAGAAATATCAAAAACTCCACCAGCTCCTAGAGACTAAACAACACACTTTCAAACAATGAATTGGTCATGGAAAAAATCAAAAAAGAAATTGTAAAATTCCTAGAATTGAATGATAATGAAAACACAACCTACCAATATTTATGGGACACTATGAAGGCAGTCCTAAGGGGAAAATTCATAGCCCTAAATGCCTTCATTACAAAGACAGAGGGATCCCAAATAAATAACTTGATTGTCCACTTAAAAGAACTGGAAAACAAGAAGAATCCAGCCCAAAGAGCTCCAGATGGAAGGAAATGATCATGATTAGAGGAGAAATTAATGAATTGGAAGCCAAGAAAACATTTCATTAGAAGACAATTATTTATATTGTGCACAGTACCATTTTCATAAGTAGAATTTACCTAATTTATGACTGAGTACATTTTTTATTTTTATTCTTTTCCATGTTTTAAGTTTATTTTTGTTAGACATGGGCATATTTAGTATGTAAACAACTCATGTTGGTACCATTGTTTCCCGCATCCCTGCCACTTTTCCCAAGAGGCCCTCCTCATTAGGGATGCAGATCAACCCCATGGAGATTGTGTGCCATGCATTGTTTGATCCAGGTTAGGAACTGCAGATGAGTGAGGCCATGTGACGATTGTCTTTCTTTGATTGTGTGAGTTCACTTAGTATGATCTGTTCCACATACAACCATTTTTCTACAAATTTCACTGTGCCATTTTTTTCTTACTGCTGAGTAGAATTCCATCGTGTAGACCACATCTTGTTTATCCATTCATCCAATGATGGGCACCTGGGTTTATTCCAGTTCTTAGATATTATGAATTGAGCAGCTATGAACATGGCTGAGCAAATATCGCTGAACTGAGATGTGGATCTCTTTGGGTAAATACCTAGTAAGGAAATAACAGGGTCTGTTGTTAACTCTATATTCATCCTTTTCAGGAGTCTTTATATTGATTTCCATAGTACTTGTACCAGCTTACATTCCCACCAAAAGGGAATGGGTGTTCCTATTTCTCCACATCCTTGCCAACATTTGTTTTCATTTGATTTTTAAATGTTTCCTATCCTTACTGGGGTAAAGTGGAATCTCATAGTTGTTTTAATTTGCATTTTCCTACTGGTTAGGGATGTTGAACATTTTCTTAATGACCATGTAGTTTCACAAAATGGAAAATTTTGGTTAATAGTGCACTTCTGTTTTCCTCATTCTCATCACTTTATGCAGGTTGGTGAAATTTTTCCCTAACTTGGAACTGCTTCTTCCATTTAGTGGTATCCAATAAATATTTGTTAATTGATTCTAACTACTCCCCCTTTATTTTAGGTAATTTTATCCCATAATACTATCACCTCTACTTTTTGCTGTTTTGTCATTTTTATTTTATGTACTGTGGAGTGAATTTAGTGCCTTGCACACGTTAGACATAGGCTTTTTATTTTGAGACAGGCTCTCACTGTATTGTTCTAGATGAACTACAACTGACCCTGTGGCCCAGAAAGGGCTTGAACTTGCCATCCTGTTGCTCAGGCTCACTTTGGAGTAGCGGAGATTAGAGGACTACATCCACTGGCTTGGGTTCTACTTTCATAAGTTATCCTCAATTTATCTTGTTTTATAGCCAAATTCTACCTCTGTGATCCAAACTTAATCATCTTCCATCCATATCATTTACTGGCCAATAAGACAGCTATCTTTGGGTTATTTCCAGTTCTCCCTTTACTCCACAGTTATTTCCTAAGAAATGTAACAATGTTCTTAACATTTTAACACTCAAAAATATATAATGCTTGTGATTAATTTTTGTATCTTGTACATCTTTCTCTAATGAATTTTTATTTTCTATATGTAAATCAAATAATTACTCAGGTTTTTTAGATAATGGCATGACTCTATAGCTTATTTCTTTTTCATTCAATGTGCATTTTTGCCCTCATAATTTACATTTTTTGCTTTAATAGCAATAAAACATTTATACATTTTTTTCTAGTCAACCTTTCATAATAACTTAAAAATTTTTATATGCATAGGAACCTTGCCAGTAGAGCCCACACTGGCTAAATATTCTATGTAATTAATCTCTTAAAAACTTTAGAAAGAGATAAAACAATATTTTTGTACAATACAAAACTTTAACCCATACCAAAAGGTAATTAATAGATGCTGGAAGTGCTAGTCAAGTTACATCATTAGAGAAATTGTTGATGTGAAATGGGCTATATTGTCAAACATAAGAACACGTCCATGAAGTACAATGAAATTCTGATGTGAAAAGTGACATTTTTAAATGTCATTTACACAATCACTTACACTGTATTTTTCCATTTTGTATATGCTACCTAGATCATTTATAAAGTTAAAAGCCATACTCTTTACATAATGAGAAATTACAAAAAAATTCTTTCTGCTTTCAATTATACTCAATAATCTTTTTCCTCCAAATGAATGTGGTCTAGCCTTCAGCAGTAAATTATTGTTTTGAGTTATATTCTTAGTGGGTTTCCCAGGTATTAAATTTATCACTGTAATTTCAAACAATCTAATTCCAATTAATAACAGGTTAATTTCAATAATACTCGGCAGTTTGGTTTCATTATAGTTCTAATCCTTCTCCTTTCTCTGTTCTATTGTTTTCATTCTACCACATCTTGGTTTTAATTTTTATTTACTTATTTGCACACACGTGTGTGTGCATGTATGCACACACATGCATTCATATGCTCTTATATAAGTGGTTTGAAGTACCATTAACATCTGAGGCATATTCCTAGCTCCCACATCCCTTATTTATTCATTTATCATGTTTATTTTACATAAACATAGTTGTTAAATCTCATCAGCACATTTTTGTAAAGATCGTTTTATACAAATAACATTTTAAATCATATTAATAAAGGAAAGTAGTTGAAAATAAAAATATAAGCACCTTGTCTTTTATATTTACTTTTATAGCTACTTTTACTTCTGCTGTTTTTGATTTCATCATGTAGAGTTGAGTTACTATGTAGCTTTCCATTCAACCTGAAGGGCTCCTGTTAGTGTTTGCCATAGGATAGTTGCAATAGAGATGAGTTATCAGTTTTTTATCTTGGAATGTTTTAATTTATCCTTTATTTTTACAGACAAATTTTATCAATTATAAAACTCTTGGTTTACAAGGATTCTTTTCTTCTATCAGCAGTTTTGTACTATTGCCTTCTGGTCTCCATGGATTTTAAGATGTTGTGCAAGTATGACACTCCTTCAAATGGATATAAAGAGTAGAAAATTAGGGCTGGAGAGATTGCTTAGTGGTTAAGGCACTTGCCTTCAAAGCCTAAGGACCCATGTTCGACTCTCCAGATCCCACATAAGACAGACACACAAAGGTGAGTCAAGCACAAGATCATTCATGCCCACTAGTTGGTAAAAGTGTCTGGAGTTCGATTGCAGTGTCTGAAGCCCTGGCACACCAACTCTCTCTCTCTTACACACACACACACTCTAAAGTAAAAATAAAATTTATAAATATATAACGACTAAAAAATTATTATCCTACATTAGGAAGCATTTCTAAATGCTGATGCATTGACAGAAATTGGGGGTGTCATAGACCATAAGTGATTCATGGGGCTGCATCCATGGCTAAATGGTTAAAGGCACTCAGAAGTGTTATCCCAATGAGCCTACAACAATACAAGGCAGATCAAGGAGAATCTGAAGCTAATGGGTCAGCTAAATCTGACATGCCTTTTTAGTCTGATAGTTCTTTGCAGCAAAAGATCCAGTCTCAAAGAAAGTGAAACACAGACACTTCAGAGTTGTCCTCTGACCTCCACACGTGCACCTTAACACACATACTCCCTACTTCAATCAAACAATCAATCAATCAATCAATAAAATTAAAATGACAGGTAAATAAGTAACTGGATAGATAAATAGATAAAAAAGAAGTGATTCTTGCAAACTAAAGTCCATGAACATTCTTCCTTCAGACAATAATCTCCACTTCCACATATTGGGAAACATTCCAAATGAATGAATGTTTTGGAAGTATGAAATATTTTGAAATATGTAGGTGTTTACAAAGGAAGTAAAATGGAGACATTGGAAACAAAGCTGAGGGACCAACTAGGCAAACAAAATAAGAAATGGTGTCGTTTCATTATGAAGTGTGATGAGGTCAGTTTCCATGTTGGAGGACAGCATGTATGGGAGAAGATGTTGTGGCATGATCATATGACAGAAGGACGTACTGATAATCTATAAGATATAGACATGAGGCTGAGTTAAATAGGGAAAGATAATATCACATTTACTTCCTAGATGTGAGTTAAAGGAACAGAACTAGGAATGCCTTTACAGATCTAGTCATTGGCACTCTTAGATAAATGGAAGTTTACCATAGAAAATGTCAAGACATACATCTACCAGCACATATTTTTCCAAGAAATGGTCTGGTATCAGGCCTATACAACAAGGAAGAACAAAAAGAAAAGCCTTTTAATATCTGTGTGCAGTGGTGCGTGCCTGTAATCCCAGCATTCAGGAAGTAGCTGCAGAAGCATCGGGTGTTCAAGGCCAGCCTCAGAAATGTAGAGTTCAAAGCTATCCTTAGTTATATGAAACCATGTTCTCAAAAGAAAAGAAAAGAATGAAACACTTTCTCAAAATGTCTTATTTAATTCTATGAATTCTGATCTGGGAAAGCAAAAAATACCAAATAAAGGTAAGATTTGGGGGGGAGTGGGTGTTGAGATAGAGTTTCACTCTAGACCAGGCTGACTTGGAACTCACTATGTAATCAGTCTCAGGCTGGCCTCGAACTCATAATGATTCTCCTATGTCAGCTTCACAATTTCTGCCCTGCAAGAAAAAACTGTGATTGGTTGTTACAAAGAGAGACTATTAAGGGATATTTCATACTGATAATGAAAAGAAAGGTTGTGTTCAGATTGATTTGATTACTGAATTGACATTAATAATCAGGCTTTACATCCTAATTTTTCCATTATTTCCTCATTGTCATGAATATAATTTGTTTATATATTTGTATATACCATTTATTGATCTTTTTGACATTGTAGAGACTTGGTATTATTTTTCAATCATAAAATGGCTCATTGCAATAAGGGATAAAGGAATGTGTTCACTCAAGCACACCTATCATTCCCCCACGCCCAGCAATTATTTTGAAGCCTGATAAGGCACTTGGTACCTGATGATGAATGGAAACTCTTTCAGGACTTAACATTGTTGAGTTACCACATAATTAAATTCAGAATCATGGCGGGAAAGGAAGTCAAAGGTGTCTATAATACAGTTACTCCTTATAAAATGAAACTCTGGCAAAATGCAATATTTAGACAAAATTTGGAAGATAAAATGTAAATCAACAGTTCTTAGGAAATAAGTAGACTTTTTCAAAACATCTTTTTAAATAGTTGAGATAAATATTGAAAAGCAACCAGCCATTCAAGGAAGCTTCCTGGACTCTGCCTCTTCTCATTCTAATATTACATTATTCAGATGAAATGTGGAATGATGAATAAATTGTTCTAAGTAGAATCAAATGTTTGTTTTTGCACTCAATCTGCCACACGGTTGCAATACATCCTTCTTACTGTGTATTGAAATACATATTCATCTACTTGACATTGTGTTCAAGGTTAGGAAACTATTAAAATAGATCTATTTACAATAAGTAAACATGCCGGGCATGGTGGCATACACCTTTAATCTCAGCAGTTGGGAGGCAGATGTAGGAGAATCACCATGAGTTCAAGGCCACCCTGAGACTACATAGTGAACTCCAGGTAAGCCTGGGTTAAAGTGGAACCCTACCTTGAAAAAAAAACACCACCAACAACAAAAAAAGTAATCAGCCAGGTTCCCAGATGTGTGGGTGGGCCTGGTGGTATAGACTAAGTAGGCTAGTCTCAGGTTTTCCTGATCCTACAAGTTCCTTGGTGTGGGTTCCCTGAGCCAGAGGATATCTGGGTGGTGTGGTGGTATGGAGTGAGTAGGCCAGACCGCTGTTTCCCTGAGCTTCCCAGTTCCCTGGTCCTGGTTCCCTGCACCAGATGGTGTGTGGGTAGGTACAGTTTGGAGAGAATAGGCCAGATCTCTGCTTCCCAACTCCTTCCAGTTCCCTGGTCCAGGTTCCCTGTGTGGGAGGATGTTGCAGGCAGGTGCAGTGGCAGATTATAGGATTCTATGTATCAGTTCAATTTGGATCCAGTTTTGTGCCCCCACCCTTCTCCTTCCCCCAAGCCCTACCCAGTTGCATTTCTTCATGTGAATTTTAGAGGAAGTGGATACACATAGTAGTGATAATGAAGAAGATGAATCCATTTAAACTCCCTCTTAACCATGGAGTCTCACAGGCAGTGAAGCACAGTACCAGAATAAAAATCAGTTTAATACTTTAGTCTCAAGATAGTGTCAACATTTGTGTTTTCCCAGACTTTGTCTGATTTTATATATCAATTTTCTATGGCCATCATTCTCAAAATGTTATTCTCAGATGACAGCTGCCTGATACTGAATTGAAATTATTTTGCTTCTTTCATGTTCCTTCCTTCCTTTGCCCTTATCAGTTTCAACAAATTTGTCTCTTCCTATTTCTGTCCCTGCTCTTTTGCTCATTGGTTTTATTTTTATATTCTAGTCTGTTCCATCAGCAAGTCATGCCTTTATATTCAACTTAAATTTTTATAGTCTTTCTATTTCTCTGGTGACAATATTACCACTGCTCTATTTGCCCAACTTTGCTATTTCCCAAAGCATGAAGCAATTAATTTTGTATTTCTTTTGACAATATTTATTTTAAGGAGAAATATCAAGAAATGAAGTCTGAAGAAAATTACTTAAGGAAAATTTTGTGGGGCTGCATTCTCAGGATATTCAGTGATTATGCTGGAACTGAGATGGAAACCTGTTCCCTCCTGGCTAGCCCTTATAGTGATGGAATGTGATATCAGAGCTGCAGAGGGATAATGGTCACCATCATTGTGAAAAAGCAGGAGATCTTGAAAGATATAAAATCAACCAGCTGAGCAAGAAGTACACACCTGCACAATAGTGGCACATAGCCTATGTGGGTAACCAACTGTTCTTGGATTGGATATTAGGCCTTCTCAGTGGAAGTGAACTCATACCTGGTACTGGGAACCAAGCCAGAATCCCATGGGCAGGAAATTCATAGACTTCAGTGACTTCTATTGCTCTTTGGCTAAGAAGAGTGGGTATACACATCATAAATTTATCAATTAATCCAAACTTCTCTCACTCATGTTTGGAGAACCTGCTTTATTTTATACATAACAGAGAATACTATGGCAATTCAGGATACATCAATACAATGAGAAAAGTTAGTTGACCATCTACCACAAAACATGTCACCTCAACTACATCTGCTAGAGCCCAGGAGACATTGCAGAGGAAGCATTTACATGTGTATGTCTCTCACTGCTAACAGTAAAAGCAATCCAAGGGAAATGTCAACAGACATTGTGGTCAGTTAAAACCCATCAAAGCATAAATCCAGAGGCTACAGAGAATTCAACAATAAATCAGACTTCTAACACACCTGGAGAGGCTTAGGGAACATTGTGTGAGAAAATACAGAAAGATTATAAGAGCCACAGGGTGGGTGGGAATATACCAAGGCATAATCCTTCTACCACCACAGACACTGACTGAGGCTTTCAGGTTCCCACAGTGAATACCAATAACCGCACTGAGGAGGACCTGCAGTGGAATGGGGGTGGGAGAGAGGGAATATAAGAGTATTATTTATTTTAAAATATAAAGTAGAAGAAAGATGATTTGGTAAGAAGAATGGATTCAGTGGAGAGGGTATTTGGGAGGGGTAAAATGCAAGGCAGTTTGAGGGGATTATGCTCATGTTATATTGTCTATATATATGGAAGTTGTCAATAAAAATTTCAAAAGAAAAAACCCAGAAGACTGTGTGAGATATATCGGCATAATGAATATATGCAAAATAGAGGGCGTGTTTTGGAGGTTTGGATGAAAGGTAGTTCAGTGTGATTGGAGTTTAGATGTAGTTACCTTCTTGTAGCTGGATTAAAATACCTTAACAAAAGCAACTGATGGGAGAAAAGGGTGTACTTTGCTTTAAAGTCTCCAGCAGAAGCAGCATTGTGCCTAAGAAAGCATGGAATGAGCAGGAAGCTATCACATATCTAGGTGGAAATAGTCTGACTATTCTTGGAGCTGGGCTAATAGACATCAAGGTATTCCCTCATTGACACACCTCCTCCAGCATAGATCCACCTCCCAAATTTCCATCAGCCTAACATAAAATATGAGGCTTAATCACAAACACATGAGGCTATGGGGGGAATTTTACATAAAAACAACCACAATAGGGATTTAAGTAAATTGGAGAGTGATATGAAATGAAGCATGGGAAAGCAAAGCATAGCCTTCCAAGCACCTGTAATTTGTAGAACACTTTTAGAATCATTCAGGCAGAACTCAGGCCTGGTGGCATATGCATATAATCCCAGTACTTGGGACCAATGTAGGAGTTTGAAGCTTTACTATCATACCATCATACCTACTTGTTAATTCTTAAAATTCTTGATTTTCCCTCCTCTCAATAGTAATAAGAAGGCTATATCTTTTTTGTCAAAAGATCCTGATATACAACCATTAAAACAATTCAGAAATAGAACTTTAATCCAATAATAAATGATATTCATAAATTAGAGATGAAATTTTAGCAATATATGTTCCATGTAACCCAATGTTTTTATTCTCCTTAAAGAAAGAGAACTCAAAATATGGAAGGCTAATTGATTTCAAGAACACACTTTCTTCTAAGAACCAAGTGCTGTAAAGTGCTCAGTGGAAACTATAACATGAGTTTTACCAACTAGCCAAGTAGTAATTGCTTTGTAACACACAGATTCTTATTTTTTAACCTACGGATTCCCTTTTCTAACTCTCAACTATCCTCTAGCACAAGGCACTGCCTTCTTTAATGGATACTGCCCTATGTCTCCCAGATCACTACCTCTTTCCTGTCCGGGCCTGAAAAATCCAATCTTCCTCCTCTTAAAAACTGAGCTCTGAGAAAATGCATCCCCTCCATCTCTCTTTTCTTTCTTCCCCCTCCCTCCTCTCTCTGTCTCTTATTCTCTCTCATTTGTGACCATATCTCAAGGATACCTGCTGCCCAATCCATTCTAGAATCTCTCACCTAAACACTGGGATTGCTCCAAGTATCAGCATATATTCTAAGCAAGACAAAATGGATTTTTCTTTACTTTTCAAAATCCGCAAAGTTAAAAACAAGCAAACAAACAAATTTCTTTTTTTCCCCTGATAGAGTATATGAGGGAAAGTATCTTGAATTAATGGGTATTAAGTCCAACACAGTGTAATCTGAAAGAATAAAAGAAGCAAGGCAAGGACAGAATGGATACTGTATCCTGAACTTTTTAATACTAGATAATTGAATGCATGGATTCACCTTTTTGCTTCAGCTAATATAAGTTGAATTTCTGCACATAAAATAAAAGGGTTCTGATCAATGAACACTATATATTCAAGGTTAATAAAATAAAATCATAAAAACACTTTTATTAAGGTCCTTGAAAAAAAATTAGGTTTCTTCATATATTCACCACTCAGAAAAAAATGAAATGAGCTATTGTTCTCTAGAAACCATTATAAAAGTGCCCAGAATTATCTTAATTGATTTCAGACTTTAGAAAGCTGAAAGCATAGTGTAGTAAAATGAAGGGATGAATATACACTCCAAGCAGATGAGATAATTAGGCCCTTTCTCTTCTGCTTAGGAATTGATCGCTGTATTAATTTGAGTAGTGGCTGTTTCACAAATTATTTTTTTTTTTTTAAATGTGTAGTTTGTATCAATCCATTTTGAAACTTACATTTCCTTCCAATGAATGCTTTTCTACCTATGAACTAATAATAGAAACACATATCTTCAATGCATTAATGATTTTTGTAAGCTTGATGCAAAAAAAGATTTTGGTGTCCTGGGCATTTAACATCATTTAATTCTAGCCTATAAATCTTACAGACATTTTACCTGGCCAAATCTAAATCATTAATATAGCAAAAACTATGAATCAATAAGGAAAGTAATATAGGATTAGGGGACAGAAAGATACATAGCAACCTATAAACATGCCTTATGTAGACTGTACTTTTTATTTTGTCCCAATGATTCAAGTTTATAGCTTTTCAATTCCTTGGAAATCTTTCTCCATGAGCAATTATTACCTTAGTTTACATTAGTCCAGCAGATCTCTCCACAGACCAACATAAGTCAAGTACTCTGATACATGATACACTACTTTTGATAGCTTCTAGAATATTTCTCTCTGATGAATGCTTTTTATAGAAAATCTTCTATAGCTTTTTAAAATATTTATTACACTTTTATATAGAAATAACAGTTTGATTGTTATAAACTTGTACATGAAAACATCATTTGCTGCAATATTTTACAATACCATTTGCTGGTCTTCATGAATATAAAGATGCCATGGTATTAGTCTGATTATTTCCCTTTTGAAGATCACCTGCTCTATCTTTTTGGGAATTTGGAGCATTTGCATTATATGTTAACATTTGAGTTTTATTATTTGCTTTATTTGGTATTTTTGGAGCCTTTAAAATTATGTGTTTAACAATTTACTGCTGTACCTATCCCTTGTTCTTTTTATTTCAGTTGGTCAACTATGGGAAAATTGATTGTTTAGACTTTCTGTTTTCTTTCTGTTTAATAGAACTTAAGAATTTATTAATATACCAGCAGGCTGAAGGGAAAAAATACCTCCAGCCTGTTGGCATATTAATAAATTCTTAAGTGTCTCCTTAATTTCCTTTTCCTATCATCCTCATAGCTGGTCCCAGCAGCAGAAGGAGCAGCTGCAGCAGTAACAACTTCTGTGTTGCCCTCAATTCACAGCATAAGACAAACAGAAAGCAGATCAGAGTCAGGTCTCAAACTCAAAAATGTACACTGAATTTTTCAATCTTCTTATCAATTTTTCATCACATTCTCCTCCTTCTGATGTCCTTTTACAGATATTAGAAAAAGACATTTACCTTTTAGTATCATCATAGTTGTTGACCCTCTGGTACCAATTGAGGAATATTTTGAATTTTATAGAGTCTAATAGACTCTAATAGAGAGGAATAAAACTTGATTATCATATTGAGAATATAAGAGTCAAATAGAAGGACCAAGAAGAGTATCAGGAGGATCCAGCAAATGGGAGAAGCCAGATTCCTTACCATGTGTTTCACTATTTCTGGCTTAATAAGGTACAATCTGTTATAAGCAGAAAATTTCTCCAACCAGACACAGCAAACCCACGAGAGACATGTTTAAAACTATTTTGTTCAGTTCCAGTGGGACTGGAAAATATCATGTCCATTGTTCTCAGTATCCTGTGTCAAATTCTTAAGGCTTCTGCCATGTGTGGACCATTCAGCTTCCTGGATTGTGACTGGAGCAAGGATGTAGATGCCTCAAGCTTCTGCTGTGCATAGACTAGTCAGCTTCCGTGGTGATGAGAGCAGGGTTATAGTCTTCTCAATGGGGACAAGTGTCCTCTGGAGCTTGACCTTGAAGAGACCCTCTGAGTCCCTGGTAACCTGTTAGCTATCATAATCAGCTGAGGATGCTGTCCAGTTGGCTCTGGTGTGATGAATCTGTATTATATCTCTTAGCTGATGGGGATGGGCACATATATTTAAGCCATTACAATTTTTCTTTTGACCCCATAGATTTATGATCATCTCATAATGTAATTGGTATTTAGTACAATTTTAAGGTCCTCATAACGTTTACCAACTTAAAGATAGTTCCAAAGTCCCAAGTGTCATCTCATCATTTGTACATGGGGACAGGAGAGATGGCTCAGAAGTTAAGATGCTTGCCTGTAAAACCTAAGGACCCTGGTTTATTTTCTCAGTCCTCATGTAAAGCCAGATGCACAAGGTGGTACATACATCTGGAGCTCATTTGCAGTGGTCAGAGGCACTAAGGAACCCATTCTTTCTCTAGCTCTCTCTCAGTGCTATTTATTTATTATTTATTTATTATTTATTTATTATTTATTTATTATTTATTTATTTATTTGCAACAGACAGAGAGAGAAAGAGGGAGAGAGAGAGAGAATAGGCACACCAGGGCCTCCAGCTACTGCAAACGAATTCCAGATGCATGTGCCACCTTGTGCATCTGGCTTATGGGGGTACTGGGGAATCAAGCCTTGAACCAGGGTCCTTAGGCTTCATAGGCAAGTGCTTAATCACTTAGCCATCTCTCCAGCCCTCTCTCAGTGTTTTTAATAAACATTTCCATTGTACTAAGGCATAACAAGGAGAATTTGAACCAATACAAATTAATAACCATTAGGTAAACATAACCACTGATGACAATCTCTGGATATTCTATTTATACCTCTAACTGGGCTGGTCACAGCCTGGGCAACATCCCATCCTGAGCCATCAGCTCTTCATGGAAGCATTATCCGCGGGGCAAATAAACCTTCTAAATCTTGACCTTGAGGAAGGGTCTTGCTGTGGCCCCGGCACACCTGTAATTCACTATGTAGTCTCACGGTGGCCATGAACTCACAGCAATCCTCCTACCTCTGCCTCCCAAGTGCTAGGATTAAATGTGTGTGGCACCACACACACAAAGTCTTATTCTAAAAAAAAAATTTTGTATTCTTACTCACTGAGGATTTTCTGAGTGCATTTTACCCTTGACATCTTTTCCTATTGTCCCAATATGAAGGAGTTGGCCCACATTTTAACCATTACACCTTGGGTGAGCCTGGTTAGCAACAAATTATCTTTATATTGGAGCAGGCAGGTACAGTTGACAGCTTTCCTGGGAGAGGCTGTCAGGTCTGTAGCTAATGTCTCTTTGAATATTGTGGGAAGTTTTGTTTTTATTACTGGATCTTTTTTGTTAATTTTATTTATTTATTTTGGTTTTTCAAGGTATGGTCTCACTCTAGCCCATGCTGACCTGGAATTTATTATATTGTCTCAGGGCGGCCTTGAACTCATGGTGATCCTCCTACCTCTGCCTTCCGAGTGCTGGCATTAAAGGCGTGCACCACCATGCCCAGCTTTAGATCTTTTATTTACAATAAACAGTGGCTGACTAATCAGGGCTAGACAGAGATAAAAGAAGGCCTAAATTAATATAAGAGCTTAGTATTGTAAGACATCAGACAAGGGAGACTATTAGTCTGAGTCTCAATTTATATTGTAATATTTTATGGTTATATTTTCTTACTGGGTGTTTAATATCATGTAGGTAATCAAAATTAATGATGTATTTTCATAGGTCAGATATGGCTTTGTGAGAGAGATACTTAGGGACCTGTGAAGAGCTCTATGACTCTCAGTATGATATCATTTCTAGGATAAGTCAAGCCTGTGCTGACCATTTGTTTTTTTTTTTTTCTGAGGTAGTGTCTCATTCTTTCCCAGGCTGACCTGGGATTTAACTCTCTACTTCAATAGTTTCAGATTGGCCTTGAACTCACAGTAATCCTCCTACCTCTGCCTACCAAGTGAGAGCTGGGATTAAAGGCATGTGTAACTGTGCCAGGGTTTTATTTCTAGTCTCTTTACATCATTTTTTTCTTGTCTTCCAGTGAGATTGTTCTCAATTTTACATTTTATTATTTCTATTCCATTTTATTTGTTTATATTAAGAACACTTTCAGGTTTTGTGTTTCTTATTTTAATAGAATCTTGTTTTATGTCTTAGATGAATTATTTTCTCTTGTTTCTCATTGGATATTAATAGTTTCCATTTTCTTTTACTTATACAGGATATGTGCTTGCTCTAATTTCCTTATTTCAAGTTTTTCACATGTCTATGAATTTAGTGCTGTCTGCTTCATTTAATAGTGAGGCTTTAGAAAAATTTTTTTCTTGTTGTCATAACTCTAAGATTATGGGATGCTGAATATGGTTTTTATTAAGGAATCTACCAGGTTATACTATTAGGGAATTTTCCCTCTTGGAAAATTAAAATAATACTCCATTTTATGAATGATGAATATATGCCTAGATGCTCATATTTCAGGTGTCCACGGGGACTGAAAGTCCCCGGTGTTATACTTAACTACCCTATTTTCAACCTTGATTGTAGACTGTGACCCATGTTCTTCACTGGAATTTTCCTAGCACAAAGGTGCTGTTTTTTTCCTCCAGAAACTAATCCTCCCCAAATTAATCAAAGTTGGCAGAAGGGAGCAGACATAGTGAATTTTGCAATTTGGAGAAGGAATTCCACAAGGAAGTCTAATGTCTTTGGGAAATGCCTTCACAATATCCCCAGAATACCAGCCTTGTCCCTCAGTCCCTTCTGCTAATTGCTGAGATACTTATGAAAAGTCAGTCTAATCCCCACGCTGTGATTCCATTTAGCATTAACAATGTTTTTATTTTTGGTGATTTCTGTGTAAATTTTTGTAGGAATTTTATTTAATGTTATTACTTTTAGAATTTTCCAGCTTTGAGACCAGTTATGATTTTAAATGGTATACTGAAGTCATATATAGCTTTTAAAGGTTTCGGAACCTACCAAAAGAATGCCTCCAGTTGGCAACACTGTGGGTGACTTTCAAATTCATACCATTGCAATATCTCTTATACTATGTGATATTTTAAGAAAATGAACACTATGTAATAGTATAATCCCTACAAGTGCAATTGTGGTACATAAAATGTGTACTTTATTCTTGTCAAATACTATTTTCTAAGAGTAGAGGAAAATAATCAAGCTCAGGAAGAAAATTATGTTTTAAGTTCTGCTATTTTCATATACTTGGTATAAAGGAAAATGATTACATATAAATGAATAAGAAATGAAGGAATTTTTATAGCCATTAAAAAAGTTCAGAAGGAAAAAAAAACAAAGATGGTAGTGAAAATGAAGCAAGTTAAGAAATAACAACAAAAAAATGTCCCCAGTATTTATACAATGTTAAAATATTGATACTGAAAAAGTCTTCAAGTACTTAGTAAAGTTAACATTAAAAAATGTGGTATAAAATAAATGTGTATGAAGGAAATTTTAAGTCATTCCTCACTTATATAGATCTGTACAATTCCTATCTTAAAAACAATGTAGAACCAGTTTATTACCAAAAAGATCTTTCTTGTGCTAGTTTTTTTTTTTTTTTTTGAACTGGTATTGACACAGTGCCTCTCACTCATCATTCCTAAACACTGCCAAACATTAGTCTGCTTTTTCTTTCTAATTTTGTCCTGACACTGTTGCTTAAATGAAATCAAATAACATGTGATCTTTGAGGATGGCATTTCCTTTAAAACTCAGGATGATGATCTTAAGATCAATCAAATATTTGTATACATAGCTCATTTATTCATTTTAAGGAAACATGTTCAATCAACACATAAAAATCATAACTGTTTGTAGAGCCTAATGTGATATTTAGAAACATACCCATGCCTGAGCATTCATGATTTCTTTAAGTATTCAACATTCTTCTAGGTATTTTTAAACATCACCTTTTCCTTTTAAGTTGCTCAGTGCTATCCCTTGGTATGGATAATCAGATTATATCTGTATAATAGTTTACATATTGGGGGATATTTTCATGATTTTCAGTTCTTTTAGTTTTCACATATGAGATAAATGTCTCAGTATACAAATTCTGTAGTAGATGGTGGTTGCTTGTTATATTACAAAGGGAAAATCTAAATAACTTTACAATGACTCTACCATGGTGATAGGTAATATAATTTTAATACTGAGTTTGACTGTGTATATCTTCACTTAGAAGACACACCCATCTGTGTGCATGTGCATGTGTGTGCGTGCATGCACGAATGTGTGTGTGTGTGTTGTGTGTGCATGTATATAGGAATTTCCACAGAGCTTTAATTGAGGAGGGAAGACCCAGCCAGAATGTGAGTATTATCACCCCATGTAGTGTAGTCATTAACTGAATATAAGTATAAATTAATGAAGAGCTGGTGAGTACCAGTATTCATCTCTTTATCTACTTCCTGATTAGCCAAGATATGAAAAACACCTCCTGCCATATCTGTGACCCACACCTGCCACCATGCCTTTCCCACCATGACGGCCTGTGTACCTTCATACCACGAGTCTAAAAAAAAATAAAAATAAATAACCTTTCTGCTAAGTTGCTTCTGGTCCAGTATTTTGTCCCAGCAACAAGAAAGTAACTAATTCAACCATATTATATTCTCATAAGCAATGCATGAACAATTAAAGTTTTTCACATACTTGCCCCCATTCAGTTTGGTCATTGCTTTTCTCTTTTATGCATTCTGATAGGTGTGAAATTAAGTCTCACTTCTGTTTTAACTTCCATTTCTTCCAGAGACTGGTAATGACAAATAACCTTTCAGGGGCATATAATGCATTCACAATGCTTTTGCTTAAATGTCTTTATTTTTGAGCTGTTTGTTAACTGGACCTTGTGACCACAAACTAAACATCTTTGAGGATTGAAAATACTTTCCTGATCTAAATTATTTTCTTGATATGAGATTTCTAAGAATTGTATCACAGTAGTGATACTCTTTTAATCTCATTTATAGAATTCACAGAGAAATTTGTTAAGTTTTAGATAAAGCCAAATTAGTTTTTCCCTTTATAATCATGCTTTTGGTGTCAAATCTAAGAAGCATTTTATAAAATCAAGCCTTAGGAAGATGAATTTACATTTGGAAATTTTATATGGGCCAGGAATATACATCAAATGTAAAAATGCTTTAGGTGAAAGTTTTGAACTATCATCAACATGACATTTCATTCCTCAAATTTATTCAACTCAAGAAGGTATAAGTTGGGCTGGAGAGATGATTCAGCTGTTGAATATGCTTCCTGTGTCCAGCATCAGGGGCCTGAGGGGTCCTAATAGTGCTAGAGTTCAAATTTCCAGTTCCCACGTGGGCGAGGTTGTGTGCACCTCTAACCCTAGTCCCACAAAGGAGAAGAGACCCGAGAATCATTGGGGCTCTGCCAGCTTCGAAATCAGGCAAAAGAGACTCTGGTTCAAAAGAAGAGGGTACCGATTGGTCCACTCTGTGTGCTGGATTGCAAAGAACCAGGAAGTAAGCAGACATCTCTGCCATCTTGGGGTACACCAGTAGAAGAAAATGGCTCTTTATAGGTTCTTCCCTATCTATGTACCTAGCAGGGAAAACTGCATAATTCCAATGGCCCTCAGTCTTTAGGACCTTTCTTTTTTCAACTTACAAGTGTTTTTTTTTTTCTTCATCTTTATTTATTTTATTTTTATTTATTTATTTATTTATTTATTTATTTATTTATTTATTTATTTATTTATTTTGCATTTGCTCCTTCTCCCTATCGTCCCTTGCTCTTTTCCTGCCTCTCCCTGTTACCATCTAGGTGTTGGGTTCATTTTCCTCACTGATTAGGGACTTAAAAGGCAGGAAATATTTGAAAGTTAAGCAGACCAAAGTTTATTAAAAGCAAAAGTACAAAGGCAGAGAGAAAAGACTCGTCATGTGAGGAGGGGATCCATAGCCAGATTCCACCACTCTAGCAGGAGCTGAGCTGCCTTTTCATTAGTTAAGGAAATGTCTCTCCCCTCATGTCTTAATTTGTCAACTTAAAGATAAAGGCACTAATAGGCCTACAATGTAGCTTCCACTGAACATGTTCCAGGCTTGTCTGAGCAAGCTTCCCAAATGAGCCTGTCAGAAGCATTGCCTGTATATTCTTTGTTCTCAGGGTACAAAAAACAGGAAGTGAGCTTCCCCATTTTCCAAGTTAGGTCACCATCTTGGAACACATAAATATATCAATAGAAGATATGTTAAGAAAGACATCAAGGAAACAGTCACATTAGCAACTGACCAAAATAAAATAATATTTGGAATTAGCAAAATGAAGGAAACGAAACACATCTATAACTGAAACTTTGAAACACTGGAGAAAGAAATTAAGAAGATAGTAGTAGATAGAAAGACCTTCCATGTTCTTGAATTGAAATAATTACTTCTGTGAAGATGCTTAGCCTGCCAAAAGCAATGTACAGTTTCAATGCAATCCTCATCAAATTTCCAGTGTTAATTCTTCAAAGAAATAGAAAAAAATCATTAAAATTAAAGTTGATATGAAAACACAAAAGATTCATTATAGTCAAAGCAATCTTCATTAAATGAATACTACTGGAGGTATTACCATACGTGACTTCAAGGTATAGTACAAAGCCATAGTAACAAAACCAGCATACTAACACAAAAATAAAACCCTAGATATATGTTAATGGCATAGAACAGAAGACTAAGAAACCCACAGACCTACAGCCACCTGATGTTTGGAAAATATGGCAAAAAATACACATTAGAGTCCTGGGACAAATGAATATTCATATTTAGAAGAATGAATCAACATCCTTTCACCCTGTACAAAAATCATCTCCAAAAGAATTAAAGACTTTAATACAAGAGACCTTAATATAAAACCCTAAACTTTGCACAATCTGTGGAAAAGGTAAAGAAAACATTTCAAGTTATAGGCACAGGCAAGGAATTTCTGAATAGCACTGTAGCTGCTTAAGATAAAAGTCCACAACAGAGAAATGGGACCTCACAAAATTAAAAGGCTTCTGTGTAGCAAATGGAGTGAAAGGAAAGCCTACATAAAGGGAGAAAATCTTTGCTAGTTATTAGTACTTGTTTATAATGCAAGCATTTCTGTTTGGATTTTGGTATTCGATAATTGAGATGTTGTTCTCTAAAAATAATGTGCAAGTCTATAATTTTATACCAGTTTGCATTAAATATGTTAATGTCACTCCTGGAAAACATTTGGTTATAAAATACTAACTAGTCCTAAGTTGAATTGAATCATTATTGACTTGTTTTATATCAAAAGTGATAGTTTTTATAATATTTCAGTCTTGATATTAATTTTCAAGATACTTAGATGACTTCCAAATTTAGATTAATGTCAAATCAAGTTAATTTTTGAATGATAATTGTTGTTGTTACCTTATTGTTTCTGGGGAAAAAGATCCATCCAAAAGCAATTGGTGGGAGAAAAGGATTTGTTTTGGCTTACATTCTCAACTGGAAGATTTATTAAGGCACAACAAAGCATGGCATGAGCAGAGGATCCTGGACATCACCTCTGCCACAGCAGTTGGAAAACAAAAGCAGGAGAGTGAGCCAAACTAGCAAGGGGCAGATAGCTATAACACCACCCAAGCTCACCCCAAACAAAAGGTTCCACCTCAAAAAAATGCCATCAGCCAGGGACAAAGCATCAAGAACATATGAGTTTATGGGGGGCATATGATTCAAACTACCACAATAATTAAAAGCTGTAGATGAGCAAAAAGCAATATATTTTATTTACGTAGTGCAGGGTTCATGGACAACATCTGTTTAACAAAAGACAGATTAAGAAGAGAAAAGGCATAACAGATTTGTTTAGTCAAAATTTTGTGTGACGTGAGATTCTTTAGGAACATAGACCGAAACCCTCAAATAATATTCTGAATTGATATGATTAAGGTTTTGAAGATTGAATAGTCATATGACTTGATTAAAAGGCTGTGATCAACTGGTAATAAATTAATGGTAAATAACAAAAACTCTTTGGTGAAATTCTTTTTGGCTTCTCTGTGTAACTTTCCTTTCCTCCCATATAAATCAAGATACCTGTTATATGATAGCCTTATGGCATCCTGTCAGGGGGTTAAGTTCAATAATTATTTTATAGACAACTCTCACACAGAAAAGCAAGAGTAAGGGAGTTTCTTTTTTTCTTGGGCCTTTTTTTTTCATTTCCTTAAGTCACTATATATCTGGGTATATTCTATTCATCCTTAGATAATTCTTAAGTAAACTTTAGTTTAAATATGATGTCCTTTTACTGATTTTTATATTCATTATTTTTATAGATAATATTTCTTCAACTGTTAAAGTATTTGACAGAGATATCTCAAATTATGGACCTCCAAGAAAGGTTATACACACACACACACACACACACACACACACACATACACCCACACACAGGAAAAATTCACTGTAAAAAGTTAGAAAGTTTACAGGAAAGTGAGATGAAGTTGAAAATACTATATGGAGTGAAGTAACCCACACTCAGAGAGACAGATGCCACACATTGTCTCTGTAGCAAGATGAACTTCCAGACAAGACACAGTTATGGAGGAAGGGATATTATTTATTGAAGATTACAGATCCAGGGGAAGTTCCATAATGGCAAGAGAAGGGGCCTGCTCTCACAGGATAGGCAAGAGAGCAAAAAGCCAACCAGGCACACAGCACACAGAGCAAAAACTACAGCCAAGCCACAGCAAGCTTCAGGAACTCCTATTAGGAACAATTTGCATATCTTTACAACGGAATCTCAAACCATCACCACACCTTAAAACCGGCCCCCAGTGATATTGCCTCTAGCAAGGTGATTGCAGATGCAAACTATAAACTAATAAAACACTGAATATATTGGGGGAGATATATTCAAACTACCACAGTCTCTATATATGATTCTGAGCTTCACATTGTTATATATGCATATTTTGTGGGAATGAATGTGTTTATATGTCATGAAACTAGAAAAGACACCACCCTAATATGTGAAAAAAAAGCCTTTGAAAGAAGGGGATGAGGATCGTAACACAACACGTGATATGTAAGTGGAAGTGTCTGAGTAGGGTTGGGGAAAGGAAGATGAGGAAGGGTGCGGAAGGGATAATTGATATTAAATACGTATGACAATGCCATGAGTAACTTATTTTTATAAACTAATTGAAAATAAACAATAATATGTAGTATTTAAGAAGAAAAGTTTGGTTCATCAAGAGAAAAAGAAATTTTCATCTTAAAGAGTCTGCTTATTCTAGTATAGCAAACTGATTAAAGTCAAAGTCTTAATCTACATATAAGTATATCATTTTTCTTTCTCTGTGTATATGATATGTGTATGTATGTGTGTATGTGTGCACGTTCTTTTGTGTGAGTGTGCACACACACACATGCCATGGGTGGAAGTCAGAGGACAAGTTCTGAGGTAGGTCCTCACTTTCCTCCTTGTTTGATGCAGGGTTGCTCATCATTTGCCACTGCATTTTCCATGCCACCTGGCCCACAACTTTGGAGATTTCTCCTGTCTCTACCTCCCATCATTCAGTATGAGCACTGGGACTACTGACACTCATGGTACATTACCTGGTTTATATGGGTTCTAGATCTGAACTCAGGTGCTCACACCTGTGCAGAAAGTGTCTTATCCACTGAGCCCACTCCAAAGTCCCAAAAACACATAAGTTTTAAGAAAAGTTTTACTCGAGTTAGTTCATATTATTTGACTCTGAGAAAAGCAAATAAATATTGTCAAATTTTCAAAGTTGGCTTCTTTGGATGAGTTTATGAGAAGAAAAGAACATTCACATCTTTTCTAACAAATATTAAGTAAGTAAAAGTTGAACTGCCCTTTCTCTTGAGATCAGATATTTCAAAGTACTTCTCAAAAAGCAATAAATTTTATTTACTCTTTGTAAGGCAATTTCCTATTTCACCAAAGCAGTTGTTTCACCTCTACTTGGATTATTCAAAATAAAAATAAAAAATACAGTTTATTCTTTGTCAAAAAGAATATTTTTTCAATTTTGTAGCCTTATAATTTTTTAAAATTATTTTATTATTACCTTAATTTAATAAGTGGACAAATATTTATTTCAGGCATTTATAACCAAATTTGTATAAATTAATCAGATAGCTAACAATGCTTGATTTTACTTCCCCAATATGAGTTTTGACTTGAGAAAAATAAATAAATTTCACGCTACTATTTTCACTTAAAGAAATGTTTTAGATTCTCTTTTGGGACCTGGGAACATTACAAATAAATATTTCACCTGAAAGTATAAACTAAAAATATGTTTTTTTGATTAAATCCATTTTTCTTAATTATCTCAATAGCATCACAATAGTTATACAAAAACCGTCAAATCAGAAATATTCTCAGCTTTCCTACTGTTACAATTGTGCAGGCACATTGTTATAAATATAAATATTACACAGATTAGACACTTGATGAGATGGCATTGGAGATGTTTCACTGCTTACACTGCCATATAACATTGCCAGCCTTAGAATAAAGATTGATTAAACCCTGTACCACAATCAATAATTATGTCATTATTAACACCATGTTTACTTGACCACAGCCTCATGGTCTCCTTTTTCAAATTTTTTAATCTCCTGGCATTTTTTAAGGCTGTGGTATAATTTAAATTCTCAGAGCCCCTTTACAGGAGTGTAGCAGGTACTCTGGAAAAGTGGGAAATATAGATTACAAGCTTCTCAGTTGATATGGTTGTAACAACTCATGGACCTTACCATAGTAATGCATCAGGGTGTTCAGGAATATTTGTTCATCCAGAAGCAGACAGACAAGCAGAAGCATATTGCTAATCTGAGACGCAATAGTCAGGGGTCACATAGTTCTGTGGAAACAAATTTTAATATAGTTACCCAGTTTGAACAATATTGAAATATTTTAATATTTTAGTTTTAATGACATTAAAGAATGTCTATTTTTATGGTATCACAGCTTGAAACAATGATATTGTACATGCTAGACAAATTTTCTACCACTAAGCTACATCCCTAGCTAAGAATATCTGTTCTTAGGCTATTTATAAGGCTCATTTGGTATAGTATACTTTTGTAAATAAAAATCATTTTGCCGGGCGTGGTGACACATGCCTTTAATCCCAGCACTTGGGAGGCAGATATAGGAGGATCACCGTGAGTTCGAGGACACCCAGAGAGCTCATAGTTAATTCCAGGTCAGCCTGGGCCAGAGGAGACCTTACCTCGAAAAACCAAAAAAAAAAAAAAAAATCAAACATTTTATCAGTATCGATTTCTCATTAGCCTCTAAGAATTCAGAAGCTAGTATTTTTCCTTGAATGTTCTCACTTTTCATTGCGTTTTACTTAGTTCTATAGTTTCCATAAGAATCTATTCACAGGAGGTGATATGTGACTGGAATTGAAAAACTAATGAAAAGCTGATGGCTGGGAAGATCATAGGCCAAACATTGGAAGCTAATAGTCTTTCTTGGCCAAATAGATATGTTGTGTCCATCAAGTTGGCCAATAAACATTGAGGTTCATGCACATAGATTAGTGCTGCTCTCACCTTTGGTCAGAGAAGCTTGTTTTTGCAGATGGTGGTGATAACTGGGGAAATTAAAAATTCATGAAAGTATTGAGAATAAGTGCTGAGTGTTCAGCACTAAATGAAACGTTTCTATGATAACATCCATGACTCAGGGAACATTGCAGAAGACAGAACAGAAAGAATGCAAGAACCAGAGTATGGGACAGAGTACTACGGAAAGCTGTCTCCTGAACATGAAGTAGCCATTGCATTCATAACCTCACAGGTTCAGCCATTACCTGCACAAGCTCTGCAGAATATTGAGCCCACCATGTCATCATAGATGATAGAGGGTGAAAAAGAGATTGTGATGGGTTGAATCAGATGCCCCCCCATAAACTGATGTGTTTTGAATTCTTGGTCCCCAGCTGATGTCAAGTTGGGAGGTGGAGACTTTCTGCTGGAGGTGTGGTGTGGACCTTGAAGCTCATTAGTAGTGTTAGTTCACTTATTCTCCTGCTGCTATTAGCTGTCTTCTGTGGCAAGGAGGCAATATCAGGCCTCTGCTCTACCATCTTTTCTCTGCCATAATGACACTTTCCCTGGAAACTCTAAGCCAAAATAAAAAAGAAAATAACTTTCCTCCTACCAGCACCTTTTGTTCAGGTGCTTTGTCCCAGCAACAAGAAGGTAAGGTACAACAGACATTAAAATACAAAGACACTAGCTTGGAAGAAGAAAGTATTGAGTAGAAGGGAAATGAAAGGGGTGCAAAAGAAGATGGTAGAAGGGGAGTGTGATCAAAATACATTACATTCATGTATGAAATTGGTTGATACAAGTTAAAAAAAAAGGATATATCCTCTTTTCCTCAGATATAGCTGAACATATATTGTGTAGTTATGGCTACTGGTAGCGAATTGCATTTGCAAATTATTCTAATCAAATCAGCTAAATCAACCACATACTTCAAGAACACGTGTTGATTCCATGTGTATATCAAGCATAACAGGAACATTCTAAGGTTCCAGCTAAGAAGGTCTGAGACTTCAAGTGGTAAAGCAAACAACCATGCATACCCCAAAAAGTCTCACTCTCTAATAGGTTAGTGACTTTAAAAGTTTGGACATCATTCCATTTTAGGATAATTTTGTATTTCTCTACAAGTGCTTCTTAAAGATAATATTTCATTCTTTGATTATTTTATAAGTGAAAATATTTAGATTTACCCAATGATGGTCTTTTAGAACTTCACAACTAGGATTTCAATGTAGTTTTTGCCTCATGTTATGGCACATTTTTCTTTAAATTACAAAAGAATATATCATTTTACAAAAAGTTAGTCTTCCTGTAAGTCTTTTATCATTTTGGTAGGTTGGAATGTTTTCCTTCTTCATTCTTTTTTGAGGTAATGAACACTAAAATTTGTCATTTTATATTTTTTGAAAAAATATACAATTTAAGAACCATCATAAAACACTGGTTCAATTTCTTTCTGATATTTAAAACTTTGACAAGTTGAGATGACATGCTGTGGTGAAAAACCTTTCAGCATTGAAATTGGAAATACAGACAAATAAAATATCCTGAGACAAAATATTTGACTTCACAAAATTACTTGTGTACTTCATTAATTTAATACTGTGATTCATCAAGTCATTGTAGAATAAGAATCATTATAATTAGAAAATTATGATTTTTCAGACTCTAAAGGTATTAGCTTACAAACTAGTTATGTGTTAATAGTTCTCATTCATTTTATGCCAGGAATAATTTATTTCCATGGAATTAATCTTTACATAATTAATGCAATACAAAAGAAATCATGTTTGCAAGATTGAGAAACATTATGAATACATCAATTTTGGAAATATTCACATTCCTAGCACCATAGGAATTAAAAAAAACAAAGGTAATTTCTCAAAAATTCTTCAATTTAATTAGGTATTTCTACTTTCTTTTGTAAAATGTTTCTTTTTTTAAATTATGATTCAAATACATTTTTCATTAATTTTATTACAATACTTGACTTCTAATTAAAGAGTTGTAAAGACCAAAGAGAACCTTTTGTTTCCTGAAATATTGTCTCAGTAATTCAAATGCTAGTGACTTAATTATTTTGCCACCAAGGGATTTGATCATTCATGCCAAAATTTCTCCCAATATACAATAACAATTATAAGCAACTAAAATGACTCTTCTACTACACAATCTTTGTGAGTTAAATCATTTTCATTTTCTAAAATAGAAATTCTCCAAGCTTGCATTTAATAAATTTCTATATATTTATGGAAATAAATAAATAAATTCCTTTTTCTAAAATCCAGTATAATTTGTTTATGCAACATTTCTTGTTTGGTCACAAAATGTAATACAATATCATCCACTCAAATAATATATTTTGTGTATCCTGGTGTTTTGCTGCCATACATAATTGTTGTTTGCAATGCCAGCATGAGTAAACACCAATGTAAATATAACTTTCAATAACAATTACATACAGAGAAATTTGCCTTTTTACATAATCATTCTTTGCAAACAGAATTTGTAATATTTGGTCTACTTTCTGAACTATTTCTAACAGTTTTATGTTTTTTTCACAAGGCAGTATCTTGATAATTTTTGATTATATTGATGCTTTTTTAATTATATGTTGTCAATATTTTCCAGTCTAATCTAAATATCTTTAAATTCCCTGAATTTGAAATTGCCAATAGGATCACCTCTCCAATTTTATTCCTAATTTACTCTCTTATACCTATTTTGTCACCAAATTCACTGTGTAGTAAGTAGCCAGTTTCATGACTATTATGGATGGAAATTTCAATGAAACTCAGCATATTAATGAGGCAGCAGTCATGATTCCAAGTTACCAAGGAGTTTGGATCTGTGAACTAAGACCCAAGATTCCTTTTATCATCTATCTATCTATCATCTATCTATTTATCTAGCTATCAATCATCTATAACCTATCTATCATCTATCTATCATCTTATCTTTCTATCATCTATATACTTATTTTTTTACTATTTGTTGTTCTTTTAAGAAAGGGACTAATGGGCTGGAGAGATGTCTTAGCGGTTAAGGCATTTGCCTGCAAAGGCAAAGGATCCCCGTTTGACTCTCCAGGACCCACGTAAGCCATATGCACAAGAGGGCCTATGCATCTGAAGTTGTTTGCAGTGGCTGGAGGCCCTGGCACACCCATTCTCTCTCTCTCTCTCTCTTTCTCTCTTTCTCTCTCTCTCTGCCTCTTTCTCTCTCTCAAATAAATAAATAAATAAAAATATATTAAAAAAAGAAAGGGACTAATGTAATCAAGGCACTTGTTATGCAGTGAAGGATGAAGTTGAACACCTGATTGACTTCTTGCCACATCACAAGCACTGGGATTGTAGGCATGTGCCAACCCATCATGCCAAGACTTATGTTTGTGTATGTATGTATGCATATACTTGCATAGCATATATGAAGTGTATGCATGAATGTAGGTAGATATGCTTTCATACAGAGGCCAGAAAAAAAAGCATGTCTTTCTATATCAGTATTTTACCTTTGTTTGGCTGATCAGCAAGACCCAGCAATCCTGTCTCTGCCACCACTCAATGCTGGTGTTACTGGTATGCCTGACTTTTATGTGAGAGCTGGGGATCTAACTGCACTGCAAACACCCTTACCCACTAAACCATATTTCAAGCCACTGGATATTCTTTACAGTGTTGTGACTAAGGGTCTCACATATGGTAAATTAAGCAGGTGCTTTTCCTCTGAGCTATACTCATGCTCAGTGCTGCTATATGCAAGTGCTGATAAAAAATATTCTTGGATCAGAATGCAAATTAATGAGGAATAGAAGTCATACTTACAAGTTCCCACTCCACTCTGACCTCATCTCCAAAATGAGCAAGGACAACCCTTAATGGAATATTGCATTTTGCCTGAACTAATCCTGAATACTCCTAAACTGAAAAAGCAGGCCTTAAGCCAGAGAATTTTCTACAGCAAAAGGGCCTCAGCAGGTAGCTGATCAACTCACATACCTGAAAGCCTTTATCATCTCATTACTTTCCAATTGTCTGCTCCTCCAAGCTCTCACACATCATTTAGCTAAAGCCTCAGCTGGTCTTTGTCAGCTCTCATCAGGTGATCTGCATCCCAGTGATATCAAATCAATTTTATATCACAATATAAGTCAAATTGTAAGTTTACTTGGCATGCATCTATGGACTACTTTATAATAACTTAAATTCAGCATTTCTAAAACCTAAAACCTGTGTTTTGAAAATCCTGCCAGGTGAAGGCTCATAATGGACTTAGGAAGACCAATTAATTAGGATACTGTTTCATCTGTCAGAGTTGTTTAGCAATATCCAAGTTAACGGTCATGTACTGCTTCCAGGTGTGTTGTTCAATTTCAAAACTTTCTTGTTGGCATTTTTAGAAGCATTTAAAGCATCTGTCATCAACCTTAACACCACATTAGAATTATCTTCTAAAAATATTGATGTCCATGTTCTACCTTCAGAGACAGTGATTGAATTGATTGGAGCTAAACTCTTGGCACAGTTATCATTTTAAAGAACTCTCCTTGTGATTCTTGTGTGGAACTAGGGTTGAAAGCCAGTGGTTTATAATCACATCAGCACTTGAACTTTCCTATGCTTCTCAATAAGTGTCTACTAGGTAAATTCAAAGAGTGTTCCATAAAGAATGTAAGAAATTTATATTTAATTATTTCATTTTAAAAGTAAGAAACATCTGTACTACCTCTAGACAAATGCCTCTTTAGCTTGGACTTAATATGAAAAACTCTGTGTTAGTCTCACAAATGGAAAATACAAGAGGGGGGGAGAGCAATGAGGAACATAGGAACATCAGGGCCTCTAGCTGCTGCAAATGAATTCCACATGTGTGCACCACTTTGTGCATCTTGATTTAAGTAGGGACTGGGGAATTGAACCCTGGTCCTTAGGATTTGCAGGCAAGTGCCTTAACTGCTGAGCTATCTCTCCAGCTCCACTGCCAACTCTTCATTAAACGTCTATTCTAAGTTAAATTATATGAGAAAAACTAAGGTATTTTAAAATATGTCCTTTACCTTAAGGAATATCAACTACTATGGGTATATATTTATCTGATCTAAAAACTCACAATAAAAGAATATATCATGCATATAAATTTATACATCAATTTTAATATTGATCAACTGACCTTGTCACCAAACGGATGAAATTCTTTCCTTCCAAAATGAGGAATAGAGCCACCAAAGTGTTGAGGTTTCAGAGGCTACACCTAAATTACTACAGATAATTAGAATTAGGGATATGAAGTGATCAAAATTGGTCAAATTATACAAAAGACCAGTGTCGTGGAAACAGTTGGAGGCAAATGTTCTATTGGTAGATTACTAAAGTTGCTCCAATTATTTCTTCTCACAGTATCCACAAGTTGTAATAGTTTCATCCTTTACTGCTGGATTTGAGCATCTGACTTACCAGCTATAGGTAGGCCAACTCTGAGCTTTCCACATACTCTATTTGCCTATTGAGATTATGTGATCCCTGTGGGACAATGGTCTGGCCAGTGTGTTGGAGGATTAGAGAAACATATGAATCTGAGCAGTTATTCCATTCATGAAACAAGATCAGCCAAGGTTAACAAAGCTATCTAGCCAGCCTCTAACAGACTCCACGACACATGAATAATGCACTCAAAAATAGATAGTAGGATAGTAAGTTTAATGAAAGAGTGCTATGACTAAACTCATGTGCCTATTGTTTTTCTCATTTCTCTGAATTTGAAAATGTAAAATTTTTCCGGAGTAAAACCACCTTAATAATTGCTACTTGCACTGCAACATATTTCACAAATGGTTTTGGGATTGTTTCTGGGTATTCCGTAGAAATATATCCACCTTTGTGTGTAATCTACAAGAGAAATACTTGAATCTTAAAAGACAAAGCCTTATTTTTAGAAACAATTTAAATTTGCTTCATCACACAGGAAAATAGAAGGGAACAGGAGAAATTTGACTCTTTCTTCGTCGAGGAGTTTTACTTAGAGGAAAAAGGATGATAATACCATCTAAACTTAATTTGCTCTTTCCTGGTGCAGGCTTTTTTAAACCATGCCCAATTACTCTTTAAAACAGCTCAAAACACCAGGTTTATTAGAATGCTGATACTCTAAGGAATAGAATCACCCACACAGTGAGGAGATTTTTGGAGAAATTCAAAGGCAGAATTGTATCTCATGGAATTAGGAGCAAAGTATAAAGAATTTAAAGAGGTATACAATAAAACCACAAAAGTATGTAAATCACTCCCAGACTTTTAAAAAATTTTTACTTTATTATTTTTACTCAGCACAGAGAGTTTTAGGTACAATTACAACATTTTTAAACACAATTTCTTTTAGTTGGTTCTCCTCCATCTCTCATCTCCCTACTCTACCTATCTCCACTTATATTGCCTTTCTGTTTTCATGTCACATATGTCTTTCAGCCCTGTTCCCACACTCTTTCTTTGTCATCTCCTATTACCAACTCTTGGATAAATTTTAGCTTTTTAGTGTTTACTCACATTTATTCCCTTTTATACACCTATACATAAATATTATAAGATATGATCTGCGTATGAGAGAGAACATGTGTTTTGGGTACTTTTGAGCTTAGGAAACTTTGCTTAATATAATTCCTCCAGATCAATTTATTTTCTGAAAATTTAACAATTTATTTTTTTCTTTATATACATTGCATGTATCTATCTATCTGTGTGTGTGTGTGTGTGTGTGTGTGTGTGTGTGTGTGTATGTATATATCTCCACAGTTTCATTATCTATTCACCTATTAATGATCATACAGGTTTCATTTCCTAGGTGTTGTGAATACAATAGCAATAAATGTGGATGTGAAAGTATTTCTGAGGTAAGATGTGGGTATGGAATACTTTGGATATATTCCCAGGAATGGTATAGCTGAGCTAAAAACATGCAGTGAAAAAAAAAAAAAGAACCTATTTCACAAATGATGCTGGCAATACAGGATATCTATCTACAGAAGAAAGAAATTAGATGCATATCTTTCACCCCATAAAATTATCTATTCAAATTTTATCAAATGCTTTAATTTAAAACTCAAAACTCTGAAACTACTAGAGAAAAATATATAGAACACACTCCAAGATGTAGGCATTGGCTAGAAGTTTCTGAACAGGATTCCATTATTACACAAAATAGCTCCAAGGATAAATAGGATTTGCATGAATTAAAAAAAAAAGAAAAACTTCACAACAAAGGAAACTATCAAGAGAGTAAAGAGACACCAACAACATGAGATAAAAGCTTTGCCAGTTGGGCTGGAGAGATGGCTTAGGGGTTAAGGCGCCTGCCTCCTAACCCTCAGAACACTGGTTCCAATCTCCAGCTGTTCCAATCTCCAGGTCCCACGTTTAGCCAGATGCAAAGTGACGCAAGGATGCAATGCTGCACTTGGCCACAAGGGGGCGCGCACATCTGGATTTCGTTCTCAGCCCCTGAGACACTGCTCGCACGCCCATCTCTGTCTTCTTCCCCCCCCCCCCGTCTCTCTCTGTCTCTCTCTGTGTCTCTCCTCAAAAAAAAGATAAAATAAAAAGTTTAAAAAAAAAAACTTTGCCAGCAATAATTCACACAGAGTCTAATATCCAGAAATCATTAAGAATTTCAAAAAGTGGGCCTGAGATACAGCTTAGAGGTTGAGGCACTCGCCTGAAAAGTCAAAGGACCCACATTTGAATCTCCAATAAACATGTAAAGCCAGATGCACAAGATGGCAAATGCATCTGGAGTTCATTTGCAGTGGCTAGAGGCCCTGGCATGCCCATTGTTTCTATCAAGTCACCCTCATAATTAAATAAATATACTTTTAAAAGGAACTGTAAAAATTAACCACTAAAAATACAAGCCAATTCCAAATAGGGTACTCATATGAATAGACAATTGACAAACAATAACACAAATGGCCAAAAAGTATTGGGAAATTCACGGAAGAGGGGGCAGAAAGAGTTTTAGAGCCACAAGTTGGGTCATTATGCACAGAGATTTTTGCCTATCCCCATAACTGTTGACTACCTCCATAATGCACGAACCACATTCCCCAATGATGAGGGTCCCTTCAGAGGGGGGAGGACAAGGAGGAGACTACCGGAGTAACCAACATGAATGTAAAATTAGAATAATATAAATTAAAATAAAAGAATTCAAAAAAGTAAAAAAAAAAGTGTTCAAGATTCTTAGTCACCATGGAAAAACACTTTAGAACTACTTTGTAATATCATCTCATCCCAGTCAGAATGGCTATTATCATGTTCATAATGAGACTTAGAACGTCCCCCAAACAAGACAGGCTTCTGCCAAAGCACTTAACTACCTACCTGAGATACAAAGTAAGACCCTATTGATTCTATTGACAGAGAACTTCAAGAGATTCAGCTGTATCAAAAAGAAAGCCAGTTCCCAGATGGTTCTTCCATTATAATGCATACAACTTCTCTGTTGATCTTCCCCTTCCACGAGATTTGTTCAAATAGATGAACTTTCCTTAACACGATTATAGTTCATTTCACCCTTAGTGTGAATTCTATGAGGTTGCACAAGTGTACAAGGAAGTACATCTACCACCATTTTGTTCTACAGAATAGTTTCATATCCCTAAAAAGTCTGTGCTCCACTCATTCATTTATTTCTCCTCTCAAGCCTTGGAAACTACAGATATTTACTCTCTCCATCATTCTGCCTTTGTCATAGTATCATATACTTAAAATCAGAGAGCATGTAGCTTTTTCAGATAGGGTTCTTTCATATAGAAATAAGCACTTAAGTTCCCTCTATATGATTTTGTGGAATGATTGAAAATTCATTCTTTATAGCACTAAACAGTATTCTGTTGTTTGGATGTGTCACAAATCATTCATTCAACAACTGAAAAATATATTGGCTTTGCAGGCAAGCTCCTTAACTGCTAAGCCATCTCTCCAGCCCAGTAATCACTATTTTCTAAAGTGCTTCAACTCATGATCTCCAAGACAAAGCAAATTTCCATACAAATATTCTGTTTCTATGCTTTATTCCACTGGTGAAGCTGTTTTTTTTTTTTTTCCCAAGCCGAAATGAACTTAAATAATATACTATATAATATTGTTTTATAATAATTTGTTGAAACACATTCCTTCTTTCCTTTCTTCAAAATTTCCTTTTAATGTAGGTTATTGCATTTGATGAACATTCCTGATAGAATTTATTTGGAGTTGCTGTGGGAATGTCATAATAATTAACATAAATCTAATATTCAAACTAAGGAACTACTTTTAATTTCAAGTTTTTCCTACATATGAATATAATTTATTTCTCCATTTACTTTTTAATGTCACTTAATAGAGTTTTATAATTATTTACATTCAGTTTTGAGCAAATTGTGTTGTTCTTAAGTATGTGATACTCTATGATATTAATGTGATAGTATTTTGATGTGTGTTCATGGAGAGCTATACATGTGTGTGTATTTGGATGTGTGTGTGTTGACCAGAAGACAACCTCAGATGTCAAGCATTTTGGGGGATGGGATCTTTCACTGCCTTGGAACGCATCTAATTAGTCTAAATTGACTAACCAGTAAATCCCAGAGATCCAGTTGTTTTTGTCATGCCAGCCCTGGGGCTACATGCCACTATTCCTGGCCTTCTTTTTTCATTTGGGTTTTGGGATTGATCTCAGGTCCTCATGTTTTTAAGGCAGGCACTTTAATGAATAAACAATCTTGGAGTTGCTTGTTTTCGAATTATAGCAATGTAAATTTATATGATCACATGATTTATTTCTAATCACATTATATTTGAAATAAAGTCAATGACCACATTTTGCATATATTACACATTGTTGAAATTTCCACATATTTTTTCAGATGTTTACATGAGAAAAAGAGTACAGAAACTTTTTTTTCTTTATAATTCCTTTATTTTGTTTCATATCACTATCATCCTGACTTTTATAAAATGAGATGGAGTATTATTCTCCTACTGTTAATAGATATTATTTAATATTGACATATGTTTGAATGTGTGCCAAAATTTTCCTATTAAACAATATTATTTTTCAGTTTGCTTGTTTAATTACTATGGAAAAAGGGATTTGTAAGTGTTTTGAATATTTATCTTTATACTTACTGGAATACATAGTGGGATCAATAACTTTATCATTTGAACTTTATGTTTGTTATTATGTCTACTTTCTCACAATTATATTGTTTGTCTCTACTTTCCTGATTGTCAAATGTTGGATAAGTCTGCAAATCTCCTAATTTTAAAGGCATTAGCTTCAGATATCCAATGTATTGCCTTATTTTTAATGTTTTAATATTTCATTTAATTATGCTCTTATAATCAACTAATTCCTTTTGCTTTAAAAGATATTTTATAGTTTATATTTATGCATTAATATGTTGGGTATTTAGCTCATGCATTTTGAAGCAGGATTGGAGGGGTAGCTTAATAGGAGAGTATATGCTTAGCATGTGTGAGGGTTCATGTTCATTCTTTAGACACACGAGTACACACATATGCACACACACACACAAACTAAGCATATATCCTTTCATTGGATGAATGTTGAAAGCTTTATACTTTATTTATTTATTTATTATTTATGGGCGGGAGAGAGAGACAGATAGAGAATGGGTGTGACAGTGTCTCCAGCCACTGCAAACGAACTTCAGACATATGTGCTACTTTGTGCATCTGTTCTAGGGAATTGAACCTAGGTCCTTAGGGAGCACAGGCAAGCACCTTAACTGCTAAGCCATCTCTCCAGCCCATTGAAGACTTTAAGTTACACTAAATTTATTACTTTTGCCAATTCCTATTGTTTTGATATGCATTTTTTTGCTTTTTATCTCTACTTTAATTAAAAAAAATACCATGACTACATTATTTTCATTGTGTTTTTAAATTTATGATGTGGAGGAATGTTATAGCACTTTTGTTATTAAATTCAAAGTTATATTGATATTAGAACATAGCAGGAAGATAAAGCCTGGTATTTCAAACTTGAGGCTTACTCTTCTCACTGTGAGTCATTGATCTATAATATTCTATAAATGAATGCAATTTCTCTTATTGTTGGATAGAAAATTTTGTATTTGTTCAATAGTGCTTCCAAGATATTTATTTATTTGAAACCTGAAATGTCAAAATGTACTGTTCAACTCTATCAGGATAATGGAGAATTAATAGAATTTTCATGGCATACGTCTCTGAAAATATATTTTATACTTACAATTTTTGAATCTATTGTGAGTTGTAATTTTCATTATCATATATTTGCCTACAGTTTCTCTAATACAACTTTGTGTGTGTGCATATGTGTGAGTGTGCAATAAGTGTGGTGTGTGTATAAGGTATTTATGTTTATGGAGTTGCAACCATGCTACTGTGCATGTGTGCAAAGAGAGTAGAACATCAGGTGTCCTTTTCTGTCACTTCCGCTTTGTTTCCTTGAGATGGAGTCTCTCACAGAACTGGAGTTGCTGTTTATCAATCAGACTGGCTGACCAGGGT
Source organism: Orientallactaga sibirica (assembly GCA_036365145.1). Lineage (NCBI taxonomy): Eukaryota > Metazoa > Chordata > Mammalia > Rodentia > Dipodidae > Orientallactaga > Orientallactaga sibirica. Next base: position 1,985,975 of record JAEOAD010000840.1, read on the forward strand.
TTCAGTGACATTTTAGTCTTTACATTTTATGTAATTTTATTTTTATTTGTTTTTTTTTTCTGAAAGGACTGATACATTTTATTATGGTATAGTTCTTTCACAACAAAATCACATTAAGCAAAAGACAAATTTGTCAAAAGACAAATTTTAATGTAGATATTTTAGCTTTGGATTAGTATATGTCTAATGTATTTTTTTGTTTGTATTTTTAACGTAGGCTCTCACTCTAGCTCAGGCTGACCTGGAATTCGCTATGTAGTCTTGGTGGCCTTGAATTCATGGCCATCCTCCTACCTTTGCCTCCCAGAGTGCTTGGATTAAATGTGTGTGCCACCACGCCAGGCCCTAATGTGTTATTTATTCCCTTAAACATGTGGTTTCTCTTATTCTTTATGATTCATTTTTTGTTAGGACAATGTATATGAATTTTAAAGACAATCTTTCAATTTATGATACATTTCTTCTTGTTTTTTTTTTCTTTCTTTTTAAAAATTTTTTTTGGTTTATTTATTTAATTTATTTGAGAGCATCAGACAGAGAGAGAAAGAAGCAGATAGAGAGAGAATGGGCACGCCAGGGCCTCCAGCACTGCAAACGAACTCCAGATGCATGCGCCACCTTGTGCATCTGGATTACGTGGGTCCTGGGGAATCAAGCCTCGAACCGGGGTCCTTAGACTTCACAGGCAAGCACTTAACCACTAAGCCATCTCTCCAGGCCCTCTTCTTGTTTTTTATATCATATATTCTATCTTCACATATTTGTAGGGCGTACTCTTTATTGTGCTTTACTATGTCACCAAATTATATATTATTTTCCATTTAGCATGGGAAAAAGACTGCGATAATTACTTAGGAAAATAGTGAATTTCAATGTATCCTATGGAGATTCACTACTGTCCTTGAGAATTTCCTGTTCTAGCCATATATATGAAGTTTTAAAAGAAAATTTGGGTAAGCATAAAGATAATCTTATAAAAACCAATAGAATAGTATATATTTATTCTATATGATTTATTACCTAAGAATATATAAAGAACAAATATTTATAAAAATGTTGAGAATAGAAAGTTATCATAGGCTAAATGCTCCATGAAAAACAATTAATTCAGGAAATGAGTTTTAACAATTTGTTTACATACTGTTGTGACAGTGGTTGTTCAGTGATGTGTCATCTTTTCTTAAGTTTTCACTTATACCTTTACTACATCTATATATTAATTTTCCTTCTGGTATTTTTGCTTCTTTGAAAGTAGAATTAGGTATTCTCCTTGAGAAGATGTTAAAAGTAATTTTAATTCTTTTTTTTTGTTTGTTTTGTTTTGAGGTAGGGTCATGATCCAGCCCATTCTGACCTGGAATTAGACTCAGGCTGGCTTCTAACTCATGGCGATCCTCCTACCTCAGCTTCCCAAGGGCTGTGATTAAAGGTGTGTGGAGGAAAGAGACAGAATGAGGTGGGGGGAGAGAATGGGTGTTCCAGGGTCTGTAGCCCCTGTAAATGAACTCCAGATGCAGATACATGCACCATGCACCACTTTGTGTATCTGTCTTTACATGGGTACTGGTGACGAACCCGTGTCATTAGTCTTTGGAGGCAAGTGCCTTTAACTTTGTGGGCCATCTCTGCAGCCTGAATTCAATTTTTAAAGTGATCTAAAACACACCTAGAAAAAAGAATTACACATCTAAGATAATTTCTTAGACTTAAACCTTAAAATTCTGGTATGTATAATCATTCTATCAACCTATGTAATCTCTTCCTTTATTTTTTCTTCTCTTCTCTCTTCTCTCTTCCCTCTTTCCTCTCTTCTTCTTCTTCTTTTTTTTTTTTTTTTGAGGTAGGGTCTCACTCTAGAACAGGCTGACCTGGAGATCACTATGTAGTCTCAGGGTGGCCTCGAACACATGGTGATCATCCCACCTCAGCCTCTTGAGTGCTGGGATTAAAGCCATGTGCTACTATGCCTGGTCTCTCTCCCTTTCTTAGACAAAATTAATCCTGCGCACTTGAACTGATGTGAGATTCTGAGGTCAAATTCTCACTATATATATTACTATATACGTTCCTATATACATACATATATATATTATATATTATATATATTTAACTGTATAAAGTTCTATGTATATATGACTATATTTACATACATTACACATATATGAATACAATTGAAAAAAATCTATAAATTGAAAATAACTTAATTTCTAATCTTAATTTAGTTTAAAAGAAATATGTGCAGTATTCAATAAATATTTCAGTTATTAACAGATCAATTTAAATACATAGATTACAGGTTTCAAAAACTGTAAGTGATAGGATGACTCAGTTTATTATTGTGATTTACTTGCTACATATAAACACCACAACATTATCAAAAGGAACAGTAGAATTGAGCAAGCATTTTAAATGACCCACATTTTTATCAGGCAAAGTAGTATTAGGCAATGAATGTCTGTCATTTCTGCACTGTGTATTGAAAATATTCACATAATTTCCAGGAGCAACATTATGATATTTCATATTATTCTGATTTTCTAGATACAGGCCAATACAGGCCTTGGAAGCTGAATATAAGGTCTAGTCAAAGCAAGATCATTCATCCTGCACAGTAATTATCCGTAACCATGAGCTCCACTAGGGTATTCCCTTTGCAGCACGAGGGTCATTTTATCTTAAGGTCATGCCTACCTAAATTTTGCTATTCCCTGATGTTAGCATCAATAACCCATGCTGGGATTAATATAGCATACTTTCCTAAAATAACCTTCTATTACAAGGTTGGATAGTTCTCAAAACTACCTTCTATATCAATCTTATGTAATGATGAAAACACAAGGTAAGAAAGTTTAGATATAATATAAATCTATGAGATTCCTTTTCATAACATAGATTTGTAATAATTCCAGGTAATGGGAGGATCTATAGTATACTATTGATTACTGAAGATCACAGATAAAAACTAAAACTCACAAATTAAGCAAATTTCTTCATGAAAAATACCATTGAACTAAGTTTAACTACTTAATTGGGAGCAGAAAGATGTTCTTGTGGGACTCTTGACTGTATCAAAAATTTTGACACATTTTTAGAAATGGTTTACTTTATCCACCTTATGTTATTAGTTTATTTTGGGAAAGACACACTGCCAATTATTCTTCATACACAGATATATGTCACATTAATTTTGCTAGGATAGTGATATAGTGCATGATAAAGACAATAACATTAGAGGTAAATACACTTGGGTTCAAATCCTAGGAAGACCTTGGAAAATATAATTATCCATGTAATTATAAACCATTTGTAAAGGGTTATATTGGCATGCCTCTCACAGGATTGGTGTGAGAATTCAGTTAGATTACATACATAAATCACCCAGCAGGCAATTGGTGCTCAAATAACTTGTTTTCTCTTAATTTCTTTAGTAGCACTTCTTCAAACGTTTGAATGAGAAAATGTGATTAACTGAAGTTAAGTGTTATTTTAACTGAAGTTAAGTGTTATTTGAAGTGCAGAAACAGTCTCAAAATTTAACTATATATATATATATATATATATATATATATATATATATATGATTAGGACTCTAATATAATGCCATTTTGAAGGAGAAAATGTATGAGAAAGACCATCCTCATTTTCAAATAGTCCTTATAAGCAAATATATATGTGCATATATGTGATCTGTGCATGAAAAATGTTAAGTGCAAAAGTATGAATATTTAAAATAAACTATTTTTCATATCACATTATATATGTCACTAATAAGTAACACATGTTACATATCATGTATTATCTGTTGTATTATAATTTACAGTATGTAATATACTTATTATATGAGGTATATATTAAACACATCTTTTACATCATAGAATATTCATCAATATATTATATAACCTTATGTATTACAGTATATAGAATTTCACTGACATTTAATATCTTATTGTTTTATTTACATACATTTTAGTGTTACTTACATTTATTACATGATATGAATTGCTTTTAAAGATAATGTAGGGCTAGAGAGATGATATAGTGGGTACAGTGCTTGCTTGCAAAGCCAAATGACCCAGGTATGATTACCCAGTACCCATGTAAAACCAGATGCACTAGGTGGCACATACACCTAAAATTTATTTGTAGTGGCTAGAGGCCTGGGTGTGCCCATTTTTTCTCTCTATCTGCCTCTTTTTCTCTCCTCTCAGATAATAAATAAATATAATATTAAATATTACATACTATATATTTATATCTAACTATGGATATCTAGAGATTCATTGCCCAATGTTAAAAATTGTCATTTATTGTCATTATATCTTGTTTTCCCCAGCCATTGAAGCACCCATTATTGAATAACATAGTCAAAGTTAAAGTTTGTAAAACACATACTAGTAGTTTCTATGTTTTAAGAAATATAAGCTAATGTTTCTTAAGATGAAATGAAAATGATATAATAATAGAGATTTAAAAATAAAAATACATTCTTATGATATTTTAATCAAATTTTTGCTATCCCTGATGCTGAAAACCTACAACAGGGGTACTCATGAGATCTAGGGGTGTAATGTCTGCTGGGATCTGGCTAAATGTATATACTATGCTCACCAAACTGCCCAGTAAGCACTTGTCTTAATGTCCATACTCATATATTAATGCTACTCTAACTTTTGGTTACAAAAGCTTCTCTTTTCAGATGGTGGCAACCTTGTGATGACTCAAAAGGCACCATGGCGCTGAGAAGAAGGGACCGAGGAGTGCTCAGCACTGAAACATATCTAACACACCTTCCAAGGCTCCAGATCCATTGTGGAAGAGGGGATGGAAAGAATGGAAGAGCGAAAGAAAGAAATAAAGAAAGAAAGAAAGAAAGAAGAAAGAAAGAAAGAAAGAAAGAAAGAAAGAAAGAAAGAGTAGGACTCCTTGTAACGTGCTCCTCCAGACACAAAATGGCCTGGTATCCATGACCTCACAGTGCCTGACACTACCTACACAAGACAATCATAATAGGAGGAAAAGATCATGACATCAAACTGAAAAAAGAGACTGATTGAGAGGGGGAGGGGATATGATGGAGAGTGGAGTTTCAAAGGGGAAAGTGGGGAGAGGGAGGGAAGTACCATGGGATATTGTCTGCAATTAAGGAAGTTGTAAATAAAAATAAATTACAAAAAACAAATAGTCTCCCTAGTTCATTTGTTAATTTGAATATGTCCTTTGTTTATATATCAGAAGGGATAACTCATTGCATCTTTTCTATTTTAATTATGTTAATATTATCAAACATTCTGTGATTACATAACATCTAGATAAATTTACTATTGTACACACAGATTTGTGTTCCTAAAACAGTTTGTAGTACTCACATTTTTCCTTTATTCTTAATTTCCTCAGCCATTAAAATCACTTTTTGATATGATTTTCAATTTTATTATGACTTTAATTCTTTAAAAACTTTCTCTTGCTATTTCAACATTGTACTTGGAGACTTTCAGAATATTTCTGAGTCTAGAAGAGGTTGAGTATTAGTTTTCTGTACAAAGGGAATATACTAATATATACCTAAAAATAGTGAATATAATGGGCTGGAGAGATGACTTTCTGGTTAAGGTGCTTGCCATCAAAGCCGAAGGACTCAGGTTCAATTCCCCAGGACTCATGTAAACCAGATGTGCAAAGTGGTGCATGTGCCTGGAGTTGGTTTAAAGTGGCTGTAGGCCCTGGTGTGCTCATTCTCTCTATCTGCTTATTTCTCTCTCTCTCTCCCATAAATAAATTTTAAAAAATTAAACATAGCTAACCTGGGCTGGAGAGAGATGGATTAGTGGTTAAGACATCTGCCTGTAAAGCCAAAGGATCCCAGTTTGATTCTCCAGGACCCACTCAAACCAGATGCACAAGGATGCATGCATCTGGAGTTCGTTTGCAGTGGTTGGTTGGATGCTCTGATGCGCCCATTCTCTCTCTCTCTCTCTCTCTCTCTCTCTGTCTCTCTGTCTCTGCTTCTTTCCTTCTCTCAAATAAATAAATAAAATATATTTTAAAAAAAAAAAAAAAAGATTAGTCAGGCGTGGTGGCACATGCCTTTAATCCCACCACTTGGAAAGCATAGGAGAATTGCTGTGAGTTTGAGGCCAGCCTGAGACTACATAGTGAATTCCAGGTCAGCTGGAGCTAGAGTGAGAACCTACCTTGGAAAACCAGAAAAAAAAAAAACTAACATAATCTAGAAAAGCGAAAATTCAGAACAGCACTATTGTAACTAATGCCTCTCAAGGCTTGACCTCAGCACCATCACAAACTCACATTCCATAGGATGTAGCAGGGGAGGTTGGAAAACATGCACTAAGGAGTCAAATGGACAGGCTTTGGTATCTCATTTTGGTACTCATTAGTTATATGCTCTTCTGAAAGCTGCCCCCCCCCCGTCTGTAAGCACTGAGGGTGTACTTGTTTTTCTCTTTTGTTGTTTTCCCATCTGGAACATTTTATGGAAGTATTTTTTATCCAAAAATATATAGCCTAGAACCCATCTAGAATAAGCTGAAATCTATACTATTTATCATCATATTTTGTAGTAGTCTTCCAACTGGGCTCTTTTCCTTTAGTCCTTCTACACAACCCATCCTTAATGCAAACCCCATATTCTATTGAATTTTTGTGTCTGTGTGCTAAGGGATTGATCTCAGGGTTATGTATCTGCTAAGAATACTCAACCACTGGGCTACTTTCCCTGCCTCAAAAGAAGATGTCTGATTATCTCAGAGCAGTCAACCACAACCACCCTAATGTTAATGTGAACACTGATTATTATTCCCTACCAATGATGAGGGCTGGAAAGATATCTTAGTGGTTAAGGCACTTGCCTGTGAAGCCTAAGGATCCATGTTCGACTCTCCAAGTCCCATGTAAGCCAGATGCACAAGGTGACGCAAGCACAAGGTTGGACATGCCCACTGGAGTCCAATTACAGTGGCTGAAGGCCCTGGTGTGCCAATTATCTCTCTCTCTCTCATTAAAATAATCAATTAAAACCTCATGGAATATGCAATCTGATATATTTAGAAAGTCCCCCAAAGGAATTTTTTAAATTTCTTTTTTTAAAATATTTTATTTATTTATTTATGAGAGAGAGAAGGAAAGAAGAGGCAGAGAGAAAGAGAGAATGGGCACGCCAGGGCCTCCAGCCACTGCAAATGAACTCCAAGATGCATGTGCCCCTGTGCATCTGGTTCACGTGGGTCCTGGGGAATTGAACCAGGGTCCTTAGGCTTTACAGGCAAATTCCTTAACTGCGAAACCATTTTCCCAGCGCCCCCAAAGGAATTTTTGAAAATGATTTGTAGGTACCTAGAACTATACCAGACACTATTGGGTGATAAAGATCTATTGGAAATACTTATTTTCTTGGAAAGGGAGTGTTATTTCTGTACACGATTGATTTTTTTTTTTTTGCTTTATTGAAATGTTTTTAATGTTGACAGTCCAGAACTAGAAACTAAATATACTGTACCTTTTTCCAAATGCTGGTAATGTAACAGTGCAGGTTCAGTTTTATTTATCTTAATATTAAGAGCAAGAAAGTGTGAAAAATTTAACTTGAGTTTCTGTTAAGTTTTGAAGCAAAATTTGTCCAGATTTTATCATTGTTTTATAACAAAAAGCTGTAAAGCAATAATAATGATAAGTATTCAGCACACAGTAATGTAAGCACTGTGGTTGGTCATAAAGCTATATAGATTCATAAAGACAGTGCTAAGTAAGATTAAGCTTTCTGTTTATGAAACCATTAGCTCTATATAGATAAAAAGAAAAAAAAGAGGATAGAAATTGATATACGTGCTGGGTTGTAGCTATTTAGCATAGGTGAGACCCTGGGTTTGATCATTATTGGCTCCTAGTATCAGAGAGAGTGAATGAAAGAACAAAAGAGAGAAGGAGAGTGAAAATGAAAAGGGAAAATAAAAGGAAAGGAGAAGGAAAAGACTAAGGGAAGAAGGGAAAGGAAGACCCTTGCAATTTGGAAGCCTGCAATGGGAGATACTGTTAGCGTGCATGCACTGTGTTAAACTGTTTACATAACAGTCCACATGTTTGACAATCATTGGGGAACATGAATGACAGACTGAAGCAGGCAAAGCGTAAATACATAGGACTATATATATACATACATACATACATATATATATATATATATATATATATATATATATATATATATATATTGCATGTTGGTAAGTAATTTAAAAGGCAAGATTCATCCATTGTAATATAGGTATGCATTATGGACACACTGAAAATTGGATTCCTCTCCTCTTGCAAAAATTATTGTAAAAAGTATACAGGTAGCTCCAAATTGCAAAAAGACATTTTAAAATTATGTTGTATTTTTATTTACTTATGAGACAGAGAAGAGGTAGAGAGAAAGATGGAGGGAGAAGGAGAATATGGATACATCAGGGCCTCCAGCCACTGCAAATGAACTCCAGATGCATACGCCACCTGTGCATCTGGCTTACAGGGGTCCTGGGGAATTGAATCTGGGTCCTTTGGCTGTGTAGGCAAGTGCCTTAACCACTTCTCCAGCCCGAGAAGACATTTTATATACATTTCACTACATTGCTTTCTTTGTGATAATGCTTCTTAGCAACTCAAACAGAGAGAAAAAAAGTTGTAGAAATTAAGTCAATAGTTGCTATTCAGCTGGGTTCTGTTTTCTGTTTCCTTGTCAATATGTCTTACCCTGACAGTAGGAAGCTTTTCTAGTTCTTTCTTCTATCCTGGAACATGCAAGGACCATATACATCTTCAGGCATTTATAAGTGTTGCTATACCATTTACCTGTTGTATTCAAAACTTCATTAACTATAAAAGTAGATAAATTATACACAGCCTAGACTGTGTAGTAAATAATTTTATAATCAAAAAAGATCGCTAACTGAAATCTACCACTGCTTATACCAGCTGTCCTAGAAGGAATCTCACTTAATTGCTGTGTTTTAAATTATTATTTTAAAAAAAATTTTAAATTAATTTATTTGACAGAGAAAGAGGGAGAGAGAGAGAGAATGGGCACACCAGGTCCTCCAGCCACTGCAAACGAACTCCAGATGCATGTGCCCCCTTGTGCATCTGGCTAACATGGGTCCTGGGTAATCGAACCGGGGTCCTTTGACTTTGCAGGCAGACGCCTTAACCGCTAAGCCATTCCTCCAGCTCTTAAATTATTATTAAAAAATGTTAGCTCACATTGAGCAGAAACTACCTTTTCCTCTGACTCTACACTATGATGCACTCTGTTATGTCAAATAATTATTGTCTTTTCTATGGAGTAATACATGCTGAGGATCATATACTTATTAATACAAAACTTTCTACCTAATATATACAATATTTAGTGTCAAGAATAATTTGGTATTTTTTTGTATTTTTTAATATTTTATCATTTATTTATTTATTTTGTGTGTGTGTGTGTGAGAGAGAGAGAGAGAGAGAGAGAAAGAGAGAGAATGGGTGTGTCAGGGCCTCCAACCATTGGAATCAAACTCCAGATGCATGTGCCACCTTGTGCCTCTGGCTTATGTGGGTTCTGGGTAATTGAACCTGGGTCCTTTGGATTTTTAGGCAAGTGTCTTAACCACTAAGCCATCTCTCCAACCCATGTATTTTTATTTTTAAAGAAATATATTTAAGTCAAATTAAAAGTCAGCAACCTAAATTAAGCCACCTAATGACAATGTGTTTCCCTTGTCTTTAAGAAATTAACTTTAGTAAAATGAATTAATATATTGTGTTTTCATACATTGAGGACTTTAGGTTAGTGGGAGGTAATAAAAATATTGTTATGGTCTTAAAATATTTATCTGGAAAGAGTTGTATATTTTTATCATAGAGTTGTTTGTTTTTTTAGTAAAATCTTCTCTGTCCCTGTGTCTGCCTCTATCAGAAGCCTGAGGCATCCTCTTTATATTATTACACAAGGTCTGACTATGTAGCCCAGGCTGATCTTTAACTCACAATCCTCTTGACTATACTTCTTTCATATTTAGACCATAGGTGTGTTCCACCATACCTTGCTCTGTGTCAGTACCTGGGATGGGATACCTTCCAGTGAGTTGTTGGCCAAGGAGGTCCCGGTAGCCTCCAAAACATTAAAGGCTTTTGCCAAAGCCCTTGGTTTCCCTAGAGAAACAGATAGTAAGATCCTATTGCTGAAGACATCTCATGCCTGAGAAGCATGGTCACTGAGAAAGCAAGATGGTGTGGAGCAGAAAACCTTCTCCCTGTAGACCAGCCAACTGAAAGCTGGAAAAAGCTGCACTGCACGCAGTGTATGGGAGACAGAAGCCATCAACAGTGAAAACAGTGGACGCTGAATATTCAAGCTTGGCCAGACAGGCCCAATGACTGAACGGGTGCAATAGTGGCATGTCTACTCTTGGGGTAACCAACTGCTCCATAATTGGACTGAAGGCCCTCTCTACGGGAGGGAATACATACCTGGTACTGAAAAACCTAAGTAAAAGTCTATGGTAGGTGAGGTCATGAGCCCTAGGGGTATAAGCCTGCTCTTGTCTGACTAAATGTATATATTATTCCCACCAAGCTGCCCTGAAAGCACTACACTTAATGTTCATATTCACATATTAACGCTACTCTCACTTCTGGTTAGAGAAGCTTCTCTTTTCAGATGGTGATGACCACTGGGATCACCCAAAAGCCAACATAGTGCTGAGAAGAAGGGATGGAGGAGTGTCCAGCACTGAAACACCTCTGTCACACCCTACAAGGCTCAGGTACCATTGCAGAAGAAGGGGCGGATAGAATGGAAGAGCCAAAGGAAGGGTATGACTTCTTACAATGCAACTCCCCAGACAGAAACTGGCCTCGATATCCATGACCTTGCAGTGCCTAGCAATACCTTTGCAAAACCCTCAAAATAGAAGAAAAAGATAATGACATCAAATTAAAAGAGAGACTAATGGAGAGAGGGAGGGGATATGATGGAGACTTGAGTTCTAAAGTGGAATGGGGGAGGGAAGGGAAATATCAGGTGGTTTTTTTTGTATATAAGTATAAAAGTCAATAAAAAATAATAATTAAAAAATACTGTTAATTGTATGATCATTTGCTTAATTTTAATTACATTTCTATTTTAACTGACAAATGATCACTTATATTTAGAGGGAACAATTCGCTATTTTGATGCTATATATGTATATATATATGTATATATATGTGTATATATATATATATATATATATATATATATATATATGAATGGTATATTATCCTAAATATCATATCATACCACATGCTTATCAATCTATCAGCAATGTAGAAATATATAATATTAATTTTGGCAAAATGAATGATAGTAATGCTATGCAATAAATTTTAAAACCTTTTTAATTATCTAAAAAGTTGTTCTCTTTACTCAATATCTTCTTATTCCCCACCTCTGGATGCCCAGCTCTCCTGCTTTGGTAACAAGCCTTTTATTTTCTGTTCATGGGAGTTCAATATTCTTAGATTGATTTATAAATGAGCTCATTTAATAATTGATCTGCTTCTGGCTTGTTTTAGTTACCATAAAAGTGCATGTTGTTGTAAGTTACAGGTTTTCATAATTTTGGTAATATTTCATTGAGTGTATATGACATTCTTTTAACTCTTTATGTATTGAGGGAATCACAGGTTGTTTTCAAATTTTAGAAACCATGAACAGTTCTATAGTGATCATGGGAATGCAGACACCTCTTTAACATATTGTTGAAACCCCGAGGTTCTAATCTTATGTGTCCTTCAAAATTATATAGATAAAATTACTGTAAATGTATCTAAATAGAGGAGTTGGTCATTATTAAAATATATAAACTTACATTCATTATGTGTTAAACTCATTCTGATCCCTTTCATTTAATATTCAAGTCTTTGTATAATCACCTCCACTTGAAGACAAGCAAATCTGTGACTTGCTTCTAAACAATAGAATATCACAAAGGTAAGAGGATGCCACTGCCTTGGTTAGTTTACCTTCTCTGTTTTAGAGATGGGATTTTATTGATGTGTTTATGGATCTTAAACCAAAACAATCGACTTTAAATTATCAAAAGGGTGGTAGTCTTAGTAGGATGTGATTAATCAGGTGAAATCCTTCAGAAATGGGATTGGACTAGTACTGAAGATAAAGCTATGTAACTCAGTATTAGAATGTTTGCCTATCAGGTACAATTCTTTGTCTGTAAGAACACCAATGTCACCTGGGAGCTCATTACAAATTCAGATCAGGAACCAGGGATTCTGGAAGAAGGTTCCGTGGTAAAGCTCTCACCACTCAAACCTGAGTACCCAAGTTTGATCACCTCTGAGCCCCATATAAAAAGCCAGAAACTTTGGCAAGCTTCTGGAGTCCCCATATGCTGATTGCAAGCATAGATGTGGGACAGAAAAAATGTTTCAGAAGCTAGCAGTGAGTGCAGTAAAGAATAGCAGAGTTTTATCACAGTATCAGAGAGACCAGCAAAAAAACCCTGTCTCAGATGAGATGGAAAAGGCCAGGACTGACCCACAAGTTATCGTCAGACTTCTATATGAGCAATGTGACATTCTCTCTCTCTCTCTCTCTCTCTCTCTCTCTCTCTCTCACACACACACACACACACACACACACACACACATTCACACATACAATTTTTTCACAGAGAAATGCAGGTCAGACTACTCTCAGGAAATACAGAATCAGTACCTCATTTTGACAGAGAATGTTTATACATATCAAATTTGCGGAAGACTGAGCTAAGGGACTGATTTATTAAATTCTTCTAGAGCTATCAGAAATACATCAACTCTCCCTACAACATTTTTTTCTCCAATCCCATCATATTATCCTTCTGGTTTTCAGAATGTTCAAGCTCTTTTGAAACAAAATATGCATTTAATTTTTAATAACATGGGGCTACACTAAAAGCTATTTTCCACTAGAAACAGCATTTGATATCTAATATAAAATTGGACACATTACCTCCATTATAAGTGTAAAGCTAATTTTTATCTCTTTAAAATCCCATTACGAAGATTTAAAATGTGCAACCCTTTTAATTTTATAGTTATAATTCAAGAAACGTATCCAGAAGATATATCCACACAAATATAAAAAGGAGATGTGTTTTAAGATGTTCACTGCAGAGCTAGAGAGATGGCCTAGCAGTTAAGGTGCTTGTCAGCAAATGCAAAGCCAAGGGACTCAGGTTCAAGTTCCCAGTATCCGTGTAAATCCAGATACACAAGGTGGTACATGCATCTGGAGTTGACATTTGCAGTGGCTGGAGGCCCTGATGCACCCATTCTCATTTTCTATCTCTCTAACAAATAAATTAAATAAAAACATGCCAACTGCAGTAAATTAGATTTTGCACTGATGTGTATGTATGTAAACATTCATTACTTGAGAGTGGGTGAAATACACATACAAATCCCTCTGATAAAGTATGAGTAAAATAGGCACATGTTCCATAAGGAAAGATGTTTAATAAATAGTTTAAGGGTAAAAATCAAGTCATAGTAAGTTATATATGTCATATAAACCTCTGGACAGAAAAAAGTTACATATTTAAATTCATTCATCTAGCCGGGCGTGGTGGCGCACGCCTTTAATCCCAGCACTCGGGAGGCAGAGGTAGGAGGATCGCCGAGAGTTCGAGGCCACCCTGAGACTACATAGTGAATTCCAGGTCAGCCTGGGCCAGAGTGAGACCCTACCTTGAAAAACCAAAAATAAATTAAAAAATAAGTTCATTCATCTATCTATACAATTTTATACATGTAGACAATTTTATACATGTAGAAAATATGCAGTTATCATTGTTGACTTATATGAAAGTTTGTCTCAAGTATCTTCTCCCCTACCTGCCTCAACTGGCAAGCCTGTAGAAGATAAAAAATCTTGTGCCACAGTATATTGCAGCTATAATTAGACACAGAAGACCATTGTTGCTAATGACATATTATCAGAAATTTACCATGGTTCATTTTTTACTCCTTTGTTACACTGCCTAGAATATAACTCTGCCATATAAAAAAAAGTATACTTGTATCTCTCATGTTATCCTAGGACAACAACAGCAACATCAGGATGCCTAGCTCCGTGTCTTTTTTGCTATTAAAACTGTGAATATTTAAGCCTGTCTAATATGAATGTGTTGGTGATAATGTGATAATGATGAAAAGAAGCAGGATGGATCCCCAACTGATATATGTGTTAACTCTTGTTAATGGGATAGTAGACAGAGGAAGTATTTTTACTTATTTTCCCTCTTTTTTGATAGTTGGTATTTTTTAAAGAAAATAACATGCAAGCTGGGCGTGGTGGGGCACGCCTTTGATCCCAGCACTTGGGAGGTAGAGGTAGGAGGATTGCCATGAATTCGAGGCCACCCTGAGACTACAGAGTGAATTCCAGGTCAGCCTGGACCAGAGTGAGACCCTACCTTGAAAAGCCAAAAAAAAAAAAAAAAAAAGGAAAAAAGAAAAAAAAAGAAAATAACACGCATAAAACAAACTGATCTTTAAATATAACACAAGTCAACGGGGTTTATCCATATTCATTTCAAGCTTTGCTTTAGCCTAAAACTATTTGGTAAAATAATTTTTTTTCAAGAATACATACTACATTGATGATAAAAAGTTAAAACCATAACACAGAAATTACTAAAAGGATAATTATATTAAGGATTATAAAACATAGGTAACAACTGGCTGTTCTTTACTAAAGGAGTAATTTCTCATGTGCTCCTTTTACTTTCTCCCAGTCTGCATTTCACTGAACCTCCTCCTTCTTTCCACGTAGTACCTATTATTTTTAGTGTCTTATTATTGTTTTTCTTTTTTGCCCTTCTCCATCATCTATGATGGACTCAATGTTATATAGATTTTGTCTACACGACAGCATACCACACTACTCCTCTCCATCATCAAACTCTTACATTCTTTCCACTCTCTCTCTTCCCCACAATATTCCTAAAGCCTTGAAGGGCATGGTGGAGATATTTCATTTAGTGTTGAGCACTCAAAGTGTGTTATTGTCAATAATGATCAGTTTTGAGTTTCACCAGTATTCAGTGAAATCTGCACAAAGAAGCTCCTCTGACTAAAGGTGAGGAAAACACTGATCTATCACATAAACCAAAAACATTACAAAAGACCCATTTAACCAAACAACAGTAGGACTTTCACTGCAGGAGCTACAGTCTTCCCAGCCATAGGCTTTTGATTAAGTTTTCAGTACCAGACATGGATTTCCTCTGATGGACCAGGACTCAGGTCCAATCATAGAGCAGTTATTTATACAAGTAACGGTTGTGCCACTATTGTAGCAGTGGAAACATCTTGCCTGCCTGGCCATTTGTCTATCTATGGATTTAGGGGCAAAAATAAGTGCACCAACAGTGTATTTCTGCCCAAACTATTTAATAACATTTTAATTTGCTAAAATAAAAGCAGGCTTCCATATGGCTTTTTCATGTGTCTTTACTTTAGTACACTCTCTTGTCACATCACCTCTCCTCCATCCTATCACCCTTATCCCCACTTAAACACATCGACTCCCAGCATTCCACCCATTTATTTCCATATCACATGCGTTCTACTGTCCCCTTGCATTAAGCCTTCTACCCTTCCCTCTCTCTTGTTGGCCCTTTCTAGCTTCTTGGTTTCTCTTGATACTCGCTCCAGCTTATATACATATATGTATTCATCAGGGTTCTCTAGATGAATAGAACCAGCACAATGTATATATGTACTACAAAGGGGATTTATTAGACTACTTTACAGGGTATGAAGTGGGCAGTCCAAAAATAGCTGCCTGCAGGCTGAGGAGCTGGTGAACATGGTAGCTACTCAGTACATGAGCATAGATACTTCAGCAGTGTCAATCTAGCACTGAAGGCCTGGAGGATTCCTGGAGACCTGCTGATCTTCAGTCCATGTTGGTATCATGATGAAGCTGGGTTCCAATGTCAAATGATGGCAGCAACAGGTAGAGAGATGCACTGAGCAGCAAGTAGCTAGGGCAGCCAGTCAAGAGACTATTATGTCCAAGTTTGGGGAAGTATTTCTTTCAGTCAATCTTTCCTAGGAATGCCCTCATGGACCTGCCCAAGAGGATCAAGTAAAAGTGTGTCATACTTGATTATTAATCTGACTAAGAAGACAATAAAAATTGCCATATTGGGTCCATATATGAAAGTCATGAGACATTTGTCTTTCTGAGGCTGGGTTATCTCACTCCGTATAATCTTTATAGGATCTGTCCATTTTCCTGCAAAGTACATAATTTATTTTATCTTTGCAACTGGCTAAAGTTTCATTGTGTATATGTATCAAATCTTCATGACCCATTCATCACTTGATTGGCATCTGTGCTGATTCTATTTCCTAGCTTCTGTGAATAAAGCAACAATAAACATGGCTGAACAGTTATCTCCTTGGTAGACTGTGGAGTCCTCAGGAGTGTTATTGCTGGGCCATGTGGTAGTTCTGATGTTAGCTTTTTGAAAAACCTTCACAATCTAGATTGATGATTGATTCCCATAATGGCTGTACCAGTTTGCACTCCCACTAGCAGCGGATAAAGGCTCTTTTTTTGCCTTCACGCACATTAGCATTTGTTGTCATTTGATTTATTGATGATATCCACTCTAATGTGAGTGAAATGGAATCTCAAAGTAATTTGAATTTGCATTTCTCTGATGGCTAAGGATGTTGAATATTTTTTTCAAATATTTATTGCATTTGTGTTGCTTCTTTTGAGAACATGCTTTTGATTATGCTGTTTATTCT
The DNA here is from genome assembly GCA_036365145.1 of Orientallactaga sibirica. Classification (NCBI taxonomy): domain Eukaryota; kingdom Metazoa; phylum Chordata; class Mammalia; order Rodentia; family Dipodidae; genus Orientallactaga; species Orientallactaga sibirica. Next base: position 2,002,814 of record JAEOAD010000840.1, read on the forward strand.
CTTGATGTTTAGTTTTTCGAGTTCTGTGTTTGTTCCAGATATGAATTCTCTGTCAGATGTACAGATGGCAAAGGTATTTTTCAAATTTTGCTGCATGCCTCTTTGCTCAATTGACAACTTTTTTTTGCCAGACAAAACCTTGACTTGTCAATCACAGAAGTCCTTGATGCCTCCAGGAAAATACAAGCTATTGTCATCTCTTGTTTGTCTGCCAAAACAGGATAGTAAGATTCGATTGTTGAAAACATCACAAGCAATTCTCTCGGTTCAATTTTGACATTATGCAACCAATGTCATCACAGAGCACTAAAATGCCCTAAAATTCCCCTCAAAATTTCAAGTACCAATTGCAAGTGACCAACACCTTCTGATCAGTTTGAGTGTGATTGAAATTTTTTACTAGGCTTCCTTGTTTATGCATTATTAGATGATTAGCTCAATCTTGTATTCCTCTCTTCTGCAGATCATTGGGAGTGGTACTGAACACTCTGATCTTCAAATCGTGGCCTTGCTTTCCTTATGGCAGAACTCATCTAGAAGTCCACCAGCAGTGCCGCAGTAGGAATGGTCCTCTCTTCATCCAGGAAATTCCAATGGGTTTTGGAAGTACAAATCAGCAACTAAAAGATGCTGTGCATCCCCATAGTTTAGGAAATCACCAGGTTTTTAGGATCCTTGTGTCATATCTAGCAGTAGAGAGCAATGTACATGCATCTTACTATTATCAGTTCACAGCACATAGGTGTTCATTCAGTTTATTTCTTCTGCAAGTATTCCTTCATTTCCTATTTTGTACCAAACCCTAATCCAGCATTAATGATATCAAGGAAGATTTTTTATCAATGGAGCTAATATTCTACAGTAGGAAATATGCAAAGGAATGTATTGACCAACACTGTACATATCAATATACTGATCAGACTGATTTAGCATAACCTTATGTATGTCTGTAATAAACAGAGATTTTACTGCATTAAGCATCCAGGTATGATAAAATAGATATCATTTAAAAATACCAAAGTGGGGCTGGAGAGATGGCTTACTGATTAAGGCATTTGCCTGTGAATCCTAAGGACCCCTGTTCGATTCGATTCTACAAGTCCCACATAAGCCAGATGCACATGGTGGCGCATGTGTCTGGAGTTCTGGAGTTCATTTGCAGTGGCTAGAGGCCATTACACACCCATTCTCTCCCCCCACCATTCTCCCACTCTGTCTCTCTAATAAATAAGTAAATAAAAATCGAATCTTTAAAAAAATATAAAAAATATCAACGTAGCAATGCTTTAATTGGACATAATTGTATAAAAATATTTCTCAAAACAGCAACTTAAAATTGATAGGGTTTATTATCCCTTAATTTTGGTGTTCACCATTCCATAAATGGCTTATTCATGGCTAAATCATTTCACCTTCTTCCCTCATAGACACTTTGCCAAGTCTCCAGACCTTCTTGTTCCAGTCAAATCATCCCAATCAGTCTGGATCAGGATATTAACATTTGGAAATATGAAATTGTGAGGTTTTTTTAATCCCTCATTAAGTGAACACTACAAATTTAGTAAAGGTGTAAGAATAGTATAAGGAGAAAGATAAATCATTAGATACCTTTCACCTAGTAAACTAAAAATTAGTCATATCTAATGGTTTTATCATACTGTATAAAAAGTAGATCATATGCAGTCAAATCAAAACCAATAGAGAAGTAGTATGGTGATGATAAAAACATAAATTGGATATGAATATATAAATGCCTATAGGATTCTAATTACGAATGTAGAAGAATTGGAAATTTTACTTATTTAGACTACAAGTAGAGGTTACTGATAAGCTATATGTAATGGTGATTAATATTGACAGATTGCCCAGGATATTATATTATGAAAAATATTGCTATTTTTTTTACACTTTTATTCCTAATATTCTAACAGACCTTGCTACCTACATTTTTTATCAAGAAAACTAGTTAGGCCTTTGCACAAAATAAATAAAAGTGATCATTCAAGATCAAGCTGGAGTTTGTGATTCACTGTATGTCCATTTATAACTTCTCTTTCCTACCTATGGTATTTTCAGCTAAAAGAAGATCCCATCTGATGCTTTTACCTGACATTGTCATCCTTTCTTCCTCATGCTCAAGGTATGATTAACCATAATCATGAGTATCAATCTCACTAACTTACCTTGCTGTAAGCAAGAAATAAAAGCAAATCCATATTATAGCTTCTCCTTTTCTCTGACAAATCGTGAAATGCACAGAACAGAACTAGAATAGCAGATTCACACCAAAACTCCTGCAGTCAGCTATAGACAAACACTGGTCCAAAAATCATCTAGTGAGGTGAAACAACTTGTTTATTTTTGACTGATCTAAGTAGCAGTCAGACCTTTACACCCACGAACAAGTTGGAAATGGGCTTACATATGATATGATCCATTTCTGGATGTCTAGTTTATGAATCATAGCCATATAAATCATACCCCTATTGTTGTATCATTTTCCTGTCAAGCCACTAGGTCATATATATCATAAAAATAATGATGGGTTCATTTTCAGCTTACATAGTCCATACATAGGCCTGACACTTTCCACTAAGTATGAACTTCCCAGAAAACTAAAGGCTGAATAAAACTTAGTAGTTTAGAAATATACTTAAAATGCTTATTGTAATTTCCATCAGAACCTATACTAACATGCTTTTATTTTTTCTCTTGAGAAGTATCTCATTTTTTAGAATAAATGAACATGATTCGCACATATGTGCATTTGTGAAAATTTATTTATTGAACTGTACTAATTTTGTACGGCTGTCATAATAAATTACAAAGCCTTGATGTCTTAAAGCAGTAGACATTTATTCTCTCAATTTCATCAGTTAGAAGTCTAAAATCAGTATCATTAAGCAGAAACCAAATTGTTGAGTTGGTCATATTCCCTATGGAGTCTCTTGGGGATAATCCACTTTTTGCCTTTTACAGTTTTGGGTGGCTGCCAATATCCCAAAATATATCACAGTTCTAGACCCTTAGCTGCTTTATTTCACCTTCTTCCTTCATTGTCACCATGCCAGCCTCTATACATATCCAGCTAGATGAAACAGAATCATTTCCCCATCTCAACATCCTTAACCTCCAAATACTTCTTTTCTATATATACAGCTTCCAGAAATAAAGGCATGATATCTTTGGAAGCCACTATTCAGACTATCACGTCAACCAAATTCAAATTATGAAATATCACTCCTTAACAATCTGATTCAGAGTACACTTACATCATTATTTAATAAAATATTTTGGGGGAATTCAAACTTTAAAATAAGTTTAACTCTCATCAGTTATTTTAGGGGAATTCAAACTTTAAAATAAGTTTAACTTTCATCAGTTCACAGAAAACAGAATTCCATAAATGGAAACACTTCATGTGGAACACCTGATATTGAAGGTCACATCATTATTGACTTAAATACCATAGTTGCTTCAATAGCTGAGTCAATGCACAAGAGACAAATTAACTGGAATGCTTCCAAGACTATGAGCTTCTGTATTACTAAATTACGAACATCAACTTTTATCAAAATACACAACCAAGCAAGTAGCTCCTTCACTTTTAGGAATCCCAAAGTGACAAAATAGCGATTAGATGTAATTATCTATATTTTAAAAGGTGGCTGTTTATGTTCACCTTGAGTGAGTCATGTAATGATTCAACACACACTTCAGATAATTATATTAATGCTTCCATTTATACCTTTTAGATTCATCCATATACTTTTAGGAACACAACTATTCTGTGTCACTTATGCATACGTGTTTATGTATATATACACAATTTGTATATTTCTTTTTTAAATATTTATTTATTTATTTATTTATTTGAGAGAGAGAGAGAGACAGGGAGAATGGGCATGCCAGGGCCTACAACCACTGCAAACAAACTCCAGATGCATGTGCATCTCTGTGCATCTGTGTATGTAGGTACAAGGGAATCGAGCCTGGGTCCTTTGGATTTGCTGGCAAGTGTCTTAACCACTGAGCCATCTCTCCAGCCCAATTTGTATATTTCTTTTCTTTCCCCTCAGTCCCTTTCTTTATCTCTCCATTTATGTATGTCCACATAGCATGTATTTATGTATGTATATACACCTACCTATATACTTACCTACCTACCTATGCAAAACATGCATCAATTTCTATAATGCTTTTATAGGTCACTTAGCATACCATAGACAAATATCTGTATATTCTTATTTATTGTACATTGCATTGAATTTTACGTTAAATTCATTTTAATAAGTGTCTTTTGAGACAATGAACAAATCTTCTTATATTTTGTGCCTTAATTTTATTCATCTTTTAATATACAAGAATTGCTCAAATTTCTGCAGTTAAAATTTTCAAAATTCTTTTGTTTTTGGTTTCTGAAAGTTGTTTAAGAATTTAAGAATTCATTTCCCAGAAAAAATTATTTGTATTTTCTAATAATGTTAAAGATTTATTTGGATAAGTGCATATTTAAAGGTCACTTAGAAAGTAAATAATTTACAATATATATTTATTTATTTTTTCTTTTAGCAAAGTGAGTAGTCAAGTAGTCTGTGACCATGCATACTCTCACAATATAAAGTGTTCCTCCTCTTCCATTGATGAATTTACCATCCATGGGATAACAATGCTACTATAAAAAAATGAACTTTATACTTAAGCCTCATCAAAATGAACTTTAGATTTCAGCCTCATTGATATTTCATATGGAATATATATATATATATATATATATATATATATATATATATATATATGTGGCTATGCAAAAGCTATTGAATTATAAAATACATATGAACTATGGAGTTTACTTAATAACAATTTTATCAATATGACTTTATCAACTGTAATATAATGACACATTAGCTTAACTGTGTTAGGGAACCCACTGCTTTCTGCTCAACTTTTCTACAAATCTAAAAATTTTGAAAATAAAGCATATTAATTAAAATCATTAAGAGACATAACAAATGTCAGAATGAAGGGATCGAGAGACACAGAAGCTCCCAAGACCTCATCACTGAAGTAGACTTGAAATGAACCCAACATGGTACAGGGAAATTTGCAGAAGAAGAGGTGGCAAGATTGTTAGAGCCACGAGTTGGGACATTATGCACAGAGACATTGCCTCTTCCCTATAAATGATGACTGCCCCTACAATGCACGACCCACATTCCCCAATGTGGAGGGTCCCTTCAGAGGGGGGGAGGACAGGCAGGAGGCTAATGATGGTACCAGTATGACTATATGCACACTATCTACATAACTAATAAAAAAAGAAAAGGAAAGAAAGTTGAAAGATGAATTTTTAAAGGTAATATATTTAATAGGTGACCTAAATCAAAGTGATTTTACATACAACCTTTAAAATAAGTAGTATTAATATGTGTAAAATAAAAGATAAACTTGCTTCATCAGTTGGATGGATAAAATGGAATCAAATGGAAATTATAAGAAGTTTAAAAACTGAACTTAAAGATAAAACAGGTGGGACTCAGCTAAGATTAGACACAGAAGAGAAATATATAGAAAAAATCAGCAGACAATATATAAAATGAAGCAAGTATAGAAGAAGATAAAATTTAAATCTAAGCTCTCTCCAGATGTATATTATCTTTGCATATATGTGCGTGAAATTTATATCTTTGGATTCTCAAAGGGAATGCATGGTAAAATGGGCAGCAGCAACATTCAAGGTGTTATTAACAAAAGTTGTCCAAACTGACATAGGACAACATCTCACATTCTGAAATATTTATAAGTCTAAAGTTAAAAAAAAATGAAGTTAGCCACATGTATGCATTAGAGAAATCTGAAAGGAAATGACTGAAAGCAATTGCTTTTAGGAAAAAAAAAACACAGAAAACTTACTTTCTAACAGAAAGAATAGTAGAGGGAAGAAAATGGAATGATCTATTTAAAATTGTGAAAGAAGATAACAACCAAATTTAATGGCCAAAACATTGTTTTTCAAAAAAGAGATAAAGTTAGGAAGATAGCTCAGTCATTAATATGTTTGCCTTGCAATCATGAGGACAGGAGTTGGGACCCCATATGAAAGTCCCATGCAGGGTAACACATGCTTGTAATTCCTGAGTTGTGAAGGCAGCGACAAAAGAAAGGATGGTGGGGGGTGGGAGGGCTTGATAACCAAGCACTCTAGCCTAATTGGCAAGCTCCAGGCCAGTGACAGATCTTGTCTCAAAGAAAGGTAAAAAGTAGGAGTTGGATGTTCTCTCTATCTCCTTCAGCCTTATTCTGTTGTACTCTATGGTTTCATCTGGGGCTCTGTTGAGGTGCCGCTCAGAGAAATTCATGGAAGAGGGGTCAGAAAGAGTGTTAGGGCCACAAGTTGGGTCATTATGCACAGAGACTTTTCCTATCCCCCATAACTGTTCACTACCCCCATAATAATGACCCACATTTTCCAATGATGAGGGTCACTTCGGAGGGGGGAGGACAAGCAGGAGGCTACCGGAGTCACCAACATGAATGTAAAATTAGCATAATAAAAAATGAAAAATAAAATAATTATTTTAAAAAGGTAGAAAATATGCCGGGCATGGTGGCACACGCCTTTAATCCCAGCACTCGGGAGGCAGAGGTAGGAGGATCGCCAAGAGTTCGAGGCCACCCTGAGACTACATAGTGAATTCCAGGTCAGCCTGTGCCAGAGTGAAACTCTACCTCGAAAAACCAAAAAAATAAATAAATAAATAAAAAATAAATAAATAAAATAAAAAGGTAGAAAGGAAGAAAACTTTCCCAAGTAACAAGAATGAGGTCATCCTCTGGCCACCACATGCAAATGTACACATTGATGTACCCCCCCATACACAGAAGTATGCCCCTACACATGAAAACACATATAAAAAAGATGAAATAATTTTCAGAGTCATTTTCAGATAATTTAGGGGCTCTGGTTTCAGGAGACCTGCATTTAAGGAAATAGTAAGTGATGTTCTTCAGGCAGAAGGAAAATGGTCACAAATGTAAATAAAGAATAAAGGGCTCTGAAGTGGATGAAAATAAGGGGATTTTTGTAATGGACGCTGGTGATGGTGTATGAAAAAATATACAAAATTAGAAATCAAAGACTTTATGGACAGTTCTGTGAAATCAGGTGCCCTATTTCTTTCTGTCCCATGGTAATCAACATAACATAAACTGTCAGACTGATAAACTAGCCTGTCCTACACAAGAGCATTCCATTTAAGAGAAAGAATGAGGGATAACAAAGCACTTCTCCCCGATCCTCATTAGTACAGGGCATTATCTTGTTCCATTAAATGGAACTTGTTTAGATAGGCACACCACTGGCAAACAATTTAATCATGTGCTTTACTAAATGTATGAGATACTATAATTATATTAGAAAGTAAAGTTGGACAGACTTTTGGAACAACAAGCAGTCTTGCAACCCCGCTGCCTGTCAATAACCTTTATCCATATAGAATTATATGCACCTATTCCCAAGGGAGCATACTTGAGTATACAATAGTTTCTAAATCACAAAATCTGAGCATCATGCATCGTGGGTCATCATTTCCCTCAGATTCACATTTAGTACTGATTTGTCAAGCAAGTTTTCTGACTTCTGCTTATTTAATAAATACAGAGTATTGATTTAAAAAAAGCTGAAATAAAGCTTTCACTCAAAATTGGAAAATAGCGAGAGCACACAGCAGTTACTGATTCACAGCCATTTTCAAGCCGTACAGAGCAAGGACTGCACCAATTTTATAGAACAGAAGTGCAGTATGTTGGCTAAATGTCCCTTCCTTTGTTTCTTCAGAAGATGCCTTTTTTTCCTCTCTTCCCTCTGTGTTGCCTGTCTTTGCCCTATGGGAGATTCTTCTTTGTCTATCATCTTTCAGAGACTTGTTTGAAGCACAGCAACAGAGTTTTACACTGATTTTCTTGTTGGGGTAATTTCAGAAGCCTGATACTGCTTTGAGGGTTAGACATTCACAAGATTCTGCAGTCAGGGGTGATATCTTGTTTTCCTTTAGTATTTTTTTTTTAATAAAAACTGAAAACATAAAATTTCATGATGCAAAGCCTAGGTATGATTTAACTTGCTTTGCTTAAAAATCTTTGCTTTTCCATCACTATCTAAAGATAAAAGTCAGACTTTTCACAAGTCTTTTCCTTAGCATCGATAAATCATTTCTTTCTTTCTTTCTTTCTTTCTTTCTTTCTTTCTTCCTTCCTTCCTTCCTTCCTTCCTTCCTTCCTTCCTTCCTTTCTTTCTTTCTTTCTTTCTTTCTTTCTTTCTTTCTTTCTTTCTTTCTTTCTTTCTTTCTTTCTTTCTTTCTTTCTTTCTTTCTCCTTCCTTTCTTCCTTTCTTCTTTCGTTCTGTGGTAGTTTGAATGTATGTCCCCTTATAGACTCAGGTGTTATATTAAAGCTTGTAATTTGGATTTCCAATCGCCTGGCTGGAAGAGGTGTCATTGTGAGTGGATCTTGGGGCCCAGCCCTAGGATGTGTTGGGGGCTAATCTAAATTCCAGCATAAAGGTATGCAGAGCAGTATGAGTTCGGCCTGGTTCCCTGCTGTTTTGCTTGTGCTTGCTTGTGCTTGCTTGTAGTGCTGGTTGCATGATGGTGTTTCTCTGTTTGGATTTATAAATAGAAGCCAGTTTCTCCTGCCATTGTGGAACTTTCCCTGGATCTGTAAACCTGAAATAAACCCCTTCCTCCCATAAACTGTGTCTATTTTGGAAGCTATTCCCAGAAACATGAAACTGGCTACAACAGTTTCCATCTAGCCTCATCAAATTATTCAAGTTCCTCAAATAAAGATATACTGCACAATAATCATTTTAAATAATTTTATTGAGAAATTTAATATATGAACATATTTCAAATTGGTCATAGTCCCATTGAGTTATCGTCTTACGTTACCTCTCCCCCAATCCCATTCCACTGAGGGTCCTCAGTGGAAGTATCAGTAATTATTGTCAGGTCACGAATGCACCAGTCAGTTCTTGTGGGGAGGACAATGCCTCACAGTACACCTTCCCACCTTGTGGCTCTTACACTCTTTCTGGCCTCTCCCCATCAATGTTACCTGAGCTTTGCAGTGAATGCTATAACTCTCCTTTACTTTAGTGTGGAGCTCCCAGCAGCCTCTGATTCTCAGCTTTGAAGAGTTTTGAGTTTCCTTACTGTCTACCACCATCTCTCTAGAAGCACTCATATTTAATCTGTCCCTTCTTCCATAATGATTCCAAGGCCCTGTCAATTGTGAGAGAGATGATTCATGTCATGGTGGTCAGTCGTTTCTTTTCCTGTCATTCTGATGGGTCGTGGGTTTCCCCAGTATTTGACTACCTCTGTAAATAGCAGGTTTTCTAACCTAGAGTGAGAGCAGCATGAATCAGAAGGATTACACATAGACATTTAAAAGACTTTTGATGGGTATAATCCTTTTTTAGCCAAAGATCAGTGGATGCTTCTATCTAGAGTGTGTAACCTCCCAAGCCACAGCCTACTAACATAGTTTTCTATACCAGGAAAGAATTCCTTCCCACTGAGCTGATATAATATGGACTTAGAGACCAGTTGATTACCTTCATAATGCATGTACCCCTTTTGCAACAGTAAGTCCATCTTGTCTAGTTAGGTGATTTTGTACCTTTCAGGGTCCACTGCCTGTTCACACAGTTGGTGAGCTTTATTTCCCAGCAGCTTCGCATAGCACTTTCCAGAACTATGACAGCTAGCCACCCAGGAGCTAGATTTCATCTCAGTTTTAGCATGATCTCTCAGTCTACTGCAACTGAAGCCTGTGGTGTCTTCAGCTGAAGGGTATTACCATCTAGATCTGGAGAGTAACAAGGTGCTTTGGCAATGGCCTTCATTGTTTAGTGCTGCAGTAGTGCGTATGTGTGTGGGGGGAGGGTGGGACTCATGGAATGGAACTCCCTGTAGGAAGTAAAACAATTCTGGCTCTGGGATTCACAAGCAACAGCATATGGTTTTAAAGCAAACTTTTCTCCACCCCTGCAAGGTAACTACACCCAAACTATCCCCACCCTCTGTCTATCTGTCTCTTTTTAAAAAGAATTATCCCTTTTAATCAGCTAACAATGTTGTAGGTTTCCATAGTACTGATTCATGCCATTTCTAGTTTTCTGTATCTCTGTCCCCTAGATACTTGGACTACTTCCATCCATATATTCTTTCCTTCCACTTACATGTCTACTTATCCTTCCACTAGTCTCTCCCCAGTTCTCATCTCTACAAATGTCATTCTAGCTTTCTAACTAGTACTTGTGCTGTTTACTGCAAATTGCAGGCAAATCCAACAATTCTATGTTGGAATCTGCTTATGAGAGAACATGTGGCATGCATCTGTGTTTCTAGACATGGGTAACCTCATTTTTCCCCAGGTCTATTCATTTGCCGGCAAATTTAATAATTTCATTTCTCCTTTCTGCTGAATAGAACTTCATCATGTATATGTATCACATATTCATTATTGATTTCAGGTGCTCCTCCCTTGTGACATTATCAATTATTATACTAGATTGCTGTGAAGTGAGACTGGCCCCTCATTCCTTAATAGACCTCTCTTGCTTTCCCTATCACCAAGTGATCACTTCAGTATGCTCTCACTTGTGCTACTCCCTTGAGGCACCTGCCAAAATCCAAATATACATCAGCTCCATGTCCCTAGACTTCAAAACATGTGATCTAAGATAAGTAATTGGTTAATAAATCACCACCATCAAAGCACAAAATAGGACAGTTCTGGTCTGGTCTGTTTGGCTCTCCTAATACACAAGTGCAAAGGCCTTTTCTTAATTTAACTTTTTTTTATGTGCTAGTTCCACCTCAATCCTCAATACATTGAAGGATATAATCAATAATCATAATCATAAATTAATCTGTTACAGTGCTTCAACCCTCATTCTAATATGTCTATCTCAATTAAACTAGCCATACTTATAAGCTGAAATAAATTTAACTGCATTTTTATTTCCCTAACCTTTTTGAATCAGTGATAATAATTCAGGCTGCATAATGTATATGTATGGATATTTTCAATAAAAGTTTCAAGAAAAGACAAGAAAATCATGTTAGACTTGTTTTATGTCATGTGGACAGCTAGTGCTCTAGAGTGCTGTTTGAGGTGCCACTGCTTGGGAAGAAGAAGACATACAGTTGTTTATTCATTTATCAATTATAAATGCTGTTAGGATGAAGAAATGCATACATTTTTGGCTGTCCTTTTTAAATTTCAATTTCAATTTGTTGTGCTATGAATTTCTTCTGTCATGCCTGCTTTATCATGGAATTCAAATGTAAGGACCAACAGAGACCAACAGAGGAAAAAGGATAAAATTGAGTTCCCCACTTAAAGCTGGGGACTTATAAGTCATATTTTCAGCATTTGGCAAGTTATGGTTTTCAAAATTGATGACCTCCCAATGCCAATTTTTCCCCTTACTGGACCTAAAAGAAGTAGTCTGTGAATATAAAAATAAATATTTAGGATGCAATGGGATGATGTATATGTTTAGCAATGCAACAATCATAAGTTCTTCCATAGAGGCTACATTCTTTCACTTCATGAGCTTTTGATCTGGTTTTCAGTACCAGGCATCACTTCCCTCTTGTGGAACAGATCTGAATCTGATAATAGGGCTTCCTTTTCTAGACTCAGGAATGGGTTAGAATAAATATGAATGCTGGAAGATCGGGAAGGGTGCTATGGAACTCTGGAATCCGCACATAAGAAGGCCATTGAATACATGAACTCACACCAGATGTGAACGTGTACAGCATGGTGGCACCATTCTGTTGTAGATAGAGGAAGAGCTTAGGAGGCTACTCCCCCCTTCAATGAGCTAATGGCAGTTACACTTTCCAGGAAAGGGAAATCATTCTTTTTTGTGACATAGCCACTAGTAAAATAGAGTAGTAAGATTACAGTGAGACTGAGGTACAAAACAGAGTATAATATGGGCTACAGATGATATAAAATGTCATCTATACGAAAATACCAAAAAAAAAATATTCAAAATTGTCAAGTACTTATTTCTCAAATGAGAAATCAAAAAGAGACACAGTGACTAGGGTAATGACTAGAGTGTAATATATATATATATATATATATATATATATATATATATATATATATATAATTAAAATGTCATATATATATGTATGAAAATGTCAAAAATATAATATAAAAACTAAAGCAAAAACCTCCAAGTATTTTTGTATGCTAACAAAAACAGGATAAGAGAGTACTTAGATGGATTTTCTGATTCTCCTAACACTCATCAGAGAGTGTTTAAAGTAAGTTTTACTAATATGTAAATGCCACCTATGTTGTATGATATGCACCAAATGAGTTTGCAATGCAATGAACTATAGTATTGCTTGCCCTTAGACAATCGATCTATTTAACCTCATAAATATCTAAGCCACTTTCTAACAAGTAATGGTTTCTAAAATCAAATGCTCTTAAATTAATAATTTATGTTCACATATTAAAATATGAAAGTGCAGAAAGGAAAACAAGTAGAAACTAAAAATTGACATGAAGAGAAAAGGCATGACATGCCCATAGATCACTAACATTTTATAGTCATTTAAATGCCATAAGCTATTGATGAATTATTTATGAGCACTCAAAAATCCCCTATCTGTAGGTTTTTCAGTTTATATTCCTTTAATTTACTGCCTAAAGGGAGTTTGATAACAAGAGCAAGATCCTTAGCTCTACAGCTACGTAATAGTTTTCCCAGATAACCTGTGAAATCTTTTTAGGTAATGTGGAATTCCATAGATATCTCAACAGATCATATGTTCTGAGTGCATTTTTTTCTTTCCATCCACTTGCATTTCAAGGTATATGGAGAGCAAAATGTTATCCTTTGAAGAAAACTTAGAGTGTGTTCTTATATATTGAATTAGCTTTTCATTATTTCCTTTAATTCACATCTATACAAAATGAAATATCTTTAAAAGGAGTGTTTCTAGTTATTAATACAAGTGATTGAAAGTTCATTTGACAACATTCATAATTTTATACTATTTATTAAAAAGATAAGCCTTATCTGTGAGGAAATATTTGTAATGGTAAGACTAAATTGGGCTTTTCATTTTATGGTGTAATATTTATTTCAAATACATCCGTTTATTAATCATACTATATTTAGTAACCTTTTGAGTACAAATTACTCATAGTCCCATTCTAGAGAGATTGTGGGCATTTAAAGAGCTTAACAGATGTAAGCAAAGAAAATTGATATTTTTATCATTAGTGTTCAAATGAAGCATCTCCACATACTCGACCTGACAAAAACATAGTGTTCATTTTTATTTAATGCTCACCTCAATATCCCTGCTTGTTTGAAGTCTTCTAGGAACTATACTCATTACAAATTAGTTTAAAATGTCCTATTTGTGGCTGGAGAGATTGGTTAGCAGTTAAGGCACTGCAAAGTCAGAGAACCTAGGTTCTATCCCCCCCAGGACCCACGTAAGCCTGATGCAGAATGTGGCACATATGTCTGGAGTTCAATTACAGTGGCTGGAGCCATGGCATGCTCATTTACTTTTTAAAATTTTTTGTTTTTATTTATTTATGTATTTGAGAGAGACAGAGAAAGTGGAGAGAGAGAGAGAGAGAGAGAGAGAGAGAGAGAGAGAGAGAGAGAGAGAATGGGTGCACCAGGCCTCCAACCACTGTAAACAAACTCCAGATGCATGCACCCCCTTGTGCACCTGGCTTCCATGGGTCCTGGGGAATGAGCCTCGAACCAGGGTCCTTCGGCTTCACAGGCAAGCGCTTAACCACTAAGCCATCTCTCCAGCCCCAGCATGCCCACTTTCTATCTGCCTCTCTTTATGCTTCTCTCTCTCTCTCTCTCTCAGATAAATAAATAAATAAATAAATTGCTTTTTAAACATTTTGATGAAACAATGAGTGTGCTATAGTCCATTAAATTTAAATAATTCTGGGGACTGGAGATGTAGTTTAGTGATAGAATATTGACAAACATGTTGGAAGCCCTGGTTTGGGAAGATGGACCATGAAAATATCACTCAAAGAAGAAATAAAGCATATCAACAAGTACGCTTATAACAGGTTATATCTTTACTTGAGGAAAGTGAATAATTTGGTGAGGCTGAATTGAAAGAAAAAATAGGATGAATCCATGCCACTTAATAGAAAAATATATATGGTGTGTATAAATATAGTTTATTGGATCATTTTATTGGAATATTTGGAGATTGCTATAATTTAAATGTGGAATGGCTCCAAAAGACTAATGTTTTAAATGTTTTGTCCATGGCTGATGGCAATTTATGAGATAGAGCCTTCCAGGTAGAGGCTTATTGCTAGGGGCTGGCTTAGGGGTGTTATAGGCAGCTCCTCCTTGCCAGAGATCAGCTCACCCTTGTTGCTTTCTGCCAGCTGCTATGGCAAAATGTGATGACCAGTCTCTGCACAAACATCCATTTCCCTGAAATGCTAACACTTCCTCTTGAGACTGTCAGCTGAAGCAAACCCTTTCCTCCCATAAACTCCCTTTTAGTAGGCTATAATACCCTGGCAACATGAATGTAAGTACAACAAATACCCAATGTAACATAGGAAGATGGAGAAAATGGCCCCAAAACCAATTAGTGTTGATGATAAGGGAAAGAGAAACAGTGGCACTGATTTATGAATTTGGCAGACAAAACAAGTAGATTGTGGTGTGGTAGAACCTTACACCATTAAGTTTTGAAAACTATACTCATTGAATACTGCATTTTGAATAACTTACAAATTGTGCTTATTTATATGTTTTTTTTGCTAAATGTTTTGAAAGCATTTTCTACACTAAAAGTTGAAATAGTAGAACTACAGTCAACAAATTAAGACTATATTTAATATTGGAGGAAAATGGCAATCAGACTCTCTTATTTAACACTCAGGAGAATTTTCTTAATATTTCTATTAGCTGCACAAAACCCAGTTATTTTAAAGTTTTTATGGATATTATAGAAAAAAAAAAAACACAAATTAGAGGGAAAATAAAAGACACAAAAAATCTGTAGTATAAATTGATATTCTTGAAAAATGAGTATTTCAGTGACATATAGTAGGTATCACATTGAAGGTAAGTCTCATTTTTTTTTTTTTGGGTTTTTCAAGGTAGGGTCTCACTCTGGCCCAGGCTGACCTGGAATTTGAGTCTCAGGGTAAGCGATCCTCCTACCTCTGCCTCCCGAGTGCTGGGATTAAAGGCGTGCGCCACCACGCCCGGCAGTCTCATTTATTTTTAACTAATCATACATTCTCTGTGATGGACTTTATGTCCACTATGTATCAGGCAATGAACTATATTCAAACCTTTTCAGATGATCAAAATCATTTTGTTTCCTGATAATTTTGCTTAATAATCTAGAAGGATAATTAATATCAATCTAAGTGTCAAATTTAAAATTCTTCAATTCAGATGATATAACATTTAATTTCATAAGATATATGTATTAACATTTAAATTCATTTACAAAGACATTCACATATATCTAAAATTATCACACCTATATTAAATTAGCACTATCATCATTGCAAATAGTAAATGAAGAATACCAAAATGTGATTTTGTGTACATATATCTCAACACACACACACACACACACACACACACACACACACACATATATATATATATATATATATATATATATATATCACAAAACAAATTTGCATTTGGAGTATACTGTTTATTTTTTATAAAAATATTCAGTGTCTAAAAGAGGCTCATAAAGGAACAAGGTTGATGTATCATAGTCCATATCACTAATGACACAATTTATTTAAAACACTATATTTCATGAAAAGAAAGAATATTCAACAATTACCAAGAGAATGTTACTGTATTCTGTAAAATAATTAGTGGAATGAGGATTTGGGTAAACTTATCACTTATCTCAATGTCCCCTACCTATTAAATGGAATAACCTAGGGCAAGGACACTGAGGATTAAGCTATGAAAACATGTGACTCAAAACCTCTCAAGAGTAGACAACTATATTGCTTGCTCCCACAAGTTATTTCATTTAAAAAAATATGGCACTTACTAAAATCAAATCTTTAATATAGTGAACATAACATCAGCCACAGAGTTGAAAGTGAGGTCAAAAATCATAAAGTTTAAGTTATTGCCTCTGGCATCTAAATAACTAAATAAGCTGAACAATACTTTCAGTGAAAATAAACTAAGAAAAATGAAGGAAATATATTTTAAATATTTAAACTGCATCCAAGTGTTGAAAATTTGTGAAGAATAGCTCTAAAGCCAATAAAATATATACAATCTGGAATGAAGAGAAAAAATAATTTCAGGGACAGCTTTCAACTTAACAACACTGGGCAAACGTGTGATCTTGGGCTTTATTTTCAGATTCTCTCAATAAAAAGAGAAAATTAGGTAAAGAAAACATTTAGGCCAAGTTGAGGTATCTAGTAAGAAGAAACCCCAACTTAAGCTAAAGTCCCAAAGAACTGTACCTTCAAAGTAAGAATATAGTAGAAAAAATTCTACATCATTCCTTCAACACCTTCAGAACAATGAGAGGAAACATAATCACTTGAGAGCTAGTACAGAACCATATATTATTCTTAAAATACTACAGACAAAATTAAAAAAAAAATATATAGGTGTGATCCAAGTACAACCCTTGCATGTGTGTATAGTGTAAGTCACCACTCCATGGGTAATTAAAAAAAAAAAACATGTATCTAAGAATCCAAAGGAGCTAGAGGTGGTAGATCCTTCTGGTATATCTCAAAAGAAAATGAAAATCCACTGTGGAGAAGCAGACGTACAACCCAAGCTTCTGAAGATTCCTGAAGTAGTTTCCAAATTGTTAAACTAAAAAAATAACCAAATGCCAAATTAAATAAAGTGCAATAAATCAATGCTAAGAATAATTCTCATGCTATGAAGTCATGGTTGCAGATACTTAGCATATTTAATTATTACAAAATGGACATAAAATATTTAAAGCTATGGATTTAAAAGTACATGATTAAATATGAGAACAGTTAATAAAGATTAACAGGAGCAAAGAAATCAGAAACAACCTATATAGAATTCAATATTTAAAAAATAGAAGTATTTAAGCAGTCAGTAGATGCATGAAACATGTTTAAGATTGTTAAAATTGAATAACTAAACTAATATTTCAAACAAAAGTAGTAGAAGGACCCTTCTTTATGTTCACAAATGATACATCCAAAAACCTACAGTGAAAAATAGATTTAATGGGAAAATAAAAATATATATATATTCACTTTAAATGATGGGGTACTGACTCAGCAGTTAAAGGTTCTCACTTGAAAAGCCTGGTTCAATTCCTCAGTGCCCATGTAAAGCCAGAAGCACAAAGTTCCTCATCTATCTGGAGCTCATTTGAAGTGGCAGAAGGCCCAGATGTGTCTGCTCTCTCTCACTAACTCTCACTCTCACTGACACTCTCTCACAAATAAATGTTTTTAAAAACTTATTCACTTTAATTTAAAAAATATGCTACTATATTTAACATTATACTTAATATAAATGACAGTATTTTTCCAAATAATATTCAAATGATTCAAAAAGTAACAATATTATCATTTTATTAAATAGTATTATGCTTGATTAATCACAGTTTACAGATTACATGTAGAAGGAATTTTAATTGCATGATATAATAATCAGGACACAAATTAGTTACATTCTAATCAATAGCAGTGAGTTCATGGAAAGTAAATTTTTTGACTTTAAAATTTATTTTCAGAATAGAATAGGAACCAATATTCACATTAAAATATTAATGAAATAGGTGGGCATGCAGTAGGCCAGATTCCTGATCCCCGGGGCTTCTCCCAGTTTCCTGGTCCCCGTAGGTCCCCTTGTGGCTGGCTTGGGGCTGCTTGAACCCTGCAAGCTTGCTGTGGAAACAGGTCTCTTTCCCCTTCCTGATGCAAGTGCCCCTAGGTCCCCATTCCTGGATACCCTGCACTGGAGGGCAGGTGGGAAGTGAGTAGGCCAAACCCCTGTTCCCTGGGGCTCCACCCAGTATCCTGGTCTCTGTAGGTCACCTGGCTGTGGCTTATGTAGTCCTCGTCCCTTTGTGGGGGCTATAGAAACAAGCCTTTTGCTCTGGTATTCTGACAAGCCCCAGGATACCAACATCCCTATTCCCCTGAGTCAGAGGGTGCACAGGCCACTATAGGAACAGGCCTCTTGCCTCTGGTTCTTCAGTTTTCTGGTGCCTGGTTTCCCAACCCATGATTCCAGTGTGTGGAAGAGTATGTGCAAGTGGAATGAGTAGGACAAAGCTCCCAGTTACCTAGGTACCTTTGATGTACCTACAATCTCCACAATCCATGCATCTTTGCTTATAACCCCATTGTACAGCAGTATACCAATCCATTTCACATTAAAAACAGAGCACCGGGCTGGAGAGATGGCTTAGCAGTTAAGCGCTTGCCTGTGAAGCTTAAGGACCCCAGTTCAAGGCTCAATTCTCCAGGACCCACGTTAGCCAGAAGCACAAGGGGGCACATGCATCTGGAGTTCGTTTGCAGTGGCTGGAGTCCCTGGCGTGCCTGTTCTCTCTCTCTCTCTCTACCTGTCTATTTCTATATCTCTTTCTCAAATAAATAAATAATAAAATTAAAAAAAACAGAGCACCATCTGAAGATACTACAAGGACAAAAACTTCCCTCCTTCTCAATAGAATAATGTGTCTCCCCAAGATGGATAGACCATAATGCAAAAAGCCAACAAAAGTCAGAAAACAGAGAGATCTCCACCAACAATGAAATCATAGTAAAATCAACAGAAATTCAATCCCAAAATGAAAACACAACAACCAATGAGACTCTGATCAAAGAATTGTTGAACTGGAAGCAAACCATCAAAAAAAAAAAACAATAATTGTATCAATGAAATTGAACAGAATTGTCTCTTAGAGCATTCAGGTTTTGACAGTAGGCTTAACTTGATTGAAGAAAATGTTAGAACCCTTAAAAGAGATATGAAAGAATTGAAGGTGAGTCCAGAAATGGAAGATCTCAATAACCAATTGAATAAGCTTAATGAAAATTTGATCAAATGTAAGAATGAATTCAAGGAAGCATCAAGAAAATCAGAACTCAAACTGAAATCATACCTCAGAAAAGAGATGGACACGATGCAAAATAACACAACAGAAAAGAAAAATCAAGTAGAAATTATCAAAAACTTTCTAGAACCCCTCACTAACAGACTTACTCATGTGGAAGACAGAACCTCTGACCTTGAAGACAAGACAGAAGAAATTGATTGGGAGGCCAGAAACTTCACTAAGTTCAAAAAGTCAAATGAACAGAATATGAGGGAACTGTGGGTTATCCTAAAATGACCAAACATCTGTGTTCTATATCAGCATGCTCTGTGTTCTTATATAAAGGTCTTTAATCCATTTGGACTTGATTTTTGTGTATGGAAAGATGAGTGGGTCTAATTTCATTTTTCTACATATAATCATCCAATTTGTCCAACATTGTTTGTTGAAGATGCTGTCTTTTCATGAAAGATCCAGTAGCTGTAGTTACTTGACCTAAGGTCTGAGCCTTCAATTTTGGTCAATTGGTCTATGATTCTGTTCTTATACCAGTACCATGCTGTTTATTGCTATGGCTTTGAAATATACCTTTAGATTGGAGGGTATGGTGATACCTCCAGAAATGTCAGGGATGGTTTATTTGTTTGTTTGTTTTGTTTGTTTTTGCTTAAGATATACTTGATATCCAAGTCCTGCTGCCATTCCATATGAATTTTGAGATCATTTTTTCAGTCTCTGTAAGAAGGAAGCTGGTATTTTTATTGGTATTGCATTAATTCTGTATATTGCTTTTGCTAAAATTGTCACAATATTAATTCTGACTATCCAGGAGCATGGGAGGTCTTTCAATCTTCTCAAGTCCTAATTGATTTCTCCTTGAGTTTTTTTTTATTTACATTATATAGGTTGTTCACATCTTTGGTTTGCATTATTCCAAGGTATTTATTTTTTTGTTGCTATTGAAAATGAGACAGCCTCACTGATGTCTTCCTTTGCATATAGAATGGCTACTGACTTTTGTGCATTGATTTCTGTACTACACCACTTTATTGAACACAGAGCATGGAGAGATCTGGCTGGAATTCAGAAGAAAGCTAGTCCCCAGAAAGTTAGCCTGTCTAGTACTGGAAAGGGCTACATAAGCTACTTGGCAAAAATGGCCAACAATGGTCTGAGAATCCATAGGTCTAAGCTACTCAGAATCAAACACCCTGACATGCCAGTAAATGCCAGAGGAATAGTAGCACACAGCCTCAGTGGGTAACCAATAGCTTTCTGATTGGCTAAGTGATCTGTTCAGTGTAAAGAAACCTATATATGGAATTGTAAACCAGATCAGAATCCTATGGAGACTAAGATTATGTTCTCCAGTGTCAAGCTCTCACTAGTCTTTGGCTAAAAGAGTGGTTACGTACATCAAAATCTCCCTAAATATAATGCTTATACCATTTAAACTATACTGACTTCACTCTCCATTGGAGAATCTGTTCTTCTTTTTCAGAATGTAGTGAGACCAGAGGAGATAAACTACCCCTCACACTTCACCCAAACCACAGCTGAATCCACAGAGGAATGGGGAGACAAGCAAGAGTGCTACTTCCATGCTGTTCCTGATAATCAGAGCCAGGGTGTAGGAGATAGACCCTGAAGATACTTAACACCTACCAAAGCAAAGATCCAGAGGATCCTAAGAGCTCATCACTGAAGTAGACTTAAAACTCACCTACCATGGCTCAGGGAATTTTGCAGAAGAGGGGGCAGAAAGATTGTAAGAGCCAGAAAAATCATGCCAGAGGCATTCCTTCCTCCCCAAAATAACTGGCTACTGCTCTCACAACGCATAAAATATACCCCTACTGAGGAGCTTCCCCAACAGAATGGGGGCAGAGACAAGGGAAAAGAGGGTACCAACACATAATGTAACCATACAAAACATCTTGTTAATAATAATAAACATTAAAAAATAATAAAGGAGAGTCATGTGACCAATTTCCTTATGCATTAAATATAATCTTATACTGCAGCACTGTCCTATATCCCTGATCACTGCTTCTGTCCTTCTAAATGTCACAACTATCCTGGATTAGAGGACAATATTTACTTACAATCACTCCTGTATATAGACATTCAGAAACTATTTAAATTAATTTTGCTTGGGTTTCACATTTTTATAAATAGAGTAAACACATTGAATTAATAATTTCATGTTTTACCAGGCTCTCTCTCTCTCTCTCTCAAACAAATGGGTAACATATTTGAACAAGCACTTTATGGAAGAAACTCAAGGTGAGTCTTTTTGAGAAGCTTGGGTATGTTCTACGTTCTTCCCAAGAAATTTATTTTCATAAATTCAAACATTGATTTAAAAAGCAGTAACCCAATTAATGAATAAACATATAAATAATCAGTTTCATTACTAAGAATGAAAATATGTATAAACAGAGTTGAAATGTTATTTCATACCCAACCTTTTGGGAACAAATTTAAATGTCAAGCACATAAGCTGATGGGAAATAAATTAAAGCATTATTTACTTTGGTTGGAATATAATTTAGTATAATGCCTTTGGAACATGAATTTTATAAAGTACAAAATATTAAGTGTTCAATGTATTTGTATCTCAAGGATATAACCTAGAGAAAATTACTCTCTTATGACATATGTATAGACAGATCCTAAGAGAATTATTTTCGTGCAAAAAACTGAAACTACTTACATGGACATAAATAATAAAATATAAATAACATATCATTTTATAATGTAAAATGCAATTAAATACAGTACAAATATCACATTACAAAATTGATAAATTTCTGTTGCAAATGATGGGATTAAAAACAAATTATGAACATTTTTGGATCTCAGATACCTTCTCTGTTGAATTAGTTATTTTTTCCAGATGAGGAACTGGTATTATCTCTTATAATCTAAGTGCAAACAAATAAACAAGAATCCTCTAAAAATAAGATGATTAATACTAAAAAGAAACATTTATTCAATAAAAATAATTTAAAATGTGTTATGCAGAATTTAGATCATTTCATTTATGCAATTTGTCACATATTTCATTTAATGAAGTATTTAAAAGTTAGGTCCAGGCAGAGGTGCTTTTCAATATGGGTTTCAATTGTGACCAGATTCAAGATTTTACCAAGAAGTAAGTGTCTTCTAAAAAAATAATTTGGGAAATGCTGTGTTAGGAGAAGAAAATATAAGTCCAAATCTGAAAAAAAACATGTGCTAAAAGCAAAGACAGAGGCAGTTGATGAGTAACATGAAGAAAGAAAGCTGCTGACAGTGTATGTCAAAATATATTGGAAGTGAAGTCACAAATTTTGAGCAGGGTTGTCCGATTATTGCTGGTAGTGCTATTATACTATATTGGTAGAGAAACACTGGATATTTGGAATGACTTTATAAAAATAAAATCAACCAGTCCATATGAGAGTTTGGATTAAGGGGGGAGGGTTCAGCATTTACAAATTGAAAAAAAGTCCAGCTGCTTTTTTTACCTTTTGGGAAATTGAACTGTATAGTCAATAGGATGAAGGCGAGGCACTAGAATTTCACAGTATTGAATACTTTATATCTAAACATACCATGGCTCATTGTAATTAAACAACTGCTCACTTACATGATTCATTTTTAAAAAATTAACAATTGGAAATTCAGACTAATTTAATTCTACCAGGAGACAGATCTTTAGAGAATCAAAAACTATTTCCTTTTCTTTATTGTTTTGATTTTCAAAGCAAAATCTCACTCTAGCCCAGGCTGACCTAGAATTCACTGTGTAGGTGCAGGATGGTCTCAAACTCACAGTGATCCTTCTACTTCAGCATCCTGAGTGCTGGGATTAAAAAGATGTGTGCCACCATGCCCAGCTTCAAAATTGTTTTTCAATATCATGATTTGAATGCCTCCTCCAAAACTCACATTGAAATTTAACTGCCATCATGGTGAATTTTTCAAGGTGATTATCATATCAAGACCTGCTTTGATTAATGATACTATCACTGTGGAGGATTTTTCTTAAAAAGAGGGAGTTTGTATCTCTTTCCCTAACTCCCTTTCTACTCTCCTATATTCTTTCCATGTGACTATCCACTATATGTTGATGTAAGAATAGTCTGTTATCTTGAACATCCCAGCCTCCAGTGTCATAAGCCAAAATAAATGTGTTGTTTCTAATTTTCCAATCTATAGTGTTAGTTACAGCAACAGAAGGCCAACAATCAAGTGCCAGCTGATACATCACCAGCCTATGCTTGTAATACTTTGCAACCACAAATATAGCTGCCTCTCATCCCTGGGACATGAGCTGGTTTCCATAGTAGCCTCAATTTCCTCCTCATTCTTGAATCCAGACCAAGAAAATTATCTTCAAGTTCACTTCTTTGTGCTGTTATTGTAAATTGATGTTGACTGTATCAAATGATTCAGTACTAGTCACCAAATGTAGTATATCCTTATTCAGTATAGACATTAGTCACTCAATACCATAATTTTTGTGACAAAACACTGAAGTATGAAATGCAAAATGTACTCAAACATACTTTAACATCAAATTTTGGCAGGGTTGGGTGGCAGCATCTGGAAGCAGAGAGATTAGAATTTATGAACAAATGATTTGTTCTGGGAAAATGTAAGCAAAGGAAGTAAATATAACACAGGGAAATTTTCCCAGAGAATGTAGTCTGCCATCCAGTGAAGCAAAGAGATGGTCTTTGTGTCTATACCACTCAATCATTGGCCAATGACCACCTCTGGGAATGGGGATGGATAGGCTAGCGGAGAGCTGGGAGAGTAAAGGAGTACATGTTATCTACAAGAGAAGATAAAGGGACATCTCATCCCTATCTCTTTAAAAAAATATTATCATATGTTCATTGTTCAAGGTTATATGGGTTTCATAATGACATTTTTATTCAAGTACATCATGTACTTTTACTGTATTCAATTCCCAATTACTCTCTACAATCCACTCTCTTTCATCCCACTATTTTTTCCTTTATTCTAAAGACAAGTCAACTATAATATTAGAAGTCAACACTCAAAGAAACTGAGGGGTGATTTTGCTAACCAGATAAAGAATATCTTGGTGGTATACCAAGAAGGTCTACTGGAAGGACAGAAAAATATCCTAGAAATACTTTCAGTATTTATTAGACTATTTTTTTTTTTTTTTTTTGGTCTTTCGAGGTAGGGTCTCACTGTGGCCCAGGCTGACCTGGAATTAACTATGTAGTCTCAGGGTGGCCTTGAACTCGCGGCGATCCTCCTACCTCTGCCTCCCGAGTGCTGGGATTAAAGGCGTGAGCCACCACGCCCGGCTTAGACTATATGTTTTGTATAATAAAACTTACCTAAATTGGATGATATACAACATATTACCACATGATTCATACACATAGTTCAATGTATTAGAATAAAAGGCTTGATTTTTTTAAAAAAAATATTTATTTGCAAGCAGGGAAAGAGAGAGATAGAAGAGAGGCAGACAGAGAGAGAATGGACGTGCCAGGGACTCTAGCCACTGCAAAGGAACTCCAGATGCATGTGCCCCTTGTGCATCTGGCTTACCTGGGTGTTGGAGAATCGAACCAGAATTCTTGGGCTTCACAGGCAAACGCCTTAACCACTAAGCCATTTCTCCACCCAAGGCTTGGTTTTAGCACAACTTCATTTTAAATCCATTCAGTATAAATATTTTTATAGTATAATTACTACTAACATTTCTCTAAGCAAATTACTTATAAAAAGAATGACTGGTGATTGTCTATTAGAAGAATTGATTCCTATACAAGTTGTACCATTTTGAAATATTTTATGGAATTTTGAGGATATATTTCAAGACTCTGATAGAATATGTACAATATTATATTTACAAAAAATAAAATTACATGCATCTGACAAAAAATCAGGAAAATTCATAAAGGGAGATAATTCCTCTGAGAATTCTGGGCAGAATCACTCAGCTTTTTCCCTTAAAGAAAATAAAACCAGCATTTATCAACCAACCTAAATCAGATATAATTTTTCAATAACCTACAGCTAATAAGTTTTATGACCATTTATGAGCAGAAGAAAACAGTAATTATCATAATTGCTACCAATTAGTCTAAAACCAATCAAGATCTTAAGCTGTAGCTAAGGCTCCAGCTGCTGACCCATCTCTTAATACCAGAGCTTTAGCTCTTGCAAATTTTCACTTCTTCCTGTCTCATATAGCCTTTTTTTTCCATACTGTTGATTGTTAGTTACAGAATATTTATACTTCTACTATTTCTTGAGTCTTAAAGGATTTTCCCAATATACAAACCTTGCTCTGTTTCACAGTTCTTGCTGTAGTTCATAAGTTTTCTGTTAAAGGCAGCAGTAGTTTCAGTGTGAAATAAAAGCACACTGGCATTTATTGAGCATTTTCTAGAAAGCAGCAAGTTTCTGTATTTAATGAAATTTAATTTTCATATTCATATTATGAGATAGCCTTATAATGTTTTTACTTTCGTTGTATTGCTATGTAAATTCAAGGTAAGAGAAACGAAATAACTTGCCACAACTTACACAAATATTAAATGACTGAACAAATATTTAAACCAAAACTATTGCATTTGAAATATCAATGCCCTTTCTACTACAGATTTGTTATGGAGTATAGTTCCTGGATGTTGCAATCAGGTTCACATTACTGGCAGATATCAACTGACCAAGAGCAGCTTGTGGGGGGAAAGAGGTTTCTTTTGGCTTACAGACTCAGGAGGAAGCTCCATAATGGCAGGTGAGAACGATGGCATGAGCAGAGGGTGGACATCACATCCTGGCCAATGTCAGATGGACAACAGGAACAGGAGAGAGTGCGCAAACACTGGCAAGGGGAAATTGGCTATAATACCCATAAGCCTATCCCCAACAATTCCTTCCAGGAGGTGTTAATTCTCAAATCTCCATCAGCTGGGAACTTAGCATTCAGAACACCTAAGTTTATGGAGGACACTTGAAGCAAACCACCATACTGGATAAACAGCATCAGCATCACAAGAGAAACTTCTTCTTGGCCAGATTGTTGTGTGCTTTATTAAAAGCCAACTCAAAGCTCGACAGGTGGCTTAGTGGTTAAGGAACTTACCTGTGAAGCTTAAGTACCCAGGTTTGATTCCCCAATTCCCATGTAACTGAGATGCACAAAGTGGTGCATGTGTCTGAAAATCATTTGGACTGGCTGTGCCCATTCTTTTTCTTTTTTAAAACAATATTTTATTGATTTATTTATTTGAGAGAGAAAGAGAGAGAATGGGCACACCAGGGCCTCCAGCCACTGCAAATGAACTCCAGATGCATGTGCCCCCTTGTGCATCTGGCTAAGGTGGGACCTGGGGAATCAAATCTGGGTCCTTTGGCTTTGCAGGTAAACTCCTTAACTGCTAAGCCATCCCTCCAGCCCCACCCATTCACTTTCTATCTGCCTCTCTCTCTGTGTCTCTCAAATAAATAAAATATTTTAAAAACAGGAAACAACTTTGGGCAGGAGAGATAGCACAGTGATTAAGATGCTTGCCAGCAAAGCAAAAGGACCCAGGTTTGATTCACCAGTACCCATGCAAAGCACAATGAACAAGGTGGCACATACATGGACTCATGGAATATGAGGCAGTTTTATTGGGTAAAAAAAAAAAAAAAGAAGAAGAAAGACTAATGCACCAGGTCTGCACCCCAGAGGTCAGGATCTCAGGATGCAGCCCTGAACTGTTTGGAGGACGCACTTTTATTAGAAATAAAATTGCTGTTAAACAGGAGGGGGGGCTATTACAAGAAGTCACAAAGTATTCATTAGATAGGACACATAGGCAGAACTGAAGCAAGAAACATTCTATGCTATGTAATCACA
This sequence comes from Orientallactaga sibirica, assembly GCA_036365145.1. Taxonomy (NCBI): domain Eukaryota; kingdom Metazoa; phylum Chordata; class Mammalia; order Rodentia; family Dipodidae; genus Orientallactaga; species Orientallactaga sibirica. The sequence goes on from JAEOAD010000840.1 coordinate 2,029,856, forward strand.
AAGATATTTAGAAACAAAGAGATCCAGGAAGGCCCTGGCACATTGCACAGAGGGATCATCCTATTCCTGAGATAACAGAAAACACCTGCATTTTGCAATAAGGCCTGTGATAATGATTCCTGGCACTTCGCCTTTACCTGTCAGGAAGATCAACATGGGTGATGGCCTCCATTATGTGTGCCTCAAACAAGGGCTACACAGGAGGATGTTTAACCAGGTCTATTGTGTCTCTTTACATTCCACTTTCCAGTTAGAGGGCCTTGGAAAGCCCATTCTCATTCTGTCTCTCTCTTTCGAATAAATAAATAAATAAAATATAAAACATTAAAGACCAACTCATCTAGACAGTGGGAGATAGAACCAGAAATCTGAGCCTGTTCACCACTTCCTGTTTTTTTATTTTATAATTACATTTTTGAGACTTTCACGCAAGTGTATGTTTTTGATCTAATCCACCACAAATTACCCTATCTTATCCCTCTCAGCCCATAATATATCAAGAATTGTGCTGGACAAGCTAACCTTTCCCAGCCACAGAGGTATGTGCCCAAGATGTTCATGAATAAATTCCCATAAACTATGAATTATATTTTGTTGTTTTGCAAAAATAAGTTAAGGTTGCTGGTGCAATTGAGTTTACATTTTTTACCTAAAAATAGAGATAATAACCTGGGTTGTGGGAGTGACCTCAATGCAATCACAAAGATCCTTAAAAGTTAGAACATGTGACTAGTAAAAAGATAACTAGAGTGAAGGCAGCATGAGGAGGATTCAAACTGGCGTTTATGGCTTTGGAGACAGAAGAATGTGCCATGACCAAGGAAGCAGGCAGCTTTGAGAAGATGAAAAAGACTACAGTACCCTACAAGCCACACAAGGAATATAACCATGTAAATTCCTTGAAATTATCTCATTGAGAACCTTGTCATATTTCTTCTGTCAAAAATCAAAAGATAATACATTTGTGTTGTTTAAAGCTTAGGAAATGTGTTCCATTAAAAATTGTGGTGCACCAGAATATTATGTAAAAATCAACTAATATTTATCAATAAAGTAAATCCTAAATGTATGACTATACACTTAGAACGTCAAAAGGACTGTGAATTTGTTCAGAAGAAATAACTTACTAAGCATAGATGATGTCTGTTTAGAACAAATGTTAACTGGTTTCTCTGTAAAGAGACATTTGAATAAATCTCATAGGTCCAGATACTACAGTGGTGGGAGATGTCAGTACCCCACTGTCAAATATAGATAGGTTATGCAGACTAAAATTCAGAATATAAATTATTCCACCAGATAGGGAATGTCCATTCTTCTCAGCAGCACATGGAACCTTTTTCTAAAATTGACCACACAATAGGGCACAAGACAATCTTTAACAAATATAAAGTAAGTGATATAATCATTTGTATCCTATCAAACCACAGTGGGATAAAAGAAGAAATCAGTAGGAAGTCAGAATGCAGAAAATGCACAAATTATTGGGTGTTGAACAACACATTTTTTTAAAAAAATGTGTTACTGAAGAAATAAATGAGGAAATTTAAAAAAATTGGAAGAAATGAAAATGATGATAAAAACTACCAGGTACTCTGGGATATAGCCAAGGTAGTCCAAGGGGAAAGTTTATAGCTACAAGCACATATATCAAAAATTGACCAGCACTCGGGAGGCAGAGGAAGGAGTGTTGTTGTGAGTTCAAGGCCACCCTGAGACTACATAGTGAATTCCAGGTCAGCCTGGGCTAGAGTGAGACCCTACATCGAAACACCAAAATAAATAAATAAATAAATAAATTGAAAAGATCTCAAATAAACAACCTAATGAACCTACTTAAGGTTGGAGAAAAACAACAAGATGCCAGTCCCAAACCAAGTACACAGAAATAAATAATAAAAATTAAAGGCAGAAATTAATAAATAAACACTGAAACAATAATACACACAATTAGTCAAATGCAGAATTGGTTCCTTCAGAATGTAAATGAGTTTGATAAACCCTTGGCCACACTCACAAAAAGAAGAGAGTAGACCCAAATTAACAAAGTTGGAGACAAAGGTGGATTGTTAAGACAGACCCTAATGAAATCCAAAACATTACTATAGAATACTTTGAAAATTTATATTCCAAAAAGCTGTAAAATCTAGAAAAAATGGACAAATTTCTAAGCACATGAAACTTCTGAAGTTAAATCACTAAAATACAAAAAACTTAAACAGATCCATTATAAGCAATTAGATAGAAGCTATAATTAAAATTCTTCCCACAAAGAAAAGCCCAGGACCAGATGGATTCACTGCCACATTCTATCAATCTTTTAAAGACAGCCTAATACCACTATTTTCAAATTGTTCCACAATTTATTCTGTGAAGTCACTATTATCCTGTTAAACAGGATAAAGACAGCAAAAGAGAAAACTACAGATCAATATATGACAGGAAAAACAAGAAAACTGCACGCTATATTTGACAATCCCATAGCCAATATTATATTAAATGGAGTAATCTGTTACTATTTCCTTTAAAATAAGGAACAAGACAAGGATGTCCACTTTTATGACTTCTCATATATTACCCAAAGTCCTAGCTAGAACAATAAGACAAGAATACATTAAATGAATTAATATATGAAAAGAATAAGTTAAACTCTCCTTAATCGCAAATGACATGATTCTATACTTAAAAGATCCACATGGAATCTATAAGAAAACTCCTCGAGCTAATCAATACTTTCTGTATAGTTTCAGGATATGAAATTAATACACAAGTCAGTAGATTTCATATTAACCAATAATGAAGTCACAGCCCAAGAAATCTAGGGAAAGACTCTAATCACAGCAGCTCCAAAAACCTATGCAAAAGGGTAAAGCACAATCTTAAGGAGAAAGATCACTGCTGGAGGTGTCAAAGTACCTGACCTCAAGTTATACTACAGGACAATAGTGACAAAGACAGCTGACAACAAATGCTGGGGAAGCTATAGGGAAAGAAGAACCCTTATGGATTGTTGGGGAGAAATATTAATTGGTATAGCCACTGTGGAAATCTCTGGCTGATGTGCAAGAGGTGGGTTATCTCAGGCAATTTGCATGTCTTTAGACTGGAATTGCACATCCACCAGCACACCTTAGGGCTGGACACTAAGATCCACCCAGTGACACCACTTCCACCCAGGTGGCTGCAGATCTAAACTACATACTTTAAGGTAATCCTGAATATATTGGGGGCCATCCATTCAAACTACCACAGGGTAGTAAGGGAAGATAGCTACAAATACCAGATAAGGCCACATGACCAGTTACAGAAACTAGGATCATAGTTGTCATGAGTATTTCTGTGTTTATGCAAACATACTCCTATATTAAGATGTCCACATTTTTCTTTCTTCTATTTCTCTATTGCAATTAATATCGTTTTAGATAATATCAGTAGTTACGTGTTGTGGGAGACTGTGTATAAGGAAACTTCAGGAGAACACAAGAACTACTTTTTTCTGTTGTCCAGCTGCTCAAGCCACTCACTGATTTGTGTAATTTCCTTGTCCCTCCTTTGTTGCTCACTTCTGAATACCCACATAAGCCAGATGCTCAGTGTGGCTCATGCCTCTGGAGTTCCTTCACAGTGGCTGGAGGACCTGGCATGCCCAATTTCTTTCTCTATCTTCCCCTTTATCTCTCTCTATCTGTCTCTCATAAATAAATAAATAAATAAATAAATATTTTTAAAAATAAAGTGCCAAATTGTTTCTAAGTGACTTAATTGCAATCTGGAAGTTTAATACTAAGCAGGATCTAACAAGATATTTTCAATATAGGCCATCCAATTAAAATTACCATTATTAAAATAATTAATTTTGTGTGTTCATTTCTTTTACTAAGCATTCTGTTACATAATGATATATCAGAAATACTCTGCAAAGAAAAATCAGTAGTTTTTCAGGTAAGCATTTTTCTAAGTATTTAATAAAAATTTTCTGAGACATTGGAGAGAAATATGAAGAGAAAAAGCACTAAGAAGTAAATTTACATTGGAATAATCCATGAGATGAATATTGACAGATGAGTACCAGCATGGATAAAATATACTAAGAAACTGTAGGACCACTTGATTTTACCTACTTATTATTTATTAATTATATATGTTAATTTATCACTTCCTAAAGATTTGTATCCAATGTAGGTTGGATAATAAATATGTAAGAAAATGAAATATGAATGCTAAGTGATTTTATTTTATTTTTTATTTTTTTAATTTTTATTTTATTTTATTTTTTTGGTTTTTGTGAGGTAGGGTCTCACTCTGGTCCAGGCTGACCTGGAATTCACTATGTAGTCTCAGGGTGGCCTCGAACTCTCGGCGATCCTCCTACCTCTGCCTCCCGAGTGCTGGGATTAAAGGCGTGCGCCACCACGCCCGGCATTGCTAAGTGATTTTAATATGTGTACATTTTCGCTTAAACCAATGACCACAAAATGTAATAAAGAACTATTCAAAGTCAAAGAGCTGGATCTAAACTCTTTTAAATGTGTGTATATTATATATATCTGGGTGGGATTTAATAGCAGTAGTTTAAAGGAAGACAGGTCAAAGTATTATATGATCCTGATAAACATTATAATGAACTAACTGGACAAGTATGAAGGTCTGGACAGATATGTCCAAAACAGAAGTATACATGTAAAGAAGTAATGAAAATATCAAAATATGTAACATATAATTACGGAGTTACAAACACGAGATGTCTCAGACAAAATTGTCTTTGAAAAGCCTTTTAGGGTAGAAACTCCAGGAAGAGAATCACACAGCCCAGCGTGGTGTTTATTTTCTTTAAATGTATTTATTTATTTATTTTGAAATTTATTTTTTAGGAGACAAAGAAACACACACAGAGAGGGGGGGGGAGCATGGGCATACAAGGGCCTCAAGCCTCTATAAACAAAATCCAGATGCATATCCCACCTACTGCATCTGGCTTATGTGGGTCCTGTGGGAATTGAACCTGGGTCCTTTGGCTTTGCAGACGAACACCTTAACCACTAAGTCACCTCTCCAGCCCAGATATTTTTATTTATTTATTTACAAGCAGAGAGATCAAGAAAGAAAGAGAATGAGTGTACCAGAGACTCTAACCGCTGAAAATGAACTCCAAATGCATGTGCCATTGTGTGCATCCGTCTTTACATGGGTATTGGGGAATGAAACTTGGGTCATTTGGTTTTTCAGGCAACCACCTTAACCATTGAGCCATCTCTCCAGCCATGTCTTTTTATTAGGAAAAGTACATCTGTCCATTTTCAAGGTTATAGGTTTTGAATGTTCAAATCACAGAAGGTAATTAAGGAACTTAAAGTGAATACATCTCAGGTAAGGTATATCTATCTACTGTTAAGGTTATAGATAAAAAGTAGGTACTTAGGGAACTTAAAGAGAGTACAGGATATTTATCTGTTTTGGATTTAGTTTTGGTAGGTGCTATGTATCTAGTAATTCATCCATTTCCTCCCAGTTATCCAATTTTGTGGAGTAGAGGTTTTGTAAATATGTCCTGATGATCCTTCCAATTTCATTGATGTCTGTTGTTACCTCCCTTTTCATTTCAAATTTTGTTAATTTGAAACTTTCTTTTTTTCATTTGATAAAATGGGCCAGGTGTTTATCAATTTTATTTATTTTTCAAAGAACCAGAACTTCATTTCATCAATTTTCTTAGTTGTTTACTTAGTTTCCAATTCATTAATTTATGCTCTAATCTTAATTATTTCTTCCCATCAGGACTTCTTAGAGTTAGAGTGTTTTTGTTTTCCTGACACCTTTAGGTTGATGGTTGGGTTATTAATTTGAGATCTCTCTGTCTACATTATGAAGACATTTATTGCCATGAATTTTCCCCTTAGGACTGCCTTCATTGTGCCCCATAAATTTTAGTAGGTTGTGTTTTAGTTATCATTCAGTTCTAGAAATTACAATTTCCTTATTGATTTTTCCACAACCAAATCATTACTTAAAAGCATGTTGTTCAATCTCGGGACTGCTTTAATTTATGTTGTGTCTGTTTTTGTTAATTTCTAGTTTAATGCATTGATGTCCGATAAGATGCAGGAAGCTCTGTCAATTTTCCTGAATTTATGGAGGCATGTTATATGCCCTAATATATGATATAGTTTGGAGAAGAATGTGTATTCTGTGGGACTGGGGTGGAATGTTCTGTAGATGCCTTTCAGGTGTAGTTGATCTATGGTATTGTTATGCTCTATTATTTCCCTGTTGATATTCGGCTTGGATGATCTATTGATAATCATGGGGTATTAAACTCCTCTGTTCTGATGGTACTGGGGTTTATTTCTGGTTTATTTTCAACTTTTTTTTTGTTTCATAAACTGTGGTGCACCTGTTCTTGGTACATATAGATTTATGATTGTGATGTCCTCTTGTTGGATTGTTCCCTTGATGAGTAAAGAGTGGTCTTCTTTGTCCTTTTTAAATTAAATTTGGGTCAAAGCCTATTTTATCAGACATTAATATAGCCACATCCATTTGTTTCTTACTATCAAACAGCTAGATTAAAAATAGGGTGACTTCCTGAACAATTCCCTAGTAGCCCAGGAAATTAAACAGTCACTCAACCAGTGAGATCTCATGACTCTATAAAGCTTTTGTGCAGATAAATGTACCATAAACAGGACCAACAGACTACCCACAGAATGGGAGAAAATCTTTGCCAGCTATACCACTAATATCCAAAATCTACATAGAACTCAAAAAGCTATACAATAAAAGAAATCCACTCAAAAAATGGGACAGAGAACCCAATAGGAAGTTCTCAAAGGAAGAAAACAAATGGCTAATACTCATCTAAGAAAAAATTCAACATCCATAACAGGTAAATTTAAATTAAAGCAACTATGAGACTCCACCTAACTCCAGAAAGGATGACAATCATTAAAAAATCAAGCAACAGCGGGGCATGGTGGCACACGCCTTTAATCCCAGCACTCGGGAGGCAGAGGTAGGATTGCTGTGAGTTCAAGGCCACCCTGAGACTACATAGTTAATTCCGGGTCAGCCTGGGCCAGAGTGAGACCCTACCTCGAAAAAACAAACAAACAAAAAAAAAAAATCAAGCAACAGTAAATTTTGGCAAGGATGTGGGCAATGAGGACCTCTAATTCACTTCTAATGTGAGTGCAAACTTATACAACCACTATGGAAATAAAAATGGAGATTACTGAAAGAGATGAAAATAGAGCTACCAACTAACCCAGCCATTCCTCTACTGGGTATCTACCCTAAAGGGTCCACACTTCACTGCAGAGATGTTTGCTCAACCGTGTTTATAGCTGCTCAATTCAAAATGGCTAAGAACTCAAATCAACCCATATGCCCATCATTTGATGAATGGACAATGAAGCTGTGGTACATATGCACAATGGGATTCTTCTCAGAAGTAAGGAAAATGATATAATAAATCAGTAGGAAAATGGACAGACTTGGAACAGATCATACTAAGCGAACTGACACAAGCACAGAAAGGCAAATGCCATATCATGTCCCTCATCAGTGGGTCCTAAACTGGAACAGCTTGTATGGCTGTCATATCAGACATACAACTCAGTGGCAAGATAAGAGGAGAGAGTAGGAGGGAGGGGGATATATACACAAAACCAAATCTGAAATGATTTGATACCATAGATACTTTCCTCCTGGATAGCACACTAAAACATATAAACCTCAATAGGAGCAGAGTTGGTATCATCTGGTAAGACGAGCCCCGAAGAGGGTGGGATGAAGCCTAACCCTAAAATATTTGGTCCTGGCTAGTAAATCTCAGTACCAGAAATGGGTTACAAACCATGTTGTGTTGTTGATCAGAGAGACCTATGAGCCCCCCCCCCCAAAACAAGACAGACTTCTGTCAAAGCATTTGATGACACACCTGAGGGGAAAGGTGAGAACCTATTACTGATGATAACCCATACTACTGATGCAGAACATCTAGGGATCTCCCTGAATCTGGAAGGAAGTCAGATCCCAGATGATTAGTCTGTATTGTGCTAAAAGCCGCAACATAAGAGGCTGGTCAAAAAGGGTAAACAACACTTCAAGCAAGCAGGGGACCCTACTATATGCAAGCAACCATCCTGACAAGATGTGCACAACTGTGCAATAGTGGCACCCACCTTAGGTAGGTAACCAATGGCTTTCTGACTGGCTAAGATATCAGCTCAATGGAAAGTAAATAATAGCTAGGACTGGGAACAAAGTCAGAATCCTATGGAGACCAAGATTATGGACTCCAATGAGAAGCTTCCACTAGTCTTTAGTCAAAATTGAGGCTACACCCATCAAAATCTCTAAATTACCAATGCTTATACTCTTAACCTATCCTGGTCTTATACTCCATTGGAGAAACTGTTTTTCTTTCTCAGAAAGCACAAGGACAACCAAAATCTATCAAGGGGACAAGAAGAGCTGGCACCATGTCAGCAGGTGAACCACCTCTATCACAACAGCTGGGGCCCAGGTGAAACCACAGAGGAACTGGCAAGATGAGCAAGAGGGCTGCTTTTATAACAAGCCTGACAACCTGATTCAGGGTTTGGAGAAAGACCCTGAGGGTACTCAAAAATACACCAAAGCAGAAATGCAGAAGCTGCTGAGAGCTCAATACTAAAGTAGCCTTAAAGAACACTCACCTAGGCTCAGGGAATTTTGTGGAAGAGCGGGCAGAGACAATGTAGACCCACAGGTTGGGAGGGTATATCCGCAGCCATTGTTCCCCCACAATGACTGGTGCTCTCACAACTCATAACCCACAACTCCATGGTGAATACCAGCAGTCCCACTAAGGAGGGCCCTCAGTGGAATGGGGACAGGGAGGAGGGGAATGATGGTACTAACAATTGATGTATCCATACAAAGTTTCAACTTAATAAAAATAAATAAATGATTTAAAGAAAAAATAAATAAAAAGCCAAAAAAGAGAGTACAATTCGGGACTGTTTCTAAAAGATAATTATCAATGCAGTTTATACTGTTTCTAAAAGATAATTATCAATGCAGTTTATACTTGAAAGGGAGTCTATGCTCCCTTATCTAAAGAGAAGACAAGAAGGAGTTAGAGCTATAATTGCCAATCCTCCATGCAGGGGAGGCAAGAAATTAGTATGGCTAATGTGTCCATCTTATTAAACTGAACAGCAGAAATTTATGAAGATAGCATATATAAGATAAGTGATATGTATCTACTGCTGAGGATTGGCACAGTGAGAGCAAGGCAGGTGTGGAGTGTTCATATTTGAATCCCCACAATATACAATGTTAATAGTCATATCACAAAAACTAGATCTCAGAACTGCCAATATTACTAAGATGAATCAGAAGCAGTGTTTTATTAGGTTAACTCCTAGAAAGCAACAGGATATTATGTTTTAATAATTCAAAGCTAAATTCTCTTCCTTCATTCATTTGTATTTTCTTTCTCTTTCCTGACTTTTATTTTCTTCAGATATATGATAAGAAAATTTGAAGATTTTTAATTCTTGACATTTTGGGGGTGAAGATTTCAGGAAGTTTCCAGTAATCAGCATTTTCAGTAATCAGTATTCTACAAAAGCTCACAAATTACTGAATAAAGCTAATATCTCACAAGTTCCTAATTGAAGGTTTACTGGGTCCAAAAATACACATTCTACATTAAAAGTTCAATTAAGCATTGAAAAACAGTGTTTGCTTTTAATTTTTGCATTTGTAGTTAAAGCTAGAGGGAGATGAGGAAAACCTGCCTCAGGGTTAAGTAACAAGTAGAATATAAATAATATTACTGTATACTTCCAAAAATGGAGGATGAAATGTTCAAACATATTTTGGCAGCTGCTAAAGCAAATAGAGATACAGTGGAAGAAATACATAAGCACATGTATTTCAAATGATCCCATGGGAATTAAGGAATTATATAGTTTTAGTGCCATATATTCTATAAATTCTAACCTTGTCTTAATGCTTAATTGCTCTCTTTAAGCTTTTAATACATCAGAGAGCTATTATCTTGCATCCTGGTGCTCTGCTCATCTTAAGGAACTACTAAAATGTCCACATCAGTCTCTCAGAAAAAGGAAAACTCAAGTTGACTGAAGCAAAGTCAATTTCTAGCTAGAGGAGAGACTGTTCTCAACACAAGAAGACATTTCCTAATTGACTCATGGAATTGACTTGGCAGCCTATAAGCTTTGAGGTCACACTGAACATCACGAATGTATGCTGAGAAGAACAATGGTCCAAATCACGAGGCAGGTTGTATTCTGAAATTAATCATTATGGACGGCCTGATAAGTCACTCAATAAATCATGGTTCAATTTCTTTGTCTTGAACAGGGAAAAAAATCATTCCTTTTATCAATTTATGGTAATAAACTTATATTACACTTAAATATTTGGCAATTCTAAATAGATAAGGGAATGGACGAGAAGCAAGGAACAATGAATTATTTATGAATCACTTTAATGGTATTTTATTGCGTATATCTTGTATATTTGAGATTTTTAAATTCTCCTCATTTTGTTATTTTCATGTTCTCAGGTTTGTATTATGTAAAGAAAATATGCATAGTTTTGTGAGACAGGAAACTGACAAAGGGGCTGCGCAAGTTCAAAATCCAGTTCATAATAAAATTGTTAGCCTATCCTTTGAGCAAGAACAGATTTTTTTTCAGCAACTTGAGTTTCCTAGAAAATTGAACATTCTTCCTTCAAAAGTAACAAATTCTGCTTCTATGGATTTTATAGGGAGCACTGAAGTCAAAGGAAAGAGGTAAATAAATATTAAATGACCCCCAGCTGTCAGAAGCATGCATCTCACAAAAAAACCAAAGAATCCCAGTTTCTAGTGTCTTTTTTCATAGTGCTGCTTAACCTTGAATGCAAAATCCAGAATGGAGGAAACTATGAGGGAGGGAAGAAGGGATGAAGAGGAAGTATGACAGAGAAGAGGAAGCTTGACATGAACTGGGTTTTCTTTTTAATTTTTTTTCTTTATTAGTTATGGACATGCTCAGTGTTGTAAACAGCACATGTTGGTACCATCCTTAGCCTCCTCCCTCTCCTCCCCCTCTGAAGGAACCCTCCTAGTTGGGGATGTCAGTTATCCCCATGTGGATTGTGGATGGCTCATAGTGGGGTTATTGATCAGTTATGGGGAAGAGGCAATGTCCGTGTGCATAGTGTCCCACATTGTGGCTCTAACAATCTTTCCGCCTCCCTTCCATGAATTTCCCTGAGCCATGTTGGGTTTGTTTTAGGTCTACTTCAGTGATGAAGTCTTAGGATCCTCTGTGTCTCTGGATCTCTGGTTTGTAGGAGTTGAGTGTTCTCTGTGTCTATCTCCTTTGCTTTTGTGCTGATACCAGGTTCATCAAGAAAGCAGCACACTTGCTCATTTCCCTGGTTACTCTATGGTTTCATTGGGGCCCTGGTGGGATGTGACGGGCTGATTCACTCCTCAGGTTCTGTAGCCATATGAAAACGAGAAGCAGATTCTCCAATGGAGAGTGAAGTCAGCACCGGGAAAATGGGGTTTGGAGAGAATTTAATAGGTGTAGGCCCTCTTGTAGTCCAAGATTGGTAGGAGCTTGATATGGGAGAGCAAACTCATGTTTTTTACATATGATTCTGACTTGTTTCCCAGTTCCAGCTATGGATTACACTCCACTAAGTGGATCATTAGCCAAATCAAGAGCAGTTGGTTACCCACCATACTTTGTGCCACTATTGCACTTGGGTGAGCATCACATCAGGTTGTTTACTGTTGAGTACCTTAGACCACAAGTTGCTTGGACAGATTTTGCCATTTTCCTTGAGCCGCTCATGTAGCACCTTCTGTAACTAGACAAGCTAACTGTCTGGGGACTGACTTTCTTCCAGATTCCAGCCAGATCTCTTCATGTTCCACATCAACAGCATAATAGCCAAGAACTAGCATCAACCCAGATGTCCACCATTAGATGATTGGATAACCAAGATGTGGTATATCTACACAATGGAATTCTACACAGCAGTAAGGAAAAATGACACAATGCAATTTGAAGAAAAATGGTCAAACTTGGAACAGATCATTCTTAGTGAACTCACCCAATCACAGAAAGACAATTGTCAGATGATCTCATTTATCTGTGGCTCCTAATCTGGATCGACCTGAGATGCTGACAAATTAAATAGGCATCTCGAGGACTGGAAAATAGGGAGGGTGGGGCAGGAGAGGAGGCTTAGTGTGGGGGGGGGACACAAAACTGGACCCAAATGTAACTGGTACCATAAAATTCTATATCCTGAAAGACAGACTGAAAGGTTAAACCTTCATCAGGTCCTTAGAGGAAACACATGATTCAAAGGGCCTTGGAGAGGGTATAATGAAGACTAATCTTAATCTTCCCCTGTTTCTCTCACTCTCTCTTTTCTCTCTTTCTCTTTTATATTACCTATTTTTTTCTTCCTTCTTTTCCCTTGATGCTGGCCTGTAACTTCCAATACCAGGATGCAGTTAACATCTACAATGAGCTATTGATCAGAGAGACCTACAAGGTCTCCCATAAGAAGACAGACTTCTGTCAGAGCACTTGATTACCCACCAAATGTTAATGGTAAGACCCTACTACCAATGAGCTAGGTTTTCTATGAACAGAGTAGAAAAAAATATTTTCTCTTATCCTCTAAATGTTGTGTGTGAATATTGTTTCCCCTCCATGTGACAATGACATGACATTGTAGTGTTGAATTTAAGCAGAGGAAGAAAGCCATGATTGTTCTAAAACACCAACCTACCAAGCTGAAGTTCTGGTTTGTTTAATTGCTGAAAAACATTCAATAAATTAACTTGTATAATTTTACAATATTAATATATACCTATAATTAATAATGTGAATTGTGTTGGCTCTGCACAATTAAAACTGGTGCCCATATTAATTGAAGAAGAAAATGTTAGACAATTCTACTGTACAAAAAAAATCCTGAGTAGTAACTGTTCCAGGATTTTCTTCAGTATTATAGTAATGATGGTAATAAAGATATAAATAAAAAGGATCATAGCAATATGCTAAACAGTTAGTAAGACTCTAACAACAATATGAAGTAGGTACTATCATTATTTCCATTTCAGAGTAGGACCTTGAGATAAAAAAGAAATTAAAGTACTTGATCAACACCACAAATATATATAATCCTGGAATTGAACTGTGTAATTGAGAATTAGATCACAGATGCATCTTACAGCTGAATTGCAGGACAGTTAGTATGGAATCTGTTTGTAATGTGCCATTTAAACTTGTATATTTCTCTTAATTCAATAATATTATCATCTTCATTGTAGATGGGAAAACTGAAATTAAGAGAGATCCAAGGTCTTCCAATTAAAGTATCATATGTCTTGGTTTCTTCCCAGCTAATGTGACTTCATTACCACTGTGCTTACTTCTTGTGCTCTGTTGTTTTTGTAATGGAAAGTTCGAGCTTAAAATGACTTGTGCATAGCAATGCTTCGATAAGATCATTCCTTTGCACATTTCCTCAAACTTTATTTAACTATGATTTGTATTGAGTTGCATTGTTGGGAATATAATACACAGAAATAATTTTAAGGGCAAAATAGGAGCATTAGCAAATTACCTGCAGTGGAAAAAAGAGGCAAGATAACACACAGTATACTCTTCTATGAAAAAAAAGATGCATCAGTAATTATTAAGCCAGGTGAGACCCCTGCAAAGAAACAGGAGCAAGTAGGAGCTCCCAGCAATCACACAATCAGGCAGCAGCCCCAGGGAAGTGCTTCTACTCAGCCTGGCCCTGCCTGAGTCTGCAAGAGAAGAACAAGTGAGAAGGGATTCTGCACTCACACTGGCTTTTCAAATTCACAAAAACCAAAGGAGAAAACAGGGACCAAGAAGTTCCATAAAAACTTCAGACAGCTTTCTGCAACCTCCCTTACCACATATGCCCGCAACAGAAACACCACCAGAGATCTCAGGACTCCAAGGGATTGCAGCCAACCATCTCCCACGCAGCATCCAGCACAACAGGTCTAAAGAGCAGTCCAACCTAACCAGCTGAGCCAAGCCCACAGTGTACCAAAGAGCGAACCAGCTTCATATGCAATGTAGGTGAGATAACGAATCATCCCAAAGAGTAACTGGGCTGTTTTACAATCGAACACCTTCCATATCAAGGCACATTGCTTAATACAAGAATCTCAGAGAAGAAAAGAATTCAAAACCTAGCCCACAACTCTAAAGGTGCTGATTTGTTGGATCTGCTGTGTGTTTGGTCTACTTTGCCATTCTTCAGTGGGTTTTGTGTTAGGAGTGTTTTTCATCACTTTTAATATTTCTTGGTTTATAGTTCCTTCTTTCTTTCTTTCTTTCTTTCTTTCTTTCTTTCTTTCTTTCTTTCTTTCTTTCTTTCTTTCTTTCTTTCTTTCTTTCTTTTCTTCTTTCTTTCTTTCTTTCTTTCTCTTCTTTCTTTCTTTCTCTTCTTTCTTTCTTTCTTTCTTTCTTTCTTTCTTTCTTTCTTTCTTTCTTTCTTTCTTTCTTTCTTTCTTTCTTTCTTTCTTCTTTCCTTCTTTCTCCAGTCTGGCCTGGAACTCATCACAGCCCAGAAATCTGAGCCTCCCAATTGACAGGATTAATCGTATGTCCCACTATGTCTCTAGTTTTGTTAGTCTGTTCTAATCCTCACACAAGTTCATTTACTTTGTGTTTTCATATTGTTCAGTTGGATTTTAGGTGTGTTCTACATTTTTCTCCTTCCAACCTACTATTGGAATCTCTTTGCTACATTTCTCACCTCTCTTTCCAACCTCTTCCCCCTATTTACAACCACTTTTCCACATTTTCTCCTCCTATTTATTCTCCATAGCCTCTGCATCCTCTAAAATCTATGTAAACTAACAGTGACCTTAATTCCCTCTCCCAGATACCTTGTGCCACCTCCCTCTTTTTTAAGGTTAATGTTGGTCATCCTCATGCTAACTTACCCTACACTGCTCCTATTTCTAAGTAATTATAGCTCTAACACATTTCATAGCAGTCTTGCTTATTTATCCACCAGCAATTATTGAAGTCAAAAGTTATGTTGTTAATTTGCTCCTATGTCATTTGCATGACAGGTACGTCCACCAGCCACATCTGGACCTTGAGATCCTGCCTTGAATATATAACTTTTGAACTTCACTTCTAGGAATACAGCTAATTTCTAGAAAATCCAAGCATTTAAATGACTTGAGATGCAAAAAATTACAATGTAAAAATATAAGAAATATAAAAAATCAAGATTGCATAACTCCTCCAAATATTATAAATAGAAAAGTGATGAACTCTATTGAGAATGAATTGAATTAAATGCCAGTCAGGGGATTCAAAATAATGACTATAAACACTCTCAAAGAAATAAGATAGGGTTGGAGAGATGGCTTAGCAGGAAAGGCACTTGCTTTCAAACCTAAGGACCCAGGTGTGATTCCCAAGTACCCACATAAGCCAGATGGATAAGGTGACACATGTGTCTGTAGCTATAGGCCTTGTCACACCCATTCTCTCTCCATATATGTCTGCCTCTTTCTCTTTCCCTGTCTCACATAAATAAATAAATAAATAAATAAATATTAAGGAGAAAATTAAAAGAATCAAAGGACAAAATAAAATTCTGAAGAAGAACACAGGGAAATCAACTTAACAAAATAATGAGGTCTATAAAATATATTACTAAGGAAATACAGATACTGAAGAAATATCAATCTGAAGTACTAGAAATAAAAAAAACACAGTAAGTCAAGCACAAAACTGTAGAAAGTCTCACCAATAGAATGGATCAAAGTAGAGGACAGAATATCTGAGTTTGAAGACAAGGTAGCATATCTAGAACATTAAAACAAAAAGAACGACAAATAGGCAGGTATGAGTGGGAATTTCAGGACATTTGGAACACTATAAAGAGAATAAGGAGATGAATTTCTATCTAAAGGCATAGCAAGTATTTTCCAAAAAATCATAAAAGAAAAATTCCCCAATAGGGAATTAGGTGCTAATGCAGTTAAAGGAGACATGTAGAACATCAAACAGACAAGACCAGAGAGAACCACAACTTGCCGTATCATAATTAAACTATTAAATATACAAACCAAAGAAAATATAACGAAAACAGTAAAAGAGAAGCACCTAGTCATCTATAATGCAAGCCCATTAGGATAATAATAGATTTTCAACAAACTTTAAAAGCAAGAAGAGCTTGGGATGATGTATTCCTAAGTTTTGAAGATAATTGCCAACTCATACTACTATACCCAGCAAAGCTATTGATCCTAAATGAAGGAGAAACAAGAACTTTCCATGATAAAATAGGCTAAAGGAATACATGACCACTAAGCCAGCTCTACAGACAATACTTGAAAGGATCCATTGGTCTGAAGAGAAGGAAAAGCACACATATGAGGCCACAGGAAAGGATAAACCATATTTAAATGATACTTAAGACAAAAGAGTAACAGGAAATCAGTAAGCACTACAAATGCAAGACTGGCAGGAATAAATATGCACCTTTCTATAATAACTCTTCATATCAACAGTATCAATACCCTAACCAAAAGACAGACATTTAGACTAAATTAAAATGCAGGATCCTCCTGTCTGTTGCTCTGAGAAACTCACCTCTCCACAAAAGACAGACACTACCTTAGGGGGAAAGGTCATAAAATGATATTCCAAGCAAATGGACCTAGAAAAAAGTGGGTGTAGCTGTTCTAACCTGGCATAATAGACTTCAAACTAAAACTTAGTAAAGAAGGTTACTTTATACCAACTAAGGGTACAATTAAAATTGAGGTAACAATAACAAGTGGACATTACAATTCTAAAAATATATGCACAAAACAAGGGTGCACCCAATTTCATTAAACAAACACTACTGGATGTAAAGTCACAGATATTCCCAAACACAATAGTAGTGGGTCACTTCAGTACCCTACTCACCAATTCACAGGTGAGTCTAACAAAAAATCTAAACAAAGAAAGATATGGTTTAAATATCATCAATAGCACAAATTGTCCTAATAGTCATTTACAGAATATCCCATCCACATGTTGCAGAATACACATTTTTTTTCAGCACCACATGGAATTTTTTCAAAAATAGTTCATTGTCATGAGAAACTTTTCCCCTTGGATAGCACAAATGCACATCTCCCTAGATAAGGCACAGATGACAGACAACAGGACAATTACACCAAAATAAGTTTTGCTGAACCAATGAGTTTATTGAGGTTGAATACAGGAGCAATAGATGACTCAATGGCAGCTGCATCACTGTATGGAAAGTGTAAGAGAAAAGCAAGAAAGAACAGTGGACTTTGATCTCTACAGACAGAGTGTTTATTAAGAGAAACCATAAAGGGACCCCAGCCCTCCTGTGGGGTGAGGGCTGAAGTAGTGGGCCTGACTGGGGTGAAAGCTTAAAAGGGGGATCCTTAAGACAAACAGGCTGTACCAGCTGCAGGTCCAAGGGAAGTAGATAAGGAATCGTAGTCATTTGTGTCCTTGCTCAAAATAAGCTTTTTTTAGCCAAATTGTCTAGGGAGGATAACCCACCAGACAGTTTCTCTTCTTTCAAGATTTTCTGAGCTAAGGGAGGTTTAATTTACCATTTGTGAGTAGACAGTCCTGTCAAGGCCATGCTTCTAAAGTTTTATAGCTTGTTGGTCTTAGGGATAGTTATTAATTCTTTAGTTCCCTTGAGTTTTCAATAAAGGCTAGTAACCCTTTAGTCCAGACTCTAGAAGGATAAAAGAAATTGGGAAGAACGGGGTGGGGAGTGAGTGGGACATTGTGGGGAGGACTGCATGGGCTGGGACTGAGGAAAAAGACTCATCTCCAACTACTTCAAGCTGAGGGAGGGCAGTAGATCTCTCAAGGTGTCCCATGCAGTCCAATGGAAGTGGCCATGAGGAACTCAGTGACTCTACATGAAGTGTTTTGGAGGAGTTCAGCGAGGCATCTGAGTATGCAAGGACCAAAAAGAGAGGGTGAACATTAACATAATCAGTGGAATAAAGTACATGTCAGAGACAGGATAGGTTTAACTTGAAGGGAGTAGAGCTGTGAGATTTCGTAAAGTATAGCAATGTATTGTTCACAGAGAGATGTCAGGTCACATGCAGAGAAATAATATTGGCCATCAAGAAGGCTAATACAGCCAAAAATATTATTGGCTCTGGATTGGTAACATTTACCTCTCTACAATCATTGTAGTCCATCATTGAAGTCTTACTCATTCAGGTGTGGATTTTGGCAGTTTTAAGCTTTTAGTTTTTCATTTGCCAAACTTCATCTTGGAGTTTGTGTACATACTAAGCTATTATCCAATGTCAATCTTATGAACAGGCAAGGAGGCAGCTCTTCAGGAGAGTGATAGTTATCAGAGCCATTAGGAAAGAAATACCTAGATCATATCAAATCTATTAGTGATTATTATCTGGTTATTATCCATGTATGAGTTTTCTTGCATGTGACATGACATTTACAGGTGACATGAACATATTATTTAAGATAGGAAAATAATAATAATATAAGAGTTGGATAAAGAAGAAGGAGTTGTTAACTTGGATGGGAGGTTAATTGGAATTTGTGGAAATATAAAGATTTGGTTTAGGTAAGGTAGGAAATAGATTAGTATTGAAGCACTATTTGAAATATCTTAAATTATTTTAAATTTAAATAAGATAGAGACTAATAAATTAATTAATTCTGAAATTTAGGTTTAAACATTTCTTTTTTTTTTCTTTTTCTTTTTCTTTCCGAGGTAGGGTTTCACTCTGGTCCAGGCTGACCTGGAGTTAACTATGTAGTCTCAGGGTGGCCTCGAACTCTCAGTGATCCTCCCACCTCTGCCTCCCGAGTGCTGGGATTAAAGGCGTGCGCCACCATGCCTGGCTTAGGTTTAAACATTTCTTTTTGTGTTGTCTTTAATATAGGTTTATGGTCTTTATTTACTTGATTGAAATATCAGAAAGTCTTATTTTTAGGAGAACTAATGAAAGTATGTTAGGCTGAAAGTCTAAAACTTTGAATAGTCTTGATAATTTGTTATTATCAGTTGTTTATTTTATAAACTTAATAAAATTGTGTTTTATAGAATTATATCAGTTATATAATACAATGAAATATATTTTATATAATTACACCTAGTTTTATTTATTAGAGTAAGTCTATGACAAACAAATAAAAGTCTTACCCAATAGGAAAACATGTAAGATTATAACATGCAAGAAACCTATAGTCATAAATAGGTGTCCTATGTAACAAAATAAAGGCTTACTTTGATTCTTATGTCACATTCAGACAGTTTAAATAAATAGACAAAACTAGTTAAAATCTCTTGATCTTGTTAAACTTGATATTGTTATGGGAAATTAAAGCTTACAGAACCAGCACCAGAGATAGAGTGCATAATCAGTCTATTTTTATATCAGCATGCATCCAGGGAATCTCTTCCAAAGCCTGAGAAAATGGTTAATTAGTAGAGAGATATCTGTAGCTGTGTTGTGGAGTTAAGAAGAAACACAAGATAATTTTAGTACTGGCCAGAAGCTGTAATACAAACTATGGCCTTGAAACAGTACAAAAACTACAGTGTCAGTACAAAATAATATATAGTATGGGACATAATTAGCATGAAAGTTATTACAGTGCAAGACATAACTTTGTGTCAGAGGCCTTTAACTTTTCTTTTATCATAATATGAGTTATGACATAAATAAATTTATCATCTTATTATAGAGAACTAAGTTTGAACTATGTAAACCAGGCAAGAGAGATGCAGAGAATTAGCCTTTTAGAGGGTAGGTACATCTTGTTTTTTAAATGTGTAATAGTTATAAGTATAGGGAGAACATGTCAAGTAAGACAGCCTAAAGATTTGGGATTTGTATTTGGTAACATCTTTTTCATCAAACATTTATTAACATTTGGTTTCCTCTTCAGTTTATCTTCCTTGTCAGTTCATTTTATATCTACCAACAAAAACTTTCTTACTATAAGACTTTTAATATGACCATTTAAGTTTTTTTAACTAAAATTCTTTTTCTAACTTCTGCTTGTAAGTTTTTCCCCCTTATGGTTAATTATAAATAGACTGTCTGGGTTCTGATGTCTGTCTGTCTTCCCCTTTCCCTGGGTCAGCATTCCCCCTGTGTTTCCCTCTTTTTTTAATATTTAGAAGGTCAGTAATACTAATTTTATATTTTTGATATTTATGTTAAATTTAGATGAGGTTTAAATAAACAAAGTCATTAAAGTGAATCTTGATTTTGTTAAACATTTAGCTTTTTTCAGTAGTCATAGTTTTAACAGTAAGAAATATAGTTATAGTTCAATTTAACTTCGATTTGAGACATGACAATATAAACAAAATTATCAACTTATTACAAAGAGTAAAGTCTGAATTATATGAAAAATTAAGGTGAGAAAAATAAGAATAATGAAAACTTTTAAGTTAACCCATTTTATCACAGGTAACCTCAACCTTTTTCAGTTTATTATAATCGTTTACCTTATAAAGTCTTTTCTGATCCCAAAACACATTTCTTTCTGTAGAAGCAAAATTAGAATTTGGTATACAAATATGTCTATTATTAGGAAGCATGAACAAGCATGTTGTCAAAAACATAGAGGTTAATTATTTTAAATATATTGTAAACCTGTTTTTTTTTTTTTTTTTTTGGTAGGGTCTCACTCTGGCCCAGGGTGACCTGGAATTGACTATGTAGTCTCAGGGTGGCCTCAAACTCACAGCAATCCTCCTACCTCTGCTTCCCAAGTGATGGGATTAAAGACATGCGCCACCATGCCCAGCATAAACCTGATTTTAATAATTTAACATCATCTTAAAATATATGAGCATCAGAACATTTAATGACCATTCGAATCATTAGTGAGCATTGGAATGATTAATAATCATAAATTTAGTCATCCATAAGGAAAAACTACATGAAATATTGTGAAAATGTGTATCTTACCAAAAGCTATCTACCAAAGTACTTTAATTATCATCAAAATTTCAATGGCATTCTTCACCACAATAGTAAACAATTCTAAAATTTATTTGGAAGCACAAAAACCTCACATAGCCAAAGCAACCCTAAGGGAAAACCCTAAAGGGGAAAAATAAGGCTCTTGCAACCTGATATCATGGACCCATAATAACAAAAGCAGGATAGAACTGGCACAGAAACATCCAGAAAGATTAATGGAACCGAATGGAAGACCTAGATATAAACTAATGTAGCTACAGCCATCTGATTTTTGAAAAATAAAGCCAAAATTTTTCACTTTACCTTATATCAATTTTCTTAAAATAATAATTCTCTGTCAAGTAAAACCCGTGATACATTTGGGCTATTGGTAGAATTGGAATCAGATCATTGAACAAGTTAATAATATTATTAGTGTTTTTTCTTGATTTATGGAAGTGCACAATAGTAATTGTGATGGTTAATCTTTTGCCTACTTGATGGGACTTAGAATCACCTAGGTGACAAATTTCTTGGATTTTCTGTGAGGGATTTTTCTAGATTAGGTTAACTGAAGTGGGAAGACTTCCATTCTGTGTGTTTGTTCTGGATCAACAGAGTCACCAATCCTGCCCCTATGTTCCATCTTTTGAACACATGTTTAAGGATTTTTTTTTTTGAGTCAAACTTTCTCATCTCTCACTCATGTATTGCTGATTTCTCACTCAACTTTTTCGAGTAGTGCTGTTTTTTCTGTTCAGTAAAATCACCAGATGAATATTTGCTTCAGAAACAGCAGCCACAGGTGTACTACCAACAGTGGTAGCAGCAGTATGTTCACTCTTGGTTTTAAATGACTATAAGAGTCAGTTTCTTTATTCCAGGCGACCATTGTAAGTAGGCAACTTTTAAATTTTAAACTTTTTTCTTTATATTTGTCTCCATTTTCTTTAAATTTATACTGTGAAATCTACACTATTTATATAAATAGAAGTAGAGAGCACAATATTCTGTCACAAAACTTTAACTATTTTTTAAGTTAATTCATACTGAAGGAATATTGAAGGCAGATGAATAAATTCTTTAGATTAGCTGTATTGGAAGGATAAAAGAAAATGATGAAAATGCTATGGAACTGGAGAACAAAAACAATATGAATTTATAAATGGTAAATAGGTGTGGATGCAGTTAGTCCATTTATTTAAATAAAGATACATCAGACTTTTGTTTGAAATTTAACAATTTATTACATCTGCAAAAAAAAAAAAAAAACTGACACAAAAGAAAGGGGAATACTGTACTTTCCAAACAAAAAATCAGAAAGCAAACAAACCTCTGAGGACTCTAGTTTATGACTTCAAACTAATAGGCTTTAACAACTATTTAATGTCTCAGAAAGAAGTTTATTTTAAAATACCACCATCGAGGAAGTTATCCATTAGAGTAGTATTACATGCTGCTATAATTGATTCACTATATATATGTGCATATATATGTTTGTGTGTGAATGTGTGTGTATATATATGTGATAACCAAACAAATTCCAAGGAAAACTTTTACTGACATATCTGTTAGAATTTTAAATTTTCAGAGTGATGGGTAAATAGATATTAGGATGAAATGGACAGATGTCCATAAATGTTACAAATTGTCCCAAACATAATGAATAATCCCAGCTTATAGTGACTTTCAAATACATGTATTATATTTTTCATGATCATATTATATTTTTCATGATCATAATACCTCTTTATAATTATAAAGACAATGACATCAAAATAAAATAGAGACTAACAGAGAGCAGGAGGGGATATGATGGAGAGCAGAGGTGTGAAGGGGAAAGTGGGAAAGGGGAGGGAATTATCATGGTTTATTTTCTGTAAGTGTAGAAGTTGTCAATAAATTTTTTTTTAAAAATGGCCCACCATTGTAAAGTGTGGGTGAGTGGGACAGTACATAATTTTGGATAAAGCCAGTGCAAACTTTCCAGTATGAAGGACCAGAAAATAACTCCTTGCTGCTATATAAACTCAGACTGGAATTCTTGTCTAGTCTGGCCAGGAGAGATTATCATCTATGTTCTTTTGGGGCTTATAACCCTCACTGACTAGGTATAAGAAAGGCTACCTTACTCCTACTCTTTTTCATTAAGATAGCTTAAATTCTTTGAACTGACCTTGACATGTTTTTTGAAGTTATATTTGAATATCAGATTTAGCTCTATGCCTATTAAAATCATTTAAGAAGGGTGGAAATATGGCTCAGTGGTTAAAGCCTGACAACAGAGGTTCAATTCCACCATACCCATGTAAGGCCAGATACACAAAGTGGTGTATGCATTTGGAGTTTCTTTGCAATGGCAGGAGGTCCTATTGAGCCCATTTTCACATTTTTTCTTTGCATATTTCTCTGTCTCTCTCAAATAAAAGAAATAAAAATAATAAACCATCTTCAGTGAAGGATTAAACTTCAGAAAGAAAATAAGAGGAAAGGTAAATATAAAAAGGGCTTTCTTTCTGGACAATTAGATGAAGTTAAATAATTCTGGATGAATTAATAATTTGATGCAGACATATCACAATTTCTTCTACTGTAAATACCTTCCCACATTACCATGTGAGTACACATAAGTCATTTGAATGAGCATCATTCTCTTGTTTATGTTATGAACTGTTATGTGTCTCCTTAGGAAGAAGCATAATAAACACGCAAAACCACGAGTAAATAAATGAAACAAAAAATGTCAGTCTAGTCTTTTCTTTGTCATTTCCACCATTACAATTACCTGTTATTTGAGAGTACAGCACAGCTCTATTTTCTTTTGTACCATTTCATGAACCTCATTGCTACTTTATTATTTTAGAAACAAAATTCTGTCCATTCTGCCCTTACATATTTATTTCCAATAAAATCTCACATTGTTCTATGTTCCTGGAACCCAAAGCAGCAAGCTCTATTAATCTGACATTATTGAAATCTCTGACCTGACTGTGTTTACATGGTATCTTAAAATAACTTTATTTTATTCACATTAACCATTTAAAACAGATTTATTGAAACAGAAAGTGCATGCCATATTATCCATCTATCCTTTACAATCATATTCTACAATTTCAACCTCCCCTTCATACCCTGTTAGTAATCAATACTAATCACCTTTCTATCTATGGACTTGTTTATCTGGACTTTTTCCATAAATAGAATAATTATAATATGTGGTCTTTCATGACTGAATTTTTTTAGTTAACATAATGTTTTCAAGATTTATCCATATAATGGCATATACTTTTACTTCATTCTTTTTTATAGAGAATTTAATATTGTACTGCATGTATATGCCAAACTTTATACATTTCATCAGTTGATGGACATTTGAGTCATTTTCCTATTTAAGTATTTTGTGTAAGATTGCTATGACCATTCCTTGATACCTAGCAATTTTCTCTGTATTGAAATATTTCATCCAGCAGGGAAGAACTTTAGGAACTTCCAAATCAAAATACAGGCTCCTTAAGACTCAGGAATTTAAGCACCTCACAAGTCTCAGAAAGTTGCTGAGGCATATAAGATTCACAACCACCATCCTCTACCTTTGTCTGTTGAATAAGGTGTAAGAACCACTTGGGGGCTGGAGAGATGGCTTAGGGGTTAAGGCGCCTGCCTCCTAAGCCTAAGAACACTGTTTCCAATCTCCAGAGGTTTCAATCTCCAGGTCCCACGTTTAGCCAGATGCAGTGACGCAAGGGCGCAATGCCACACTTGACCACAAGGGGGCACACACATCTGGATTTCGTTCGCAGCAGCTGAGACACTGCTGGTGCGCCCATCTCTGTCTTCCTCTCTCTCTCTCTCTCTCTCTCTCTCTCTCTCTCCAAAAAATAATAAAAAAATAAAAATTAAAAAAAGAACCACTAGGAAGGAAAGTCTCTCTACCACCTAACCTTTCTGAAAGTTGTGCAGTGAGCTCCAGAGATGCAGCTTCTGTGAGTTTCCTATGCTGGGATGGGCTTTTGGTGTTGCAATTGATTTTGTATCATCCATGATCCTGCAAGTAACACCAATACACCCACTGGTTTAGCAAGTGGGACTTTGGTAAAATTGTTTCTTTGGTCTATTGTCAGGGAACTATCTGGGGTGAATTGACTTGTGTGCTCCCAGGAAAACTTTAATGCAATGCTCCTATTCCTGAACAATTTAAAGGTTGAGTTTCTAGCTCAGTGGTAAAGTGATTGCCTACCATGTGACATACCTTGATTTCCAATTGTAGTGCCACATAACAAACAGCCATGCCATATTTGCATTTATCTGGGGTATGTGTCTTAGGTATATTGTCAAATTATTTGGCAACTTTCTGTTTGATGTCTTGGGACACTAATAAATGTTATCAAAAGTAGCTGCAGGGGCTTTAGAGATGGCTTAATGGTGAAGGCCCTTGCCTGTAAAGCCTATGGAGCCAGGTTTAATTCCCCATTACCCATGTAAATCCAGATGCACATGGTGATGCATGCGTCTGGAGTTCCTTTGCAGTAGCTAAAGGCCATGGTAGGCCCCTTCTGTCTCTCTCTCTTTCCACTCTAAATAAAAACAAAAAATAGTCCTTCAGAATAGAAAAGTTGAAACAATATATGTCACATCCTGTAGAATATGCCAATCCTGGTCTATTATTGGTCACTTGCTTTACACAATCTAAATTCAAGTTTCAAATTTTGATTAATACAGATAAGAATCTGATAGTAGTCAGGTTTCATATGCTTTATGCATTATATGAGATAATTTTGCATAATGATTAAGATAAATCATTGTGTATTTACATTACATAAACAAGTCATCATTTAGAGTCCAATTTTGTCATTAGCAATTTGGTAATATAATAGAAATAAGAAGTGATAAAATGCATGTAACTTCTCAATATAAAATGTAGTTCAAAGCTGGGCATGGTGGTGCATGCCTTTAATCCCAGTACTCAGGAAGCAGAGGTAGGAGAATTGCTGTGAGTTTGAGGCCACCCTGAGACTACATAGTGAACTCCAGGTCAGCCAGTGCTAGAGTGAGACCGTATCTCAAAAAAAAAGTAGTTCATCTGGGTACGGTGACACATGCCTTTAATCCCAGTACTCAGCAGACAGAGGTGGGAGAATCACTGAGTTCAAGGCCAGACTGAAGCTACATAGTGAATTACAGGTCAGCTTGGGCTAGTGTGAGACCTTATCTGAAAAAAAAATTAATTTAAATGTTATAAAGAGGAATCACATCCTTCATAATATTTTTCTTTCGTTATAATGAAATTAGCTTATTTTATTGTAATGAAATTATTTTATTTTAATGAAATTAGCTTATTTCATTACTAAATTATTATCGCTATAGAATTTTATGTCTGAGAATCATTTTCTTGTTCTTAGGTTGTATCTAGGATCTATTGAGGAAAATAAATATTTCTATGTGATGGTTTGAATTAGGTGTTCCCCATAAATTCATGTTTTCTGAATGCTAAGTCCGCAGCTGGTGGAAATATGGAAATTGGAACCTCACTGGAGAGGGTGTGTAGTTGGGGGTGGACTTATAGTTGTTATAGCCAGCTTCCCCTTACCAGTGTTTCACACACTCTCCTGCTGCTGTCTTCCAGGTAATATTGGCCAAGTGGTGATGTCCCTAGTCTGCTCATACCATGGTTTTCACCTGCCATCATGGAGCTCCACCTTGCACCCCCCCACCCAGAGTGGAAGCCAAGGTAAACCCTTTCCTTCCACAAGCTGCTTTTGTATGGGTGTTTATGCCAGCAACAAGATGCTAACTGCAACATTCAATGCAGGAGCAAAATAAATACAGAGGTACTAGAGGAAATCCAAAGAATGAAATCTGTAAGATCTTCCTCCCAGATTAAAAAGACTGAAAGTGTTCACATTAGCTAATCTCAGTAGAGTGGATTATCAAAAGATAGTTAGGAACCTTACAATAGATCAGAAATTGGGGGGGGGTGTCTAGCAGGAAGTTAACACAAAACAGGAAAGCTTGGCTGGAACTGCCACCCTAAGCAGAGATACCTGGAAGGGTATCCTGATTTGCCAGGTGTGGTGGCTCATTAATAATATCTTTGAACTCAGAAATGTGACAGAAAAGGATAGTCATTAGTTTGAAGCCAGCCATGGCTATATATTGAGTCCAGGTCTCAACTCAAAAACAAAACAGTAATAGCCTGATTTCTACTTCACTCCTGTCCTCCTTAGTCCTCTTAATGCTAACAATGAGCTAAACCTAATTCCAAATAAGGTTGATTTCTAATTTATCCATTTTATTGAAAAATGGCAAGATTTCCTATCTTCCTATGACTGGGTAAGATTCCATTCTATGTAGACAGTTAGGTATTATATTTAATTTTGCCATGAAACACTATCCACAATAGCTATTAAATCATTGTTTCTGTCCAATCATGAAGAAAAATATGGTATGCATTCACAAATGAGGTTACAGGGAAAGGGAGAAATATTGGGGAGAAGAGGAGGTAGGAAAATAAAACAAATTGGATTTAAAAATGCCAGAATCGGGGTTAGAGACATGGTTTAGTGGTTAAGGCACTTGATTGCAATGCCTGACATCCCAGGTCCAAATCTCCAGTACTCATGTAAAGCCAGATGCACAAAGTGGTACATATATCTGGAGTTTGTTTGCAGTGGAAAGAATCCCCAGTGTACCCATTCTCTCTCTCTCTAGCTGTCTCTTCTTCAAATACATAATAAATAATTTTAAATGTCTGAATGAATTATACCTAAAAATCTGTTTGCCAAGAAAACAGAAAAAGAAGGAAAATAGCCATCCCCCCCAAAAAGAGTGATATCCTGTTATTTTCAGCAAAACAGAGGAAAATAAACCAGACACAAAAGGACTTACATGAGCACTTTATATTAGTAAAGTACAAAATTAATCTGAAATTACAATAGAGTAATAGGTCCAAAAACAAAGCTGAGCAGAAAGAATAAGTTTATGTTCTATATCATAATTGCTTAAGTATTTCACAATAACTTATTGTTCATACAAGTTTCCTTGCTATTCCCAATGCTATCATTTGCAGTGTGAAAGTTTATTTTGTGCCATTATGTTCTTTTGTTTTTATAGCCTAGTTATGTGACCTTGAACTATGGGGATGTTTGAACAGGATTGGAATTGATAAAACTATGAGGACTTTTCACCTTGCACTGTGTTGTAGTCAGCTTTGCATTGCTGGTAGAAATCACCCAACCAAAAGCAGCTTGTGGAAAAAAAAAATGAAAAGAGGTTTATTTTGGCTTATAGGCTCGCAGGGAAGCTCCACGATAGCAGGGGGAAACAGTGGCATGAGCAGAGGGTGGACATCACCCCCTGGCAAACATAAAGTGGACAAAGATGGACAATAGCAACAGGAGAATGTGCCAAACATTGGCAAGGGGGAGCTGGCTATAACACTCATAAACCCGCCCCCAACAATACTCCGCCTCCAGGCGGTTTTAATTTCCATCTGCCATCAGCTGGGGACCCTAGCATCCAGAACACCTACGTTTATGGAGACTCCTGAATCAAACCACCACACACTGAATTCATTGAATTTTACATTATGGATGGTCATCTGTTTACGGTGACCAAGGCAGAATGTGATCTGAATGTCTGGTCCCTAGCTGGTGGCAATTTGAGAATTAGAGACTTCCAGGAGGAGGTATGTTATTGGGGATGGGCTTGCGGATGTTGTAACTACTTCCTCCAGTGCTCAGCATACTCTACTGCTGCTGTTGTCCACTTGATTTTGGTCAGAAAGTTACGACTAGCCTCTGGTCATGCAACATACAGACACAGATAAAATTGTTTAAAGAGACATCAAAATACAAGAGGGACTAGTTGTGAAGAAGAAGGGGTTCAGCAAAAGGGCAGCAGGGAGTCGGTCAACAGAAGGTGTGGGGGTAGTGAGCAAACTATATCATGTACATATATTAAAATTGTCAATAAATAAGTACAGAAAAGATCCTGATTTCATTTTTTAATATATACCCAGAAGTAGGATTTCCAGATCATATGGTAGTTTTATTTTCAACTGTTTGTTAAATTCTAATACAATTTTTCCAGAGAAAGTGAACATTATTACATTTTCAATGGTGATGTACTTATTATGTTATTGTTGGTGATTATAAGCACCCCTAAATGTATGAGGTGATTTTTAATTTTTTTATTTATTTTATTTATTTCAGAGAGAGAGAGAGAGAAATAAAAAGAGAGAGATTGGGTGCACCAGGTCCTTTAGCCACTGTAAACGAACTCCAGACACATGTGCCACCTTGTGCATCTGGTTTATACGGATCCTGGGAAATCTAACCTGGGCCCTTTGGCTTTGCAGGCAAATGCCTTAACCTCTAAGCCATCTCTCCAGCCCTGAGGTGATATTTTATTATAGCCTCAATTCAGATTCTCTGACTAGGGTGTCAAGCATCTTCATATTCCTGTTAGTCATTTGTATGTCTTCATTTTAGAAATGCCTGCTAACGTTCATCATACATTTTCTATTTTGCTGATGTATTTGGGACACTTACCACTTCTCAGACAAGGTGTGCAAATGTATTCTCTTCCATTCCATAGCTAACATCATTAACAATGATAAAACTTGGGTTGGAAGGTTTTTTTTTTTTTTTTCTGCATAGTCAGAAATATGACAAGGGTCTTTACTCTGCACACTTTTTAAAAATATTTATTTTTTAAAGATTTATATTTATTTATTTATTTAAAAAAGTGGGGGAGAAACAGATAGAGAGTGAGTGAGAATGGGAAAGCCAGGGCCTCTTGCAACTGCAAAGGAACTCCAGATGCATGCACCACCTTGTGCATCTGGCTTATATGGGACCTGGAGAATTGAACTTGGGTCCTTTGGCTTCACAGGCATGCTAAGCCATCTCTCCAGCCCCTCTGCACATTTTTAACATAATAATAGAAGTCTTAGGCAGAGCAATTATGTACATGATAATTCATTCAAACTGGAATGAAAGACCCCAAATTTTCTGGCAATCAATATGATTTAATCTTGTAAGGAGAGATCATGGAAGATTACACAAGATTACTTTCTCTTAGAATTTACAAAAAAATTAATAAATTTTAAGAGTACAAAATCAACATACAGAAATCATTTGGATTTCTGTAAATTAACAATGATCCCTTCTAAAAGGAAATTAAGGAAATAATCTTATTACAAGCAGCATCAAGACAAATAATTATGATCAGAATATGCTAAGTACTTTTCCACTCACTCATATCACTTTCATTTATGTACACTTTGGAGTTTCTCTTTCTGCCTCTCATTCTCTCTTTATTCCTCTCTCTCTTTCTCTCTCTTCTTTCTTTCTCTTCTTTCATTCTATCTCTTCCTTCTTTCTTTCTTTCTTTCTTTCTTTCTTTCTTTCTTTCTTTCTTCTTTCTTTCCTGTTCCATAATGAAGTCTGTTGTTCTTATACAATTAGTATACATGAATAAATAATGCACTACTTAAGAATAAACTTATGATTATGTAACCACTTGTACATTGAAAAGTAATAAGACAAGCCTAGTGGCCTTAGTCTGTAATCCCAGCTAGTCTGGAAACTGTTGCAGGTACGTCACAAGTACTAGGTCTGTCTGTGTGACAGACTGGGTTCAATGTCCCATCGGCAGCTTAGTGAAAATGTATCCCAAAATTTAAGAAACAAAATTGAAATAAAATAAAAGGCTCAGGATTTTGGTCAATGGTGGAACATTTGCCTAGCATTCATAAGGCTCCAGGTTCAATACCCAGTACCTGAAAGCAAACAAGCAAGCAGACAGGCAGGCAGGCAGGAAGGAAGGAAGGAAGGAAGGAAGGAAGAAGAAAGGCGGTAGAAAGAAAAATAGAAACTCCAAAGTGTTTATAAATGAAAGGGGCATGAATGAGTGGAAAACCATCTTGGGTTTATGGTCTAAAATATTGCATATCAGTAATATATTCAGACTACCCAGAGTCATTGTAGCAGACAGCTTCAGGTTCGCTGAGATGAACTTCCAGACCAGGCACAGTTATGGAGGAAGGGATATTATTTATTGAAGCTTACAGATCCAGGGGAAGTTCCATAATGGCAGAAGAAGCAGCGTGCTCTCCACAGGGCCAGGCAAGACAGCAAAAGCCCCCAGCCACACAGCACACAGAGCAAAACTACAGCCAAAAGGTCACACAGCACACTTCAGGAACTCCTGCTAGACACATTTGCATATCTTTACAATGGAATCTCAAACCCACCACCACACCTTAAGACCGGCCCCCAGTGACCTTGCCTCTAGCAAGGTGATTGCAGATGCAAACTATAACTAATAAAACACTGAATATATTGGGGCACATATATTCAAACTACCACATTCCGCCCCTGGCCCCCAATATATTTAGCTCCTGGCCCCCAATAGATTTATAACTATCACACATTGTAAATTGTACTCAGTCCAATTTCAAAGGTTCTCACAGTCTTGATCAACTTAAGATAGTGAGTCCTGTAAAATCAAACAAGTTAAATACTTTCAACATGTAAAGGCACAGAGTAAACATTTTAACTGTATAAGGAATAGCAAGGAGAGACTAGAACAATGCAAACTCACCATCATCAGCCATCATCAAACTTCTGCAGTTCAAGTTCAATATAACCAGAGACTGCCAGTCTCCAGGTTTTCCAATTCTGCCCCTCCAGCTGGGCAGAGTCGCCAGGGAAAACTTTCATCCCATGCCAACACTGCACTCCATGGTAGTCCTTTTGCACAGTCCTGGTATATCCAAAACATCTTCAGGTCTCCATGCAAACCACGGTCCATCTTCCAAAGGCTCTTGCAGCCTATTCCTGACGGTCTTCATGCCCTGCCTCATGCAACATCTCAGCAGCAGCTCCTGGAACCATGTGCAATTCATGACCACTCCATGCATTTTTCATGCTTCCAAAACCAATACCAGGTGTGCAGGACACAGCCATACTCTTTATCCAGGGACAAAATAAACCATAGCCTTGAAAAGCAGGTTCCTTCTCCAGTCAGCTCTTTCCAAGAATTTGCATTTCTAACAGTCTTTCCTCGGGCATCCTCTCCATTGTTTTAATGTAAATCAAGTCAGGCCACCTTCCTTCCACCTTCCTTAAGATTGCTAATGTGTTTGACAATAGCAGCTCAACCAGTCTGAATGCCTCTACTTTTAACTTGCTTCAGGTTTTCTAACTTAAAATCTTAAAATCTCAGTCCGATATCTTTAGCCAAGCACATCAGTCCATTACAAATTTAAGTTTGATCAAACACTCTGGGCCTGGATAGTGGAACGTAGCCATCCCTTATGCCAGTAGCCCAGTTCCGACAAAGTCCTCTGCAGTCTTTCTTTCCCCTTAGAAAGCTCATAAACCAAGCCTCGAAGTTCAATATTGTCTGCACTTAGCTTTTTCAAACTCTCATCAGAATAGTCCATAAAACTTGGCTTACCACTCCAGAAGGCATCTTCAGTTGCATGCACCAAGTCCATGCCCATTCCTCCAAAACAAATGTTCCAAAAGATGAACATCCACACGATCTGGTTCATCTCACCCCACACTCCTCGGTACCACTTTACTGTAGCAGATAGCTTCAGGTTCCCTGAGACAAACTTCCAGACCAGGCACAGTTATGGAGGAAGGGATATTATTTATTGAAGCTTACAGATCCAGGGGAAGTTCCATAAAGGCAGGAGAAGCAGCCTGCTCTCCACACGATCAGGCAAGAGAGAGAAAGACCAAGCCGCCAGCACACTGAGGAAAACTACAGCCAAAAGGTCACACAGCACACTTCAGGAACTCCTGCTAGGCACATTTGCATATCTTTACAATGGAATCTGAAACCCACACCTTAAGACCAGCCCCCAGTGACATTGCCTCTAGCAAGGTGATAGAAGATGCAAATTATAACTAATAAAACATTGAATATATTGGGGGACATATATTCAAACTACCACAGTCATCTAGAGATTCCACGTGTTTATTACATGTTTCAATGTATATAAAAGTATGCCTTAATTCTCATTCTGTGGATTAGTAATTGTCATAAACCACCATCGATGCTTTTAAAATTTACACATTGCTCTTTGTACCTCCAATCTATAGCTTGTAACTGCTCCTAGTATTCCCAGGTATGAATCTGCATTTTACCCAAACACTCCCCCAGGGACACACATGCCATCTGCCTCTACTTCCCAGCCATCCCATTGAAAGTGCAGTAAACATCATTAGTTATGTACCTTGAAGTACCTTTATGAAAATTTCCCTTGACTATAAAATAAGATTCAGAATTGCTAAAGCTTAGGTATGCATGCACTTAATTTTGGTAAATAGTGTAGAACACTCTCCTGAATATCTGTACTGGTCAGCAGTTTTTTATGAATATTTAATTTTTATTTATTTATTTCAGAGAGAGAAAATGCAGGGACACAAAGAGAGAACGGGCATCCCAGGGCCTCCTGCCACTGCAAATGAACCCCAGATATATGTGCCACCTTGTGTATCTGGCTTACGTGGGTTCTGCCGAATTGAACTGAGGTCCTTTGGCTTTGCAGGCAAGTGCCTTAACCACTACACCATCTCTACAACCCATGGTCTGCAGTTCTGAAAGCAATGATAACTATGTTTCTAAATCCCTGAACACAATTGGCACAATGTTGCTCAGTAATCATTACCATTGTGATAGATATAGAATAATCTTGTTTTCTTTTAATTTCTATTTCTCTATATAAAAGTAATTAAGAGAATTATTTTAAAAGCATACTATCTTTGGTCCATTATTTAATACTTGATATCTTTACTTGAAAAAAATATATATATATACAAAATATAAATTATTCTTTTTCCTCAGCTGTGAATATATTTCTCACTCTGCACAGACAGGCCTTATACTTGTGACCTACCTGCATCAGTTTCCAAAGTAGCTGGGATTACAAACCTATGCCACTAGGCTTGCCTTATTACTGTGTTATTAAACAGAATTTGTTAATGGACAGAATTCCTTACTTTAATATACTTAAATTTATAAACTTTTCACCTGTTTATGACTTTTTTTTGGAAATCTAATGAAAATTTTAATATATTAAAATAATGAAATTTGATCATGTTCCTATCCCACTATCCTCTCATGCAGCCCCCTCTGCTGGCCAGGCCACATCCACAGAGGATAATTCTCTTTCAAAACAGTCCTTTTGTTTTATTGTATCATTCTTTTTGTCCTCCTCCGTCCTCTATGTTAACATTTTGATGGGATCAGAACATTGCAGGTCCTGTTGGGGTGTTGGTAAGCACTGTCCAGTCATGAATGCATCAATTGGCTCATGTCAGGAAGACAATGCCCCTAAGTACACCTTCCCAAACTGTGACTCTTACATTCTTTTGAGAAGCCTTCCTTTGCCTACAAATTGTGTCCTACATTTTCTTCTATTGTTGGTATGGTTTCTACCAAAGTTTAGTCTTTAACACAGTTATAACAGGCATTCCATTTGGTGGTAAATGATAATTCAGGTTTTCCCCACTGACATGTACTTCAGAACTACATCAGGTTTCCATCAGTGTATTACCCTAAAATTACTTTGGTGTTTTATTTGTTGAGCTTTTCTTGCTTTGACTTTGTTTAGTTTTTTGTTTTGTTTTGTGACTTTGTTTTACACCTTAATATATTATACCAGCAGGCTTCCATCTATAATTCTCCTTCTGAAATACTGACCTACCTACTCATATTTTTATTATCAATAGAAATTTTACATATGTTTATAAAGTGTCATAAACATTATACTATTTTTTCACTTTTAAATTTAAGAATTGGCTGAGTATAATATCAGCACTTGGGAGGAAGATGCAGGTGAATCGGGAATTCTAGAAATCTCTATTTTACAACAGAGACACTTGCATATCCAGTTTCATTGTTGTTCTCTTCACAATAGGAAAGAAATGGAATCAACCGAGATATCAATCAACAGGTGTATGAATAAAGAAAATGTATACATGTATCCAGATGAATTATATTTATTCACAAAAAAAAATAAAATCGTGAGGGCTGGAGAGATTGATTAGTGGTTAAGGCAGTTGCCTGCAAAGCCAAAGGACCCAGGTTTGGTTCCCCATTGTCCATGTAAAGCCAGATGCATGAAATGACACATGCATCTGCAGTTCATTACAGTGGCTAGAGGCCCTATCACGCCCATTCTCTATCAGCCTTTCTCTCTCTCTCTTTATCTCTCAAATAATTAAACAAATAAAATGTTTTTAAAAATGCAATCATGACATCTGCAGAAAAAAATGGAAGAAATTAGAAATGATTGTGTTAAGTCAAATTTGACAGACTCAAAATGAGGACTACTTATGTCCTCTCTCATATGTAGAACCTAGGTTATATTTTTATTTATGGACATATACACATATGTGTGTGGGAATAGAAAGGGCACCATTAGAGCAAAAGAAGAGATAGTAAGGGGAAAATAGAATATATGACATGAAAGTAGAGGGGGTAAAGAGGTGACTACCAAGAGTAGGGGGAGTACAAAGAGAGCCATGAGGTAGAATAAGTACAAAGTATATATGAAAATACCATGATGAAATCCATTACTTTGAATGCTGACTTACAAAATATTTTAAAAGGAAAAATAAAGCTGATTTATAAATATCTAATGTATTCCTGTGTATTGTTTTTATTTGGATTTGATATTTTATTTAAAGGATGAATCAGACTTACAGAATAAAAACATGGCACCACTTTCATTAACATTGCACTAAACAGTGAGTCATATCTTTGTCATTGTTATAATCATGTTAGTTACATGTTTTTCTCTTGAGAATATACAAATCCTCTACCATACACATTCACTGATTATGTTATACAAGTGAAAATTTTATAGCTTTTTAAGGCATAACTTTTAAAATGATCAAAGAATTTTTCTCTTTAGTTTATAGTTTTCACAAGTTGCAGTAGAAATTTTAACTTGGTATAAAGTGACCATTGCTTAACTATAAATATCAAATATGACTTTATATGTGTATTTTTGAGGTGGGGTCTCACTCTTGCCCAGCCTGACCTAGAATTCACTATTTAGTCTCAGGCTAGCCTCAAATTCACAGCAATTCTCAGACCTAGGCCTTCTGAGTGCTGGGATTAAAGGCATGTTCCATCCACCATGCCTACTTTTTAACCCATGACCCATTTTAATGTGATAATATTATGTAATTTTTTTTCATTTTCCTGAATGTTTCTTATATAACACTATATTTTTACCAAATATTAATTAATAGTGGATTAACAACTTTGTATTTTCTTTAATTGCAACAAAGCATTTACATGCAACTTTTGCACTTGAGTCATGATAACCATAGCATTTTTGTTTTAAAGTTATGAAAAAGAAGACCCTTCAAGCAAAATAATTGCATGGAAGAAAAATTAAAAGCAAATCAATTTTCTTTGCTACCAGATTATTTTTACTGTAAAAAGAAAGGAAATAATTAAAAGAAAGACTAATGGAGAGAGGGAGGGGATATGATGGTGAGTGGAGTTCTGAAGGGGAATAGGGGGAGGGGAGGGAAATATCATGGTTTATTGTCTGTAAGTATAGAAGTTGTCAATAACAAAGTGCTAAGCTTTTTGTCATCCAACAGTTTTGATTTCAAAATTGTTTTGAGTCTTTTTGAAAATTACAAAGTATTTTTCACTTTACCAAAATAATTGAACTTTCACCAGAATATGAACTGAAACTCTGATTCA
This sequence comes from Orientallactaga sibirica, assembly GCA_036365145.1. Taxonomy (NCBI): domain Eukaryota; kingdom Metazoa; phylum Chordata; class Mammalia; order Rodentia; family Dipodidae; genus Orientallactaga; species Orientallactaga sibirica. Next base: position 2,066,643 of record JAEOAD010000840.1, read on the forward strand.
CTTCAATTTTTAAAATATGGCAGAACACAATTTAATACAGCTTGTACACTGAAGTATGTGACTCATGACTCAAGTAAGGGAAAGAACCTTAACAGTTTTATTTATTGGTTTAAGACACATAGGTAACTAATAAAAAATAAGGCAGCAGGGTCAGCAGCTATAGGGAACTGTGCAATTTTCACTCCATTTTTCTGTGAATCTATGGGTAAACAGTAAAGTCAATGATTGACAAAGCCATAAAACATTCTCCACTAATACTGTGACTAGAAATATTTTTAATATAATTGTTCTTAGTACTTTGCTTTAAAAAGTTAAGTGCAGGTTTTTCAGAGCTCTTTACAAGGGTATCAGGGAGAATTTGCAGCTGCAGTTGCAATTGATGCCCTTCCGTTTTCTGTTCCTTTGGCCAAAGACGCACCAAGTCGTCTCCAAGTCCGAAGCATTCACAAACAATTCCAAGACAGGTCCTCCAGAAAAGGGCACCTGATTTCCATGACAAATATAGTAATGCTATATTACCAAGTGGATCCATTTTCTGTATACTGTATGGACATATACAGCAACACATTGGAATAGAATGGAACTTGTCACCTATTGGCAGAGTCACCCCAAAGGAATGGAGAGATCAATAATCATGACAGCTGGTGTAAAAATGAATTGTTTCAAAATCTACTCATGATTGGTGCCAAGTAAATGCACCATGTATTGAGGAAAATAATTATGACTTGCTGAAAAAAAATAAACTACCTTTGAAACATTAAAAAAAAAAAACTTGAGTACAAAAAAATTTAATGGCGTTTTCATTGATGCATGCTTAAAAGAGTAATTCATAGATATGGATTAGTAATATCAAAATGAAGTATTTTTCTTTTGCTTGGGTAAACATAGATCAATGAACACATGATCACTTATAACATACTTTCTTATTTTAATTACACTAAACTGGTCTGAGATTGCAGAACAAAGTGTAAATGTCACAAAAGTATTTGTAATCTGTTAAAACTGGTAAAAATTTAATGTAGAATCCCTCCGTATCATTAGCTATTGGAGCATTTGTCACTTCTTAAATAAAATATCTGTAGGTTATTTCCACATAATCAAATTATCTTACTAAACAATAACTTTAGATCTTATTTGTATCACTGGGGTCCAATATTATCAATTCAGGTTCCATCCAATTTGCACATGTGTGATTATTTTCAGTTGGTCAATAAGCATTTGTACTCAAGTCTGTTAAGCCATACATATTCAGTGTTTGAAAACTGGCATGCTGTCAGCACTAAGGGAAATATGTCATGAATTTAAATTCTCCCATCCAAATCTGGATTATAGCTTTTCCTCCATCAAAGGAGGCTGTGGGTGTCAGGGAGCACGTTTCTGGTGTAGGAATACTGGCCATAATATTACTTGCCAGCTGTGTTACCCAGAACAAAGTTATTCATTTTGGAGTATACATTTATTTATTTTTATTTATTGTAAGTGACATTAAAATGGTTCTGTGTTCCAACACTTCTTTTAAAAATATTATTTACTTATTTGAGAGAAGAGGGAGGGGGAGAGAGAGAGAGAGAGAAAGAGAGAGAATGAGAGAAGAGTGAGGGAGAGAATGGGCATACCATAACCTCCTTCCGCTGCAAACAAACACCATAGACATGTGCCACTCCTTGTATCTGGCTTTACATGGATACTGAGGAATTGAACCTGGGCCATAAGGCTTTGTAAGTAAGCCCTTTAGTTCAGGTGTTCCCTCTAAGGGCTTGCTGAAGGTTCAATATTTTAGCCTTTCAGGATATAGGATTAAGGTTAGCCTTCATGATTTCCTCTCCCATCCCACCATCCTTATTGTCCATTCCTCAAGATGATTATTAGGTATGAAAGCATCTCGGACAGATTCAGGTTAAGAGCCATAGATGAGTGAGACCATGCAACAATTATCTTTCTGCAATTGGGTAAGCTCACCGAGAATGATCTGTTCCAAGTTCAACTATTTTTCTTCAGATTTCATTGTGTTATTTTTCCTTACTGCTGTGTAGAATTCCATAGTGTAGATATACCACATCTTTGTTATCCATTCATCTAATGGTGAACATCTGGGTTGATTCCAGCTCTTAGCTATTAAGAATTGAGCAGCTATAAACATGGTTGAGCAAATCTCTCTGATCTGAGGCTTGGAGCTTTTAGGGTAAATGCCCAGTAAGTGAATAACTGGATCTGTTGGTAGGTCTATGGTCATCCTTTTCAGGAGTCTCCATATTGCTTTCCCATAGTGGTTGTACCATTTTACATTCCCACCAACAGTGAAAAAGGGTTTCATTTTTCACAGCCTCACCAGCATTTGTTTTCATTATATATATTTTTTAATATTAGCTATCCTTACTGGGGTAAGGGGGAATATTATAGTTGCTTTAATTTGCATTTCCCTGATGATTAGGGATGTTGAACCTTTTCTTAAATGTGTATTTGCCATTTGTATTTCTTCCTCTGAGAACTCCCTGTACATTTCTCAGCCCCATTTTGTGAGTGGGTTGTTTGATGTTTTATTGTTCAGGTTTTTGGGTTCTGTGTAGATTGTAGATATTAGGCCTCTGTCAGTTGTATAGCTGGCAAAAATTTTCTTCCACTCTGTGGGTAATTTGTTGGCTCTGGTTATTGTATGTTCATCTGTGAAAAAAAAAATTCAGCTTCATGAGATCCAAATGGTTGAGTGATTGTTTGATTTCCTGAGCTGCTGGGGTTTTGTTCAGGAAGTCTTTTCCTATTCCTATATCTTGGAAAGTTCCTCTTATTTTTTCTTCCAGTAGTAGCAGCGTTTCTGGTCTTATATTGAGGTCTTTGATCCATTTAGACTTGATTTTTGTGCATGGCAAGATGTGTGGATAGAGTTTCATTTTCCTACTTATAGTTGTCCAGTTTGTCCAGCACCATTTGTTGAAGATGCTGTCTTTTTTCTAGTCTACATTGATAGGGCCTTTGTCAGATATCAAGTAGCTGTAGTTACTTGACCCAAAGTCCATGTCTTCTCTTCTGTTCCATTGGCCTATAAATCCTGTTTTTATGCCAGTACCATGTTGTTTTTATTACTATGGCTTTGTAGTATAGCTTTAGATCAGGTATGGTGATGCCTCCAGAGGAGTTTCTTTTGCTAAGGATATGCTGGGATATCCAAGGCCATCTGCCCTTCCATATAAATCTTGAGATCATTTTTTCTATCTCTGTGAAGAAAGAAGTTAGGATTTTTATTGGTATTCCGTTAAATCTGTATAATGCTTTTGGTAATATTGCCATTTTCACAATGTTAATTCTGCCTATCCAGAGCATGGGAGGTCTCTCTATTTTCACAAGTCCTCCTCAATTTCATTCTTGAGTGTTTTTATGTTTTCATTGTATATGTCTTTCACTTCCTTGGTTAATGTCATTCCAAGGTATTTTATTTTGATTTTTGTTGCCATTGAAAATGGGACAATGTTGCTTATTTCTTTTTCTATATCTTTATCCTTTGAATGTAGAAAGGCTACTGATTTTTGTGCATTGATCTTGTATCCTGCTACTTTGCTGAAGGAGTTAATCACCTTTAAGAGTTTTGAGATGGAGGTTTTCAGGTCATTTATGTATAGAATCATGTTGTGTATAAATAGGGCTAATTTAACTTCTTTTTTTCCAATTTGAATCATTTTTACTTTTTTTTCTCCTGTCTTATTACTTAAGCTAGAACTATGTTGAAGAGCAGAGGAGAGAGTGGACACCCCTGTCTTGTCCTTGATATCAATGGGAATTGGTTCAGTCTCTCCCCATTAAGTATTATTTGGGCATTAGGAGCTTCATATACAGCCTTTATTATGTTGAGATATAAACCATCCATGCCTATTCACTCCAATGTTTTGATCATGAACTGATGTTGTATTTTGTCAAAGGACTTTATTGCATATATTGAAATGATCGTGTGGCTTTTGTGTATAAGCTTATTTATGTGGTGTATTACATTGACAGATTTCTGTGTGTTGAACCACCCCTTTGTTCCTGGCATGAAGCTTACTTGATCAAGGTGGATAATGCTTTTGATGTGTTGTTGAATTCAGTTTGCGAGGATTTTGTTCAGGATCTTTGCATCTAAGTTCATCAGGGAAACAGACCTATGGTTTTCTTTTCTTGTATCATCTCTGCCTGGTTTTGGTATTAGGGTGATGCTAGCTTCATAGAAGGAGTTAGGGAGCTTTCCCTGTTTTCTGAATGTGTGGCACAGTTTGAGAAAAATTGGTTTTAGTTCTTCCATTAAGTTTTGATGGAATTCAGCTGAGAAGCCATCTGGTCCTGGACTCTTCTTTTTGGGAAGGTGTTTGATTACCTTTACAAATTCGATGGGTGTGATAGGTTTGTATAGGAGATTAATCTGCTCTGGGTTTAGCTTTGGTAGGTGGTATGTGTCCAGGAATTCATCCATTTCCTCCATTTTCTCCTGTTTTGTGGAGTAGAGGTTTTTGAAGTAAGTCCTGATGATGCTCCCAATTTCACTTATGTTTGTTGTGATCTATCCTTTTTCATTTCTATTTTTGTCAGTTTGAAGTGTGTCTTTTTTTTTTTGCTTGATCAAATTAGCCAGGGGTTTATCAATCTTGTTTATTTTTTCATTCTTTGTTTCATCAATTTTCTTAATTGTCCTCTTAGATTACAATTCATTAATTTCTGCTCTGATCTTAATAATTTCTTTCCATTTAGAGTTTTTTGGGTTGGCTTCTTCTTGCTTTTCCAATGCCTTTATGTAGATGGTTAAGTTATTGATTTAGGAATCTCTCTGTCTTTGTTATGAAGGAATTTAGTGCTGTGATTTTTTTCCCTAAGGACTGCCTTCATTGTGTCCCATAAGTTTTGGTATGATGTATTTGCATTGTCATTCCATTCTAGAAATTTTGCAATTTCATTTTTTATTTCATCCACAACCCATGTATTGTTTAAAAGTGTGTTATTCAGTTTCCAGGAGCTGGAGGGTTTCCTGGAATACCATTTGTCTTTAATTTCTAGCATTACAGCATTGTGGTCTGATATCATGTAGGAAATTATGTTGATTTTCCTAAAATAATGGAGGCAGGCTTTGTGGCCCAGTATGTGATCTATTTTAGAGATGGTTCCATGGGCTGCTGATAAGAATGTTGTAGCAGAAAGCTTCAGGTTTGGTGAAATGAAGTTCCAGACCAGGCACAGTTATGGAGGAAGGGATTTATTAAAGCTTACAGATCCAGGGCAAGTTCCATAATGGCAGAAGAAGTTGGCCACTCTGACAGGACCAAACACAGAGAAAGAAGCCACAAACCAAAAAACACACAGCACAGCACACTTCAGGAACTCCAGCTAGGCACACTTTGCATATGTTTACAATGGAATCTCAAACCCACCACCACACCTTAGGATCCACACAGTGACACTGCCTCCAGCCAAGTGGCTGCAGATGCAAACTACAAACTAATAAAACATTGAATATATTGGGGTACATCTATTCAAACTACCACAAATGTGTAATTTGTGGATTGTGGGTAGAATGTTCTGTAGATGTCTGTTAGGTCTAATTGCTCTATGGTGGTATTGAGCTCTCTTACTTCCCTATTAATTTTCTGTTTGGATGATCTATCTATTGCTGATAGTGAAGTATTGAAGTTCCTGACTATGATGGTATTGGTGGCTATTTGTGTTTTGTTGTCAAGTCGATTTTGTTTTATGTACTGTGGTACACCTGAGTTTGGTGCACAAAGATTTATGATTGTGATATCCTCTTGTTGGATTGTTCCTTTGATAACTAAGAAGTATCCTTCTTTGTCATTTTTGATTACTTTTGGTTTGGAATCTATTTTATCTGATATTCATATAGCAATGCCTGCTTTTTTCTTATTTCTGTTTGCTTGGAATATCATTTTCCATCCTTTCACCTGAGAAGGTGTCTGTCTTTAGTGGTAAGGTGGGTTTCTTGAAGACAGCAGATTGAGGAGTCTAATTTTCTGATCCATCCTTTCAACTTATGTCTCTTGATGGGTGATTAAGGCCATTAATGTTTAGGGTAATAACTGTGAGGTTTGATTTAATCCCTGCCATGTTGTGGTGGTTTGGTGGTTTTTTTTTTTTTTTTTTGGACTTTGAATGTTGTGTTGGTGCCTTCTCTTAGTTTTATTAGTGTGACCTGCTTCTTGTAGGCATTTGAGGTTGTTTTGAAAGACCCAAAAGCTAGAGTGACACCATGACAGTCCTCAGCCACCCTGTAGGCCTCAGTGTCAGGTTCCGGAATCTAAAATAGAACAAGCAGTTACTGGAAAAACCATAAGGTTGCTATAACAAGCTAAAAGCCCCTAGACAGAGCCAATCAGAGACAACTTGGTAAGCCCTAAAGCCACATCTAAAAAAATGGGTCAGCATTCTTGTGGTCACAAGCCAAAAGTCCCTACTGGACCCACCAATAGCAAGCAAACATCTCAGACTGATGTAAATGTTAACCAACCAGATGTATGCCCACCTAGAAACCTCCTAAGCTTGCAAAAACCACAATAAAAAGCCTGCTCTTCTGCTTCTCGGGGCTCTTGCACGAATGCCCCTGTGTTGGTTAAGTCAAGAGACCGAGTTTAAACTCGAAATAAAGCTCTTTGCTTTTGCATACATGTCTGGTCATCCTTGGTGGTCACTGGGGGTGCTGCGAACTGGGCACAACAGGTTATTTGATTCTTCTGTGTGAACAATTCCATAAAGTACTCTCTTTGGATTTGGCTTTGTGTTCATATAGTTGTACAGCTAAGTTTTATCATGGAAAGTTTTTCTTTCACCATCTGTTATGAAGGGTATTTTTGCTGGGTAGAGTAGTTTGGGTTGGAAGCCACAAGTTCTTAGACTTTGCAGTGTTCCATTCCAGGCCCTTCTAGCTTTTAGTGATTCCACTGGGATGGCAGGAAAGGGGAGGGAGTGGTGAAGAATAGCTTTTGGGTCTGGGTCATGGGTGGGGGAAGGGGAGCTGTGGCAGTGAGGGGGTTGGTGTTTGTGTTGGTAGTTCCCATGCCTGGGGTGGAGTTCCTGTGCCTGGGCAGGGGGCTGGGTGATGGGGATGAAGCTGGTGTATGGGGGGTCCCATACATAGGGGGGTGGGGCATCTGCAAGGGAAGGATTTCTTGAGTGGAGTTCCTGAGCTGGGGGGCAGGGTGGCAGTGAGGGGAGAAGGAGCAAGTATGGTTCCCATGCCTGGGGGTGGGGCAGGGGCAGTGAGGGTGGAGGAGCTAGTGTAGTTCCCATGAAAACAGCAGGTGGGAGGGGGCAGGGAGGGGGCCAAAGCAAGTGTAGTTACCATTCGCAGGGAGGGTGGAGCAAGTAGAGTTCCTCCCATAGAGGGTGGGGGTGTGGAGATGAGGGGGACTGAGTAATTGGAGTACCCTTGCACAGGGAGGGTGGGAGTAGGGTGGCACAGAGGACAGAGGGAATGGAGTTCCCACAGGCATAGAGGGTGGGGGTGGGGTGGTATGGTGACCTAGCAGGGGCAAGTGGAGTTCCAGTAGGCCCTGATGGTGGGGGTGGGATGGCAAGGCAGAGTTCCCTCAGGCAGGGAGGCTGGGAGTGGGGTGGTGAGGGGACCCAGCCAGTGGAGTTCCTGCAGGCGGGGAGGGTGGGGGTGGAGCAGTGGGGGGACCAAGCAAGAGCAAGTGGATTTCCCACAGACACAGAGGGTGGGGGGTTGGGTGGTGTGGGTGATGGAGCTTGCTTGTGGAGCACGTGGCAGAGGGAACCTAGGGCAGGGGAACCCTAGCCTGCTGTTCTTAGTCCACTTAGCTAGTGAAGGAGGAACCTGTGGTTTGAGGGGATTGGGTGACTGCCCCCCCCCCCGCCCCCGCCAGAGCATGCGAATCAGAGGATTCTCTGCTTTGGTCTTCCATTTCCTTCTGCCAATCCCTAATGAACCCTAAAAGTTTTGCCTTTCTTTCTGCAACAGGTGAGGCATGTTTATACAGATGCCATCTTGATGGGAACTTCTTTTCTCACTTTTTAATAGTGGATATGATCACGTGAGATGTAACACACATACTTTGTCAGTAGCCAACATCAATCCCTGATAGTTTGATTGCAGAGTCAACACAACCTATCATAAAGTGTCCATGCCAGTTGTAGGTCCTTGTTAATTATTACCAAATGTTAACTAATTGTGACATAGCATATACATGCAAAGCATGCAGGGATTTAGGCTTCAAAGTCTAGAATTTTGATATAAAAATGTGCAAGTGTATTTATCTACTTTCAAAAAAAGAAATTGTGGGCTGGAGAGATGGCTTATTGGTTAAGGTGCTTTCCTGCAAAGACAAAGGACACAGGATCCCCCATAAAGCCAATGCTCCTATAAAGCCAGATGCACTTGGTGGCACATGAGTCTGGCATGCATTTGCAGTGGCTAGAAGCCCTGGTGTGCCCATTTTTCTCTCTTTTTATCTGCCTCTATCAAATAAATAAATAAATAAATAAGAAATTGCATATTCCTTTACTAAGTATTACTTTGTTACTGTAAAGCATTTGAATATAGTAAATTTTTATAATGATATTTTGAAATATCTTCATTTAAATTAATTTTAAATGTATATTTATATATGAAAACCCATATAGTTAAAATCAACTTAACTATAGAAAATGAAGCAATGATGCATGCTAAAAAGATAAATCTTAAAAAATATTTTGGTAATTGGAATAGGAAAACATAAAGACCACATATTGCATGATTATACCCATATTGAATTCTTTTCATCTATAAGTTAAGAAAAAGAATATTAGTAGTTGCCTAATCTCTGTGGTGGCAATTAGTCATTTTAAATCAGAAATACTTTTAATAGTGAATAAATATCATATATATATATATATATGTATATTTGGTTTTTTGGAGGTGGGGTCTCACTCTAGATCAGGCTGACCTGGAACTCACTATGTAGTCTCAGGGTGGCCTCGAAATCATGGCAATCCTCCTACCTCTGCCTCCCGAGTGCTGGGATTAAAGGCATGCCCCACCATGCCTGGATGATAAATATTTTTAATAGATATTTCTATCCTAAGACCACATTGTGGTAATGGTTGCATACATTATATTTCAATAAAGATTCTAAGTATTATGGAAATACACTAGGTCCCAGCTCCTGTGAGCAGGTGTAATTAAATGTTGGTGCCTTAAGAAATTTCCTTCTGTATACTCATTCCATCTGTAAAACAACTTCATTTATCTAATGTCCTGTTATTTAAAACTGTGACTTATCTTTGTGACTTGACTCACATGTCTATGTTAATGAGGCAATAATTATTTATAGTAACTTACAATAAACTAAACTAAATGAATTCTCAAGTTATCTGGGTATCTTATTCTGTCCTGAGTAACACACCACTGTGTCATTAGTGGGCTTTACATAAATATACAAACATCCTCATGGTTTATTATATGTAATTATGAATGTTGTCAATAAAAATGCTTTAAAAATAAAAATAAATAAATAGGATTTGCTTATACATCCATTCAATCCAGAATACCTCAGGATTATTACCTGGTTTGTCCATTGTAAGTAAAAATTCACTCACTACACCTAAACTAATGGACATCACCATGTATACAGGATACTGTAGTATATCAGCTGCTTTCCTACATATATAATTGTTTGGGAGCTGTGGCTTCTGCATACCACCCTGAGATGTGAACGGATTGTATTGCTTTTAATTAAAGAGGTGGGATTCATTCAAATTTTGATTAGAATTCACATCATTATAAAGTCAATAAGCTGTTACTGAAAATACAATAAATGTCATCTGTTTCTAATGCTACCAATAGACCCTGTGATTTGTGCAATGCAGACATATTTATTAGTGTGTAAACAAAGTCTGGGACAGATTAACTGGCCTGTATTTGATCATATAATCAGTAAGTGTTTGAAGGCAGAATTTAGTCTAGGTATGAGCACCTTTGCATAGATTGTAAACATTATGAGTGTATATGTCCTTATCCAGATTTGAATACCCTCTGTAGGAATAATCTACCCCTTAGTTTAAACTTGGAGGGCCTATTTAATTTGGCTTGAATTTCCTAGAAATAGAAAAGCTTCATGTCAATAACACTAAAGAATCTTTCTACAGTGGCCCAAGTCTAAAACAGGCTTCACCAATTTATGTGTGATTATGAATTTGAATCACAATCCACTTAATGAAACTCAATGAAATATGACATGATTTTGAAAGAGCTGAATAATTTTAAAGCTTACATGTCCTGAAATCTTATGAATATTTATTAATAAAAAAATTAGTGGCTCTGGTTAACAAATTGAACTTCTTCAGCTAGAGAGATAGCTTAGTGGATAAAGTGCTTGCCTGCAAAGCCAAAGGGCCTGGGTTTGATTCCCCAGGATCTGCATAAGCCAGATGCACAAGGTAGCATGTGTGTCTCGTGTTGGATTGCAGTGGCTGGAGGCCCTAGCATGTGCACACATATGTGCTAATACCACACATGCACACACTAAAGTGTATATTGATATCACTTGAAATCAATGAAAAAATTCAGTAAATAATTTAAATTTAGGCTTTCTACAAATATAAAGTTATGAAATTCACATATCAAATGTGAAAATTAAAAGTAATAGGGTTAACCCTTCCTTTAGAGACATCTACATTTAGAAATATGGCAATTATGTAGATTTTTCCACCTTGATGAATTAATTTCTAACTTCTTTTAAATGCATTGGAAACATCAAAATAAATAAAATGGATTTTAAAATCAATATCATTAAATAATATTTCTAGCATTCCACATTAGTTGCTTAAGAAAGGATAATGACAAGAGACAAATATTCTCTGTATTTGTTCTGTATAATTAAGAATATTAGCACAGAAATGCACTTAATACTGAAAAATTTAACAAAATACAGAGGTCTTATTTAATACATCAAACATGATACTATTTTTTATCAAAACCTATGTCTACAAAGACATAAAAGATATATATGTTTGCAAATAATTTTGTATCATAAATGTTTGACCAATGCTCCAGAATTAGTTGATAAAAGATCATAATGAATAACCAGCCAAGCGAGAATGACATTTTATTTCTTGGAGCTTCTAGAGTATACATCTTCTGCATCACTTATCACATAGTTTTTTGTGGCCATTCTTTATATTGCTGTCTAGTTTTATGATTTGATCTTGTACAGTGATTTATCTTCTGTTGTCATGACTTATACTCAGTCTTAGACTGACATTCCTTATGGAACAGGATAGCGGTAATAATTTTTAGTATGCTCTATTGTCTTAAAACCAAGTACTGTGTGCGGGGCAGACCATCACTATATCAGATGAATAACTACAAACATCTTGCTGAGTATTCCTATTCAATTGACCCAGACGATAAAATATCACTTTACAATTCCTTATTTTTTTGTCTTTACTTTGAAATTGTTAGTGTTTTAAATCACAGAAGTTTACATCAGACATCTCTTGACTAAACAAAACTTATTTCTGACATCCTGAAAGAAGACTAATTGGAACATTCTTATTCATTTCAAGTCGAATTATGGAACCACATACTTGGTTTATCTACCTTTGTTGCTTTTTTTCCTTAAATGGAATTGCAAATTACATGACAAATATATAAGCAGTTCTTTCAAAGGCAGTAGTTTTGTTTTGGAAACATTTCAAAGGCATCTACAAATATAACAGCACAAGATACATTTTAAAAACATGAAAACAACTTTTATAATCATCGTGTAAGTCAGGAGGAGCTTGAGAAAAGAAAACACTTGTAAAATGCACATAAAAGAATTGGAATCGACTCAGTAAAATTTTACTGACAGCTCAATAAATATGCTAAGAAAATAAGAAATCTAGCACTTCTTGTTTATTTGTGTTTACATTTATTTGTAACATTTGAATGTTTATGAAATTCAATTTATGCGAGGATATTTAATACACACATAGAACTCTTTTATATTGTTACATTGAAAATAAATTACTATTTAAATATTCTATAATATTATTTTATTTATGTTTTTCCTTGTCTAAGTTAAGTGCTATAGCTACTAAGTACAAGCTCTACATATTCTCTGTATTTTTCATTGCCTTTTGCTTAAGTTGATTATTTCTGTTTATCTGACTTTGATCAATCTCAGAAAAAATGTTCTTTTTATAACAAGGATCAATTAGTTACTAGAAAGATATAATAAACTAACTAAATAAGGGCTAGAGTGATGACTTTGAAGTTAAGGTGTTTGCAGGCTAAGCAAAAAGACCCATCCAATGCCTCAGTACCCAGATAAAGATAGATGCACATGTTGGCATATTTGTCTGGAGTAATTTTACAGTGGCTACAGGCCCTAGTGTGCCCATTCTCTCCCTGTCTTTCTATCTGTATTTTTCTCTCTGTGTCTCTTTGAAATAAAAAAATAAAATATTAAAAACATATAAATAAGTTTCTGTCTTCCCTTACATTTGCTAAAGTGCCCTGCAAGCACTGTGAGAACCTATTGAACAACTTAATTATGGTATATCAATTTCAAATGAGACCCTTGAAAGTTCATGAACATATTACTTTGAAAGCTTAATTCTAGGTATTGTAATATATGGAATGGAATGTGCCAACCAAAATGGCAATCTCAGTGGTTGTTTTCAAAAGCCAAGGAAAACAAAGAAATAAATAATTCCAGATTTTCTGGCATGATAAAATACTATAGCACTTCACATATTCATGGCAATTAAAATAACACATGAGAATGTCCTTTAAACCAATTGTATTGGTAATATCATCAGACCTGTGTAGTTCTTCTGTTCCTTGTGGCTTTGAAATTCATCATTAATTGGTTGCACTTAACAGATGAATATGTGTGGAATGAAGATAACCTTGGAACAATTAAGAAACCAACATTCACATAGAACAATGGGTTAATTCACAAATAAGCAATAAACCAAACCAGACCGTAAATATATCACCAGCTTATATACAAAGTTAGCACAAATCTTTATATCTTTTTTCTGAAATTCTGGGGATTCAAAGTAGGGCCTCATACATGGTAGCCAAATACTTTACCATGGAGCTACCTTTTATTTATACATTATTTATTTATATTTATTTATTTATATTTATTTATACATTATTTATTTATACATTACTACATTACCAGACATTTTATGAATATTGCTTAGTGAATTGGATGTGATAGTTTCATTATTTTCAATTGGTTCACAAGTGAACACACATAAAACTAACACATTACTTTCAATAAATACCATAAGAAATCTTTGTTTAATTATAAGTAAGTGTATTATACACACGCTCTCCCATTATATTTTATAAGTTGATGTTTACACATGCATGGAAAATATCATAAATCATGAATGTTAGAAATGAAATGTCCCTTCATGAGAGCAAAGATTAAAATTTAACCCAAATATTTAAGAGCTTACATTTAACTAATATGTATGAGTGACAGCATATCTATTAATCCTGAAGAGATTTACTAAATGAAAATATTTCACAGTGAACATTAACTAATTTCTAATGAAAATATCAGGAAAGTTCACACAAATATATATTTAAAGACAATTTCAAGACAAATCTATTTGAACAGTAAATGATTTGAAACAAATATTTCTAGGGATGGGGAATATATTTAATCTTTCAAATATTTATAATAATTGATTTAAAACCCTACGCAAAGAAGACTAGCCAAAAAAGTCGCAGCATAGTGTGGCTGTGTATGAATGTGCAAGAGCACATGTGTGCATGTGTGTGTGTGCGTATGTGCTCAGGAAGCCTGCATTTCACTTCACTTCAGTTATGTGACATTGAGAGTACTATGATGCTCAGTGATTAAAGACTCTTTAAAATGCTGACCACCTTAGGTTCACTTCCCAAGCCACCCATGGAAGCCAGAAGCAAAATCTGGATCAAGCATCTAGCAATCACTTGTAGTGGCAAGAAATGCAGATGGGCACGTGGCATGCATGCACCCACATACGTACAAGTAAATAAATACTAGAACTTTTTTCATCTATAGAATAGAGGTATTCATAACCTATTTATGTTTTACTTATTCCCAAGCTGTATTTGCCAGTTTGGGAAGAAGACTGTGGTTTCACTACGCAGAAGGGTCATATAGAAACTAATTGCTCAAGGTGAATTACTTTGTTTTTAATACTTGTGATGGCACTTTTTCATCTAGCTTGTCTCTAAAATTTTTATTTTCTTAAATGTAGTATTCATTAAAATACTGCTTAAAATTCCCAGGACAATTATAAAACACAAAGCAGTGAGAACAAAACCACTTTTATCTTCATATAAGGAGTGTCACCCCGTGCCTAAGTATAACACACTGTTTATAATAATCGTTATTGTATTTTCCTTGTAACATTTACCAAAAGACTGTATCATTTAGGTTTCTAAATTTATATCTGTGAAATTGTATAACACATTATTTTATTACTGTGTTCTTTCATTCAATATCACACATGTGAGTTTCGTGCATATTATCATGATGTCAGCAATACAGTGGCTACAGGCCCTAGTGTGCCCATTCTCTCCCTGTCTTTCTATCTGTATTTTTTCTCTGTGTCTCTTTGAAATAAAAAAATAAAATATTAAAAACATATAAATAAGTTTCTGTCTTCCCTTACATTTGCTAAAGTGCCCTGCAAGCACTGTGAGAACCTATTGAACAACTTAATTATGGTATATCAATTTCAAATGAGACCCTTTGAAAGTTCATGAACATATTACTTTGAAAGCTTAATTCTAGGTATTGTAATATATGGAATGGAATGTGCCAACCAAAATGGCAATCTCAGTGGTTGTTTTCAAAGCCAAGGAAAACAAAGAAATAAATAATTCCAGATTTTCTGGCATGATAAAATACTATAGCACTTCACATATTCATGGCAATTAAAATAACACATGAGAATGTCCTTTAAACCAATTGTATTGGTAATATCATCAGACCTGTGTAGTTCTTCTGTTCCTTGTGGCTTTGAAATTCATCATTAATTGGTTGCACTTAACAGATGAATATGTGTGGAATGAAGATAACCTTGGAACAATTAAGAAACCAACATTCACATAGAACAATGGGTTAATTCACAAATAAGCAATAAACCAAACCAGACCGTAAATATATCACCAGCTTATATACAAAGTTAGCACAAATCTTTATATCTTTTTTCTGAAATTCTGGGGATTCAAAGTAGGGCCTCATACATGGTAGCCAAATACTTTACCATGGAGCTACCTTTTATTTATACATTATTTATTTATATTTATTTATTTATATTTATTTATACATTATTTATTTATACATTACTACATTACCAGACATTTTATGAATATTGCTTAGTGAATTGGATGTGATAGTTTCATTATTTTCAATTGGTTCACAAGTGAACACACATAAAACTAACACATTACTTTCAATAAATACCATAAGAAATCTTTGTTTAATTATAAGTAAGTGTATTATACACACGCTCTCCCATTATATTTTATAAGTTGATGTTTACACATGCATGGAAAATATCATAAATCATGAATGTTAGAAATGAAATGTCCCTTCATGAGAGCAAAGATTAAAATTTAACCCAAATATTTAAGAGCTTACATTTAACTAATATGTATGAGTGACAGCATATCTATTAATCCTGAAGAGATTTACTAAATGAAAATATTTCACAGTGAACATTAACTAATTTCTAATGAAAATATCAGGGAAAGTTCACACAAATATATATTTAAAGACAATTTCAAGACAAATCTATTTGAACAGTAAATGATTTGAAACAAATATTTCTAGGGATGGGGAATATATTTAATCTTTCAAATATTTATAATAATTGATTTAAAACCCTACGCAAAGAAGACTAGCCAAAAAAGTCGCAGCATAGTGTGGCTGTGTATGAATGTGCAAGAGCACATGTGTGCATGTGTGTGTGTGCGTATGTGCTCAGGAAGCCTGCATTTCACTTCACTTCAGTTATGTGACATTGAGAGTACTATGATGCTCAGTGATTAAAGACTCTTTAAAATGCTGACCACCTTAGGTTCACTTCCCAAGCCACCCATGCAAGCCAGAAGCAAAATCTGGATCAAGCATCTAGCAATCACTTGTAGTGGCAAGAAATGCAGATGGGCACGTGGCATGCATGCACCCACATACGTACAAGTAAATAAATACTAGAACTTTTTTCATCTATAGAATAGAGGTATTCATAACCTATTTATGTTTTACTTATTCCCAAGCTGTATTTGCCAGTTTGGGAAGAAGACTGTGGTTTCACTACGCAGAAGGGTCATATAGAAACTAATTGCTCAAGGTGAATTACTTTGTTTTTAATACTTGTGATGGCACTTTTTCATCTAGCTTGTCTCTAAAATTTTTATTTTCTTAAATGTAGTATTCATTAAAATACTGCTTAAAATTCCCAGGACAATTATAAAACACAAAGCAGTGAGAACAAAACCACTTTTATCTTCATATAAGGAGTGTCACCCCGTGCCTAAGTCCATATAACACACTGTTTATAATAATCGTTATTGTATTTTCCTTGTAACATTTACCAAAAGACTGTATCATTTAGGTTTCTAAATTTATATCTGTGAAATTGTATAACACATTATTTTATTACTGTGTTCTTTCATTCAATATCACACATGTGAGTTTCGTGCATATTATCATGATGTCAGCAATTCTCTTCATTACTCCAGCCAAAGACATTCAGAAGGCTGAAGATATGGCTCAGTAGTTAAGGTGTTTGCCTACAGAGCCAGAGTACCAGAGCTTGATTCTCCAGTACACACATAAATTCAGATGAACAGGGAGGTGCATGCATCAGGAGTTCATTTGCAGTGGCTAGAATCCCTGGCACACCCACTTTCTCTCTCTCTGTCTCTCTTTTCTCAGTCTCTCTCTGCTTGCAAATAAATAAATCTTTTTAAATACATTCACAAATTCATATACTAAACCATTGCTTATGAATGCTTTTGTTGTTTTTAGAAATTAATTAGAATGGGTAGCATGTACTCAATAATATATGTACTGCTCACTATGCACAAACATTTCTGATAGTTGTGTTTGCAGAGATGAATTATCAGATAATAATGATAAAATCTTGTCCAAAATGACAAATATTAGTGTTTTATAATTCCTTTATCCATGAATTTGTTAACACTATATATTGGAAATAATGTGGACTATTCAAACAGTACAGCCAGATATCTCATAATTTAATTTATATTTCACTAAAGACTACATGAGTTCAAATCCTAAACAGTATGCTTACTAAACATGGAAATATCACTTTATAGAATGTAGCTTTTAACATTTATTTACTTTTTGAAATTATGATTTAATCTTTCATTGTTCTAAAAGAATAAATAATGCCAACAAATCTGGACTTCTTCGCAGTAGATATTGTTGGTATTCAATAGACATTTTCAGTGCTTTTTTCTAGTCTTGTTGATTATTTTAAGATAGTAAACAAGTTATATTTATTTACAGCAACATTTTTAGAAAGATCTAGCATTATATTTAATGTCATTCAAATATTCTTTCACTTTCTATCCCCATTGAAAGGTGATATTGGAGGTTTTTAAATTTAAGTATCTAAGGAGTTCTGGGGATGTATAGAGGGTATGAATAATTTTGTATATACCAATTTTAACTTATAAAGCAGCCCACTTACATGCAATCGTTTCTTAAAAGTTTAAAAATCCTATAGGTTCTCATCAACTTACATCAACTCTGGGTTCAATAGACTTGAAATTTGGCTGAATGTGAAGACAAATTTCTAAGGCAGTATTGTCATCCCTACAATATTCATTTAGTAGTTATTGTAGACAATTTCCACATTTGTTGGATGAACATCAAAGCCAGGCACAGTTTAGGGGAGAAAGGGGTTTATTTTAGTTAACAGTTCTAGGAGGAAGATCCATCAATGGTAGAAACTGCTTTCATACATCCAAAAAGAGAGAAACAACCAAACAGGTCGTGAAAACCAAAAGCAGCAAGCACAAAACCAGCAGCAAGCAGAACCCCAAGCAGAACTTAACCTCTCTGAATACCCTTTGACCTGGAAATCAGATCCACACCCAAATATACCTTAGGGCTGGATTTCAGGATCTGTCCCCAATGACACATCCTCCAACCAGGTGGCTGGAGACCCAAGTTACAAGCTTTGATAAAATGTCTGTATCTATAAGGACATACATTCAAACAATCACAGTGAAATCTTAATTCATTCATGTAACAAATATTTTATATTTGCTCCATTACAAAGACTATTATGGATTATGTGGTGAACATGATCAAAAAAGTTCCTGCTTTTATGGAGCTTACATCTTAATGTGTGAGGATAAATCTAATAATATTAAACAATAAATCAAGGAAATTTCAATTAGTAATATATGCTCTTAATGTAATTATTTTGGAATATTTCACAATTACTTGGTGGATATTCCAGGGTAGATTGCCAAGAAAAGTCCTTCTAGAAACATGTCATTTCTAAATGTTAAGATGAAATCAGCATTCATACATAGGTGCCAACTAATGCAAAAGCCCAAAATATGGACATAGCTCTGATATTTTATAAAAGTATAAAATAAAAGGCCTTGTTTTCTAAGGCATGGTGAGCAAATGAGAAATGTCTAGGCAAAGCCCAGTGATCAGAAGGGACAAATAACTGAGGTTTTATGGAATCTAAAAATGAGGTGCTTGAATTAAGCCTTATGTACAAAAGAAAGCTTGAACAGAAGAGGACAAATGCAGAAGAGAGGCAATTGCAGTAGTCCACGTGGCAGACAATGGAAGATAAATTTGTCTTTGTAACAAATGCTTTATTTTCCTTATGGGTTCTCAAGCATTTATGCTAACTTTCACTTTCTCTACCTCATCTTGTTTTTCCATGCATTACCTCCATCTATATAATAGTATTAAGCTGATTACACAAATACTATAAAGAGAAGCTGAGAATAGCTGAGGTTCATTCCAAAATAATCAATTCAATTGGCAATATTTAACTGGTAATCATTTCCTAGGTATTACTTCTAAGTTATATTCTTTATACCAAGAAATACTTTTTATCCTGCTGAGAAATAATAGTTTTCTCCATATTTTTAGTGTTCAGCAGGTCGTAAATGTGTACCTTAGACAGGCCAATAAAACTTTATGTTTTGGGGTGAATTATTTATTTAAAAACCTGTCAAAATGTTTTTATGAGCTAGAGAGATGGCTCAGTGGTTTAAAGCACTTGCTTGCAAGGCCTTATGGCTCATGTTTGATTCCCCAATATCCATCTAAACCAGATGCACAAAGTGACGCACGTTTCTGGATTTGGTTTGCAGTGGCAAGAGACCTTGGAATGTCCATACATACTCTCTCTCTCTCTCTCTCTCTCTCTCTCTGTCTATCTCTATATATCTCTGTCTTTCAATAAAGAAATAAAATATTTTAAAAATGTCGATGAGAAAAACATGATGGGCACATCTGTAGTCCTAGCACTTAGGAGGCTGATTTAGGAGGATGACCATGAATTTATGGCCAGTATGAGCTACAGACTGGTTCCAGGCATTAATGGGCTTCAGAGTGAAAACTTGTCTCATAGTATTATGCACTTTAGAAATGGCTTGGTGTCACTTGCCTGCAAAACCCAAGGAACCAGGTTCAACTCCCCAGGTCCCATATAAGCCAGATGCACTTGGTGACACTTGCATCTGGATTTCATTTTCAGTGGCTAGAGGCCCTGGCAAGCCTATTCTCAATGTCTCTCTCTCCCACTCTCTCTCTCTCATCTAGTAAATAAAAATAAAATATATTAAAAAACTAAAACAAGAACATCTGTTAATAGTACAAATGTGTATTGTGAAATGGCAAAAAATTTAGATAATGACAATCAATACAATTTTCTACACACTGGTGTTATGAGTCATAAACAGAAATTGTCTTTGGTACATTAACAATTAGGGTTATACAAAATTTTTAAGCATTAATCATAGACCATTAATTTGTATCACTTTTTACATTAATTCGTTTCTTAAATGTGGATGTCTCTTTAAATTTCTTCATTCTATATTATTTTATTACTTGTTTGGGGAATATTAGTGCTCAACCTCATCTGTATGCATGTTTTTAGAGCCATTATACATGTAGGCAAAATGTAAATGTTATGCCCCTTTCAGGCACATTAGATATTTAAAGAGATGGAGAAAGGAAGCAGCATGAAACACTTATGTTGATTCCCAGCAGAAGAACATTATAGCATTTGTAACTGGAGGAATGGAAGTTAAGTTCATCAAGTGGATTTTCATTTCCTTCTATCCAATTTGTAGTTAATCTGTTTAGGAGGAAAAAAATGATTCAAAGCCCTCAGTTAATTTAAAGCTGAAAATATAAAAGCTTTAACTCTCATCCAACAAACAAGTTTATTTAGTGTAGGTGAAATTCACAAATTACCTTGAATGTTTAAAGGAAAGGGAATAGAAAAATTGAAAATTCTATCAAAATAGTATAGAGTCTGAACAGTCCTTACTTCTATGCTCAAACCATCTTAGATAAAATTGAAATCAGTACACAGATACATCAAATTTATAAAAATGACCAAATAAATAAAAATAAGCAAATAAATTGAGTAAATTCTTCCAGTAAAATATTATTTATCACCTATGATGGTTAGTCCCAGATGGAAAACCTGAAAGCATATAGAATCAACATAGAAACAAATCTCTGGGAATGTCTGTGAGGAATTTTCTAAATTAGGTCAATTGAGATGGGAAGACAACATTCTAACTGTGGGTGGCACCATTCCATTGGTAGGGCTCCAAATTAAATAAAAAGAAAGTGAGCCAAACAGCAGTAGCACTCATTGCTCTCTGCTTCCTGATTACAGATGCCATGTGACCAGCTCTTTCATGCTCCTGTCATCATGTCTTCCCCGCCTCTTTCCTTCCCTTCTGCTTCTGGTAAGTTATTTTGCCACAACAATGAGAAAAAGAATTCATTCACTTCTTTAATTTTTCAAAGATGCTGAGTATTACATACAACATGTACTTCCCACAACTATATTCAGGCCATGCTTTGGTTTGATTTCTATTTTTTTATTTCCTTTTGTCTTATAAATACCTACTAAGCCTAATTTTTGAGTCAGTTAAAAATAAACTATATCTATTGTATTTTATGTCAGTCCTAAAAACTTATGTGTGAGTCAGACATAATTGGCAACCCATATTATAGATAGGGAAATTCAAGGAAACTTCATCTAGCTGTTTAATAAGGAGCTGAATGATGCAGTTATTCTCTCCAACTACAAACCATGATGTGTTCTTTTTTCCAATAATACCAGACAGTTCTTGTGTTAAAGAATCCAATGCTAATAGAGAGAGAATCTTAACAAGTCCCTCAATATCTTTCACCAGTTTGTTCTAAAATCATCATCAGGATATATACTAAATGTCAGAGGTGGAGTTATATTTTAGCATTTAAAATATATATAAAAAATATATATATATAATATATAAAATATAATTATAAATAAAAATATATAAAAATAAATAAATAAAATATATAAAATAAATAAATATATATAATATATAAAATATAATTATACATATGTATCTTCAGAGAGCATGTTTCACTATCTATTTTTATTTAGAATAAATATTTAGAACTTGAATATCCCCCAAAGGCACATAAACTAAAGGTTTGTTCACCAGCCTATGGAACTACTGGGAGTTTGTAGAACTGTGAAGAGGTGGGATCTGGAGAAGGAAGTTAGGTCATTCTATGTATCCTTGAATTAGATACTAGGATCATGGCTTTTTCTGATATCTTTGCTTTCTGACACCACGAGGTTAATTGTTTTCTTGTAGAATGTACTCATACTACTATGTTATTTATACTGGGCAACCACAGGATCCAAACAACCTAGCCTATTGGATGAAACCTCTGAAAGTATATGCAAAAATGAATCTTTCTCACTTATAAGTTGTATATTTTAGGTATTTTGTCACAGTGATGGAAAGGTCACTGACATACCTCCTCAATTTTCCTTAGTTAAAGGTTTTTTCAACTGCTTTTCAAGATGCACTTATGAAAAAAAATACTAAATTACATAAAAACTCTAATAAGGAAATTAAGTTGGATAACAAAATTCATTTGGTCAATTGATAAGAACATTTGTTAAAGTATCATCATACACTATGCTAACTACATAGTTCAGTCTTTCAAGCAATTTCTTTATAAGCTGATAAAATAGTATTTGGTTTTAAAGAACCAGTGAATTCACTTATACAAATATAAGAAGATAATGAGTTTCAGACAATATTAATCAATGACAAGTGTTTAAAAATCCAATTGGTATATATCATGAGTCTTCATTGTAAATTTTTATAAGCTGCCTTTGGCTACTAAACAAGCAGAATTAACATAAAATGTATTGAAAGTCAACTGTATCAATGATAACTAATTTGTAAATATTTAAATTACATCTACTTAACTCAAGCAATCATTGCTTTCTTTAATTACTGTGTTGGAACATACTTTTGAGCAATTACAACCCAATTGCTATCAATTTATTAAGCAAGTTTAAAAACTAGCATGCTTGAAGATTTTGAAGAAATAAAAATCCTGTTTATTCCTGATTGCTTATTAAACAGGTCACTGAACATCCTGCAACTTTAATTTCAACAAATTCATCTTGCATTTTCTTTATTCAAATACTTGTACTTTAAGAACATGAGATTAAATAATACATACCCATAATATAAAATTATGTAAACACAAATCAATTTCTCTCAAACAAAAAATGATCAGACCATATATTTATTTCCAACTTGGAAGCTTAAAGTGAAGAGTCAATTTGACTGATAAAGATCTAAGTTAATGTTTTCCCCAACATTTCAGGAGAAAATCACAAGAGCATTTCTTACATCATGAAAGCTATCTATTCAGAAGTGCTGTATTCTCTGATGAAAACAAGGTGTTTTTTTTTGTTTGTTTGTTTTTAAGGTATTGCCACCTATACTATCTACATCTAGAGAGACATCAGGACACAAGGGGTTTGAAAAGTTTAGGCTTTAATTTCCTTTTAGGAAAAAAAAAGTTTAGGCTTTCATTTTCTTTTCTTTTTTTATTATTCTAATTTTACATTCATAGTGGTGACTCCATTATCCTCCTCCCTGTCCTCCCTCTTCTGAAGGGACCCTCATCAATGAGGAATGTGGATCATGCATTGTGGGGGTAGTTAAGAGTTTTGGGGGATAGGCCAAGTCTCTGTGCATAATGCCCCAACTTGTGGCTCTAACATTCTTTCCACGCCCTCTTCCGTGAATTTCCCTGAGCCACATTGGGGTCATTTTAGTTCTACTTCAGTGATGAGGTTTCGGGCGCCTCTATGTCTCTGGATATCTGGCTTAGTAGGAGTTGGATGTTTTCTGTGTTTGTCTCCTCAGCCTTTTTCTGGTGTCGTGATCCCCAAGAACTGTGTACTTTTGCCCTTCCCCTGCGTTGTTCTATGGTTTCAGTTGGGGCCCTCGTGAGGTGTGATTGGCTGATCCTCCCTTCAGGTTCGTTTTCCATCTGAAAAAGATAAGCAAATTCTCCAACGGAGAGAGAAGTTAGTACTAGATATATGGGATGGCCATAGATATCTTGGAGGGAATTTTATATGAGTAGGCCCTCTTCTCACCCACATTTGGTGGTATTTTGATTGGAGACTGTGCTCATTTTTTGTTCATGGTTTTGACTTATTTCCCAGTTCCAGCAATGAGTTCCATTCCACTGAGTGGATCTGTTAGCCAAATCAAGAACAGTTGGTTACCCACTATGTCTGTGTGCCACTACTGCACTTGTATGAGCATTACGTCAAGTTGTTTCCTGCTGGGTATCTTAGACTGCAAGTTGTTTGGACAGATGTCGGCCATTTTCCCCCAGTTGCTCGTGTAGCACCCTCTGGCACTAGACTAGCTAACTGTCTGGGGACTGACCCTCTTCCAGATTCTGACCAGGTCTCACCATGCTTGGTATCACATGCATATCCTGTCTTCAACAGTAGGGTCTTACCATTAACCTTTGGTGGGTCATCAAGAACTCTGACAGAAATCTGTCTCTTTTGGGAAACCTTGTAGGTCTCTCAGACCAATAGCTCAGTGTGAAAGTTAACCCCATGCTGGTACTGGGAGTTATAAGTCAATGCCAAGGAAGGTGAAGGAAGGAAAGATAGGTAATATAAAAGAGAAAGTGAGTATAGAGAGGAGATGGGGAGAAAGGGAGAAAAAGGGAGAGAATAGAGAAAGGAAAGCAGGAAAAGATTAAGGTTGGTCTTCATGATGTTCTCTCCAGTTTCCTGTGGTTCAGGTGTTCCCTCTGCAGGCCAGCTAAAGGATCAATGCTTTAGCCTGTTGTTCAAAATAAAGGGTTTTATAGTATCATTTCCTTTTGGGTCCCTATTTGTATCCCCCCACCCTTGTCCTCCCTCCCACCCTCTCGCTCCCTCCCATCCTTACCCTCCCTCCATCCCACCCTCTCTATTGTCTGGTCCTCATAGTACTTATTAGGCTTGGCAGCATCTCCGGTGGATTCAGGTTAGGAGCGACAGATAAACAAGACCATACAATGATTATCTTTTTGTGATTGGGTGAGCTCACTGAGGATGATCTGTTCCATGTTTGACCTTTTTTTTTTTTTCAAATTTCATTATTTCATCTTTCCTTACTGCTATGTAGAATTCCATAGTATAGAAATACCACATTTTTGTTATACATTCATCTAGTGATGGACACCTGGGTTGATTCCAGCTTTGTGCTATTATGAATTGAGCAGCTATAAACATGGTTGAGCAAATGTCTCTGATCTGAGGCTTGGAGCCTTTAGGGTAAATGCCCAATAAGGGAATAACTGGATCCATTGGTAGGTCTATGGTCATCCTTTTCAGAAGTCTCCATATAGCTTTCCATAATGGTTGAACCATTTTACATTCCCAGCAGCAGTGAAAACTTGTCCCTATTTATCCACAGCCTCGCCAGCATTTGTTTTCATTGTTCTTTTTAATGTTTAGGCTTTCATTTACTTTTAAAAATATTTCTACCTCTTCTTAGACATCTTTTCAATAGCCAATATTTTCTCTCATGTTTTTTTTGCATGTGTATGAGTGTGGTATGCGTGTGCATTTGTGGCTGCATACTGTGGGGGATTGTGCCTGTGTGTGTGTGTGTGTGTGTGTGTGTGTGTGTAGGCCAAGAGGTACCCATTGGTTGTCTTCCTCCACACCTCCCCACTTTATTTTCTGAGACAGGTTCTTACATTAAACCTGAAGCTCACCAATTCAGTTAGATTAGTTAGCTAGTATGCCCCAGGGAACCTAATGCCTCTACCTCCCTCCCTAGACTTCAATTACAGGTGCATACAACTGCACCAGGTTTTTATGTGGTTGCTGCAGATATAAGCACACCATGCCATGTGCTTTACTGACTGAGAAATTTCCCTATCCCTCAACATTTTCATATTTTAAATTGACAGGATGATTAATGAGATATGCTCCTTTTACTTCTAAATACATGAAGAGGTAATGAAGATAGCCCTTTGAGACTTGACCCATAAGACTTCCCCACCAAACAACAGTAAAGTTCTTTCTTTAAAAAAAATGTGTTCATATAAAAAAAATCACTTACTAAAAATTCAATATTAAAATAATGCTGTTAAGACATGTCAAGAAATGGCAAACTAGGTAATAGTGACCAGTTCTCTCCTTCTAAACACCAAAAACACTTTAGATAAGTCTTCTGACGGTATCAAGTAGATACAAGGATATTTGGAAAAATCCAAGAAAAGGAAGCAAAGGTTAAAAACTCAGAAAATAATCTGATCTCACAATGATCTTGAATACAAATCACTTTGTGATCTGCATGCTGGTAACTCAAGCTGTGAATCTGTATGCCTCACAAAGCAACAACAAAATGCCAAGTATATAGCCTATTTGACTCAGAGAATCTGTTAATCCACTCCTAGAGAACTAAGGTACCAAAGTCCCATTCCTCAAGTTAAAAATGAAATTAGATTTGCCCATGACAGCCTGTGGCTTTGATATCTTGGATAAATGGTGCTCATACTTCCTAGCACTGGAGACCAAACATTCTGTTAAAGGGCCATCACATTCATCCACAGGTATTTCCCAAAAATATTAGATAGCCAAAATTAATTCCCAGATTTGGTTCCACATCGGAATTTAGATATTTACACTCTGCTCCAACAATAGGTAAATAGATAAATGGACTGCAAAGTCAGTAACTATTCTTAGAGTCATAAGAGAAGTGAGGTCACAGAGCAAACAGCTCTCCTTAGAATCAGACAGGCATGTGGCTACAGAGGAAGACAAGTTTCCACAACAGAAATCCAGAATTTGACTCTCTGTGGGAACTAGTACTTGGAGAAAAAGTCTTGAATTGTACAAAATGAATTACTAGAGAGTAAGTATGGACAATCTGGAGAGAGAAAATTTCCAGGAACATTCAAGATTCATTTTTAGTGAGTTTATCTCCAAGAACATTAACCATGTCCTCAAAGCAAATATTGAAGAAATACTTCTAAGCTTCTAGCTGGCATGGGGAAAATAACTTTTTATAATATACCAGAACTTTTTGTTTTTTATAACGTCTTCTCTCAGGGTATATTATTTTACCAGAATCTCACCTGCTGGTATTATATTCCACATACTAAATACCACAGTAGTAGGGAAATAGCAACTCTGGTGATTTCAACCACATATCCAGGGCCCTCATAGAGGACCAAGTACGATATGCAAGCAAAACAGTGAAGATAAGAATTATATATGATATCTTCACAGTAATATTTCAAGCAAGAAGAAAATGGAGAAAAACAATGTATAAAGGGAGAGGAAAATTCAGCATCTCATTATCCTACAAATGTTTTGCCATGAGAAAGCAACATGACAAATCAAGGACTAGATTTTCTCAGAAAAAAAAAATGGGAGAATAGTTTGATGAGATAACTGCCAATAAAACATGTTGGGGAAAAGACTTATAGAGAGGTATATAATAAAATTACAGTTCAACAAGTCATATCTAGGGGTATGGAGATGACTCAGATGGTAGAGGGCTTATGGCCTGAGATATTCTGATTTACCCATAATTCATTTCCCAGGACCCATGTAAACAGTGGGGTGTGGTCACACACACAAACCTATAAACTTATTCTTGTGGGAGCTGAGACTAGAGAATCACTCGGGTTCACTAGTCAGCCAGTCTTACTAAAAATGACATCACTGAAATGCCATTTGTGGAGAGACACTGTCTCAACATTCTTCTCTGTTTTCCCATATGCACACATGAGGTACGAATCTGCGCGCGCATACACACACACACACACACACACTAGACACACACAGGAGAGAGAGAGAGGGAGAGAGAGAAAGAGAATATGAATCACTACAGGATCTCAGAGATCAGGACCTGTGACCTGTAGCCATACCAGGCAGATCTTGCACATGCTTTGAGGACAGCCCCAAACCTTTGGCCACAGAGGAATCTTCTTAGAGTCTCCAGTGCCTGGCCCCACTGGAAATGCAAATTAGAAGTTGAAAAATCTCCCGGAGAGTGCAGGCAATCACCAAATGAGGGGTTTAGATATTTGAAATTAATAAGATTCCAATACACGCAATTTCCCCCATTCTACCACAGTCAGGAGGAGAAATGCTGTATATTCACCCAGATCTTTATGTTCATACATATAAACTGTTTAACACCTATTGTCATCTTAGCAGACCAGCTCAGACCCTACTTTACTCTTACCCTCAGACCACAGTATTCCTGTGTGAGTGTGTATATGCATGTGCACATGTGTTGGTACTTTGTTTTAATTGAGTGTGTAGTGTTTCTTGCTTTGTTTAGTTTTCTTTTTCCTCTTTTTCTCTTTATTCTTTCCCTCTAAATTTTGTTGTTTGGTTTTTTTTCAAAAAATATAGTCCTTTTCAGTTTGCAAGGACTCTGAGATTTAGATTCTCTAAAGAGTCTGTAACTCTGAGAGACTATTCTACATCATCTGTTAACATACCTTCACCTTTCTCCTTTCAGTCCACTTTTATCCAAAACCACTCCGTCCACTCCCAACTTTGTCTTCTCTTTTTTTCTATTACAGCTCTAACTTTTGCTCAACTTACTTTACTTTCTTTATATCAACCCATATTAGTTTTTTATTGTTTCTTCTCTCAGCCACAACAACCTATATATAAGTAAATGTAGCATTGTCAATTTTCCCCTACTGCCTCAAATTATTAGCACTTGAGGGATTTTTTATAGTAGATTGTCAATATTTTCATAGTGGTCTATCCAAAGATAGTCACTGTTGTGATAGATAATATTCTATTCAAGGGCTGGGGATATAGTCTGAACACCAACCTAACAGAAGAAAGTGACCCCTCAACCCTACTATAATCTAGTCCCTTTTGAATATGGAAAATAGTTACATAGTGGCCTAAATTTAAAAACAAAAACAACCAATTATCTACACCCTGATAAAAATTTATATGAGAAAGCCTATATTATGTGTTCTAAAACCTACCAATTCCAGAGTGATGGATCCTGATGACAGAAATTTAGAGAAAATTCAAGAAGGGACTTCAAAAGAATATTTAATATGTGCAAATAAATGAAATAATTCCAAGAGAACACAGATAGTCAGAAGAATAAAGTTATTGGAAGAGATAAAAATGAAATTCAAAAATAGAAGTAGTAAAAACAAACTTAAATGATGGTGAAAATAAAAAAAAAATTAGTAAGTGAAATAAAATGCTCAATGGAAAGCCTCCTAAATAGAATGGATAATGAGAACAGAGTATCAATGCTTGAATACAAGGTAGAGTCGTTAGTATACTCAGTAATACATGAGAAGAGCATGAAAGATTTTTTGCACAACAAGAAAACAACAAATCTACTGCCTGTGCTGCCCTGAGTAAGGGCTCCCAGTTGACTGCACTCCACAGCACTGGGTGCTGTGTAGGCCACTAGGGTCCAGGAGAGTGTTACCCATCCCAGGGTTACAAACGCAGCCTCCACCCACTGTGGTTGGGGTCAGGCACAAATGGTCTGACCTCACTCCCCAGTCTGCCCATATGCACTGTCTTGAGTCGGGACACTCAAGCTGAACACCTCCCAGAACCAGGCACAGAGTCAGCCACCCACGGTAAAGGAGAATAGTTCTCCCCAACTCCCCTATGGTCAACAACGTCTTGTGGGTACCTATAACCCAGGCCACTGTTTGTAAAGAGTGTGGATCAGTCAAATGTGAAACATGTCCTACTATATAGCCTGCCCACCTGTGCAACCCAGTGTAGGGATGCCAGAGATGTCTTACTCCCCAGAATAGACCCTTACAGAGTCTTCACACACAAGTACTAGCCTGCTCAACTTCCAGTATGCCCAGCTGAGACCTGCAGAGAGTCTGCCATCCCACACCCACCCAGATGAAGCCTAACCCGGCCAATAACACAAGTTCCAAAAGAGCTGTTGCTGCTGCATTCTCAGAAAGACAAATGGACTATCTCCACATGTGTAATCCCCAAGGCAAAACAAATAGTCCCATAGTGAAAGCCACAAATAAAAATTACTTAGAGGAAAGTCCAGACATAGACTTCTAACATCCAATACAAGAAGAATATTCAATAAACATATTGAGGCCATGAATGAAATTTAAGAAGCTTAATGAAATGGAAGAGAAATAGAAGAGAAACTAAAAAGTATTCAATAGACTGCTGAATAAAGTGGATGATAATCAAAACTAACAAAAAAGAAATCAATGGACAGAACTCAGTGAGGATATGATCAAATGTAGAAATGAATTCCAAGAGACACTAAGAAAGTCAAATCAGCAGGATGTGGTGTGTCTTTAATCCCAGCACTCATGAGGCAGAGGTAAGAGGATCGCTGTGAGTTTGAGGCCACCCTGAGACTAATGAATTTCAGGTCAGCCTGAGCTGGAGTGAGACCCTATCTCGAAAAACCAAAACAAAAAAAGAAAGACAAAAGAAAGTAAAAGAAAGTCAAATCAAGAAATAAAAATGATGTGGGAGGGGGCGTGGTGGTGCCAGCACCTGGGAGGCAGAGGTAGGAGGATCTTCATGTGTTTGAGGCCACCCTGAGAATACAGAGTGAATTCCAGATCAGCCTGGACTAGAGCGAGACCCTACCTAGAAAAATGAAAAACCAAAAAAAAAAAAGAAATTAAAGAAATAAAAATGGAATTCAATAAAAACACGGAGACACTGAAGAAAAACCTAACGTGAAAATAAGTCATTTAAAAGACTCCCAAAACAGCCTAGTGTGGTGGCACATACCTTTAATCCCAGCATTTGGGAGGCAGAGGTAGGAGGATCATGGTGAGTTCAAGGCCACCATGAGACTACATAGTGAATTCCAGGTCAGCCTGGGCTAGAGGGAGACCCTACCTAGAAAAAAAAAAGGAAAACCCCAGCTCCCTGGTCTGGGTACCCTGCATGGAGTATGCAGGCAGGCTCTGTGGTGTGGAGTGAGCAGGCCATACTCTTGTCTCCTGGCTCCACCCAGCTCCCTGGTCTGGGCTCCCTGTGAGGACAGTGTGTGTGCAAGCGCAGTGGTATGGAGAGCTGGATGTGAGGTGATAAAAGACTCAGAGCACTTCACCCTGGCCCCAGCTGAAACCACAGAGGACTTGGTGAAATATACAAGAGTGCTGCTTTCTTGATTGGGAGGTCAAAAATAAATGCCAAGTTCAAAAAATGTACCGAAAGAAAAAGAGAAAAATGTGGGAAATCTTAAAAATTCAAACATTAAACCATTAAAAACATGACTTACAGAAGTGGAAAAGAAAAACAGGCAGAGGATCTAAAGAAAATCTTCAAAAACTTATAGAAGATAATTTACCAAATATTATAAAAGAAAGGCCTGTACAGTTACTGTAAGCACAAAGAACACCAAATACAAAGGATAAGAGAAGAAATTCCCCATGTAGCATTAAAATTAAAGCACTAAACACATAAAACTAATAAAGAGTAGGAAAATCTGCCGGGGGGTGGGGGGCAGCTTCTCACTTATGAAGGTTAGCCCTTCAGAATTACATCCCATTTTTCAATGTCTACTCGAAAAGCCACAAGAGCTTGCAAGGGAATATTTCAAATTTGGAAAAACCATGGCTGAGAATCCAAGTTACTCTTCCCAGCAAAATTATCCTTCAGTATAAGGTAAAGGAAAAACTTTCCACAATACAGGCTGGCCTTTTGAATATATGTGCATTAAGCCAGCTATACAGAGAATACTGTATATAATACTTCACACAGAAGAGAAGAATAAACATACTCAAGAGGTTAAGGAGGGAAAAATAACAATCAAAGCTAGAATATATTTAAAAGCAAATAAAATCAAGAAAACAACAAACTCCACAGTCTTCAACTTGACAGTAATTAACTCACACCTATCAATTCCAACTCATAACATCAATTGATTCAATACTACAACTGAAAGATACAAGTTAATAGGTTAGATGACAAAACCTGATCTATTCACTTACTCTCTTACAGAAAAACACCTCATTTTTAAAGATAGACACAACCTTAGGATGAAAATAAACAACATGCCACAGGGCATGGTGGTTTATGCCTTTAATCCCAGCACTGGGGAGGTACAGGTACATGGATCACCATGAGTTTGAGGCTACTCTACATAGTGAATTCCAGGTCAGCCTGGGCTACAGCAAGACCTTATCTCAACCCACCTCTGCCCCAAAAAAATCGTAGGCTGGAGAGATGGCTTAGCTGTTAAGGCACTTGCCTAGAAAGCCAAAGGACCCAGGTTTGAGTCTACAGGACCCACATAAGCCAGATGCACAAGCTGGGACATGTGTCTCATGTTCACTTTCAGTGGCTGAAGGCCCTGGCATGCCCATTCTTTCTATGTGCCTCTCTCTCTCTCTCTGCCTGTCTCTCACTTTGTCAAATGCATACAATAAATAAATAATAATATAAAAAAAACAAAAAATGAAAACACCAAGCAAATGGAAATAAGAAACAAGCAGGTGTTGCAATAGTAATATCTTACAAAACAGATATTAAAACAAAGAAATCAAAAGAGATAAGAAGGAAACTATACTCATCAAGGGAACAAATCAAAAATAAAATATTACAATCACAAACACATATTCACCAGACAGAAGTGCAATGAATTTTATAAGGCAAAATATACTAGACATTAAATCAGAAATAAATCCAAACACAGTAATAGTGGGTGACTTTAATACCCTATCATAAATCATACACAAGTAATCTAAACAGAAAATAGAGAAACAATGAAGGTAAACAACAATGTAGATCAAGTGGACTTAGTAGATCTACAGAACATCCCATCCAAATCTATAGATAGACATGAATTTTTTTCTCAACAGCTCATAGAATATTCTCCAAAATACCAAAATTTCAGGAAAATTCACATGACTTCCTGCATTATATCTAACCACCACACAAAAGAGCAATAAAGCAAAAACAAGAGAAACAAAAGAAAATACACAAACACCTGGAAGTTGAACAAAGTATTATTGAAAGGAATTGAAGAAATCAAGAAGGAAATGAAAACTTTCTATACTTGAATGAGAATAAAAATACAACATAACAAATCATATGGGACATAATCAAGGCAGCCATAAGAGGAAAGTTTAAGTGTGTGTTAGCCATTTGTAATTCTTCCTCTGAGAACTCCCTATTCAATTCTCTGTCCCACTTTTGGAATGGGTTGTTTGATTTTTGATTGTTTAGTTTTTTGAGTTCTTTGTAGATTCTAGATATTAGGCTTCTGTTCTTCTTTTTCAGACCACAGGAGATAAACTACCCCTTGCACTTCAGCCAAGCCACAGCTGAATCCACAGAGGAATGGGGGAGAAGAGCAAGAGTGCTGATTCCATGCTGAACCAGATAATCTGCACCAGGGTGTAGGAGATAGACGCTGAGGATACTCAACAACTACCAAAGCAGAGATCCAGAGGCTCCTAAGAGCTCATCACTGAAGTAGACTTAAAACCCACCCACCATGGCTCAGGAAATTTTGTGGAAGAGGGGGCAGCAAAGATTGTAAGAGCCACAGGTTGAGACATCATGCCCTGAGGCATTCCCTCCCCCCCCCCAAATAACTGACTACTCCTTTCCCAATTCATAAACTACAACCCCATAGAGAATACCTCCAACCCCACTGAGGAGTGTCTCCAATGGAATGGGGACAAGGACGAAGGAAAATAAGATACCAACACATGATGTATCCATACAAAACCCCTTGTTAATAATAATAATAAACATTAAAAAAGAAAAAAAGAGGAAAGTTTAAGGCTCTAAAGTCCTATATTCCAAATCTAGAATGATCTCAAATAAATAACTTAATAATACATCTGAAGGCTTTGGAAAACAAGAATAATCCAAACCCCAGATTACAAGACAGAAAGAAATAATTAAATTCAGGGCAGAAAGATATGAATTAGAAATGAAATTCATTATTTTACAATTGATGAAATGAAGAGCTGGTTCTTTGAAACAATATACAAGACCGATAAGCCTCTGACCAAACTCAACAAAAGAAAAAGAGAGAGGGTTACAATCCATAAGGTTAGAGATGAAAAAGAACATGTTACAACAAATACCAATAAATTGAGAGACTCACTAGGACATATTTCAAAATCTATACCCAACACAACTTGAAATTCTAGAAGAAAAGGATTCATTTCTTTAATCATATTACCTACCAAAACTTAACACAAAAGGGGCAATATTATCTGAATAGGGCTATAACATCTAATGAAATTGAGTAGGAATTAAAAGCCTACCAAATCAAAAAGTCCAGGGCCTGGGCTGTAGAGATGGCTTAGTGGTAAGGCATTTGCCTGCAAAGACAAAGGACCCTGGTTTGATTCTCCAGGACCCACATAAACCAGATACACGAGGGAGCACACACATCTGGAGTTCGTTTGCAGTAGCTGGATGCCCTGGCATGCCCATTCTCTCTCTCTCTCTCTCTCTCCTCTCTCTCCTCTCTCTCTCTCTCTCTCTCTGCTTCCTTCTCTCTCTCAAATAAATAAATAAAAAATATATTTTTAAAAAGTCTAGGGCCAAATGGATTCCTTATTAAATTCTAGTAAACATTTATAAAAGAATTAAATCACTGCTTCCTAAGTTATTTATCAAAATTTAAAAGGAAGGAATGCTCATTGACTCCTACAATACCAGCATTTCACTGATACCAAAACTAGACAGAGACATAACAAGAAAGAAAATTATAAACCATAATCCCTGATGATATTGGACAGAAATACTGTCAATAAAATTCTTGCTTATCACAGCTAAGAATACATCATAAGTATCCTCCACAGTGTTCAAGTAGGATTAATCCAAGGGATGATTTACCATATGCAAACCAATAAAAATAATACATCACATGAATAAAATAAAGAATCATGTGATCATATCAATAGATGGAGAAAAGGCCTTATACAAAATACAACATCCCTAAATGATTAAAATTCTGGTGAGAATAAGGACTTGGGAATCATAATAAATGCTATATGCAAGATAAGTACAGCCCATATTATACTAAATAAGGAGCTACTTGAAGCATTCCCCCTAATATCTGGAATGAAACAGGGGACTCAATGCTAATTACCAAAGTATTTGAAGTCTTAACTTGAGCACTAAGGCAAGAGAAATAAATAAAAGGAATACAAATTGAAAAGACAAAGTGTCAAACTAGCCTTGTTTACAGATGATATGATTCCATACTAGGCAAAAAGGTAGCATTATCAACAAATGTAGATGGCCCATGTAATTGCGTAATCACATGTGGAAGAGTGACACTAGAACCACTCCTCTCAAGCTGCACAAAACTCACCTCTAAATGGATCAAAGGCTTGTATATGAGACCCAAAAACTTTAAAAATGCTAGAAGAAAAAGTAGGGAGACCCCTCCAAGACACAGGTATTAGGAACGAATTTCTGAACAAGGTCTCAGTAGGCCAGATAATAAGACAAACATACTATCGCTGGGATCTCGTGAAACTAGAAAGCTATTGTCCAGCCAAGTAAACATTAACAATCAATAGACAACCTACAGAACAGGATAAAATCTTTCTTAGCTACACATCTGAACATACAAAGGATTAAAAAAATGAAGCAGGGCTGGAGAGATGGCTTAGGGGATAAGGCGCCTGCCTCCTAACCCTAAGAACACTGGTTCCAATCTCCAGCGGTTCCAATCTCCAGGTCCCACGTTTATCCAGATGCAAAGTGACGCAAGGGCGCAATGCCGCACTTGGCCACAAGGGGGCGCTCACATCTGGATTTCGTTTGCAGCAGCTGAGACACTGCTCACGCACCCATCTGTGTTCCTCCCTCTCTCTCTCTCTCTCTCTCTCTCTCTTTCTCTCTCTCTCTCTCTCTCTCTGTCTCTCTCTGTGTCTCTCTCCAAAAAAAATAAGATAAAATAAAAAAATGAAGCAATAAAATGTAATCAATCCAATCAAAAGTTTGGGTGGGGAACTGAACAGAAAGTTATCAAAGGAAGAAATACAAATGGCCAATAAATAAAAGATGTTTAACATCTTTAGCCATTAGTGGAACCCAAATGAAAACGATTTTGAAATTCAATTTCACTTCTGTCAGAAGGCTATCATCAGAAAATCAAATAACAATAAATGCTGGCAGTGGTGAGGGAAAGAGGAACCCTCAATCGCTATTGTGCACATGCAAACTTGTACACCCATTATTGAAATCAGTATGGAATTTCCTGAAAAATCCAATAAAATAGATCTACCATTGACTCACCTATGCTATTCCTCTACATATTCACTAAAGTCTCCACATGCTTCTTGATGTTCCAATGCAGATCAGCTGGTCCAATCTCAGTAGTTTTAATCTCTCAAATAATTGCAGATAAATGGGCAGAAGTTTTGGCCCAAAGATTTCATTTCTTCATTTTTTCTGTGCCATATCCCTCGGCTCACAACAGTCCATTTCTATGCAATGCAACCCTGCAGAAGTCCAGTCCAGGCAAAGCTCCTTTTTACCCTCATAAACCAAACCTCACAGTCCATAGTTCTTACAACTCTGACCTTTCAACTCTGACTATAATAGTTCATCAAGTTGTACTTACAGCGTTGCAAGACATCTCTTAGGCCAAGTTTTCAAATCCTTCCACTTCCCTCATGCAAATCAGCTTCAAAAGGCAAAAAAAAACAAAACAAAACAAAAAAAAAACTATACAGTCAGATTTCTTCTGTTCTTTGGCTAAAAGTTGAGGTTATGCCCACAAAAAGTCTTCTAAGTGAAGCTGGGAATGGTGGCGCACGCCTTTAATCCCAGCACTTGGGAGGCAGAGGTAGAAGGATTGCCATGAGTTGGAGGCCACCCTGAAAATACAGAATGAATTCCAGGTCAGCCTGGGCTAGAGTGAGACCCTACCTAGAAAACAACAACAACAACAACAACAAGTCTTCTAAACAGAGGTCTGGAGAAGATGGCTTAGTGGTTAAGGCATTTGCCTGCAAAGTCATAGGACCCCAGTTCAATTACCCAGGACCCATGTAAGCCAGATGCACAAGGAGGCACATGCATCTGGAGTTTGTTTGCAATTCCCGGAGGCCCTGGTGTGCCCATCCTCTCTCTCTCTACCTCTTTCTCTCTCTTTTTCTCTCTCAAATAAATAAATAAATAAAATATATTTTAAAAAGACTTCTAAATGTCTGTTATCCCATTTGATCTATGATGCTCTCTTTTTGGCTGGAGACTACGATTTTTACAGATGCTAATGAATACAATGGATACTCAAGACGTATCAGTATGACAAGAAAGCAAAGTTGACTAACTGGCACAAGATGAATCACATCTATCACATCTTCCAGTGCCCATGAAGTTTTAGCGAGGAAGTGATTGATGGAATATGAGTACTACACTCACTTCTGGCTCGACGTGAGGTTATTCTCCAGGGAGATTATTGCATACACTGAGTGTGGTGGTTTGATTCAGGTGCCCCCCCCCGCATAAACTTAGGTGTTCTGAATACTAGGTTCCCAGCTAATGGAGGTTTGGAAATTAATGCCTCCTGGAGGCAGTGTATTGTTGGGGTGGGCTTATGGGTATTATAGCTACTGTCCCCTTTCCAGTGTTTGGCACACTCTCCTGTTGCTATTGTCTGCCTTATGTTGGCCAGGGAGTGATGTCTATTCTCTGTTCATGCCATAGTTTTCCCTACCATCATGGACCTTCCCCTCAAATTTGTAAGCCAAAATAAACCTTTTTGTTGTTGTTGTTGTTGTTGTTGTTGTTGTCAAAAGCTGCTCTTGGTCGGGTGATTTCTGCCAGCAATGTGAAGCTGTGTGCAACAACCTATCAAAATTAAACCAAGTTGAGCTTAATTATTTAAACAGCTCAAGAATAAATGAGATTGAATCATTAATTTAAAAAAATCTACAAACAAGAATAAGAAGAGTAAGCTTACACACCAACAACTTTCTCAACCAACTATACTTATCCTCTTTAATCCCAGATGCTCTCACTCTTGGTTGGAGAATCTGTTTTATTTTACAGATGGTAGAGAAAACTGAGGAGATCCAAGCTCCATCAATATGACAAGAAAAGATAGCTGACTGCCTACCCTAAGATGTGCCACCTCTATTACATCTTCCAGGAACATAATACATAAGTATTGCTCCCACTGCTACCCTGTCAACCAGCCCCAGGGGAACTGCAACAAGCAGATAAGAAACACTTTCTCCAATAAATGCACAACACATATGTCTCAAGTTAGGGAGCATTTCAAATAAAAACCTATATTCCAGGACATAAAATAATTTCTGGTGATTTCAAAGATTTCAAAATGATATAGTCACAAATCGCAAGGAAATTAAATGTAATATGAATTATATTTAACCACAAATCTCCCTAACATAGAATATTGATAATCGTTCTTGAAATAAACTATGAAGAGGGACAAATAATACAGAAATTAGAACATATTTTGAAATGAATGAAAATTAAATATAGCATAACATTTCAAGAAAAATGTTCAGCATGTACTTAGAGAAATGTTCACAAAAAGATAGGTTAAGCTGGGCATGGTGGCGCATGCCTTTAATCCCAGCACTCGGTAAGCAGAGGTAGGAGGATCGCCGAGAGTTGGAGGCCACCCTGAGACTGCATAGTTAATTCCAGGTCAGCCTGAACCAGCGTGTGACCCTACCTCGCAAAACCAAAAAAAAATGGAGTTGGAGGAGTGGCTTAGTGGTTAAGGCATTTGCCTGCAAAGCCAAAGGACCCAGGTTCAATTCCCCAGGACCCATGTAAGCCAGATGCACAAGGGGGCACATGCATCTGTAGTTTGTCTGCAGTGGCTGGAAACTCTGGTGTGCCCATTCTCTCTCTCTCTCTCTCTCTTTCTCTGTCAAATAAATAAATTAATTAAATATTTTAAAAGATAGGTTAAAATTGATAAACAAGTAAGAAAATAATATTTGTCTCAAAAAATAGGAAAACAAAAACAAAAGTAACTTTTAAGAAAGCAAAATGAAAAATGATAAATGCAACAAAAAAAGATTTAAAGTCAATAAAAGGGTATCACTGCAAAGTTCTCTAAAAACAAATTGAATAGGTTTTTAAATTTATTTTTATTTTTTGGATGGGAACTCACTAAAGCTCAATTTGTTCTTGAGCACACTGTACAACCCAGGATGTTCTTATACTCATAGCAATCATCCAACCTCAGTCTCCCAGGGGCAGGGATTATAGGCATGCTTACCAGGTCTGGCATGGGTAAACTTTCAAAAAGGATGATCAATAAAAATCAAGTGAATGGGAGGGTCCCTATGGAAGAGAGAGAACAGGGAGGAGGATAATGGAGTCACCACTATGAATGTAAAACCAGAATAATATACATAAGAATAAATAAAATTAAAAAAAACTTTCAAAGCCCTTGTAGACATAAATATCTTAGATAAATTAATCATATTTTGCTAGTTAATTGAGTAAATAAACTGAAAAGCAATGCAGCATAATTTTAACAATTTTCAAAATAAATACATAGTTTATTCTCAAAATTCATTCGTATCTCAAGTTGGTGCCAAGAAAATGTATCTTATTATGATGGCCCTAAAAGAGCTCCTTACTTGTAAAAGGATGAGAAATATCAGAATGTTTGGCGTCTAGGCTGATTCCATTTCCTAGCTATTATAAATATACCAGAAATAAACATTGATAAGCAAGTATCTATAACAAAGTGTACAGTCCTTAGGGTGTATGACCAGAAGTGTTATTGCTGAGTCATGTGCTATATCTGTTTTTAGCATTTTGAAAAACTACTACACTGATGTACAAAATGGTTCTCCAGTTTACACTCCCATCAATAGTAAATAAAGATTTTTTTCTTTCCCCACAAAAAAAATCAAATGAATGCACATGTTGCACCCTTACACATACATACACACAGAAAATCATATAAAAATTCAAAAGTCATTTAAAATGAATTTTTGAATCAGGGTTGTCAGAGTAGGTTTCATATAAAAATATTTGTGAATGTTATTCAATTGGAAATCAAATAATAAGGGGTTCCAAGTTAAATAACTCCCTAGAGATAACATGCAGAATACCAGAAATGATTTTTACATGACTGAATCATATTCAAAAAATCAGTGGCTCCTTTAGTAGAAAATGGAAATTGTTTTACATCACTATAAGAAAATGTCCAGCAAACCTCTTGGATTGCATCCTAATGAAATACTCTGGGGAGAGGATATTTAATGACATTTCTCTTTACTCATTAAATAAATATAGGCATAACTTAAATGGCCAGCAATAAGGCAAAATACAATCTATTGTAGGCTTTGTTCCATGAAACAGCACTATCCATAGCAGTGGATACTCAATAATATTAATTATTCAGCTTTCTTATTACATAATGAAATAATAAAGTATTTTCTCTGACTTTTGTTTTCCATTCAGGTACACACAACCTACCAAAATGTCCATCTTTAAATTTGATAAATCTGACCTCTGTCTTTTCCAATCTTATCATTGTTAATCTGAACTTGCTACATATATTTATTTTCTTCAAGCGTGGGGGATACTTTTTAGGTTATTTTGTGTATACATTTATTTCATTTTATTTAAAAGCTCAGACATCTGGGGAAAGACTCCCATGTTCTTGTATCAGTTAAAGCAACATATGCCGTTAGTCCTACCTTCCCTTCTTCCATTCCCATGTGTAACTGAAGAGCGCTTCAAGGCCACACATCACTGGGCCACTTCCTTCTGACTGAGAAACAGAACTTTCCTTTCAGGAGCTTTTGTTTTTGTTTTGGAACAGGGTGATGCTGTGTAGCCCAAAATGACCTCGAACTCACAGCAACCTCCAGAGTACTGGAATTACAGATGTGCACCATCAGGCCTGGCTGTCAGTAGCTCCTTTAAAAAAGCAGGTACTCTTTTTCACATAGTTGGGAAGGATAATGGAAGATAGCACAATCTTAGATCCTCATAGGTTACCATGATAAGTCAAATGTTGGCTACATGGAGAGAGTATATCCTACCTTCCACAGAGTGACCTGTTTGCAACCATCAGACAGAGAAGGAACTAGCTAACTAATTTGCTATTGCCATTCTTCTGTCCCTTTCTCTTTTGCTAACAGACACACACACACACACACACACACATTAGCTTTTTTTTTTTTTAATTTTTAAGCTATGGCTCTTTTTCAATTTCCCTGAAAAAAACCTTTTCACTACAAGAAATGATTGATAGATTTATGATTTAATAGTTTACAAGTTTATATTTATAATTCTATTTATTATGAAAATGAAACTTATCTATTTCTTTCATGGTTTAAATAATATTTTTAGTAAGGCTGTTCTCACAATTTAATTACAAAAGTACATAGGGAAAGGGCTGGATTTTCTGATATTTATTGTCTTAATATTGGCTGTGTGTCTGTCAATCTGATGAAAACAAAAATAGAAGAATATATATTTGGTTAAACACACACACGCAAAAAAAAAAAAAAACACTGAAATGCTTACACTTTTCCCATTCAATCCACCAACCAAGAATCTCGCATACTCCCTTGTTCAATGCCCTTGAAAACTTTTCAGTCTAAACATTTTAATTTGAAAGTGTCAGAAGTTAAAAGTTAACAATTATAACTGTCACTTTTGTGTTTCCAGAGGACTTTAGGAGCATAAGCATGAAAATATTTTGTTTTAATTTTATGTATCAAAATTCTAAATGAATGTAGATGACTTGTTTAAAAAATTCCTTATTCACATCTGATGGTATTTTTGTCTGCTATGATGGAAGGGGAGATGATCATTTGCAGGAAAATTGATGAATCTGGAAAGGATTATACTTAGTGAGGTAACCCAGGCCTAGAAAGCCAAACATCACATGTTCTCTCCCATGTGTGGATGATGGCTACAAATGACTAAACTTCTGTGTGAGTAGGAATAAAACTCAGTAGCAGAGGCCAACAAGCTAGAAAGGGGATATAAAGGGAATAGAAAGTGAGGGAGGGGGGACTTAATAGTATAGCATTGTATATATGTAAGTAGAAGAACAGATTAATGGGGGTGAAAAGGCCTTGAGTGAGGACAGGGAAAGAGATTGAAAGGAAAGATGGAGGGAAGGCTAATCAAAATCTTAGAGGATATAAATAAGTCATATGGAAACTTCCTTTTTTGGACAATGGAACACTCAGAAGCCATAGATTGTTATTAGAAAATTTTCACTGCTAGGGATGGGATACCTTCCAGAGAGTTGTTGGCCAGGGAGGGCACTGATACCCCAAAACATTACAGGTCATTGCCGAGGCTCTTAGTTTCCCACCAGGAATATATGGAAAGACCCTATTGCTGAAGACTGAAATGTCACTGAGAAATACTGCTGAGAAATCTTCCATGTATACCAGCTGACAGAAAGCTGGAAAAAAACTATGCTGTATGGATTTCAATGGGAGAGAGAGAAATCACCAATGGAGACACTCAACAATGGGCACTGCAAGCCTTAAATTTGGCTAGCCAGGCCAAATGAGCCAACAGGTGCTATAGGTGAAACCAACTGCTCTCTAATTGGACTGGAGGTTTGCTCCATGGGAGGGAACACATCCCTGATACTGACAACCTACAACAGGGGTAGTCATGAGCCCTAGGGTTGTAACGTCTGCTGGTGTCTGGCTAAATGTATATACTATGCTCACCAAACTGCCCAGTCAAGCATTTTTTGGTCAGAT
Organism: Orientallactaga sibirica; assembly: GCA_036365145.1. Taxonomy (NCBI): domain Eukaryota; kingdom Metazoa; phylum Chordata; class Mammalia; order Rodentia; family Dipodidae; genus Orientallactaga; species Orientallactaga sibirica. Next base: position 2,108,918 of record JAEOAD010000840.1, read on the forward strand.
AAGCTTCTCTTTTCAAATAGCAGAGACCTTGGGAAGGGACCATAGTGCTGAGAAGAAGTGACAGAGGAGTGCTCAGCACTGAAACATCTCTATCACATCTTCCAAGGCTCAGGGTCCATTGCGGAAGAGGTGGCAGAAAGAATGTAAGAGCCAAAGGAAAGGTAGGACTCCTTACAACATGCTCCTCCAGACACAAAATGGCCTGAATATCCATGACCTCACAGTCCTGACACAACCTATACAAGACCATCATAATAGGAGGAAAAGATGATGACATCAAAATAAAAGAGAGACTGATTGAGAGGAGGAGGGGATATGATGGAGAGTGGAGTATTAAAGGGAAAATTGGGGGGGGGAGAGAAGGAATTACCATGGGTTATTGTCTACAATTATGGAATTTGTCAATAAAAATTAATTTTTAAAAAAGTAAAAAAAAAAATCTAAATCTCAGTTCATTCCCAGGAAATTTGTATGCTGGTGCCAGGTTTTATATGTTTGTCAGTAGATAATTAGTAAAATTTAGTCAGTTCTTTTTTTTTTTTTTTTTTTTTTTTTTTGAGGTAGGGTCTCACTCTAGTCCAGGCTGACCTGGTATTCACTATGTAGTCTCAGGGTGGCTTTGAACTCCTGGTGATCCTCCTACCTCCGCCTCCCGAGTACTGGGTTTAAAGGCGTGCGCCACGACCCCTGGCTAAAATTCAGTCAATTCTTGATTTGGCTAATGGATCCGCTCAGTGGAACGGAACCCATACCTGGAATGGGGAAACAAGTCAGAACCATATCCAAAAATGAGCCCCCTCTCCAATATCAAGGTCCCACCAATAGTGGGATACAAGAGGGCCTACACCTATTAAATTCTCTCTAAAATAATAATGGTTATCCATGTATCTTGCACTGACCTCATTCTCCATTGGAGAATTTTCTTCTCTCTTTCAGATGGATGTAGAACCTGAGGAGAGAATGAGCCCATCACACCTCACCAGGGCACCAGCTGAAGCCATAGAGTTATTGGGGAAATGAGCAAGAGTGCTGCTTTCTCGGTGAACCTGGTACCAGCAGGAGGGTGAAGGAAATAGATGCAGAGAACACTCAACTCCTACGAAATCAGATATCCAGAGACTCCCATGACCTTGTCACTGAAATGGACCTAAAATGAACCCAACATGGCTTAGGGAAATTCACAGAAAAATTGGTAGAGCCATAAGTTGGGTCATTATGCACAGAGACATTGTCTCACCCCCATAACTGATGGCTACCCCCACAGTGCAAGACCCTCAATTCCCATGGGGGGAGGACTGGGAGAAGGCTAACCATGGTACCATCATGGCTGTATACACATTACATAACTAATAAAAAATAAAAATATACCACACACACAAAAATAAACAAACAAACAAAAAACTTTGGTTGTGGTCCTTCAGCCAAACAAGATAAGGAAAAGAAAGATGGCCAAGGGAAAGGCCCAGCCCCTTCAGTCATAAAAAAGCAGGAAGCCAGAAAGTTCGTAAATCCTCTGACTGAGAAAAGACTCAAGAATTTCAGCATTGGACAGGACATTCAGCCCCAAACGAACTTCACCTGTTTTGTGAAATAGCCCTTTTTTCATTGGGTTTTAGTGATTAAAGAGCTCTTCTGTGTAAAGCGGCTGGAAGTGCCTCCTGCAATCAACCAGTTTAACCAGGCTTTGAACCACCAAACAGCTACCCAGCTGCTGAAGCGTGCCCATTAGTGCAGGCCACAGACAGGACCCTCAAACAGCTACCCAGCTGCTGAAGCTTGCCCACAAATGCAGGCCACAGACAGGACCCCCAAACAGCTACCCAGCTGCTGAAGCTTGCCCACAAATGCAGGCCACAGACAGGACCCTCAAACAGCCACCCAGCTGCTGAAGCATGCCCATTAGTGCAGGTCACAGACAGGACCCCCAAACAGCTACCCAGCTGCTGAAGCGTGCCCATTAGTGCAGGCCACAGACAGGACCCCCAAACAGCTACCCAGCTGCTGAAGCTTGCCCACAAATGCAGGCCACAGACAGGACCCTCAAACAGCCACCCAGCTGCTGAAGCATGCCCATTAGTGCAGGTCACAGACAGGACCCCCAAACAGCTACCCAGCTGCTGAAGCTTGCCCACAAGTGCCAGCCTGAGACAAAGCAGAAGAGGCTGTTGGCTGGGCTGAGAATAACACTGCTGCCGAAGGGGAAAGGACATCCCAAGTAAATGACCACCTGTCCTTTGAGCAGGCGTCAACACTGTCACCACTTTGGTGGAGAACAAGAAGGCTCAGCTGGTGGGGATTGCACATGGCATGTATCCCATCAAGCTGGTAGTGTTCCCGCCTGCCATGTGTCACAAAATGGGGAGGGGGGGCGGTTCCCACACTACATTATCAAGAGGAAGGCTGGGCTGGGGAGGCTGGTCCACAGGAAGACATGTACTGTTGTTACCTTCACAAAGGTTAACTGAGAAGAGGAGCGAACACGGGCTAAGCTGGTGGAAGCTATCAGGACCTACAACAGATATGATGAGATTCGTCATCACGAGGGGTGGGGGGACGAGGGACAAAAACGTCCTGGGTCAAAAATCTGTGGCTAGTATTGCCAGACAGAAAAAGGCAAAGGCCAAAGAACTCGCCACCAAGCGGGGATGAGTGTATACAGCTGAGCCTTCTGTACATACAGATAATAAATACTATCATTTAAAAGAAACAAACTTTAATTGTAATTTTTTTATTTATATTATTCTGATTTTGCATTCATAGTATTGGTTCTATTGTCCTCCTCCCTGTCCTCCCACTTTCAAAGGGACCCTCATCAATGGGGAATGTGGGTCATGCATTGTGAGGTTTGTCAAGAGTTATGGGGGATAGGCCAAGTCTCTGTGCATAATGCCCCAACTCGTGACTCCAACAATCTTTCCGCCCCCTCTTCCGCGAGTTTCCCTGAGCCACATTGGGGTCATTTTAGTTCTGCTTCAGTGATGAGGTTTTGGGAGCCTCTGTGTCTCTGGATATCTGGCTTAGTTGGAGTTGGATGTTCTCTGTGTTTATCTCCTTCAGCCTTTTTCTGGTGTCGTGATCGGCATGAACGTTGAACTCTTTTCTTTTGTATTTTCAAGGTAGGGTCTTGCTCTAGACCAGGCTGACCTGGAATTTACTCTGTAATGTCAGGGTGGCTTTGAACTCCTACCTTGTGTCCTAAGAGCTAAAATTAAAGGCATTTGACAACACACCCAGCCTTAGTTGTTCTTAGTTCCTTCCTTCCTTCCTTCCTTCTTTCTTTTTTTTTTTTTTTTTTTTTTTTTGGATGGAGTCTTGCTCTAGCCCAGGCTGACCTGGAATTCACTATGCTGTCTCAGGGTGGCCTTGAACTCAAGGCAAACCTCCTACCTCTGCCTCCCAAGTGCTGAGATTAAAGGTGTGTACCGCCAAGCTGGGCTCCAGTTGTAGTTTTCATGTAAGCAAATCTATGTGGCTTGCTCTAGATAGAAAATTACTGTAAAACATTATAAAAAGCTTGAATATTTCAGTCATTATTTGGAAAAAATAGCCTTTAACTGAAAGCTGATTTATATAGAAAGCAACATATTAGTTATAAATGTATTATTAGATGGTTGATCTATCCATTACTTTATCTATATGTCTTATCTATTTTGTGATATGGCCCACATAGTGTTAAATATACTCATTTTTTTCTGCTTTTCTAAAATTTATCATTGCTTCCTGAGAATTTCTACATCATTGCTCATTTTTTTGAAAACTTGATTATAAGGGCTATAACTGTCCATCTATATTTTATTGGGACTCCCACCTCATATTCTATTTGACATCATCTTAAATGTTTCTTTTTCTTATTCCAGGTCATCTCCCCTTTTGAACTTGAATTTAAATGTGCATTGTGGATGGCCAAAGTTTGCTTCCAAAGTAGTCAACAATGGTCATGGGACTAGCTACCCAGAGGGCAACTTTGATTAGTAGAAAGTAAGAAGCAGCTGAGACCAGGGCAGGAGGGTAACAGTCCTCTCTTTGTCATCCATGGGTTATTGTCAGGACGGGCTACCCTTAAGAGAAGTCTCCAGTGTTAAGACAAACTGATCCCACTCAATTCTCTCTGCTTACCTGACTGAAGCAGCATGTATGGAACAATGTGTTCCTTGGCAGCGCTTTGCATCTTATCCCAGATGTCCTTCATTTCTGATCCCTACTACACTGGGCTGATACTTCCCTGTTGAAATTTAAGCAATTCAGTCCCAGCTTAAAACTATTTCCTTAAGAAAATAGGCTTTTGCTTAATGTGTTTAAACATTTCTGTCTAACAACCTGGAGAGATTTACTTCCACTGTTTTGCTATTATAATATATAGTGTAATATAGTGGTGGCATGGTAGAAGCATTTGCATTTCTTTCTGAATCTATTAAATATCTTTTGTAAATGGATTTTGTGAAAGGTTATATTTATGCATGCAACTTAAGAATTAAAAAATAATATATTGTGAAAAATGTGTTTATAGCCAGTTGTGGTGGTGAACTCCAGTAGGAAATTGCTGAAGAGGCAGAGGCAAGAGCATCAGAAGTTCTAGGCCAGCCTGGGCTACACAGTAAAAAAAAAGAGAAAAATGTGTTTATAACTAAATATTTGTTAATATTATTCATATATGATAGTAAATGTGCTGTGGGGTTTGATGCTGGAGACAATATCTTGTTTACTTGTGAAATCTGGCCTCAGACTCATGATCAACCTGTATAGGCCTCCCTATTATTATAAGAATGTACCCGATCTGGTTTAAATGATATTTTTAAATACATAAATGTGAGATTAACTAATATGGAATATTGAATATTTTAATCAATGTTGCCCTCTGGGTACCTATTCCCATGCCGATTGCTGAGCACTCTGGAAGCAAACTTTGGCTCTTCACAATGTCCATTGTGATTCAAGTTCAAAAGGGGAGATGACCTGGAATGGCCAGGTAAGAGAATGTATTTGCTGGTCATACTTATTCGTTTATAAATTGAAACAACAAATTAGTTATAAACAAGGATCTAATACCTGTGAAATATTTTCCAGAAGACATTTCAACAAAGCAAAATAGATGGCAACACACAATTTAAAAATCATAACAAAAATATGAAAGTTGGAATCTGTTGCTTTATAAATATGCTATAATAATTACAAACACCTAGGTAATTTTGATGGAAATATATTTACATATAGATATATACTGATAGAATATTTTTGCAGGCAATTTTAATAATTGTTCTGTTGCTTCCCACAATATTACCTAACAGGCAATCAGTATGTCAGTTATACCCCAATAAAGTTGGAGAAAAAAAAGAAAAGAAAAACCAAAGCCTTATTAAGTGGGAATTATGGAAGAGTTAATTCTGATTTACAATGGTCATTGGTCCTTATCATTATGCTCATGCATAATAAAGACAAAAGAGACCACACCAAAACAAATTTTTCCTCACATAACAGTACATGCATATGCTCTGTGAAAAATGACTCCAGATTTTCTACCTTACTAAATAATCCTGACAATATTTACTTAATCTTACCTTATTTTCTCATAGGTACTGTAGACTTTATAAAAAGGCCTTTACTTTAGCTCCATTAGCCAATATATCATCATCAAACAGTTATTATGTGTTCAATTAAAATGGTTGTTAATAAATTATTAGTAAGTCAAACTTTATTAAACTATAATTTGTTATGTAAAATGAGAAACATATGGCCTGGAGAGATTGTTTAGTGGTTAAGGCATTTTCTTGCAAAGCTTCAGTATCCATGTTTGACTCTCCAGGTCCCACGTAAGCCAAATGCACAAAATGATGCAAGTGTGCAAGGTCACACATGCACACAAGGTGGCACACACGTTTGGAGTTTGATTTCAGTGGCTAGAGGCCTTGGAGCACCAGTTATCTTTCTCTCTATATCTCTGTCTTGCTCTCTCTCACTCTCTCACATTAAAAAGGCCAGTCTGTTGGGCTTGCCTCAATAAATGAGATACATATATTGTGAAAATATTATATAAATGAGACTATAATAAAAGAAAAAGAGTCTCTACTTTCCACAATTTAGTGTCAGTGAGAACATTGTGTGTTCAGGTCTCATGGTAGTTATGATTTTATAAATAGTGTTATTAATCAAATATAAAATGCATAGTCTCAATATGTGTTTATATTTTTGGAATGGAGAGTATTGTTTTGGATTCACATTACCTCTAACCTGGAGTCCTCATATTAGTGTTTCTGGTGATGTTTTATCAAGAGTAAACATTGTACTTGAACATGAGTATTTTATATCTCACCTCTGTATTACAAAAGGAAATGACAATTAGCATGCTTCCTTCTTTGCCTTCTGTATCAGTCAGTTCTCTAGAGTAACAACTGATAGACTGAATTTGTACTAGACAGGGGGTTAGCTTACCAGGTATGCACTGGGCGGTCCAACAGTAGCTATATGCAAGTCAGGGAGACTCAGAACCCAGAAGGTGCTCAGTCCACAAAGCTGGCTGGAGATTTGGAGAACCAGGCAGATACTCAGTCTGCGAAGCTGGATGCAGGTTTGAGAGTTGAGGGATCCTGTAGCTGTTCAGTCCACAAGGCTGGTTGCAGGCTGGGTTCCAATGTCTCCAGAGGATAGCCAAACAGAACACATACATACCAATGACAAGGATGGCCTGGCAAAAAGCACACACCAGTGAGCAGCAGGGGCAGCCTGACCAAAGAAAAAGCTCTGTGTTCTGCTGGAGCTGCCTTAGGTACAGTCACCCACAGGAAGGGCTGCCTACTCTGAGGAAGGACTTCCTTGCTCAGTTAATTCTTCCTGGAAATGACCTCACAGACCCACACAAGAGATGCTTTTCATTGGATTTCTAATCTAGTCAAGTTAACAACAGAATTTAACTTTTGTGGCCTTTTTAAATATCATTTTCAAATTTTATTAATAGTTTTCTAATTTGTCATTTCTAACATTTTTTTCTGGTTTGGTTTGCTGAGGTCGGGTCTTGCTCTAGCCCAGGTTGACCTGGAATTCAATATGTAGTGTCAGGCTGGCCTTGAATTCATGGCAATCCACCTACCTCTGCCTACCAAGTGTTGGGATTAAAGGCGTGCCATTTCTAAAAATTGTTTTTTAAGATGATGAAGGGCAATCACTTTTTTATTCAAAATTTTAACAATTCCATGTTAGACTTATCATCCATAAACACATTCCAAGTTGACATATAAAAATTAACTATCAAATCTTTTAAACTTTCAAACAAATAACCAAAATTCCCATGATTTCTTTATTGCCTATTACATAATCACTATTTGGAATTACTAAATACTCCATCCTATTATATCTCCATTAATTTCAACATATGCCTTTTAAGCACCTCTTTTGGCTAAATAGTAAGGAGACTATGAGGGCTGCTATCTCTTTACTTTTTGCTCACCTTTTCATGTGGAAATTCTATCACTTTTCACTCCAAGATCATTCCTAGCCCATAAATCTTTGCTTAACTATCAATATTATTAGAAACTCCCATTTTAAAGGCTTAAAGGGATTCTTGAAATCTTTTCAATTTACTGACAGATTTAGAAATATGGAACACTTCACAAATTTGTGTGTCATCCTTGTGCAGGGGCCATGCTAATCTTCTCTCTATTATTCCAATTTTAGCAGATGTCCTGCTGAAGCAAGCACCATTTCTAAAATTTCTGAACACTTCTCAGAATGAATGTGTAGTGTTTTGTGTGTGCATGGTATACACATGCATGTGTGCCTGTACTATGTGTGAGCTTGTAGAGGCCAGAGAAAAGGGCAGATATGCTTCTCTACATTTGATCAACATTTCCTAGAGAAGGAATCTCTCTCCCAAGAAAAAGCTCCCATGTTCAGTCAGCATGTCCCAGTGATTTCCCAATCTCTGCCCATACTCTCCAGACTAGGGTTGTTTATATGGGTGCTGAATATTGAACTTGAGCAATCTCAGGCCCTCTGGAGCTCTCATGATCACAACAAAAGCTCTTAACCATGAACCATCTCAATACCCCTTTTTGTTCTTTTGTTTATACTTTCTTAAAAATAATTTTAAATATATTTTCTTATTTGTAATATACGAAGGCTTTGTCTACATGTTGAGTTTATGGCATTAAAAACAAACAATATTTTACATTAAATTATCTAAATATAATTTATTATAGAATTATGTAGTGCAGTTGACAAAGACATTCATTGAATTTTTCTGCAAAGTACAAAAACATATTGAACATATTGTGAATTTTCTCATTAACTTTCTATACTATACTAGACCATATTCTTATGCCAATAATTTTCACATTGAATATTGCCAGGTTGTTTGTCTTATTGAATATTTTCTGTGACACTCTACTTGTGAATGTTAGATTTCTCTTTCTTCAGCCTCTGAAAGTAGATTTATTTGAATTCCATAACATTTTTCAGAGGGAGCACATTTGCACACATGAGAGGGGGAGAATTGGCACACCAGGGCCTCAGCCACTGAAATCTTATAAATGGTATGAGTATGTATAGTGTATAGAATTCCTGTTTCAAAACATTGTTTTTCAGAGAAATTTGAGGACATTATTGTATTTTTGAAACAGTTGATATTTTCTATGAGACTGTTCCCTCTCTGAAATTTTCTTTCCTTTTTTTAAGTGAGCATACAATGTAATGGGCTTCTTGTTGCTATTTTCATATATAATATATCATTCCATATTATATGAATGGTATATTGGGATTTTTTTGTTTCTTCTGTATGCCTTTTCAGAAATAAAGTTGACCCTGTTCTTCAAAAGTGAAGCAGTTATACCCTAAGCCATGTATTTACTTCTCTGTGGATGGGGTGCAGGCAAACATGAATGACAAGGGTTCTGTTCTGGAAAGTAGACAAAAACGCTAGTACAGTTCTCTCTCTTAGCATAGTATTTTCTTCTTTTCAGTCTCCTGAGGAATGCCTCAACTTCTGCTTGGGTTCCTTCTCAAGTCAAATACCCTTGCTAGTAATCCTGCCTGTTTTATCCAGATCCATTTCCTGGGCTTCATTCTGAGAGCAAAACTCACTACAGCCAGGTATTCTGTTTAGGAATTAGAGATGCGGGGGCAGGAATACCCCAGCTGATTTCAATAAAGTTCTTTGTAATAATTGTTTCTGTGACTGACCCACAGGTTAGTTTGGCTTTGATATTTATTGACTGTTTACTTTTCTCCAGAGCTTCCTTTGGAAAATCTACTTACTTGTAGTGTTACTCCACTTTTAGCATTTCTATATTTGTCTTCTAGTCAAACCCTTCAGTTTTTCTATCTACCAATAATTCTTATCTACACACATGAAATACTTGCTATAAAGCCGGTCATGGTGGCACACACCTTTAATCCCAGCACTCAGGAGGCAAAGGTAGGAGGATTGCCATGAGTTCAAGGCTACCCTGAGACTACATAGTGAATTCCAGGTCAACCTGAGCTAGAGTGAGACACTACCTCAAAAAACAACAAACAAACAAAATGCTTGTTACAGTCAGTGTTAACATATGCAGAAAAACATATAATAATGTGCTGTATAAGATTTTTAATTGTTTGCAGGTCATACCTGCTCACATTATCAAGTACAGTAAAATTGATATTGCATTTTAAATTTTCATACTTATTTCTCAAATATTCTTAAATTTATTCATCTATTCAAGATAAAAATTGGAATCATATTAAATAGGATTTCTTTTAAATATCTTTGCAAGAATATGAATAAATTTTCAATAAAATCAGAAATAATGATACTTAAAATATAAAGATTTCAGGTGCCTCCTTAGTGCATTAGGCAATGTGTAAGTCTCATAAAATATAAAGTTTTATCATTCAGAGTATGATATAAGTATCTTTTTACTCAATTTTTTAGGTTTTTAGAGTCAAATTGAGCTAAAATTTTTATGAAGTTTGCACTCATTTTATGATTATGAACAAGGGGTACTTACATTTTACTATGATTAGGGAGTGTTTATCATTATAGTAATGTGATAAGTTTGATAATACATAGACATTTGTCATTTTTATTTTATTTATTTAGTTATTTAAAATTTTATGCACTCTTTCAGATTGAGTCTAAGTCTTCATGCATACCAGACAAGCTCTCCATCACTGACCTGACCTACATCCCCATATTCCCTTTAAAAAAACTATTTTTTGGAAGTGGGGCTGAAGAGATGGCTCAGAGGATAAAGGTTCTTGCTCACAAAGCTTGATGGCCCAGGTTCGATTCCCCAGTACCCCCATAAAGCCAGTTGCACAAAAGTGCATGGATCTGAAATTCATTCTTATAAATTTTCTCTCTCTCTCTCTCCCTGTGTGTGTGTGTGTCTGTCTGTCTGTCTGTTTCTTTCTCTCCTCCATATAAATAAATGAACTTTTAGAAAAAAAATTTAAAAATTGAGACAAGTTGGTTTCTTTTTCCCAGGTGCCATATGTGTGTACTTTTCTTTCTCTGATGCATGGAAGGATCCTTTCAAGTATTTTCTATAGAGCTGGTTTTGCCTTCAAATATTTCTTTAGGCTGTTTTTGTTGTAGAATGTCCTTATTTCTCCATCAATTTGGATAGATAGATGTAGCAGACAGCTTTAGGTTCGATGAGATGAACTTCCAGACAAGGCAAAGTTATGAAGGAAGAGATATTTATTGAAGCTTACAGATCCAGGGGAAGTTCCATAATGGCAGAAGAAGCTGGCCTGCTTTAACAGGACTAAACACAGAGAGCAAAAGCCACAGCCAAAAGCCACACAGCACAGCACACCTCAGGAACTCCAACTAGGCACACTTTGCATATCTTTAGATTGAAATGCTAAACCCACCACCACACCTTAAGAACCGCCCAGTGACATTGCCTCCATCCAGGTGGCTGCTGATGCAAACTATAAACTAATAAAACACTGTATATACTGGGGACCATCTATTCAAACTACCACATTCCATCACTGGCCCCCAATAGATTTATAACTATCACACATTGTAAATTGTATTTAGTCCAGTTTCAAAGGATCCCACAGTCTTCACCAACTTAGGATAGTGAGTCTTATAAAATCAAACAAATTAAATACTTTCAACATATAAAGGCACAGAATAAACATTTTCAACTGGTATAAGGCATAGCAAGGAGAGACTAGAACAATGAAAACTCAACCACCATCAGTAATCATCAAACTTCTGCAGTTCAAGTTCAGTATAACCAGAGACTGATAGTCTCCAGGTTTTCTAATTCTGCCCCTCCAGCTGGGCAGAGTAGCCAGGGAACCCTTCATCCTAGGCCAGCAGTGCACTCCATGGTAGCCCTTGCACAGTCCTGGTATATCCAAATCATCTTCAGGTCTCCATGCAAACCATGGTCCATCTTCCAAAGGCTCTTTTCACCTATCAGGGCATCATGCCCTTCCTCATTCTGCATTTCAGCAGTAGCTCCTGGAACTGTGTGCAATTCATGACCACTCCACACATTTTTCATGCTTCCAAACTAATACCAGGGATGCAGGACACAGCCATATTCTTAATCCAGGGATGAAATAAATCATAGCCTTGAAAAATAGGTTCCTTCTCTAGCCAACTCTTTCCAAAAGAGTTTGCATTTCTAATAGTCTTTCCTCAGGCATCCTCTCCATTGTTTTAATGTAAAGCAATTGGGCCACCTTCATTAAGATTGCTAATTTTTTGGACAATGGCAGCTTCAGTAACCTGATTTTTTGGTGTATGTGCTAGCTATTTGCCTTTCTTGTATTGAGAAGTGCCTATATAGATCACATGGCCATTTTTCATTAAATTTATTGAATTTTTATAGCTTTTTTGGAGGGGGGTTAGAGTATAGTCACACTCTAGCTTAAGCTGACCTAGAATTCACCATGTAGTCTCAAGGTGGCCTCAAACTCAAGGCGATCCTCCTACCTCTGCCTGGCAAATGCTGGGATTAAAGACATGCACCAACATGCCTGATATATATATATATATATATATATATATATATATATATATATATATTTATATTTATATTTATATTTATATTTATATTTATATTTAAAGTTGCTTATAGTTTGATTTTGCAAATATTTTTTTCAAATTATTCTTACATCTTTTACAATCAACTTACTCCCCTGTAGGCATTGAAACTTTGCCATTTTTAGTCTAGTCTGGTTATTATTAAGTATTCTAACACCTTGTGCAGGTGATCACATCTGATATGATTTCATGACTGCAATGACCTAATTATTTCTAGTCACCAGTGTTCCCCAACACCCCTCCCCATCCTCTTACATTCTTTCAGTTCTATCTTTGAATATACTCTATAAGCCCTGGTGGGGATTTTATGTCTGTCTTCTTTAGTGATAAGCACTTATCAGTTGTTGGGCCCTAAGAGGCCCCGGTGTGAGGCCTAGTGAAAATTAACGTAGGGCTGGAGACAACATCCAGGCCCTGGTACCCCACCCCCCTCTCTGATCTGGCTTTTATCCATAAGGCAGCCCAGGAAAACAAGTCCTTTTACATACAATGGGCCATCCACCTCCAGACTTACTGAGCACATTCGCTCACACACCGGTCTGCCTGACTTTATTGCTAATGGGAATTCACAGGTAGACAAATTTATTACTGTCTCCTTCTTACCACCCTTAGATCAAGCTAAACGTTTCCACCAAATGTTCTATCTATCCCCCTTAATAATTCAAGCCCGACTAGCTCAGTTGGTAGAGCATGGGACTAAGCCCGCTTGCTACTTAATGTCACTGGGGGCTAATCTTAAGGTGTTAATGGTGGGTTTAAGATTCCATTGTAAAAATATACAAAGTGTGCCCAGTAGGAGTTCCTAAAGTGTGCTGGAGTTTTTGGCTGTAGTTTTTGCTTCTGTGTACTGTGTGGCTGATTGATTTTTTTTTTCTCTTTTGCTTGGCCCTAAGGCAGGCCAACTTCTTCTGCCATTATAGAACTTCCCCTAGATCTGTAAGCTTCAACATCTCAAAGGCCATCAAAATTTACAAACTAACTTCTCTGCCTCAATGTAATACAGTCTCAGAAATTACATGCTTCCACTTATTAACCCACAGGGCCAGGCCATCATAAATATATATATATATAATCAAACTCTCAAGTCTCATAAACAAAAACAAAAGGGGGAATCCCTACCCCCACATGACCAACTAAAAAAGGCATTATTAACCCTAAATATTTTAAATTTTTCTAAAAAAGATAGACACTTGTCCCCTTTTCAAAAACATTGGACCTCAGCTGTTGCTTACAGCTCTATCTGGGTCAAATGGAGGGACCCATTGACTGGGGCCTGGAGAGGACCAGACCCCCTCCTCACAGCAGGGAGAGGGTTTGGATGTTTCTTTCCTCAAGAGGAAAAAAGACCTATTTGGGTACCAGCAAGAGACCTAAAATATTTACCCCAACAGGGGGACAATAACAATCACCTTTCCAGGGAGTGTTCCACCCCTGAGAACTGTGCCTCTGTTTCTTCCCCAGGAACGATTGGAAGTGTGGATGCTACTAGACCCAAATGAAGCCAGAAAAGCTCCAGAAAGATTTGGAAAAGAGGAGATGGGACTTCCAAGACAACCCGCTGTGGACGGGCTTACATGGCTGGCGACTCTGCCCAGCTTTTACCCTACAAAAGTTTGATGACTGCTGATGGTGGTCTGAATTTATCTCCCCTTGGACCCCTCCTTCTCCTTCTTCTTATCCTCACTGTCGGGCCCTGTGTAATTAATAAGATTACACAATTCATTCACCAACAGCTAGAGGCAATTAAACTTCATCAGGTCAAAACACCACAGGTTCACAACTCAGAAGCTGGACTCTTCCTTTGACTGGCTGTCCACCTAGTGTCCCTCCCCCACCCTCCATAGAACCAATGATGGGTAAGATCTCAGACAGGGTGAGACAACCTAAGGAGTAGATTTTCAACGGGCTAGAGGCATGGTACTCAGTGATGGGTAAGATCCCCAGAGGGGGACAACCTAAGACAGGGGCCATGCTTTCCACCATTCTTACAAAAACAAAAGGGGGAGATGTTGGGCCCTAAGAGGCCCCAGTGTGAGGCCTAGTGAAAATTTCTGAGCCTGACTAGAGTTTAGCAATCTGTCTTTGGCCTATTTCCACTTAAGAGGCCCAGGTGTGAGGCCCAGTGGAACTTCCTGAGCCTGACTAGAGTTTAGCGACCTGTCTTGGCCTACTTCTGCTTAAGAGTGACTTAGCAAGGCCTAAGCTGAAACTGCCTCCACCCAGCTACTGCTGACGTGATGAAATAATATTGGCCCTTACACCTTTTTCCCATCCTGAGACCCACCCTCTTTCTCAAAACTAATATATACACCCTCTCATTACAATAAGACGAGTTCTTGCCTCGACAAGACTCCTGGCTCAGTGTGTTTTTCTCTCTGGTGTTTTGGGGGAGGGTCTGAGCCGCCGACACCCATCTTCCCCCTCAGCTTCAAGAAAAGCCACTGGATCTGCTCTTTCTTCTCTCTACCTGCCAGGAGGGAAACCGGCAATCAGTCACTTATTTTCAGCACTTGCTCAGTTATATATGAGTCTCTTCATTGATTGGCTTCCATTTTCAATACCCTAATATTTTCAGTTCAGATTTGAAAGCAGAACTGATTTGAAGATATAAGTTTAAAAAGTTAGGAGGCAGTTTGACAGCACATTTTTTAACATTTCAACATACATTTGATACTCCATATGTCATAAACATCATACTTATAAAATAAAATGTAGGCTAAAATAAAGACATTAATGTTAACTTCTGCTCCTATTTAAATCAAATAGCACAATCAAGCAGGTAAATGAAGTAATGTTAAAACAGAGATATGGGAATAAATATGTATTTTTCCTCCTTAGTGCTTGGTGTTTAAGCTTGTGTCTCCACACTATGCCATATTAATTTGTATATATTACTTCTCAGCATAGATACCTAAAGTATATGTCCTCACATCTATCCATAAAAGTCAATGCAAGCTACAGGACTGATCAGCCAGGTAATATGTTTCCACCAGTGAATTAGTGGCTTAACTTAGTTCTGGAAGTAAACAATTATCCCCTGATTAGATTTGAGGCCCACCCCATGGGAAAGAATTCATATCAGTGGTGGTTGTAATCATATACTCTACATAAACTCATGTGTTTTGAATGTTTAGTCTCCAGCTAGCTGGTTGTAATTTGGGAGGTTGACCCTTCCTGGAAGAGGTGTGTTGGTATCTTGATGCAGGTGAATCTTGAGTTTTATTAGACCTAGTTTGGCAGTGTTAGTTCATCTCACTCTCTTGCTGCTGTTTCCATCTGCTGTAGCACGGAGTTGGTGTCCCAAAATCTGCTCTACCATGTTTTCCATGCCATCATGAAGATTCCTCTCAAGACACAATAAAAACTTTTTTCACTCATCAGCTTCTTTAGGTAGGAAGTTTTGTCCCAGCAATGCTAAGGTAATTACAGTAGAAAACTGGTACCTGTTGAGTGAGGTCATTGCTGCTAGAAACCACACAGTCAGGTTTCTAGCAGCAATGACATGCTGTCATTGGTCACAAGAAGGGAACCACCCCATACAATGATTGGCTAGCCAAACACTTAAAAACCCCTACACTTCCTTGAATAAATGAGTTTGCAGCAGCTCGCCCTCTGCCTGCTTCCACCCAACTCTTGGAGTCTCTGTCATGACTCCAAGCCTCTCACTCCCTATGGGCAGAGACCCTGTGGTCCCTCCTGGGCTGGCCCTAGGAGGGACCCCAACAGTCAGTAATGTGGTCTAGCTGCCAAAGAGAGCTGTTGGCTCAGGATGTTTTCCAAATCTGGCTCAGGATGGAATATTTTCCAACCTGTGAGCATCCCAGCTGGAGTGAAAAGAGTGTAACTACTTTGAGGAGTTTTTTATTTTCCAATTCTGTTATTTTTAATCTTCTGTTTACTGTAGCCCTTAAGAAAGATAGTCATATCACCTAAAAGGGAATGCATTCAGAGAACTTAACACAGCATTGACAATTGTCTCTGTTCAGCTGTTTTCTTTCCTAAAATGCTCAAAAAAACAACAACATATTCTGAGAGGTCTAGGAATATTTTGGTTGTTATGTAATATTCTAGTTATTTTTTATGAAATTAGATTGGTTTTCTCTAAGTACCCTAAATTGAATTAACTCTGAAAATATATGTATACCGTCTCTGGTTAAAAAAAAAAAAAAAACCTAAGGAATGTACTTCTATCATGTTGGCAGAGCAGTTATTCATTTCAGTATGTGATAATTTGAATGCTATAGTGTAAATGTATGGCCCCTTAGAGCTAGGTCCTTTATTAAAAATAACTTCTAACTTGGGTCTCTAGCTGCCTAGCTGGTGTATTTGGGGAGGTTCTATATTTACTTGCAGCACTTGTTTCTCTGTGCTTGGATGGATAGAAGTAGGTAGCTTCTGCCATTGATGAAGTTTCCTATGGATTTTGTAAACCTGAAATAAATACCTTCTTCCACTGTGTATGGTTGGAGGCTTGTTCCAGAAATGCTGAGCTGACTACAAGAAGAGTCAGCTTTAAATTCATCAATTGATTTCAACCTTAATTATACTGAGGAATTAAATTCTTTTCTCAGTACAGGGTTTTTATAGATGTAATAAATGCAAATAGAGGAAACAATGTTAAATTTGAATTTCACTAAAATGCATTATGAAATTCAGTGGAAGTATATCTAATGTAATATTTGAGATCTGCTTATAATAATGACAAAAAGTTCTCATAATTTGCCTGAACAGCAATTAACTAGACATCTTGTAATTTTAGCAGGCAGAGTTATACAAATTTTATCAGATTAAAATTCTCAAGGTTTCTCTTAAACTGTTTGAGTTGGATGGGTACAGATTGTGGGAAACCTCACCCCTCCCTAAAGATGTATTGACAATTCACAGTTGTTGAAGCCTAAGCATGATTTTCTTCAGCGTTTTGGCTACTCTGAAGTTGCCCATGCTCCAGTAAATAATGTCCCATTCATACTATTGCAAGCAACCCTAATTAAACTTAGTGGGACACACAAACACATAGAGAAAAAAATAAAGAGAAGGAGTGAGTGAGAGTGAATATGGGAGGGTCAGAGCATCAAAGGAACTCTAGATGCAGGAGTTACATTGTACATCTGGTTTTACATATGCAAACCAAGCCAGGTATACATTCTTTGCAAGCATGTGTTTTGAACTTCTGAACTGTTGAGAAACTAAGAAAGATATTCCTTGTTAGGAGCTGTGGAGTTCTAAGTGAACATTTCTTTGCTCTTTCCTATTTGGTCATTTAATATTGAAAATTTACTTCAAAATACTGAGAAGTTTAGAAACATGACTTTCCAAGTTGATGATTACTGTTTATTGATGATTATTTTCAAAAGTGTAGCATGTTTTAGTCTTAAAATGTTTGTGGAGGCCAGGCTCAGGGCATGTAAAAAAAAAAAAAAAGGCAGTCCCCAATATTGCAAAATATGAAATGAGATGCTTTCTGAACCTCATGGGCTCCCATACTTTATTGATGTACCTCAGCTCAAGTGTTTCCGGCAGCTGCCATTTTGGCCTATGCCACGCCCCTTGACATCAGTTTTCTTCCCCTGTGTTCTTCCCCTGTGACCTGTGGTCTTCATTCAGGGAGGGCCTGCTTCCTTCCCTGAATTTCCAGAGTCTGGTGATTTTCGCACCTTGCCCCTGCGACCTTCACCATCCTTGGCAATGTCGGACCAAGACCAACCAAGCAGCAGCGGGAAGGAGAAGAAGGAGCAGGAGCAGGAAAAGAAGGAGCAGGAGAAGAAGGAGCAGGAGCAGGAGAAGAAGGAGCAGGAGAAGAAGGAGCAGGAGCAGGAGAAGAAGGAGCAGGAGAAGCAGGAGCAGGAGCAGGCCTTGCCACACCTTGAGCCCCAAAGCCACCCAGACAACAAAGAGGAGGAGGAGGGGGAGGATGGCGCCCAGGAGAGGGGACAGATGTTCTCCTCCCACTGCAGCCCACAAGACCACCCAGAAATGGGTCTGACCTCAGATGGGGCTGGGGCTGGACATGGCAGTGTCCTTACACAAGACAGCACAGATAGTCAAGGTAAGGGCCCGGGTAATTCTGGGGCCACTGCTATTGCCTGTGATGGCACACATGATGATGGCGGTGGTGGTGGTGATGATGGTCATAGTCATAGTGGAGGTGATGGTGATGGTTGTGATGTCAATGGTGGTGGTGATAGTGATGGTCATGGTGGAGGTGGTGGTGGTGGTGATCGTGATGGCAATGGTCATGGTGATGATGGTGTTGATGGTGATGGGTATGGCATTGGTGAATGTGATAGTAACATTGGCAATCTTCCAGATGGTGACGGCGATTGCAACAGTGACAATGGTGGTGCAAGAATCAATCTTCTCAGCTCGGAGGACTCCAACACTTTTGGCTGCAATACAGAAATACTGGTGGAGCACGTGCAGAGACACTGTGCACTGGAGATGGTGGAGAACAACAGTGAAGAGAACCAGGAAGAGCCTGAGGGACATGAGGGAAGTGCTCAGCCCAGGAGGGCCAAAGGTGAGCAGACTCACCTTTATGACAATGATTCTCTCGAGCAGTGGCTGTCCTTAGACACAAGTCCTCTCCCGAGACCTCGCTGGCAAGTCATTTCTGGGCTGCGGGACAGGCAGCTGGGATCAAGTGCCCGCTTTGTGTATGATGCCTGTGGGTCAAGAGCTTTTGTCCAGCGTTTCTGCCTACAGTGTGGTCTAGCAGGCCATGCCACATGTGTCAATACTGTGCACTTTAACCAGCGTGGCACCAGGCTGGCCAGTGGCAGTGAGGACCTGCACGTGATTGTGTGGGACTGGCTCCATCAGCGTCCAGTGCTGAACTTTCATAGTGGTCACCAATATAATGTCCTGCAGGCTCAGTTCCTTCCTAATTGTGATGATTCCATGCTGGCCACGTGTGGTTTTGATGGGCGCATACGGGTAGCATACCTTTCAGATATGCCATCCACCGAGATCACCAAGTGTTTGGTGAGGCACAGGGGAGCAGCTCACAAATTGGCTCTGGAGCCTGACTCCCCTTTCAAGTTCCTCACTTGTGGTGAAGATGGGGTTGTGTTCAGCATTGACCTCCGGAAACGCCAGCCAGCTTCAAAAGTGATTGTGACAAAAGAGAATGAGAAGAAAGTGGGACTATATGCAATCTGTACCAATCCTGCTAATATCTATCAATTTGCAGTGGGGGGACAAGATCAGTTTGTAAGGATTTATGACCGGAGAAAAATTGATGAGAAAGAGAACAATGGAGTACTCAAGAAGTTCTCTCCTCATCACCTGGGTGAAATCAATTCTCCACCATATGTCACAGGCCTTAAGTATAGTCACGATGGCACTGAGCTCCTAGCTAGCTATAATGATGATGACATCTTCCTCTTCATCTCTGATGATGATGATGGAGCTCAGTACAAGAAGAGATACAAGGGACACAGAAATAATGCCACAGTGAAAAGTGTCAATTTCTATGGCCCCAGAAGTGAATTTGTGGTGAGTGGTAGTGACTGTGGGCACATTTTCTTTTGGGAGAAGTCGTCTTGCCAGATTGTTCAGTTATTGGAGGCGGATGAAAGAGGTTCTGTAAACTCTATTGATGCCCACCCTAACCTGCCTGTGATGGCAAGCTGTGGCCTAGATGAGGAAGTCAAGGTCTGGGTCCCCACAGCTGGAGCCCCCACTGAGCTTGCTGGAATGAAAGATGTTCTTAGGATCAACAAGAAAAAACGAGATGACCTTTACTCTCAGCAAGCTTCCTTCTTTGACCACAACACTCTTTGGTTCCTCTTGAATCATGTGGCAGAGAGACATCCTAGGCGGCGGAGGAATGTACCTAGACTTGGTGCTAGGATTGCAGGTGCAGATGTCTCAGAGTCTTCCAGCACCTCTGAAGAGGAGGATAGCCAAGAGAGAGTGGAGTGCACACCATCTTGAAGGCCCAGCACTTTATAAAGTATACTACTTCATCAGTACACTTGTCAGTTTTTAAATCTTTGGTAATTTTAATTTTGAATGTTACGTTTTTGTTGATATAAAAATTTCAGAATGCCAGCTTTAAAATCATTAGTAGTTTAAATTCTGAATGTATTTTTTCAGTTGATATAATACTTTCAGAATGTTAGTTTTTAAAAGTTCAGGGCTCTTTTTACAGATGTTAAGATATTTGTTTATATCCAAATCACTCTGTGCTTAATCTCCTCTGATGTTATGTTTTTCTGTTGAAATGAAAAATTTGGAATGTCAGTATTTAAGTTTATAGTCCTTATAATTCTGAATGTTAAGTTTTCAGTTTTTATGAAATAGTTCAGAATGCTTGTAACTCTTTATTAATTTTTATTGTGATGTTGAATTTTTAAATCTTCAGTATTTTTAATTATAAATGTTAATGTGTTTCTGTTAGCAAAAAATAAAAATCAGAAGAATGTTTGTGCTTTAGAAGTAAAATAAAATAAAGCCAATCAAATTTTGTGCAACTCCCTCTCTCTGGCTTTTTCTTTATGCAGAAAAAAGGAGAGAAAATCACATACTTCCTAATGGAACAATTTACCCTTTAGAATACATTACTTAGGTTTATCTGCGTTTTCTGAAACCATTTCAGTCATATGCATTTTTTGAATACGCTACAGCTGGTAAGAATTTGAATTTAATCACAATGTTACTCACTCTCCATTTCAAATTTCTTGAATTTTTTGGTCATAAAATCACACATGATTAACTTCCAGGAAGTCTTCCTGGATTAACCTAGCATCCATAAATTGCTAGCTAAGAATATAAAAATTCTTCATGGTTGATACTGTGCATTTCAATTCATTTAGAAGTGACAATATTTCAATAAATTATGGTTGATACTTACATGAAACCATTTGATATGAAACCATAAGAATATATTTTGGATATCCATATACATGCAGTGTGTGAAATTCTCTTTAGTGGATTAGAAGTGATTTAATTGCTTCAAAATTATGTTGGCCTTAGTTAATGTAAATTTGGGGTGGCAAGTAGCTAATGACTATTCAATATCTAATTTCTCTCTTTTTTTTTTTTTGAGGTAGGGTATCACTCTAGCCAAGACTGACCTGGAATTCACTAAATACTTGCAGGCTACCCTAGAATTCATAGCATCCTCCTACCTCTGCCTCCCAAGTGCTGGGATTAAAGTCATGTCCACTATGCCAGGCTATATTTTTGTTTTATTCCTGTTATTTGTTTAAGGAAATGCAGAAGATAATCTTCCCCCAGAATCCTTCTTTGCATATTTACTGAAATAGAAAACAGGAAGTCATGAAACATCTTGTGACAGTGGTTATTCTCTGACAATATTACCTTAACTGGATATGGTCTTCTCTCATGCTTTTTTGGGATGCAACAGGAATTTAGTGAAAAGATTTGAGAGGCAATATAGTGGATTTTTTTTCCTGGGAAGCATTTTCATTGAAAATTTTCATACATGATCATAATGTAATTAGATCATAATTCTGTCCCATTACCTTATTTTTCTTTCCTCACCGTCTTCCACTAAACCCCTCTTTCTTTCCAACTAATCTATCATCTACTTTTTTTGTCAGTGAGTTAGGCCACATCTTAGAATAAAAACACATTATTCAGTGGCTGTTAATGAGATCAGCCAAAATTAATATAGAAATCAACAGAAATTCTGTGCCTCAATGACTGACTGCTGCTCCCACAATTCATAACCCACAACCCCGTGGTGAATACCAGCAATCCCACTAAGGAGTACCTTCAGTGGAGTGGGGGCAGGGAGGAGGGAAATGATGGTACCAACATATGATGTGTCCAAAGTGTCTACCTAAAAAAGGGAAAAGAAGGAAAAATGAGAAATCACCAGAAATTGAATCAGAAATTAAGATAGAAATTAATGAAATAATGTGTGAAAACTCAATTGCAAGATGCATCCAATTAAAAAGCACATTTCTCAATAACAGATGGGTCAAAGAGGCACTGCAAGAGAAATCTTAAAATATGTGGAACTAATTTAAAATGAAAATGACAGTTATAAAAGTGTGTAGGATGACATAGCAGTAATTTATACCACTGAGTGAATACACTGGAAAATAAAACAGGTAAAAAAAATCAGTAATTTAGACACCAGTGCTAGGCAAGTAGGAAAAGAAAAGCAAGTTACATAAATACTATGTAAGTAGCTAGAACAAAGTAGCAGAAATCAAAGAACTGATGAAAGATAAATGGTACAATCAAGATTTTTTAATTTATCTTTTTCTGAAGAGGCAGACAGAGCCCCTCCAGCACCTCTAGCCACTGCTAAGGAACTCCAGATGCATGTGCCACCTTGCGCTTATGGCTTATGTGAATACTAGGGAATCAAACCTGGGTCCTTAGGCTTTGCAGGCAAGTGTGACTGAAGTAATTAAACATGGGCTAAGGCTTCTGAAACTATTTTCTAAATATTTTCTCCTTTAAGTAGCTTATTTAAGTAGCTATTTTGTCATAGTAGTGGAAAGATGATTAACACACTCACTGAACTGGATGTTTTAAGGAAGGAATAAAATGTTAATGTCTATAGGAGTTTATTTTTTTTATTTATTTGAGAAACAGAGAGAGAGAGAGATAGACAAATAGAGATATAGGTATGCCAGGGCCTCTAGCTACTGCAAATGAACTCCAGATGCGTGTACGTCTTTGTACATCTGGCTTTATGTAGGTACTAGGATTTTGAATCTGGGTCCTTGGGCTTTGCAGGCAAGCACCTTAACCACTGAGCAATCTCTCCAGGCCAGGAATTTATGTTTATAGCTGTAGCAGAAGAGATGTAGTATATGTTTATAAATTCACTTGCTGAATGTGTATTGCAATTGCTTAAGGAAAGAATAACACACAGAGCACTAAAAATAGAAAATCAATGTTCTAATCACATACACATATAGGCAAATATGTCATGAGAACGAATAAATAGACACAAAAGACAATGCTAAAAGAACCACAAACCTTTCAGATACTGAGTTACTTGACAGATTATGAAAGCTGTATATAGTTAAAAATTAAATGAAGCTGAAAATTATGTATGGCAAAGACAGGTTGCTAAAAAGCAATGGAACATATTTGAGAACTGAAATGATGTTCCAAAATTATAAAATATAATAGATGTAATTAAAAATACAAATAAATGTAACAGAAGAGGGTGGAATTATTAGAGAAATGTTGGGTAACTTTTCCTGGGGAGACGTGAGCAAACATCTATTCAGCCAAGATAGGGCCCCAACAACAGGTCAAATAGTAATTTCACCAAAGTCCAACTTGGAGAATGACTGAGTTTCTTGGTTACTTCCTGGGGTATAAGTTGCATTGCTGGTGCTTCATGAATGCCTTGCAGGAAGCTCAGCTAGTCACACAGTCTTGCCTCCCCAGAAATAGTTACTGCTTATATAACCTTAGCGCGGACCCTTGTAAATAACGTGTCAGGAACTTCCTAAGTCTTTTGAGTTCTTCACTTCCTAAACTTTAAGGAGTCTTTCACTAGGAGAGAATATTCCAGTTTAGACACAATAGCTATACAATGCTCCATCCCTTCTCTGGCTCTCACATTCTTTCTGCCATCCCCTCCCCTTCCATAATATTTCCTAATACTTGCAGTGGGTAATAGATGTTGAGCATTTTCCTCTATCTATGAATGAGTATTGGGACACTGCCACAGCAACAGTTACTTATTCTCAAGATCTTGGTCACTTATGAATATCTGTAGTGCATCTTCAATTGACAAAAATAAAAACATAGTTTCTCACTAATTTAGGCTGACAGCAACAGTAATCCATATGGGCATAAATATAGATGTGTAGAAGGTTGTCAGTCATATCACAACCATTTAGTAAAAGAATTATCAAAATGGCCTCATGCAGCTTATGACCTCCCTAGCCATAGTTTTTTTTTTTTTAATATTTAGAGAGAGAGGAAGAGAAAGAGAGAGAGAGAATGAGAATTGGCACGCCAGGGCAGCAACCACTGCAATTAACTCCAGACACTTGTGCCACTTTGAGCTTGCCTCACCTTTGTGCATCTGGCTTATGTGGGATCTGGAGAGTCGAACATGGGTCCTTAGGCTTAGCAGGCGCCTCTTCAGCTTGCCAGCCCTGGTTTTTACCCTTTATATTTTCAGTGAACTACTCTTCAGTCTTTAAAGCTTTTCAGAAGCTCGGTAATAAATATATCATTTGACTTCTGTCAAGGTTTCCCACCTTGGAACTCTGACTCAATACAGATATTGCCACATTTGTCTTCCAGTGACCTGGGCAGACTCCTTTAATGCTTAGCTGTTCTCTCATCTCTACTAGATTGCTGTACCACCTAGCGAACCCAACTTCAATGTTGTAGCCTAGTTACTTGCTAATGTAAGTTACTCAGGTCAGTCAAAGTCTCTTCTACTTCACAAAGATTACAGTGCACCAAGAGTCTCAGTAATGCCCCTACAGTGTCAAATGCCACTAGAATCTTGAAACTGCTTTTGAATTAAACTGGGCCTCTCACCTGCTCAGTTCCTTTAGTGACAACTATACCCCCTCTATTGTCTTCCAGGCCCTGATATTCATGAGGACCTCAGCTAACAATAATCAAGTGTCTGCAATAGCTCCTGTGTGCCAGTCAATCGGAATGATTTCCATCATATTGCCTTAGGTGTTAAAGCCTTATTATTTTTTCTCAAAGAGAGATAAGTAGTTGTATTACTCAGTTTCTTTGCTTCAACTGATCTCAGCCCCAATGATCCCCAGACTCACAAGACAAATTGTGATAGCCTATTCTTTGCTTGTTAAAATTATTTCCTAATTTAAACAGCACAGTTGCTGAGTATTCCCTTATTATCATCCTCCTTTGTAATAGGCCACTATTAAGAACATTATCTTCATGATGAATAGTAGATATCCCCTTCTCTATTAAATGTCAGACTGATGGGATAGGTTCTATAATGTCTGCCATGTTCATTTCCTGTTAACTCTCCATTTCTTCCCATGATTTCCAGGATTTTGGATCCCATGAAGGGTTCATTACCGCAGATATATTTTTTTAAACTTTTTTTTCCCTTTTGTCTGACAAGCCATAAGAATCGGGAGGCCGGTGCTTCCATTCAATCCTCTCTTACCCAATGTGCCTGCCAAATCAGTGACTAATATGGAGGGTACTAATACATGCATTTTACCTTTGTAATTTTTCCAACTTCACAAGTAAGTTCCCTATGGGCAGCTATACAACAAGAATATACCCATAATTCAGCAAAAAAGTAAAAAAGGATGATAAATGTAGAAGATAAAGAATCAAGAATTCAATGACTATGTCTGTTTCATAATAACGTATCCCAAATAATTTGTGTCATAGAGAACTTATAGAGGAGACTAATATATAGCAAGATATTTACATATCGAAACATGAGTGCCCCTCTCTCCTTATACTTATGTGTAATTGATTTATAACAGGCCCAAAGGAAAAACATGAAGTATGAAATCTCTAATGAAACTGATATGTGTGCGTGTGTTTACTTGTGACTGCAGAGAAATGAAATTGAATAGATTTCTGCTTTTTGTAAGAACCTTGAAAACAATATTAAACAAGAAAAAAAAAAAAAGAAGAAGCTAGGCATGGTGGTGCACACCTTGAATCCCAGCACTCAGGAGGCAGAGGTAGAATCACCATGAGTTCAAGGCCACCCTGAGAATGCATAGTGAATTCAAGGTCAGGCTGGAATAGAGTGAAACACTACCTCAAAAAAAAAAAAAAAAGACATAACATATTTACTCAAAGTTCAAAAGCAAATTAAACTTATTTTTTTCATATGAAATGTTATAGTCAAGCAAATAGGCCAATTCCTTCTCATAGTATTTCATTCAATTCCCTTGCATATCCATAGCTGCCTACTAGGCCCTTTCTGCTACCTTTTCTAATTTTAATTTACTTTTTACTTTTGATACTTTTGTGTGGCTAGGGAACACATCTGTGGCCTTGTGTATACTAGGCGACTGTCCTCTTTCACTTTTAAGAATCCTTCTGGGTCTACTGAGCCTATCTGAATGATCTTGGTTGCTGCTTTTATATTAAACTCATATTAACCTTAGTTCCACTGACAATTCCCTTTGCCAAGTAACAGAATGCATTTAAATGTTGCAGGGATTATGACACAGGTGATTTTGGAAAATCTATAATTCTACCAGTTATATTGTATTTAAAAAGAAAATCAATATCCAGATCACATACATATATTTATTTAAGTTTTGAAACACATGTATATAACACAAGCTTTATTTTCAGTTCACCAACTGACACATTTTGAATTGCAATTCATATTGAAAAGTGATGAGAAATGTAATGCTAAATCTCCCTACTCTTCCTCCAGTGGTTATACACTTTACTCTGCCAAGATGGAAATTGAGTAATTTTCTCATCTAGCTTAAACATAAGTATAAAATGAAGCTAAATATGTAGATATTTTTGTAAACATACTGAAACTCTGGAGTATATAGTACATTTGCCATTATCATGACTCGTTGATTATCAGATTTTGATAGATAGATAAATAGAAAGAAAGATTGATAGAATATAGATCTTTTAAGTAATTACTTTTATTGCTTTTTTTTTTTCGAGGTAGGGTCTCACTCAAGCCCAGGCTGACCTGGAATTCACTATGTAGTATCAGGGTGGCCTTGAACTCACAGTGATCCTCCTACATCTGCTTCCCAAGTGCTGGGATTAAAGGCATGAGCCACCACACCCGGCTATTGCTAAATTTTTATCTGAAAAAAAAGGAATAAGTCCTCATATATCCAAGTATAAAGTTTAATGAGTGCAAGCAATGAGAGAACAGGCATGTGAACACTAAAATGCACGTTTGCTAATAAAATTATTGGTACTGGTCCTCCACACAATACTATTCTTAGACAGCTAATTGAAGTTTTTAACTTTCTAGTTAAAAGAGTTAAATTAATGGACTTCTTATTACTGGGTAGTGCTTCAGCTTAGCATCAATTTATATTTATATATGCCCCAAATGATACCTTGCTTCTATTTCTTCATACAGTAACTGAAATACTAAAGATATTGTTTTGAAGCTTTACTTGTGGAAGAATAACTAAAACACTTATTTTATATATCACTCTGATCCTGCACTTTTAATAGTTGGAATTTAACATAACCATTTCTTGTTATTTATTAAAAAATTGAAAAGCAAAGAAGTTCATTTCTACAGTCAAAAATAATTACAAACTATATTGGGATTGAAATTATGTCAAATAATAAAACACATAAAGCCATGTGCTAAACACAGAATCATCTGATTGTAAGTAAAAAAAAGTACACATTACTTAAAGAAAGGACAAACACAATTCTCTCATGTGAGGACAGCAATCCATTCACATATCCTCCAATTATATAGCCTAGCATGCATAACAATTAAATAAACTTTAATGGAGACTATATTTATTCAAATTTCCATCATGATGATAATTTAACTTATTTAGAATATCATTAAAGTAGCTCACTATTACTTAGACCTTAAATACCGTGTTCCTTTAAATGTCAAAAGTTGCTATAATTTAATAGAGATTGTAAATACTTCCAAGTAAAATTCTAGTCAAAGTAAAGATTGCCTTAAGAATTTGTATATTGCTTTTAAAATTATATACTTTGAATGCCTTTAATCCTTACTGACTTACTCATTCAGTAAACATTAAATTTACACCTGTTTTATAATTCCCACTAAAATCTAAGATACAATCACTATAAAAACACGTAAGAAGCTATTTCATCATTGTATTAAAATATTTTACATAAAACTTATTTAACATGAATTATTATTTTTTCAAAATAATATGAATTACATTCTGATTATCAAAGAGACCTATTGGTTCCTAATATTACCCTGAATTTCTAGAATGAAATACATTGATTAATATATTCCTTAATTAGAGATACCAAATATAACACATGCCCTGACTGGTATTTTATTTTATTTTTTTTAAATTTTGGTATGCTCATATTTTAATCAAAAAATTTATAAACAGAAAATTGCACAAAGAATAATTTTAAGAAGTTAGATACATCTATGTGTCTGCCATGCAGATCATGAAGTGTAATATTACCAGGACATTAGATGCTTCCTTTCTGTCCTCTCCTATCAAATGGAATCATTACTAGCTTGGGCCTATTTGGGGGCTTTATACAAAGAAAATCAAATTATCTCCTTTGTCCTATTTTTTTCCTCACATTTTGTGAAATTGATCCATATCATTGAGGGAAGTAGGTTCCCTTTTATTTTTCTTCCATTCTATTGAATGAGTATAGTACAAATTACACCTTTATTTTGTCGTGGATGAGCATTGGGTTTGCCCAAGTTTTAGATATTACAATAAAGTTGTTGTGAACACTCTTGTCCTTGTCTTTTGTGCTCAAATGTTCGCTTCACATGGGCACATGCCTGAAGTCTTCCATCTTCTTTTGCATCTAGCTGGGGAGGGTTTATTATATGTGGCCTTAACTGTGCTGAGGTAAATTAGTCATAGTTTGTTGGAAAATTTCAGCACAAATACATGTTGAATTTTGTCCAGTGCTTTTTTTTTGTGTCTACTGAAATGACTATATGCTCTTTCTTCATTTGATTAATGTATAATCACATTGACTGATTTGCATATGTTGAACTATATTTGAATTACAGGGATAAATTCCACTTGGTCATGACATATAATACTTGTTTTTTAATTTTTTTATTATTATTTTATTTATTTTTGGAGAGAGACAAAGAGAGAGAGGACAGACAGAGAGGGACAGGGAGACAGAGATGGGCGCGCCAGCAGTCTCTCAGCTGCTGTGAACGAAATCCAGATGTGTGCTCCCCCTTGTGGTCAAGTGTGGCATTGCGCCCTTGCGTCACTTTGCATCTGGCTAAACGTGGGACCTGGAGATTGGAACTGCTGGAGATCAGAACCAGCATCCTTAGGCTTAGGAGGCAGGCGCCTTAACCGCTAAGCCATCTCTCCAGCCCGACATATAATACTTGTAATGTGCAGGTGTAGTCAGCTTGCTAACCTTTTATTAAGAATATTTTTATCTGTTGTGTTTCTTCTCTTATGTTACCTTTGTTTGCCCTTGCTATAGGATGATGCTATCCTTTTTATGGTCTTTTAAAATTTTTCCTTATTAGTTATGCACACTTTTAAATTTATTTAATTTTAATTTTATTTATTTGAGAGGGAGAGAAAGAATGGGTGCACCTCCAGCCACTGCAAATGAACTCCAGATGCATGTGCCACCTTGTGCATCTGGCTTGCATGGGTACTGTGTGCTTTGGCTTCCCAGGCAAGTGTCTTAACCAATAAGCTGCCTCTCCAGCCCCTGACTGTCATTGTATAATCCCTAGTCATATCCTTAACCCTCATTTAACATGTTATCACTTTATAAAGTTTAACAAAAATCGAGCATTTTTTGACGGAGGATTACAATTTAGCAACAATTGCTTTTCTTGATTATGGACTCTTAAATCCAAATCTCACATAAACAAATAATAATTGTGTGATGAGATTCTGTCTCACAAAAAAAGGTGGCAGGCTGGAAATATACCACAGTGGTAGATCATGTGCAAGGCCCTGGGTTCCATCCCCAGCACTGTAACTACCCTGGCAGGAAATTAATTCTAGAGATACTTGTGCCCCCTCCCATCAGATAATAGACTATTGAAACAATGGGCCCCAAAGAATTAAAATGTCCCCAGCAATCCTGTGCTGGGGGGGGCAGGAGTTGAGGAAAGGCAGAACCCTGATTCTAGCCAGAGGCAGACCTTGTCTCCCAGGAAATTTCACAAGTTCTGACAACTTAGCGGACCACCTTGCACAATAGACTGGGGCTGAGACAGTAGTAGATCAATGATGGGCAGAACCACACATTGACCAGGACTTAGTTATGCTTACTTATTTCTTCTGATATATTTAATCCAACGCCTCATGTTAGTACCCAGAAGACAGGCTTGGTGCTTACTGAATTCCTTCATTTATTCCTCTTCCCCATATGATCATGCTGAATATATTTTTGTTTTCATGAAAAAAAATGGTAGATGTCTCTGCAAAGATTGGAATATATATAGTTTTTATTTATGAGAGAGTGAGAGAGAAAATCGGCACACAAGGGCCTCTAGTGATTGTAAATGAACTCCAGATGCATGTGCCACCTTGTGCATCTGGCTTACGTGGGTACTGAGGAATCAAACTGGGTCCTTGGGTTTCGCAGGCAAATACCTTAAGCACTGAGACATCTCTCCAGCTCCTGAACTTATATTTAAATATGCCTTTTGGTAAAAAATGAGCACATTGTCACCAGACTCAACTTGAGTTGATATTAGCAAGCTTTTAAGATGACTATGATTCATAGCAAATACCATTTCAAACAGGATACCTGCTAGTTACTTGGGCCAACAAGTAAAAGAAATAAGGATATGATTTAATCTGAGAATCTGGTATTTCCTAGGTCAAAGAGGCTCGTTGTTGACTTGTTGACATCAGTCTTGAACATGAGAATCTATTTTGGGCTGAAATCAGACTTCAATATATATCAGCTCTATTTTAAAACTAGAATGAAAATGAAGATTGCTCTCTGCTATATCTCTAGGAGAAATAGGATTAACACTCTAAGTAAGTTATTCATATTTTCATGAGCAGTGTTCCTAACTTGGTGGTTTTGGAAGGAAGTAAGGAGTATAGATTCTCACACTGCAGGAGCCACTCAGCTGTAGTTGGACTCCTTACCATGGGGAGGCACTGTTGAGCTGAAGCAGCACTGGACTCCACCTTTTAAGGACGCTTGAGTGTGAAACTAAATTTTGCATTGGTTGCCCAGAAAGCACAACTGTAAACAGAACACGCTGCAAAACCGAGACAAACAAAAATCAGCAACAGATGGGAGACAGGTCAAAGTGGAAGGCCCTTGGAATCCTTATACGATGATATTAATTTTGGGACTACTATCGAATGAACACTTACTACATGCTGAGATTGTTCTAGGCCCTAGAAATGTGTCTAAACAAAAAAATCAGTGCCTTTACAAAGGAAATATTTACCAATACAAAATTTTGTACCTAGAATCGTGGTTCAAAATTAAAAATAAAAACCTCTATTTAGATTAGTGGATCTCAATGCTATGGTTCCAAAGCCAGGAGTTTGGAACAAAAGGAAGGGCTGGAGAGATGGCCTAATGGTAAAGATGCTTGCCTGCAAAGCCTAACAACCCAGGTTTGATTCCCTGGTGCCCACATAAAGCCAGATGCACAAATTGTTGCATGCATCTGGAGTTTGTTTGCAGGGTTACAGATCCTAGCATGCCCATTCATTTTCACGCTCTCTTTCTCTTTCTGTCTTCTCTCTCCTTGCAAATAACTAAATAAAAATATCCTACCAGGCGTGGTGGCGCAAGCCTTAATTCTCAGCACTCAGGACAATAATGACAACAACAAAAAAAACAACAACAAAAAAAAAACTATCTTGACCAAGAACAAAAAGAAGTGGGTGGAGTTGAGCCATAGCTAAAGGGCAGTGGAGGAAGAGTATGAAGACATTCAATTTGGCTTGAGAAAAGCCTAGCTTCTCAGAAGCATCAGATAATGAAGGATGGAGTAACATGTGAGATGCAGACTGAAAGTCCAGTACTACATATGATGGAGACACATGAAGAAGCGCTTGTGGAATCAGGATGCATTTGGACCAGCGCCTTAAAAAATACATGTGGAAGTAACAGTATTTTTCAGAAGCTGTGTCTTCACCATTACCATCATGTTAGTGTTAAGAGTATACAAAAAACATTTTTTTGTTAAATACTTTTGTTAACACTGAGCAGATATTAGCAAAATAGCATATATATCTGTATCTATATCTATATCTATATATCTATGTCTATATCTATATCTATATCATCTATAGCTATATATTTGAGGGCAGCCCAACAGGCTGCCCTTTTTATGGCAGGGAGAGAGAGAATTAGTGCACCAGGGCCTCCAGCTACTGTAATCAAACTCATCTGCCACCTATTGTGTACTTGTGACCTTGAGCATTTGTGTCACCTGGTGAGTCTGGCTAACAAGGGACCTGGAGAGTTGAACATGAGTCCGTAGGCTTGGCAGACAAGTGCCTTAACCACTAAGCCATGTCTCCAGCCTGAGGAATATATATATATATATTGAGATATTCTCAGTACATGTTCTAGACATAACTGCTCTGCTTTGTTATATTTTTATTGGATGGCTATATAGATAAGAAAACATTACACTATCTTGTCATAGGACTTAAGACAGTGAGCCTTAGTTGCTAGTTTTCCCTACTAAACTGTATGTTATGTAAGAAAAGTGAGAGGCCTGCAGAGATGGCTCAGCAGTTAAAAATGTTTGCTTGCAAAGACTGACACCTGGGATTCAAATCCCCAGTAACCATATAAAGCCAGACATACAAAATGGCTTATAAATATGGACCTAATCTGCAGTGTCTAGAGGCCCTGGTTTACACATTTATATTGTATCTCTCAATCTCATTGTTTGCTTGAAAATGAATTAATTAATTGAAAGAGAAGTGACACTGTTGGCAGTGTACACCCATCACAGTGCCTGATCTCATATTAGGCAGGACCACCCCATATATAGCCATGAACGTTGTATAACTCCAGAAATATAATTTTCTCAATTGTGATGTGAAGAGCACCCTTGAACTTGTGCAACATACAACATAAGAAGCATTGATAAAGGTTCCAAAACAAATTTATATTTCTTAAACGACTGAAGATATTTTAGTGTTTATGATATGCAGTCAGATATAACATAAATATGACAACTTATGCATTCAAGGGCTCTGCAAGGAACATGACACCCTATAACAAATAAAATGAATTTCTATTTTAGTCTTAGATGAAAAGAAATAGATTTAAAAATTATGTTGATTACTAATGAGGTGATAGAATCAGAACATCACATTTTTAAACATGTAAAACTTATAACTTGAGAATAAATGAATTCTAATTTCCTATGAAATACATCATTTTAAAAACAAGGATTTAAAAAAATTGTTGAATTAGTAAATTGGGAGAATCACTTATAATTTGTCCAAAGTCTCCCCACAAAATGATCTTAGTATTGACATGTGATTTGAAAATGTAGCATATGCACATCACACATAAAAATTTTAACTACTGATCCACATTATTCTTACTTGTGTGGCCTTTTAAACATCCAAAGAAACAATGGCATATACCCATGCTTCTACTTGCAGTCTTTTTATACCAATTACTTTTGAAACTTTGGTTATGAAGTATCTGTCCATTAAAACTGAAAAGGTAGCTGATTAAATTCAATTCTAATCTCACAATTGCTATCAGTATTTTTTAATTTAATTTTTATTGACAACTTCTATACTTACATACAAAAAATGCATGATAAATCAAATGATTCTATCAACCAATGACTTCTTTTTATGGTTTTTTTTTTTTAGGTGGCCTTGTAGTCTCAGGGTGGTCAACCATACCTCTGCCTCCCGAGTGCTGGGATTGACTTCTTCTTTTAAATGACAATAAACGTAAACCACTTTGGACACTACAATCTAAGAACACCCCATGTCAAGTTGTTCCACAAGCATTGTGCTTGTGAATACAAAAAATGTGGTCCAAGGTATTCTAATTATAAGGGCTACATTATAGTTTAGAATTACAGTTTTGGAAAAGATCAAAAAGCTTCATCACGGCAAGATATAAATATTAATAAACTGTCTTCGACAGTAGGGTCTTACCATTAACCTTTGGTGGGTCATCAAGAACTCTGACAGAAATCTGTCTTTTTTTTGGGGGGGGAGACCTTGTAGGTGTCTTGGATCAACAGCTCATTATGAAAGTTAACCCCGTGCTGTTACTGGGACTTGTAAGTCAGCCCCAAGGGAGGTGAGGGAAGAAAAAGAAAGATAATATGAAAGAGAAAGTGAGTATAGAGAGGAGAAGGAGAGAGAGAGAGAGAGAGAAGAGAGGGGCACGAAAAGATTAAGGTTGGTCTTCGTGATGTTCTCTCCACTTTCCTGTGGTTCAGGTGTTCCCTCTGCTGGCCTGCTGAATGATCAATGTTTTAGCCTGTTGTTCAGAATAAAGGATTTTATAGTATCATTTCCTTTTGGGTCACTATTTGTATCCCCTCACCCTTGTCCTTCCTCCCACCCTCTCGTTCCCTCCCCTTAGGAAGAGGGAGGTCAGGGAGGAGAATAATGGAGTCATCATTATGAATGTAAAATTAGAATAATATAAATAAAAAATAAATTATCAAAAAATAAAAATAAACAAATCAAAAAATATTAATAAACTGCATTGTTCTATACAAATTAGTATACTATTTCAAATTTTATTTTATTTTATATGAATTTATGAGAGCAAGAGAGAGTGAGACTGAGAGAGACAAAGAATTGGTGCCCCAGGGCTTCTAGTCACTGCAATCAAACTTAAGAAGTGTGCACCAACGTGTGGGCATGCATGACCTTGTGTATGTGTCACCTTGTGCAGCTGGCTCATATGAGATCTCGGGACTCGAACATGTGTACTTAGGATTCGCAGGCAAGTGCCGTAACCACTAAACCATCCCTCTAGCCCACGAATATAATTTTAAAAGACAACATAGTTAAGATCACAATATACATAAATTTGAAACTTAGGAAATAAATAGGAAATTGTATCCCCCAAATTTATAAAAGACATTTGCAAAATATCTTGCATGCCAGAAATTATTAAACATTCTATGACTCCACCTAGCCAAAGTATTCATAAGTTACTTAAAGACTTGCGTCGCTGACTTACTGGTTTTGGATTTCAACTTGAGGCATGGGAAGGCATGACAGCAGGAGCAGAGGTAGAAGGAAATATTGTGGCCTCAGTCAGAAAGCAGAGAGAGTTAAATGCTGGCATTCGGCTCGCTTCATCCTGTTTATTTAATCCAGGACCCCAACCCTTGGAAGGGGACTGCCTCCAGTTAAGGTAGTCTTCCTTCCTCAGTCAGCCTTCTCTATAAAGATCTCACAGGCCGGGCGTGGTGGCGGATGCCTTTAATCCCAGCACTTGGAAGGCAGAGGTAGGAGGATCGCCATGAGTTCAAGGCCACCCTGAGATTGCATTGTTAATTCCAGGTCAGCCTGGGCCAGAGTGAGACCCTACCTCGAAAAAACAAACAAACAAACAAACAAACAAACAAACAAACAAACAAACAAACAAACATCTCACAGACATACCCAAAGGTGTGTTTCCTAGGTGATTTGAAATCCAATACAGCTAACAATCAAGATAACGAACCATCACAGTAAGGGGGAACATTATGGTGGCAAGAACATGTGCCAGAGGGGAAAAAAAAAATTATCTCATGAGTTCCAGAAGCAAAGGGGTGATATAGGAAGGGACCAGAAAAAGTTATAGAGCTCAAGGGCATGCTCCACTGTTCTAATTCTTCCATCTAAGACTTTATTTTTTATTTATTTATTTATTTATTTTGGTTTTGCAAGGTAGGGTCTCACTCTGGTCCAGGCTGCCATCTAAGACTTTAAATAACAACAAAGTCTATTATTATAACATCAAAATTATTTTTGGCTAGATTTTTTTTAATTTTTAATTTTCATTTATTTATTTTAGAGAGAGAAAGAGAGAGAGAGAGAGAGAGAAGCAGATAGAGAGAGAATGGGCATGCCAGGGCCTCCATCCACTGCAAACAAACTCCAGACACATGCACCACTTTGTGCATCTGGCTTACATGGGTCCTCGCTAATCAATCGTGGGTTCTTTGACTTTGCAGGCAAGCGCCTTAACCGCTAAACTATTTCTCGAGCCCACTTAGTTACATTTTTAATGGTTAGTGTGTGCGCATGCACGTGCGCACACACACACGTCCCTTCCTTACTGAAATTGCTTGTTTGGACTGTAGAAACCCTTTCTCACATTAAACAATTGCTTTCCATGGAATTTTGTTTAATAATGCAAACTTCTTTAGTACTTTAACTATCATTGCAAAAGTAAATTACACTTTTTTTTTAGAATAATACCTCTTTTTTTCTGTGAAATTTACAAAGCAAATTTTCTTAGGGTTTTGGTATGGCCAAGGTTACAAAGGAGCAAAAATGAGTTACATATTCCAAGAAATGCAGCTGAAAATATCAGGGTATATGATAAACTTTTTTTTCTCAACTTCATAGGCTAAGTTAAATCCTAATTATTCATAAAACTATTTTACATCATTCAGATATCATTAAATGAAATAGTATCTATAAATGAAAATATATTTTCAACAGCCATAAAAAAACATTCTGGATCTTATGATTTGCCTCGCAAACATCACCGTCTCCATGGCAACCATTATAATCCCTAAGGCAAGAAGGTCTTGTATTCTGCTCGTTTTAGCTAATGTTTGTGAAATCATTTCCATTCCATCCCCTATGATATATACTTCCTCATCACAGTCTGATCCTAGGTGTGTTTGGGGAGTTTGTGTTCTCTCAGAATTTAGGAAAAAAACATTAATTTTGCCATTCAGGCCCTCTGAAGGTTAAAGTAACATTTGAGAGCAATTTCAGAGCTGTCCATTAATTGCATTGAAATTCTGGTTCAGATACCACCTCCCCACTCTTATTTGCCATGCTTGAGCAACACAAACCAAGAACTTAGAAAACCCTTTTCTCTACTAACAAAGGGTGTTATCAGACCACAGAGCTTAACGGGAAAGGGAAAGATGAAGACAGACACTGAATTAAGAACCAGTCTGTGAGAATCCAGTTTTATGTTTGTAAATTCTAATGTACTTTTTTTCCTTCCATACATAAGGATGGCAGTAGTTTTTTTTTTTTTTTTGCAGTTTATACCTCACTGACAACTAAATGTCTCTTCTTTTCTTTAATAATTGAAAACAAATGAGTTTTTATTTTAAGTTCTTTCCTTTCAAGTAATTGGTCTGCCTGCGTATTCTAGATGCACCTTGATTAATACAACTTCTGCCATTAATAATATGCACTTCTCTCTTTCTCGGTCTCTCTCTCATTCTCTTGCTCTCTCACACATAAAAACATTAAAAATGGCTGGAGAGATGGCTCAGATGGTAAGGTGTTTGTTTGTGAAACCTTAGGACCCATGTTCAACTCTCCAGGTCCTATATAAGCCAGATGCATAAGGTGACACAAGTGTTTAAGGTTTCACTTGCACACAGGATGGCATACGTGTCTGGAGGTTAATTGCAGTGGGGAGAGGCCCTGGCATGCCAATTCTCTTTCTTTCTCTCTCTCACAAAAATTAAAAAAAAAAAACAAAAAAAAAAACACAATGTGCACCTGTGAGCTAACTCTGAGTAGAAATTTGTACACTTAGAAGAAATTGCTTCTAGATTATACAATATTTGCGTTGTCCAATGATTGATGATTGGCACTTTATAACAAGAAGTTGTTAGTAGACATGAATTGAATATCAACTCATTTTCAGGTGCGGTGTTTAATGAAAGGTGAAATTTCTTCTCCAAGGTAGTGATGAAAGCAATGTTGTAAAGGTTATAAAATTCAATTAAAGTTAAATTACTGAGAAAAAGCTGTTGTAACAATATAGAGACACCTAATAAGATAGAAATGAACCCTAAAAATATCTCATAAAAGTAAGCCTACAAAAATTATTCAGATACAAAACTCCAATGTTACACAATGTCCAGAAAACCTCTTTTCCCCATCCAATGACTGGCCCCATTCATTGGATTTAGTTTTTAGTAATACCTCCTTTTGAATTTTCTATTATCTGAATGAAGAAGTTTGGAAATTTGTTTTGAATTTCCATTTATTTATTTATTTATTTATTTATTTATTTATTTGAGAGGCAGGAAGAGGTAGATAGAGAGAGAATGGACACTTCAGTATTTCTACTATTTCTAGCACTGCAAACACACTCCAGACAAATGTGCCACTTTGTGCATCTGGCTTTATGTGGGAAATAGGGAATTGAACCCTTCTCCTTAGGCTTTCCAGTAAATGCCTTAACTGCTAAGCCATCTCTCCAGCCCTTAAAATTTATTTCTATCTGCTATTGCTAAACATTGATGGTGTTATCTATCCACAATCTTGTATCATTATATTGATTCTTATCGTTTTAGCCTTCAGATATGTACATATTTCACAATTTATTCTGTTGTTGATAAGCAAAATAATTTCTTTGTGTTTGAGTTGTTAAGAACAGTGTTATTATGTAACTTTGTTAATGTCTCTTTGGTGTATGTGGTTCCATTGGCAGTATAATAAAGAAGTGCTCTTGCTTGCTGCATAGGTGCTCAATGTTAGAAGATGCTGATGGTGTGTTGTGTCAATACATGCTCTCACCAACAGTGTTTGTGTTCTGCTGTGTCCTATCCTTGCATGGCAAGTACAGCTTGTATGATGACAGATGTATTAATGAATTTCATTGTTTACTCATTACACAGTATATATGTATATACTGTACTATAATGTTTTGCCTTCAATATATAAAATATTTGTCAATTAAATACTTTAATAAAAATAGGAACACAGAAAATTGGAATTGTTTTATAGCTCTGTAAAGTCTCAGAGAACCCCATGAGGCTCCCTAGAATGCATATTGCCCAACAGAAGTATCCCTCAATTGGTTCAAAGACTTTAATGAGATATTACATGTGTACCCAAGCCATGATCAACAATTGACCTGTGAATTATTTATTATAGGGTCTCTTGTATGTGAAAATTTGCAATCACTATGAAAGAAAGGTATAATCTTTACCCAAGTGAGTCATAGTTTCATGGAGTAAGTAAGGGCAATTACTATACAAAATATTAGGCTGTAATTTTCCTGCGATTCCATATTTCTCTGTTTTACATTCATTTTGATGTGTAGCCACACCTGGGTCCCAGAGTGGAAGTTAGTGGGTTTTCTACAAATGCCTCCTTTATTAAGTCCTGAGTTTTATTTCTGTCCTTACAGCACTACAATACTAACATTATCTGTGTTTTTTCTTATTCAGTAAGAAAATATCTTTTTGCAACATAACTACACCAATACATCACATCCACTATGTTCTCTTTATGCTTTAATGGTCACATGAAGAAGTAGGGACTGTGTGTCTTGAATCTGTTGTACCTTATACGTAGAAACTTTTCCGTATGTTTCCTGTAACCAACTCATAAGAGGCCATGTTTCTTCCTTTCCCCTGAGCCTTTTGTAATATTCTCCTTTGGAAGCAAGTCACAGTGCATTGAAGTAGTCACACAGTTTGTTACAAAGACTATAGGAAAATCTGGAGGCACACCTCCTAACCCATAGTCAGTATCAATTTCCAGATGTAGAAGTATAAACGAAATGATCCTCCATTGAATTTCAGCCCTCACTGTCTAGCAACACTAATGATCACGAGGAGATAAGGAATACCCAGACCCTTAAAAGACTTTCCTAAATAAAGAGAAAGATGAGCAAGTTAATATTACTGTAATCCTCATTTGCAAGTTTTTCAGATGGTTCATTATTCATAGATAAAGAATCTAAACAAGCAACTTTCTGCTTTGCTTTTTAGCTGTTTGTGAGATTTGGTCAAATGTCCTGAGAGCAGTGATACCAAGTATTGGGAATCACTGTTCTCTCCCCATTCCATGAGTATCTCAAGCTATATGTCCTGGTGGCCTTATCAGCTTCAACTTCCAGTTTTTTTTTTTTCCAAGTCCAAAGAGATTTTGATACAGCGTTTGGCTTCTTTCACAGGTCTAAGAAGTGACAGGTGCCATAAAAGGGAAATAAGTTTAAAGAATGTTGACTCGACTTTCTACACATTTCTTCACTCAAGTATCTCAGACTTTTATGTATTTATTTTTCTTTGGGTTCTGTGGTTAACAATGACAACATTTGTAGCCCACAATTATTCTATTAGCGTTGAAACTTGAAGTCTCTATTTCATTTTT
The DNA here is from genome assembly GCA_036365145.1 of Orientallactaga sibirica. NCBI lineage: Eukaryota > Metazoa > Chordata > Mammalia > Rodentia > Dipodidae > Orientallactaga > Orientallactaga sibirica. The sequence goes on from JAEOAD010000840.1 coordinate 2,148,875, forward strand.
AATTTGCTTTTATTTTTATTTATTTGTTAGAGAGAGAGAGAGGTAGATAGAGAAGGAGAAAGAATGGATGCACCATGTCCTATAGCTACAGCAAATGAACTCCAGACACATGTGCCACCTTGTGCATCTGACCTACATGGATACTGAGGAATCAAACCTCAGTCCTTAGGCATCACAGGCAAGTGCCTTAACCACTAAGCAATTGCTCCTACCCTTGTACTATATTTTAAAGATATATATATATATATATATATATATATATATATATATATATATATTGGATTTGTTAGAAACTTAGAGTAATAAGATGTGGGTGGAGAGTGAGGATGGATAGAGCAATAGAAAAAGCAGCAAAAATAGAAAAATTCAATAAATATACTTAATTAGTGATTAGAGCATACAATTTGCTTGGTTCGGTATAACCTTATGCATTTTTTTTTATTTTTGAGTTATACTTAACCTATCTAGGTGGAAATGACCATTTACTAATGAATTTAGAATTCACTAAATTTTATCTAGACATCAAAAGATAACTACAGAATACATGTGGCCTTTTGATACATGTAGGTGAGCTAAAATTACCCAAGAAGAGCATATAGGAAAGGCTAGCACAAGACAAACTTACTTGGTACCCTTCAGAATGAAGTAAGATGAAAAAGCATGCATTTCAAGGTTTTAGTTATAATTTTCTCATATTGCTGGGTTTCTTTAATATAGATTTAGATTAATGTTTCCTGATGTGTAGACAGAAACACCTGAGAAGCAATATGATTCAAAGAAAAGAAAAGAGTTTCCTATGGTTCTCAATTTTAAACAATATAACGTGACTGAAATAACCTGGATACAACATTACATGCCCATATTACAAGTCATGCTTATGATCGTGATTGACAGAAAAAATAAAACACTCCAGAAAATGCTCAGCCATAATTTTGGTGGATTCACTTCAAAAAAATAAAACTAAGTTATTAGAAATATCATGAAATACAGATAAAGCAGCAGTGACAAATAATGTATGATACTATAAAATATTATTACAACTAAAATTCAGTTTTCTGAAAAATATATGGAATATAGTCCTCAGAAATGTCTATTATCTTAGCCACATATATTTAATTAGTTGATGGAAAATATGTTAAGCCCTATTTTAATTATATTCACATTTGTAAATTTTACTGAACATATTTAAAATGTTGAAGAAACTACCAATCCTAAAAAAGATAAAAATTAATCATAATCAAGTAAGGAAAACTATATAAAGCAGTATGAAAATATATATGGTATACTGTGCATATATTTTTTGACAATTTATTATCCATTAATATTTCTTCTAAAAGAATAATTTTCCTTCCAATGAGAAAATTTGTTCATGTATATGTTTTTAGATATTTTTGAGACCACGAGTTGTGTGAGGCATGCTGGTAGGAATCTTCTGGAGAGGCAGAGGCAGGTGGATCAGAAATTGTTGAGACTAACTTAGTTCCAGGGGCAAGCAAATGTGCTAGGCTGATATATCTGCATTATATCTTTCCATACACACGGAGTGTCTTTCCATACACAAAGAGTGATTCTGGTAACCAAAATTAGAAACAACTACATTAGGAACTAAATGTATCCAATGAAGCCACAAAGTAGGGATACGGACTGTTATATGTCCATATTATAAGGTCTCATACATCCTGGGCCATGCATACTATGTTAAACACTTCCTTCACTGACAGAAAATATATGCATTCTTTAAGAGATTTACTTCCTTCTAAGTCTCCTAAGTGTTATATCTCAAGCTTATTTGTGGTGTCAAAAACCTAGATATATGAATCTTCTGACATAAAATCACTAAATCATGGCCTAAGTGAGTTATTAATTTCAGTGATTTGCAAGGATCTCCTGTTTGAAATATTTCATTATGAACAACAGTTACTCATCTTGCAATGTTTATGAAATAAATTTTGTCTCCTTAAGGATGCCTAGTTGAACAGTGAAATGGAAGAAAATACCCCCTTTGGGACCTGCTTGTAGAAAGGTTCTATGACCTCGTCCCTAAAACCATTAATAATCTTACTATGAAATAATAAATTTACTGAAAATACTTTCTCTGTCTCTCCATATATATATGAGTTCAACTATTATAAAAATACAATTTTATAAGGTTTTTATTTATTTATTTTAAAAATTATTTATTTTATTTATTTGACAGAGATAAAGAGGGAGAGAGAGAATGGGTGCACCAGGGCCTCCAGCCACTGCAAACAAACTCCAGAAGCATGTGCCCCACTGTGCATCTGGCTAATGTGGGTCCTGGGAATTGAACCTGGGTCCTTTGACTTTGCAGGCAAATGCCTTAACTTCTAAGTCAGGTTTTATTTTAATTGACAAATAATTAATTTTTATAGTTGCAGAGCACAAAGTGATATTTTGATACATGTGCACGCACACACATATTGTAGAATTATTACATCAAAGCAATTTACATATGCACTGCCTCACCAAAATATCAGCTTTTGTAATAAGAATCTTCAAAACTTACTTTTTGGTAAGCTGAAATCTACAATGCATGTTATTGGCTGTTTTCTTGATGCATTGTGACAAATCACTAAATGTTACTGATTCAGTCTAACTAAAACTTTCTTCTGTTCAATCAATATGTTCCCTTTACCTACTCAGCACTCTCTTTCAGACCCTGGTAACCACATTTCTACTTTTTATTTTCATGAGATTTTGACTTTTTAGATTTCACACAATAACCTTTGACAAAAGCATATGATCATGGAACAACTATCATAGAAAGGATTATACGAAAGACTTACACCTTTCATAAGACTGTTTTTACCCCATTGCATCCCATCTCCTTCTGCCACCTACACATCTAGAATGATCAAACAAACTGATTAAATATGCATGACTTTCTATCCAAATTATTTCCCTTAGCATATTGTTTTTGAGATTTATGAATATTATTAAGTGTATCAATTTGCATGAGTAGAATTCCTTTATATGTATATAATTCATTTATACATCTGCCTGTTGATGGAAAATTTGGCTCTTTCTACCTTGAGGGAGTTCTAATTAAACTGCCTTGCATATTTTTGACCATATCCTCCTTATATCAAATGGATAACATATTTGAATAGGCAGTATGATAAAGAATACTTGTAAATGGTAAGCAGAGGCAAAGATTCTCATCAGTACTAGTCAAGCTAAAAAGGCAAATTAAAACCTAGTGAAGGGGCTGGAGAGATTGCATAGTGGTTAAGTGCTTGCCTATGAAGCCTAAGGATCCTGGTTTGAGGCTCAATTCCTCAGTACTCACGTAAGCCAGATGCACAAGGTGGCACATGCATCTGGAGTTCATTTGCAGTGGCTACAGGTTCTGGTGCTCCGATTCCCTCTCTCTCTCTCTCTGCCTCTTTCTCTGTCACTATCAAATAAATAAATAAAAATAAACAAAAAATTTAAAAAAATACCTAATCAATTTCCTTCAGTAATGATTTATAATGCATAGTACCAGAAAAGGCATAATGTTGTGTTTGTCTCTAGATATTGTAGGATTTTCCATATTATCATGGTGTTTGTAAAAAGAATTGTATATATTCCTTTCTGATTAATATTAATTTTATTTTACCTTGCATTATTCACTCAACTACAACATAAGCTTTAAAAGTGTTCAGAGGCAGTATCCTTCATTTCTTCCTCATTGTAGCAGAAACACTTAGTCTCTCACCATTAAGTATGATGCTCACTGTTGTTGCTGAAAATGTTCTTTTTTCAAGTTAAGTGTCCCTATTATTCCTTGTTTTCAAGATTGCTTTTAAATGATTGCTGAATTTTATCAAATCCCTTGTCTTTGTCTAATGAGATTATTCAATGTTGTTTTAAAAAATATATGTTAGTATGATGAATTACCATGGCTTATTTGTACTGTTAAACTAGCTGTATATTTTTTGGGCTAGTCCCACTTGGTCATAAGATGCAATTTTGTTTACACAGTTGTAGAATCCATTAGCTAAAATGAAGTTAATGGTTTTTGCATCTAAATTTATGTGAAACATTATTCTATGGTACATTTCTAAACTTTTAGGTTTTCCATAACAGGATTACTGGGGATTTTGACTTTACATAATAAGAGTTTATCCCTTTTAATATAACATAAACTCATTATATAATTAGGGTCTGTCTGTTTTTATTTGACATTCAATACAAGAAATATCACAAGGACAACAAATATATGGAACGATTCCATATTGTCAATTTGTATGATAAAAGTTTTTTTAGTAGTTTACATTACTTTAATATAAAAACAAAATGTGGAAGTTAAGGCTTATATGGAATTTGCAGAATACACACTCTATTAGAAAGACTTGAGCCACTTGCTTTGTTTTATTTTCTTTATGTTGACTTCAGCTTGTATTCTTTTGGAATCTTCTCTATTCTATTTATCATCCACTTATGAAGATAATAAGTGTTGCTTGCTAAATGAAAACTCATTATGTAATTCTACTTTTATTGTTTTTATTCCTTTTACATATGCACATATAGATGTGAAGGCATACACATGTGTATTCATGTACACATGTGTATGAATGCAGGCCAGAGTTCAAGGTCAGGTTTCTTCCTAATTTGTTTTGTACCTTATTCAGTGAGACAGGATCTCTAGTTGAATCTAGAGACACCAATATGGCTAGACTGCCTAGCCAGTGAGTTTCATGGGATTCCTGTCTCTACCTCCCCCACACTGGGATAATAGGTATGCACTACCACTCTCAGCATTCCACATGAGTGATAGGGATCTGAACTCAGGTCTTCCTGCTTCTGTGGAAAGAACTTTATAAAGCAACTCATCATGTAATTCTGAATTTAAGATCATATTTATGTTGTATGTTCTATTTAATAGAAAAATGTAAAAAGAAAAATAAATGTCAGTACATGTTGATTTGTCATTCCAGTCAAATAAATTATAAATGTTGACTACAGTATGTAAAATTTATATGGCTAGCTAAAGAATGGACAGGGATATAGAATAGTGAGAGGACCTGTTGAGTAGTAGTGTTTGTATTATATGTAATGCTATGTGTGTTTCCTCTATTATCTTTATATTCTTCACCCTCCACTGAACATCCATCTTCTTTCTAATTAGTTCCTCTTCTATTTTGATGTCATTTCTTTCCCTTCTTTCACCATCAATGACAGCATGTTGATGGGACCAAAATTATGGAGAAAATGAGGGCTATTGTAAGATTAGAAATGCTATGACTACTTTGTGTCTGGAAGACAGAATTCCAAAGTACTCCTTTCCATCCTTTGGCTCTTACATTCTTTTTTCCACATCTTCTGCAATGGTCCCTGAGCATTGGAGGGGCCACTAGAGATGTCTTATTTAGTGATGAAAACTCTACTATCATTTATTCTCAGTACTTCAATGAGTTCTAGTCTCGACAGTAATCACTAACATCTGTAAAAAGAAACTTCTCTATATAAAAGCGAGAGCAGTACTAATATGTGGACATAAACATACATATTTGAGGGCAACTTGGTGGGCATAATTCAGTACCAGTCATGAAGTCCCTCCTTTAGACTGGGCCTCAAATTCAATCTGAGAGCACTTGGTTACCTTCATTTCTGTATTTTCTTGAACTTTGTATTCCCAGTGAATATATACTAGAATAATTGGAAAACATTTATCATGTAGTTTACAAATTGGTTCATTATTTGTAGCAGCATTTCTTTTTTTGTTGTTGTTTTGTTTTAACCTTGCTTTTTTAGATTATAAATTTTATGGTTAAATATTTCTAACCCTTACTCAGTGTTATGTAGCATCAACATGGGCCAACTATAAGATTTGGAAAGAACATTTGGACACTGATATTGATTGGGTAGGTAGAGTAAGCTCTACTTACACAAAGAAAAATAAATGCAGTCAAGATAAATAGGTAAATTTCTGAGACTGATAACATACAAAACAAGTGCACTAAGGATGAGAATCTTATGTATGAGAGTGAAGGTCTCTTTAGAGGTTCTGTAGGCCCAAATACCCTGCTTTCTGTCCACAAATCCATGCATGCACATATCCTGAAATAATTATACATGTAGCTGTATCTGGACATGTCAGTAATACCAATTCATTTGTATTAAACTCAGTTGCACAATATACAGTAGATTTATATGGCCGTTATCCTTAACTAACCAAAGTGACTATAACTATGTCTAAAAACTTTCTGAATTTCCCACATTTGGAAGCATATCATTGTTCAGATATTTGGTTACCTCTCAGTCATAAACTAGTCCTTAGACCTCACTTAAAATATGTCTTGAGACATGGTGTCAGATTTCCTCAAAATTCAACAACTTTTTTAAAAATTTATTTTTGGAGAGAGACACAAAGAGAGACAGACAGAGAGGGAGAGGGAGACAGATAAAGAAGGGAGCACCAGCAGTCTCTCAGCTGCTGTGAACGAAATCCAGATGTGTGCACCCCCTTGTGGTCAAGTGCGGCATTGCGCCCTTTGCATCTGGCTAAACGTGGGACCTGGAATTGGAACTGCTGGACATTGGAACCAGTGCTCTTAGGCTTAGGAGGCAGGCGCTAAGCCATCTCTCCAGCCCAATGTCATTGTTTTCTTAAAACCGACTTCATGAGATATTGGCAGGAAAGCATCATGCTTCTTTTCTTCTTTTCAAAATTCCTGGTAGTATTTAATGTATGGGCCATTCTTATTTTATTATGGGTTAAATCAATGATTATCATGGATTGGGTGACTTATCAAAAATTGATTGCTCATGCTTCTGGAGACTAAGAAGTTCAGGGCCAATGTAACAGCAGAACAGCAGATCTTGTGCTTGGTTTACTGCCTTCTCCTGCAATGAATAAAAGAGAGGAAGAAGAAAGAAAGAAAGAAAGAAAGAAAGAAAGAAAGAAAGAAAGAAAGAAAGAAAGAAAGAAAGAGAGAGAGAGAAAGAGAAAGAAAGAAAAAGAAAGAAAGAAAAAGAAAGAAAAAGAAAGAAAAAGAAAGAAAAAGAAAGAAAAAGAAAGAAAAAGAAAGAAAGAAAGAGGAAGGAAGGAGGGAGGAAGGAAGGAAGGAAAGAAGGAAGGGAGAGAGGGGAAAATATAGAAATGAAGCTATCCCATCACTCTTTATAGGAGGACTGACCCCATCATGATGAACCAGAGCCTGATTGGCTCCCAAAGGCTCCATTAAGTTTTCTAGATATGAATTTTGAGAGGATACAAACTTTCAACTGGTGCTGATCATAATTATAAGAAATAATCCCAAATACCATAATACTCAATGATGAAAACTAGAAAAGTGCAATTTTCATTTCTATTTGATAGAAAGCTGAATGCCGGGGAATGTGTTAGAGCAAATCGTTTTCATTTGTAAACAGAATACCCCTTCCAAATACTTCAATCATGTACTACTTTACATGTAGGCCAGGCCTTCCTTCCTCAAAAGTACTTGGCCCAAAATAAAAAGAATTCAACAAACCCATCAACGTTCAAACTCATGAAAAGACTTATTCTTAATATGATTTCAGATTGCTACGTTTATAAAGATGAGTAAGTATGATTAGCACCATCATGATGCGCACTTATTCATATGTCTTTCGGCTAGTTCTTTATGAATATGGTTCTTCTGCTCAGATAGAGTGACTATGGGTACTCCAGGGCCTCCTGCCACCGCAAAAAAGCTCAAGATGCATGTATCACTTTGTGCATTTGGCTTTATGCGGGAACTGGGGAGTCAAACCAGGGCCATCAGCCTTTGTAAGCAAGTGCCTTTAACCACTGAGCAATCTCTCAAGCCCGAGTTTTAAGAATTTTGATCAATTCAGACTTCAACATTTGGGATTGTGGCATTTAGAATGTGTTTTGAAATCTTGGTCCATATTCAAACCTTATTTATCAGACAAAGAATCCTTGGGCATAGATAAACTTACAGTTTGAATTTTCTCTAAATGAAAATCAGTCCAAGTTAAGTCTTCTTCTAGAATGCTACAAAAATACTTACCCCAAAATAGTAATTAATTTCCTTAAAACTGAACAATTTGTGTTTTTATTCTGTCTTCCACAGCCCAACAGAAGACCTCTGTTTCATCACCAAATTTTATTCTTATAGGTATGTGTTGCATTACTGTAATATTCAGAACACTAAGATTTAATATTAATCAAAACATTAGAGCCAGGGCTGGTGGCACACACCTTTAATCTCAGCACTAGGGAGGCATATGTAGGAGGATTGCCATGAGTTCAAGGCCACCCTGAGACTACATAGTGAATTCCAGGTCAGCCTGGACCAGAGTGAGACCCTACCATGCAAAACAAACAACAACAACAAAAACATATGTATTAAAAATAATACATCAGTTATGTCATTTAATATTCTCAATTACCTTATGACATATGCTGTTATTAGTCTCTTCTGGTTTCTTTTACTGTAATTTTAGTCGTGTGCATGCATGGGTATGTATGATCATATGTGTGTGTATGCATGTGTGTGCACATGTGTGTGGAGGTCTTTCATCAGGTACACCATTCACCTGTTTTTGAAGACAGTATATCTTTTCGCTCATATTTTATTTTATGTATTTATTTGACCAAGGGGGAGACAGAGAGAGAAAGAGGCAGATAGAGAAAGAGAAAGAATGGGCAGGCCAGGGCTTCTAGCCAGATGTATGCACTAACTTGTGCATCTGGTTTATGTGGGTACTGGGGAACCAAACCTTTGTCCTTAGGTTTTGCAGGCAAGCGCCTTAACCACTAAAACATCTCTGAAGCCTTTGAAGACAGCATCTCTTACTGGCCTGCAACTCACCAACTAGGCTGCATTAGCTGACCAGCAAACCCCAGAAATCTGTCTCTGCCCTGCCAGTGCTGAGATAACAGGGAAATGTCACCATGTTCAGCATTTTTACATGGGTACTAAGGGATCAAACTCATGTCCTCACACTTGCTAAGCAAGCAGTATACTGACAGAAAACTCAGTGTTTACAGAGACTAAGTTATTATACATACTCATACAATAAACAAAACTGTATTCATTTGAATTACCAGTTTGTACATTAATCATGAAATATAATATAATGTATATTGTTTAAGGGTGCCTATGGTTTAAGTATCATGTAAGTTTAACTTGATATCTTATTTGTTTTACTTTTTTGAGGCAAGTCCAACAGACTGACCTTTTTGTGTGTGTGTGTGTGTGTGTGTGTGTGTGTGTGTGTGTGCAAGAGAGAGAGAGAGAGAGAATTGGCACACCAGGACCTCCAGCCACTACAATTGAACTCCAGACACATGAGCCCCTGTGGTGGTTTGAATCAGGTGTCCCCCACAAACTTAGGTGTTCTGAATGTTAGGTTCCCAGCTGATGAAGGTTTGGGAATTAATACCTCCTGGAGGCAGAGTATTGTTGGGGGCAGGCTTATGGGTGTTATAGCCATCTCCCCCTTGCCAGTGTTTGGCATACTCTCCTGTTGCTATGGTCCATCTTATGTTGGCCAGGGGTTGAAGTCCACCCTCTGCTCATGCCATCATTTCTCCTGCCATCATGGAGTTTCCCCCTCAAGCCTGTAAGCCAAAATAAACCTTTTTATCCCCATAAGTTTTTCTTGGCTGGGTGATTTCTACCAGCAATGCAAACCTGACTGCAACAGCCCCCTTGTGCACAAGTGTGGTATTGTGTGCTTATGTCACCATGCATCTGGCTTATGTGGGACCTAGAGAGTTGAACATGTGACCTTAGGCTTCTCAGGAAAGTGCCTTAACTGCTAAGCAATCTCACCAGCTCTTATTTTACTTTTTTTTCAAAATATTTATTTGCAAGCTAGACAGAGAGAGATCCAAAGAGAATGGGCACGCCAGAGCCTCTAGCCACTGTACATGAATTCCCGATTCATGCACCACTTTGTACATCTAGCTTTCCATGTACACTGGGGAATTGAACTGGGGTCATTAGGTTTTTTAGGCAAGCACCTTAACCATTAAGCCATGTCTTCCAGCCCTTATTTTGCTTTTGAATATCTAGATTCCTCTATGAATAAATGTAGTGAAAACAATATCATAAACTACTAGCTGAACAATTACCATCTCTCAGGGACTACACAGGATCCTGGTTACCATGACATTGCTGACTGTTGACACAGAATAATCTTACTTACATAACAAGCAGCTTCAGATTAAAAGATGCTTTGGTACTTTAGCTCATTATAATGTGGAAAAAAATCCTACAATTTCAAAGAATCTCGTTACTAGAATGATTCTTCTTATGCCCAAACAAGGGATAGAAAATTATTTCAACATGTCTCTTTAAATCAGAATATTGAAGTCCAGTCCACCTTTAATTTTTAATAATGTTTATTTATTTCTCAGAATGTGTGTGGGGGAATGGTGTGCCATGGTTTCTTGCCACTGTAGAAGAATGCCCATCTGGATGGGTGATTGGAGAATAGAACCCAGACCAGCAGCCTTTGAAACCAAGTGCCTTTAACCATTGAGAAATCTCCTCAGACCCTCCTCTAACAGTTTTGAAAGAAATGAATTAGTATTTAGTGACCAACCAAAGAATATATACTGATTCCTGAATAAAACTTACCACAAAAATATTCCCCTCTTTTTAGAGAAGTGTGTCCAAAAGTTTCTTTTGTATTTTTGGTCATATATGTGTACTTTATTATTATATGATTTCCAGGCATCCACATTTTCATTATAACCCTTTTAACCAGCTGTGTGATGGCAGATATTGAAGGGAATTCCTAGCCTTTGGGTTTCTCTCCCTTAAACACAACTTGGCCTTGACACTTCTTAGATTCTGTCAACTTCTAAAGGTCAGTGTTCTATCTCTTATTAGACAGTTACTGAAATATCTATAAAAGAAAATACTTTTGACTTGAGTCAGCACTCTGAAAGCCTAAGGGAGATATTATTAAAATTCTGTTATCTTCTTTTATGGGCATTTTATTTATCTTAACGTTTTTGGAAAGTCAATTTCCTGGAGGTAATAACATGGTTTTTAATTTATTTCTTCAATGATGAACATAGGAGAAATATCCCAATTACAATACCAACCAAGGGTAAATTAATTCACAAACTGCAATATAATTCTAAAACATGAAGTTCCCTATTAAACTAAATCTTAATTACTAAATGTTTTGAGATGGCAATATGTGATGATATGGATGTTTGTAACTTTAATGGAGTTATCAAACATAACTTTAGGAATTTATTTTGAAAATATGTAATTAAACATCCAGTAGATCATCTCCTGGAAAATTCAAATGATCTGTGGATGATATATACAGTCATAATTACATTCTAATATTCACTCATCAAATTATATGATATATCATTCTGTTAGGACTTTATTGAACATTAATTATTGAACTTTTAATCATTTTCAAACATTTTCAGTGGTATAAAATCACCTAAATATGTAACACTAAGGTATATGAAAATATTGAAAAGCAGACTAAAAATAGGACAATAAGGGTTTAAAAACCAGTCACATAGATATAGAAAACCAAATGGACCTTCAGATATACTAATAACATATCACCTTTTTGTTGTTTTTACAAGCATTATTCATTGTACATCAAATATTTGTTTTAATAATCCAAGGTAAATGAATTTAAGTGCAAAAGTAGAAAGGTATATTCAAGTAATATGATAGTCCCAAATTATCTCCACCAATAAAATCATCTGTTGCTAAGGGGAAAATAGTAACTTCACAGGAAAGAAATATGACACATTAATTTGATATGAGATGTATGTGATGTATTGCCTCAAGGTACTCCATAAGAATAAGAGCTCACGTGATGTGTTGATTTTTCCCTAGTTGATGATTTCTAACTTACTGAGATATCAGATAAAATAGTTGTGCTGTCTTGAGCCATAAATTTGTCATCATTTGTTAAAACAAAAATTAATACAGGAAACTAATACATTAAGCAAACAACCAAGGTTAATAGTGAAAGTAGTTAAGGAGAAAATGAAAGCCATATGAACTATAATATGATGCTCTGAAAATTATATCTCATCTCAAAGAGTTGGTGTCCTTTAACAAAACAATGGATTGTTGCTTAAACAAAAAGACTTTTATTTATTCATTTATTTTGGTTTTGGAGACTAGGAAATGCAAGATGAAGACACAGAAGATGTCATTCTTATTGAGGAGCCAGTACCTGATTTACAAAATGCTACCTTGTCATTGCATCTTCACAAGCTCGAGAAGATAGTTATAAAGCTTTTATGTTTTATGTGATAGCCTCCACCCCATTCATCAGTCTCCATAATTATGCCCTAATTATGTTACGAAAGGCTCCAGCTTGTAAATTTTATGTATGTATGTATGTATGTATGTATGTATGTATGTATGTATGTATGCATGCATGCATTTATGGGAGAAAGAGGAAGAGAAAGAGAATGAGCTCACCAGGGCCTCCAGCCATTGCAAACGAACTCCAGACCCATGCACCACCTTGTGCATCTGACTTACTTATGTGGGTCCTGGGAATTCAAACCAAGGTCCTTCGGCTTTGCAGGCAAACACCTTAACCACTAAGCCATCTCTCCAGGCCTGGCTCCACCTTTTAATAAGATCAAATTGTGATTAGGCTTTTAGCATATGAATTTAACCCATGGGGAACAAATGCATCCCATCCATTATGCATGTCTATGCTATGCCTGCTCTGAACTGAAAAGTCTGATTGTAAGCGGAAGTGAAACCATGGACACAAATCCAAATGAGAGACTCTAGAAAACACCTGACCTGTTCTCATCAAAAATCAAGAGTATGGTGGGAATCTGGAAGAGAGCCAGTCCCCAGACAGCTTGTCTAGTGCCAGACGGTGCTACATGAGATACTGGGGAAAATGACCAACATATGTCCAAACAACTCGTGCTCTAAGCTACTCAGCAGGAAACAACCTGATGTGATGCTCACACAAGGGCAAAACTGGCACACAAGTGCAACAGGGCAAACAGCCGTGGTGGGTAACCAACTGCTCTTCGATTGGCTAACAGAACCACTCAGTGGAATGGAACCCGTAGCTAGAACTGGGAAACAAGTCAAAATTACATCCAAATAATGAGTTCACTCTCCATTATCAAGCTCCCACCAATCTTGGGCTACAAGGGTGCCTACACCTATTAAATTCTCTCTAAACTAACAATGGTTATCCCATTTAACCAGTGCTGACGTCACTCTCCATTGGAGAATCTGCTTCACATTTTCAGATGGACGCAGAACCTGAGGAGAGAATCAGCCCATCACATCTCACCAGGGCCCCAGCTGAAACCATAGAGTAATTGAGGACATGAGCAAGAGTGCTGTTTTCTTGGTGAACCTGGTATCAGCACAAAGCTGAAGGAGATACACACAGAGAACATTCAACTCCTACTAAAACAGATATCCAGAGACACAGAGGCTCCCAAGACCTCATCACTGAAGTAGAACTAAAATGAACTCAACATGGCTCAGGGAAATTCACAGAAGAGGGCGCGGAAAGATTGTTAGAGTCACAAGTTGGGACATTATGCACAGAGACATTGCCTCTTCCCCATAACTGATGGCTACCCCCACAATGCACAACCCACAATCCCCATGGGGATAACTGGCATCTCTAATGAGGAGGCTCCTTTTGGAGGGGGAGGACCGGGATGGGATGAGAGTAAGGAGAGTACCAACATATGCTGTTTACACACTGAGTATGTACATAACTAATAAAGAAAAAATGGTAAAAAAAAAATCAAGATCATGGGCTGGAAACATCCTTTGGTGGTTAAGGCCCTTGCCTGCAAAGCTAAAGGACCCAGGTTCAGTTCTCCATGACCCACATGGGCCAGATACACAGGGTGGCACATGAATCTGGAGTTCACTTGCAGTGGCTGGAGTCTCCTGCACACCCAGTCTCTCTCCTTCTATACCTTATTCTTCTGCTCTCTCTCTCTTTCTCCCTCTCAAATATATAAAAAAAATCAAAAATATATTTAAAAATATTTTTAAAGAATCCAGATCATGGGCTGGAGAGATAGCTTAACAGTTAAGGCACTTGCTTGCAAAGCTTAAGGACCCAGATTTAATTCCCTAGTACCCACATAAGCCAGATGCACAAGGTGGTACATGCACCTGGAGTTTGTCTGAAGTGGCTAGAGACCCTGGCACACCAATTCTCCCTCCCTCTCTCTGTCTTTCTCTTTATCTGCCTCTCTATCTCCAATAAATAAATAAAGAAAATATATTTTTTAAAAGAAACCAAGACCAAGCAGGCATGGAGGCACACTCCTTTTATACAAGTACTCTGGAGGAGGAGGAAGGAGTATCACCATGAGTTCAAGGCCACCCCAAGACTACATAGTGAATTCCAGGTCAGTCTGGGTGACTGTGAGACCCTCCCTCAAAACAAAAAAAAAGATGATAAGCAATAATGAAACGTTGACAAACTGTTCCAGATTAAAGGAAATGATGAGACTTTTTGAGTTTGTCCATAAAAAATAAAAATCCAGGGGATACTTTTGCTGTAAAGAACAGTATTGGAATACTTGGCAAAATGTAATAAGGTTTTCAGAGAAACTAATAGTATTGTATTAATAGTAACATTTAAGACTGGAGAGATTGCTCAGTGGTTAAGGCACTTGCCTGCAAAGCCTAAAGACCTGGGTTCAATTCCTGAGTACCCACATAAAGCCAGATGCACAAGGTGGCACACGCATCTGAAATTTGTTTGCAGCAGCTAAAGGCTCTACCAGGCTCATTCTCTCTGTCTGTTTCTCTCTTTCTCTCTCTCTCTCTCTCTCTCTCTCTCTCTCTCTCTGTGTGCTTGCAAATAAATAAATAAATAAAATATTAAAAATAGTAATGCTTATTATATTATGGTTATTATTGTCATCTACCCCTAAACATTGCAGTGTTCTGATGGGTAAATAAATATATATGTCTTCAACTCTCAGAAAAAATCAGAACTTAACAAAAAGTGGGAAAACAGAATGAGAACATGTGAATATGTGTGGAATCCAAGTTAAGGATATACAGGTATTCTTTGTAATACTCTGGGAACTTGTCCGTAAGCTTGAATGTGTGTCAAAATACATTAGCTGATGATAACAATACATGACACTATATGTGGTAGTTAGAATATATGGCCTCCACCATAGACTTGAGTGTTTTATTAAACCTTATAACTTGGGTTTCCAGTCACCTGGCTGGAGGAGGTGTCACTAGTGTGGGGGAGGGGTCCTGGGGTCCAGCCTAAGGTATGTCTGCTGACCAACGTGATTTCCAACCCACAGGTGTAAGAGCAGTCTGAGCTCTGCCAGGGGCCCTGCTGCTAATTGCCTATTGCTTTTCACGTGCTTGTTGCTTTTGGTTTTCTTGGGCTGCCTGGTTGTTGCTCTCCACTTGGATGCATGGAAGCAGCTTCTTTCACCACTGGTGGAACTTCCCTTGGATCTGTAAGATTATAAACTGTGTCTTGTTTGAATGATCATCCCAGCAATGTGAAACTTTCTACAACCCTATGTAACATGGAAATTAAAGGATACTTTATGTACATTGTAACCAAAAATAAAGGGATTGTTTGTTCTGAAGTCCTTAAATAGATTTATATTTATTACTAACAATGCGACACATGCGATTCCATATTAAAAATATAACTGGAGAGATGGCTCAGTGGCTAAGCGCACTTTTCACTTTTTGTGCAAGCATGAGGACCTAAGGGGCCCTGAGACTGCTTGAGTTTGAATCTCCTATGTGGGAGCAGAAACAGACCTGGGAATTTCCTGAACTTGAAAAATATTATGTGTGGGGGGTGGGGGGAAGTGGGTTCTGGGATCTATAACAAACATCAGCCCAAGTGAAAATTGGCCAGAGAGCAATGAAGCAAGACACCTGATGTCCCAGAGTGCACCTTGCCTTAGGTGAGTGCATGGAATACTGCAAGGGAACATACATAGGCATACAGTACACCATGTTACACACACACGCGCGCACACACACACAGTTTGATAGTTAAAATTGTAAAAATGTCTCTGCCTTTTAAAGTTAAATGTCATGAGACCTTATATCTCTCTGTATGAGTAAAGAGGCCAAGCCATTTTTCTAAGTGAAACATTTCTTATTTTCCTATTCTCATTTTATGTAGCTTGAAATATCATTCAACAGAATTAATTCACACAATTGACTTTGTCTGAGTGCTGTCCCCCATCAAATTCTGTTGGTTATTTCCCATATTTAATCATTTGAAAAATTTCTAGAAATTTGAAAAATTGCCCATTTTTAGGTTGATAAAAGTGTACATTGGCTGGAGAGATGGCTTAGCAGTTAAAGCATTTGTCTATGAAGCTTAAAGACTCCAGTTTGATTCTTCAGGTCCCACATAAGCCAGATGCACATGGTGGTGCATGCTTCTAGAGTTCGTTTGCAATGGCTAGAGGTCCTGGCATGCCCATTTCTCTCTCTCTCTCTCTCTCTCTCTCTCTCCATCTCTGTCTTTAACAAATAAATAAAAATGCAATCTTTTTTTTTAAAGTGTATATCATGTTCCCTGTCTAGCACCAGAATACTCAACCCCAAATACATTTGAGTAAAATTTCCAAAACACACTTTTTCCAAGTGTTCTATAAATTTATTCATAAATACAGTTTAAAAAATAGAATGGTAGTCATTTCTTTGCTTGTCCAGATGATTCTGTAAATTTTGTTGATTTTTTTATACATGTAAAGAATGTATTTTGGTCACAATCACCTCTCATTATCTTCTTTTCTCCCATCTCCTCCTATTAAACTTCTTCCTAGCTAATCTCTCTTCTGCTTTAATGTTCTGTTTGTGTGGCATGTGGAGGGTTGTGTGTGTGTCCCACTGAATTTAATTAGGGATGCTTTCATGAGCACAGGTGGGAGGTTATTTACTAGAGCCCCTGAAATCTAACAGTGGCTATACCAGTGAAGAAAATGTCTGCCCCTCCTCCAGAAACAAATAAGGGCTAATAATTCCTATGAGAGAGTGAAAAACTCATGCCCTCTTCCTCTACCCATGACAGAATGTTGATGGACCCAATATTGTGCAGATCATGTGTTGGTGATGACAATCACTGCGATGTTTTGATTACAACAACCACTTTCATGCCTGAAAGATAGTGTTCGGTAGCACTCCTCCCCATCCTGTGGCTCTTCCATTCTTTATATCCTTTCTTCTGCAATGTTTTCTGAGCCTTTCTGGGTAAGGGGGAATGAAGAGGTCACATTTAGTGAACTCCACAGCCACTTATTCTCTATACTTTGATAAGATTTGAGTCCCACCAGCAGTCATGGATAAGAGCAAAAAAAAAAAAAAAAACCTTTTCTGATCAGAGGTCACTAATCTGTGTCCATAAATGTAAGTATTTGGAGGACATTTAAATGGCTACAACATACCCTTTTAGCCAATCAACAGCAGTAGCCTTAGGTGAGTGCATGGAAGTCCCCTATCCGAGTTCCTGCGACCTTTCCAGCCACAGCCTTTAAAGTAGGTATTCTGTGCCAGGCATGAGTTACCTCCCTGAAAAAGACCTAAAATCCAATCACAGAGCAGTTGGTTAACCTGTAAGAGTCATGCTACTGTTTCAGCAATGAGATCATTTTGTCTGTCTGGTTTGTTGTCTAGCACACAAGATCCATCTCCAGATGATATGGCTGATGACTTTTATCAGCCAGCAGCCTGCATGAAGGAGGGAGTTGCTAGTTTAGGTTTGGCTTTATTTCCATGAAAAAGTTTTTTTTTTCTTTTTTTTTTGAGAAAGGGTCTCATGTAGCCCAGAGTGACCTCCAACTTGCTATGTAACCATTGGAATTTCTGATGTGTACAACTATGCTTATTTTTTTATGTCATGCTTAGGATCAAACCCAGGGCTTTGTGCATACTAGGGCAAGCAATCTATCAAATATATATATGATCTAATATATATGTATATATATGACATTTAATGTTTATAGATTTTTGCTAAATTATCAATATTATTTATTTAGTGTTATTCATAACTTTATATCTAGCCTATAAAGAGTTTCCTCACCATCACATATATTATAAACATTATTGACCAAGGAAGCTAAAAATTAATGGCAAATTTTTAAAGTGGAAACTACAGGAAAACATGGCTCCGAAAAGGCAGTGCTAAACTATCTAAGAATACGACAAAAATGGATCTTTCAAGGCCACACATCTCACAAAAGAGTCTGCTTAATTAGACATAATGAAGTCATGGAGACAGAAAGAGAAAGGAAGAAAGTTACAAGAAATGCTTACCATATTGCACCCAGGGCTTCACGGCTGGACTTGACTACAGAAGAATTAGGTGAAGCTTTTGCTCTTAAGCCCAGACATCAAGTCCTTAATGTCTCTACAACTTAGTATTTGCCTGTGAGTATGTATTTATGGGTCAATGTTTTGATGTACTAGTGAAGCCTTAGAAAAGCTTTTCACTTTGAACAAATGCATGTATTATCACTTCTCTGTTGATGTCAATATTCACCTGAAATAAACTTCAAATTCCCCGAGTTGCAAACAATTTCACCACTATCATTGTTGTAATTTTGGCAACAATTTTGAGAGATGATGTGACAGCCACTATTTTAAGCACTTTATATGTGGTTGATATCACTTAAAACATTCTTACCATGTCCACTATAAAGCCCAAATAATATTGCCTCAGTTTAAAAAGTGTGTTAGTTGCACAGAGTTTAAATTAGTTCCCAGCATTGAAAACCTCCTAAGTATGAAAGACACTATCTACACTTAGGCACCTGTCATAGGCATGCATAGGTAGAAACTCGTCTCTTACTGCATTTTTAAACATTTTATTGATTTTCAAAGGAAAAGGAGAGATAGATATAGATAGATATGGATAGAGAGAAATAGAGGAATACTCAAGAGAGAGGATGTTCCAGGGCTTCTTGCCATTGCAAATGAACTCCAGATACAGGTGTCACTTTGTGCAATCTGTCTTTATGTGGGTATTGGGGAATTGAACCAAAGCGATCAGGCTTTGCCAGCAAGTACTTTTAACGACTGAGGAATCACAGAAGACATGCCAAGGAAATATCTGAGACATTGATCTGGATCCTCACTATAGAATGCTTAGAGTCTGCCTTACCTACTGGTTTCATGTCGTATTACTGAGGAAATATGCATATTATCTCCTTTATATGTATTTTTGTAAGGTTTTTAATTAATTGCAGCTAACAAAACCTATTTCTCCCCTATATTTCTCCTGTAATATTTCCCTTTTTCTTTCACAAAGCTGAAAATATCACTACCAATTGGTTTTTTGGTTAGGGTTACTGAGAAGAATGACTTGGCTCTTTTTAATATCTCAATTCCCTCTTGTATAAATAGTATATGTTGATATTGCAATTGTAGGATTTTCCTCAGTCATGGATACCATTTGATCCTGATCCTGTCTTCAACCTGCCCTCTCTTACTATCCATAATACCATGCATGGAGTTCACTTTCAGTATTATCTTCATTCCCCTCTGACTTTATCAGCTAAAATATTAGTTTTCAATGTTTATCATTCCACTAGCAAATCTTGAAAGGTGAAAAAGTCCTTTGAGTAAGAGTACATAACGATTTCATGCTTTTAAATTTTTTTATTTTGTTTTTTTTTTATTTCATGGCCGACATTGTCTTACTGGACTTTATAATGGAATTTGGTCTAATTTAGTGATGACACACATTTGGATATGGAAACATTTCCTTTCACATCCTAGTTTGTAACACAAATCCATGATAAATTTAATTAGAGGATTAGGAACATTGCATGTTTAAATTGGGTCACTGAATTCCTTAGGTTTCCTCTTAAACATAGACATTTGCGGACAAATATTTCTTGTTAACATATAATTTTCTCTATTTGGCAACAACAATATAAACATGCTATAGATGATAGTACTATGTTTAAAGTCTAACCATATCATCCACCTACCACTCACACTGTTTCAATAACTAAAAGTAGTTTATTTTCATATTATACATTCAAAAACATTGAAAATTAGGGTCAAGTTATTCATAAATAAGTGTATGTGCACATGATTTAAGCTCTAGATAATTAGATGGCAACTCTGATAAAAGCAATCTTCAAACTATATTCTCTTTTGAAACTTCAATTGGACAAGATGATAATTGTTCTTCTCTTGTAATGTGAGTTCTAATAGCACTATGATTATACAATGAGGTCACATAAGCTATTTGAAATGCTAATCTCATGATCCAAATGATATTTTAAAGAATTATTTTATAGCACGTGTGGGTCAAAGGGTGTTTACAACTTCTTACCTGATTTTTAAGTAACTTTGGCTTTTCTGATTTCGTATTGATAATGTAAAACATTTAGAACAAGCAACTTAGAGTCAGGGTACCTCAGTTCTTTCTAACAAAATATGTCAGTAGCAGTAGTTTTCCAAGTTTGTCTCCAGTCAGGGTCATCAGCATTTTAAAAAATTGTACATATTTCTCTAATATATTTTTACTTATTTATATATTTTTTAATAGCTAAAACAAGCTAAAGCATGCATTGCCACATAGACTTATCTCATTGTGGTAAGAATAATGAAAATATACTCAGCAATTTTCTATAACATGAGACTTTTTAACTATAATTACTTTGTTATACAATATACTTCTGGAACATACTTATTTCAACAGAGATTTTGCAAACTTTGGCCGACATTTTCCAACTGCCTTCCCCATCCCTGGCAATAATTATTCTACTCTACATTTGTTTTTATTTGTTCAGAGTCTGAAGTGTGGACCACAGGTATTACGTTGTTTTTCTCTTTTCAACATGACATTGCCTATAGTCACAAGCATCTGGGAGTCTAGCAGAACTTACTTGTTCTAGATAGCCTCCAATCTTTGGCATTCAGTGATTTCCCACAAGTTTTGTTACAATAATGTTTCTGGCTTTCAAAAGTAACCAGTCCAGGCCTAGAGAGATGGCTTGGTGGTTAAGGCATTTGTCTGCAAAGCCAAAGGACTCAGTTTTAATTCCCCCAAGACCCATGTAAGCCAGATACACAAGGTGGCACATGTGTCTGGGGTTCATTTGCAGTGGCTGAAGGTTCTGGCACATCCATTCTCCTCTCTCTCTCTCTCTCCCTCTTTTGATCTCTCCCTCTTTCTATCTTTCTCTCAAGTAAATCAAATCAAATCAAAAACTTTCATAAAAGTAACCAGTCCAATAGCACAAGCTCAGATATGCAAATAAGTATAAAGTCTTTCCCTTATTCATACCTTCAGTCTCACATGAAACCAATACACAAATGAGACTATTGAATGACAACATAAGCTTCATTGGGGGAAACAAATGTCTGGCACCAAAGTTATGTCAAAGATATGAAAATGTGACGCATGTGAAGGGCTAAAATGAACGTGTCTCATGTAATGTGAACAAAAAATGAAATGCATATTCTGATAATATTCATTACATGTCTATTAACATATAAGTAAATTATTTTTAAACATGGCATTGTATATTTCAAATATTCATTGTGCAAATTTGTTTCATAAACCTGTTAATTCAAGTATATCAGGGACTGAGCTGGAAAGATGGGTTAGCATTTAAGGTGCTTGCCTACGTACCCTAAGGACCCAGGTTCAAATCCACAGAACCCACATAAGTGAGATGCATAAGGTGGTGTATGTTTCTGGAGTTTGTTTACAGTGGCTAGAGGCCCTAGCAAGCCAATATTCTCTCTCTCTCTCTCTCATAAATAGAAAAAAATAAAATATTGTTTAAGAGTATATCAGAGTCAGACGTGGTAGCACACACCTTTAATCCCATCACTTGGGAGGCAGAGGTAGGAGGATCACAATGAGTTCGAGGCCACCCTGAGACTACAGAGTGAATTCCAGGTCAGCCTGAGCTAGAGTGAGACCTTACCTTGAAAAATCAAAGAAATTCAAAAGTATATGAGGTATTTTAATCATATGCATCTCTGTATACCCAACATAAACTTGTTTCTACTTTTATGACTTATACATAGAAATTATTTATTTCTATACATATATTGAATCTAGGACAAATATATGATAAAAATTTGATAATTTGGCTTTCTGAATCTGGCTTATCATAATGATCTACAGTTCCCTCTATTTTCTTCAAAGTAATACAATATCTTTCTTCATCAAGGCTATGTGGGTAGCTCAGCTGAATGCTGACTTAGATTCTATTTAGCATATTCCTAAGAATGCTATAACTGGATTATATAGAAATCTCATTCTTAGTTCATGAGGGACCTTCACACTAGCTTTCATAATGGCTATACCAGTTTATATTCCTATGACCAATACATATGGATACCCTTTTCCCCACATCCTTACCAGCATTTTATTTTATTTATTTTATTACATACATTTTGACTGAAATGAGATACAATCTCAATGGAGTTTGGATTTGCATTTTTAGATGATTAAGGATGTTAAACATGTTAAAATTATGTTTATTGGTCATTTATGCTTCATCTTTTGAGAATTACACTTTCATTTCACTTACCCATTTAATCATAGGATTGTTTTCATTTTTCTGTTTAATTTTTTGAGTTTTTATATAATCTAAATATTAACTAATGTATCTGTTATTTTATCATTGCTAGGAAAAATATATGAACATAAGCAACTTAAGAAAGTGATGTGTTTAATTCTGCTAAGAGTTTCAGGAAGGATACATTTCATCATGGCAGGGAAAGCATAGCAGGCCAGAAGGGGATCAGTGTGTTTACAGTTAGGAAACAGAGTGAACAGGAAGCTGAACCATGCCACAAAACCTTAAGGCCCACCCCTAGCAGTGCTGTAAACAGAACTTAGTGGGCCATTCTGGTGAGAGTTTGAAAGACCTTTATGTAAAGAGAACTGTGGACTATGGTGGTTTCAGAGAGGGATAAAGACTTCATAGAGACAAGGGGCAATTTATGTGATATATTTGCAGTGATATGATCTTCTGGGTGTGCTCAGAACTTGAACAAAGTTTAGTTTAAGAGTAATAGACTAGTGTGTTGGAAATGTGAGCTTTTCAGAATCCAGGGACAGAGACTGTAGCACTAAGTTGCAATTGTGTAAGAGACTACCACCATTGAGGATGGACCAACTGTTCTGAATTAGGACAATAGCGGTAGTGCTGAGCATTGTGAAAGGAAGGTGCCTGAAGGAAGACTGCTGAAGGAATTTCCTCATTTTCAAAATTGGCTTTATTCTCCCTGGATTAACAAATTTGTTGGCCCACCTGGTACTGGTTTTGGAAGTATGAAAAAGAAGGCCATTGAAGTGTACACAGATATAGAAGTGAAAGCAGAATTGAGGTCCCTGCAAGGAGTTCCTATGAAGCTATGACATTGAACTGTGAAGATAATCCAGGGCTTGCAGTGGATACCCTGGTATTTTGGAGATGCTAGGACTATGTAGTGCCTGCCAAGGTTAGATGTTTGTTCCGGCTTGAATGGATCTGCATGGAAAGAAAACAACAAGAGTCAAAGGGAGGAATTTTGGGGCTGGAGAGATTGCTCAGAGGTTAATGTGTTTGCCTAGAAGCCTTAGGGACCTGGTTCAATTCCTCAGTACCCATGTAAAGCCAGATGCTCAAGGTGGTGTATGCATCTGGAGTTCATTTGCAGTGTATAGAGGCCCTTTCGTGCCCATTCTTGCGCTCTCTCTCTCTCTCTCTCTCTCTATATATATATATATATATATATATATATATATATGAAATAAATAAAATATGTTTTACAAGAGAGGAATTTTCCAAGCCTTTAGAGCCTAGAGAATTTCAACAGAACATCCAGATGCCAGGCATGGAGCTGAGGGATTTGATGTATGCCCTCCTTGTTTTCCATTTGTCATTGGTCCCATCTTTCCAGGTTATGTCTTATTTTGAGGTAGGAATATTTAACCTGTGCTATTATATGTGTTGTGTGTATGTAGCTTGTGCCTCAGCTTTACAGCAGTCACAATTAAGAGACTGTCTGTAGTCTTGGTTGAAACATTGGAATGTTGAATCATGTTGGGACAGATATAAGCTATGGGGACTTTTAAAGTTGGACTGAAAGTTGGACATCATGAATAGCAATGTGTCTATGAGGCTAAGGACATAATTTGGTTGTTTGAATGTGCAATATGGCTAATAGTCTCTTGAGCTTGTGATTAAGCCTCATACTCATTCTCCACAGGTAAGGCCTTTGGAAGGGGGAACCATATTAGAGGATACATGTCACTGAGGGCAGAACTTGAGTTTTATTATTTCCTCTTGCTGCTACCTCCCACCTGTTATGACAAGATGTGACATCCCATTTCTGCTCTGCCATGTTTTCCCTGTTGTAATAAAACATCCTCAAGATTGTAAGACTGAATAAACACCACCCTTCAATTGCCTGCTTTTGGTCATTTACTTTTACCAGCAATGAGATGTCAACTGTAACATAATGCAAGCATGAGGACCTGAGTGTGGATAATGAGCACCCATATAAAATCTGGGTGTGATACACACGCCTGTAATCCCTGTCTCAAGAAATAAGTAGAGAATAACTGAGGAAGAAACTCAGTATTAACCTCTAGCCATCAATTGTTCATGCACATTCATTTGCACCTGACCAAATATGTGTTCCTACACACATATACACATGCATGTGCACCGCTCATACACATTTACATGGAATTAAATAAATAATATAATTCATGTTGAGGTACCAAACTCTGACTAGCCAATGGAATTCTGAACAAAAGGAACAATGCTGGAGGTATCACAATACCTAATTTAAAATTATACCACAGGGCTGGAGAGATGGCTTAGTGGTTAAGTGCTTGCCTGTGAAGCCTAAGGACCCCAGTTCAAGGTTCCATTCTCAGTATCCATGTAAGCCAGATGCACATGGTGGTGCATGCATCTGGAGTTAGTTTGCAGTGGCTAGAGGCCCTGGGGTGCCCATTCTCTCTCTCTCTCTGTCTCTCTCTCTCGCCGCCTCCATTTCTATCTCTAATAATTAAATAAATAAAGAAAGAAAAACAAAGAATAATACACATAAGAATAAATAAAATTTTTTTAAAAAATTTCAAATGTTACCACTCATAACAAAATACATACTTTTAAGAAACATTTAAAAATTGCTAAGTAGGGAGGTAAAAAAAAAAGATGCAGGTAGAGGCAAGAACTTCATGGATAATTCAAATATCATGTGTAGAGGCTTTTCATTTTAATAAAAAGCTAATATATTTATGATTTTCAAAACTATATAAAAATAGTGGTTAACTTATAATTAGACTTTCTTTATACACTTAGTTATGTTATCTAAGACAAACTACTGGACTCTTGTATCTTTTCAAAAATAAGTGTTATATTAACTTTGAGATGGTAATAAGTATTAGGAGAAAGTAGGGATAGCATTTATCTTAGAAATTTGATTAAGATATTGAAAAGCAGCTCTATATAGTAAAAAAAAATGAACTGATTAAGATGCTTCTCTTTGTTTCATGATACAAATTAGAATAAAATTATAAGAATATTTATAGAGATCAGGAATGAACATAAACACTATACCCTTTGTAAATGTTATATATTTAGCAAACACCTTTCTTAAAGAAAAAACATTATTAAGTAATTTTGTAAAGTAACTTAGAACACCCTTGTTTTAGTCTTGAGGACAGTTTCACAATGCTATTTCAGGGAAGGATATTTATATTTTTCTCCTAACTAATAAACACATATTCATAGAATGTCTAGGAAATCCATATTTATTAGCATGACTGAAGTACACATCTTAGTGACTAAACTATTAACTCATTTTCCCATTGCTTGAAAACAGGAAACAGTGATGTTTTTGTACTTATATTTCTTTTCTTTTTTGTTCTGTTTTTTTTTTTTTTTTTTTTGAGGCAAGCCCAGCAGACTGGCCTTTTATTTTATGTGTGTATGAGAGACAGAGAGAGAAAATTTGTGTGCCAGGGCCTCCAGCCACTATAATCAAACTCGAGACATGTGCACCCCCTAGTGTGCATGTGTGACCTTGTGTACTTGCCTCACCTTTGTGCATCTAGCTTACATGGTAGGTGGAGAGTTGAACATGAGTTCTTACTCTTCACAGACAAGTGCCTTAATTGCTAAGCCATTTTTTCCAGCCCTGTACTCATATTTCTGTCTTGGAATAAACTAAGCCTTAGTTCACTTTGTACTGATACAAGAGATCACCAAAGATTGGGTAAATAAAAATGGAGATATACTTATTTTACTTAAGAATCTGGAAGGGGAGAAGACCAATGTTGATGAACTGGCATGAAATGGAGGATTGCTTGTTGGGTCATACGTGACAGAAACAATAACATTGTTGAATAGAAAAAGAAGGGAGCAGAACTCATCCGTTTATAAGGAATTCATTTCCACAATAACGAATCTATTCCCCAGATGTTTCATTAATGTATTCATGACCGAGGAACTCTCTTGATATCCCAACCTTTTAAAGGTCCAATTTCTCAACACTGTTACTTTTGGGATTATAGAGAGATTTTATTTTTGGATTTACCTTCAAAGATTTATGTACTTCTTAATAAAAAAGATTGAATGGACACTGTGAAATAAAATTATTAAGAGTCATTCAGTTAACTTATACTGTACTGAACTATATATTATTTTGGAGCAGTGAAATGACCTCTATTACTGTTGGTTACAAAATAGGGCAAGTTTCCAATTTGAAACATAATGGAGTTGACTTTTCAGGAACATGTAAATATGAAATAAACCTTACTTATGTTTTTATATTAATTTTTGTGACATGTACCATGAATAACATTTTCAATATAAAAATATGAATATAGTAGTAAAGTCCATATATATGGTTTGGTTTCAAATACATTTACATTTCTTAAATGTATTAATTTTTACACACCAGTTTATCAATTAACTGATTTGGAAAAAAAATATTATTGAGCCTTAAAACTTACACATGACAACCTGTTCAGTTTAAGTAGCCATCCCTATTAAAAAGTGTAACAAAAACTAAGGAAAAATCACCTAGGGAATACTAAATCAATGATAATGAGCAAAAACAACAGTTGGGTAATGGCTTAATTATATTAATATGATTTAAGATGATGACATAAATGCCTATTCTACTTTTATTTTCTTTTAAGTTAGAGGAAAAAGTAGAGTAAACCAAATGAAAATATATTTCACATCACAAATGGATTCTTTTCTTCCAAAGATAGATATTGAAAGAGCTCTCTAAGCTTAAGAAATACATTATTGAAAACACTGAAATTCTAGAGTAATTGTGTTTCTTTTCAAATCATGTTTTGTTTAAGACAATGTTGGTCAACTTTCCATTATAAATAATGGGGATATTGGTACATAATTTCCCCCCAGCTCAATCACATCTGTACTATAATTATATACATTATCAAGATATGTGAAGTTTTACATTCATTTTTATGAGCCATGTCTCCAAGAGTTAAGTATCAATTTTTATCATTCAATAAGTTAATAAGGACTTTTATTTTATTCCATCATGCTAGGTTTCTTAATTTTGTTTTCAAATTTCTGGGTATTAATTATGCAATCATACACAAATAATTTGTCACAAAACAAAAAAATAACATAGAGCCAGGCGTGGTGGCACAAGCCTTTAATCCCAGCACTCGGGAGGCAGAGGTAGGAGGATTGCCGAGAGTTCGAGGCCACCCTGAGATTACATAGTTAATTCCAGGTCAGCCTGGGCTAGAGTGAGACCCTACCTCGAAAAACCAAAATAAATAAATAAATAAATAAATAAATAAATAAAATAAAATAAAATAACATAAAAGGCTAATGGCTATTCTCTCTTAGCAATTTAATGTTGGAAATATGGCAATTTAAGGAATGCCTTAACTTGGAATATATTTTTCAGTTATATTCCCACCCATGAATATGTAACCATTAATCTGAAGTTTTTTTCTACAAAGTAATTTACCTTTTTTGAGGCAAGGGCAACAAACTGGCCTTTTTATGCAAGAGAGGGAGAGAGGGAGGGAAAGAGAGAGAATTGGCATACTAGGGCATTCAGCCACTGCAATCGAACTCCAGATGTGTGTGCCCCCTTGTGTACATGCGTAACCTTGCATGCTCGTGTCACTGTGTGTCTGGCTTACATAAGATCTGGAAGGTTGAACATGAGTCCTTAGGCTTTGCAGGCAAGTGCCTTAAGCACTAACCCATCTCTCTAGTCTATAATTTACATTTTATGTCTCAGTGACTAAAGATAGTTTTTGTTCTTATCCTCAGTATGGTCATTTGAAAGTAAAATACCTTTCATATCCATAAGTGTTTTAAGCCCGATACTTAGTTTGCAGCAGTGGAGCCTTTGGAAGGTGGGGCCTTGCTGGAGAATGTATATCACTGGGAACAAGTCATGAGGTTGAGCAGCCCAGCAAAACTTCCCTACTGCTGATATATGATGATGTGAGCTAGCTTCCTATTCTTACCAAGCTTTTCTTGCCATGTTGAAAGTTCCCCTTGAAACTATAAGCCAGAAATAAATCCTTTTCTTCCTTTAGCTGCTTCAGGCGGGTGTTTTGTGCCAGTAAAGAGAAGGTTACTGCTATGCTCACTACATTATTACTTATGATCTACACCCTTCATTTCCATCTCATTATATTAATCACATCATCTCTAAGCTTGTGTTTAGTGAATGTATATATTGTTTCATAATGGAAAGTACATATGTGGGGTGCTACATTCTCCATTTTGAAATGTGCAGTTCTTTCCTTACTTTTATCCACTAAGTCACATCTCTAGCTCTCTTCCTTGCTTTTCTTTTCTTCCTTTTCCATAGTTATCATGTTTTCTTTACATGATAATGCTTTAGCATATATATATATATATATATATATATATATATATATATATATATATGTGTGTGTGTGTGTGTGTGTGTGTGTGTGTGTGTGTGTGTATATGTATATGTATATGCATATGTATATTTCCCTCGGATATCATGTAGATGTCCTTTCAATTTCTTTCCCACAGTATCAAAGAGGTTTCTTTCAACATTTCTGAACTACAGCGTGAAAAAATAAATATTCTTTATTCATTCTGCCCTATCTCTCGCAATCCTTCTTTTATACTTGCCTCTTTACTCAATTTGAGCTCATAGAAGGAGAAAATTCAGTTTATGAAATGATGTCTTTGTTTAAATTCCTTAGGCTCAACTCATTCTTCTGAGAACTCTGTTTAAACACCTTGTTAGTGTTTACACCCTGTGTTTGGAGAGAAGTGTGTACTGCTGTAATAGTGCAATAAACTGACCAAAGATAAATCAAGCAGGTCATTATTTGAAGTGGTAAAAACAACATGAGAAAGAGCTTAGTTCCATTCCAATTTAGAGAGGCAAGTGGGTAGTTTGAAGGGAGAACAAGAGAAAGGAAGGAAAAGGAACCAGTTTTGTCTACGAGCTGGGCAATTACAGAAGTTTAGATTCTGTCCTTCCAGAGATAACAGAATTAGTGATCCTGTCCCATTTGGATGACATTTTATTTTATTTTATTTTTTTATTTTTTGGAGAGAGACACAGAGAGATACAGACAGAGAAGGAGAGGGAAACAGAGACGGGTGTGCCATGGGCGCGCCAGCAGTCTCTCAGCTGCTGTGAACGAAATCCAGATGTATGTGCCCCCTTGTGGGCAAATGCGGCATTGCACCCTTGGGTCACTTTGCATCTGGCTAAACTTGGGACCTGGAGATTGGAACCAGGTTCTTAGGCTTAGCAGGCAGGCGCCTTAACTGCTAAGTCATCTCTCCAGCCCTGGATGACATTTTAAAGAAATGCCTTTTAGGACCTTAAGAAAGACAGTCCTGAGTTTTAGGAGATACATATACAACACAAAGGAAGAGAGGAAGGGGTTGTCTTTATGAGCCCCTGTTTTGGTAAATGCTTTAGGAAAGCAAAATCAGGAGCCTATCTTTTGTAGTAGCTATAGAAAATAGTACATTCTTTTGACATCCCTGAGCTCTTATTGCCAGAACTCAAAAAGGCTTATGTTCTCAGCTGGTTAGTAGTAGCTAAGGTTAGTCAATTCTCTTAGCGAAGAGCTTTGGTTGTATTGTTCCTGCTAAAAGCTTTTGCTGTTCTCAAACTTTATGATATTGATACTTAACAGTTTGCGGAGATCCAAAATTATAATTTCTATTAACACGTGTGTAGTGTGGTAGCTCATGCCAGTATTCTCATTACTCAAGAAGCTGAAGCAGTAGAACTGCCATAAGCTCCGGGCTAGCCTGGGCTACAAAGTAAAACCCTGTGTCAAAAAACAAACAACAATAAGGGCCCTGGAGAGGGTAGGATGAAGCATAACCCTTAAAACATTTGGCTCTGACTTGCAATTTCTAGTACCAGACAATGGTAACAATCCACATTGAACTGTTGAATAGAGAGACCTACAAGGTTCCCAAAATATGGCAGGCTTCTATCAAAGCACTTGTTTACCTATATGAGGTAAAAGGTATGATCCTATTGTGGAAGAAACCACATGATGCCTACACAGAACATCAAGAGATCCAGCGAAATCTGGAAGGAAGATGGTTCCCAAGTGGTTATTCCGTATAGTGCTGAAAAGCACTACATGAGTTGCTGGATGAAAATGACCAACAATGTCATTAGAAAGCAGAGAACACTGCTATATGAAAACCACCAACCTGACAAGATAAACACACCTGTACAATAGTGGCACCCTGCCTAGATGGGTAACCAATGTCTCTTTGTTTGGCTCTGAGATCCGCTCAGTAGAAAGTAACCTATAACTGGCTCTAGAAACCAAGTCAGATCCTTATGGCGACAAAGATAATGAGAAGCTCCCATTAGCTTCTATCCAAAAGTGAGGCTACTCCCAATTAAAATCTCTCTAAAATAACAAAATTCTTATCCCCTTTAAAGTATACTGATCTCACTCTCCATTGGAGAATCTGTGCCTCTTGTTCAGAGAGCAGGAAGAACTGAGGACGACCATAATCTGCCAATAAGACAAGAATAGTTAGCTGACTCCCTGAAAGGAGATGAACCACCCCTCCCACGGGAGCTAGGGCCCAGGTGAAACCACAGAGGAAATGGCGAGATGAGCAAGAGTGCTGCTTCCATGGGCAGCCTGATAACCTGGGCTAGGGTCATGGAGACAGACCCTGAGAATACTCAAAGCACACCAAAGCATAATCTACTGAGAGCTCAACATTAAGGTATAATTAAAGTACACCCACAAGGTGTACACCACAAGGAAAGTTTGTGGAAGAGAGAGAGAGAAAAGAATATAAGAGCCACATGGTGTGAAGGAATATCCAAAGACATAGCCCTACCCACAATGACAGACTGCTGCTCTCACAATTCATAACCTACAACTGCGTGGTGAGTATCAACAATCCAACTAAGGAGGGATCTCAGTGGAGTGGGGGCAGGGAAGAGGGAAATGATGGTACCAAACACATGATGTGTCCATACAAAATTTCTACTCAATAAAAAAAGAAACAAAAAGGGCAGCCTTGTTTGTACCTTTGTTTTTCCAAGGGAGTCATTTTCTAAGATTTCTAATCAGTAGGGGGAGAAATAAAAATACCCACTTTACTCATTCCCGAATTTAGGATTAGGTGAAATTACCCAGAATATTTGTCAATCATCAATCTATAGAGTTTCCTGGGGCTAAGGGATGGAGGAAGGTGGACTAAAAGTGAGGTATCCTCAGAGCACATCTTTGAAGTCTCTTTTCCCTTCTTTGGCCTCCAATCTTGGATTCAGTTCCTGACAAGAGTGAGATTTGTGTAACATTCAAAGGGCATCTCTGTCCTCCCATATTCCAGGATAAGGCCCATCTTTCTTTGACAAATCTTGTACTTTGTAAAACTTTTAAGTTTTCTCTCACTTGATTGGAAAGTGGTTCTCAAATACTTTCATAATAACATCCTAAATATCTTATATTTAATGTGCTACTACATGTGACTCTGTGTGTGTGTGTGTGGGTGTGTTGTTGGAGAGAGAGAGAGAGAGAGAGAGAAGAAGAAGAAGAAGGAAAAGGAGAAGGTGGAGGAGAAAGAAGAAGAGGGAGGAGGAAAAGAAGGGGAGGAGGGAGGTAAGAAGGAGAGGTGAGGTTGCTTTATTTATTTATTGTAAGTGATTATGTAGTCTTGTATTCTCTCAGTTTAAATGGGAAATCCAGGTGCTACTGTTTTAAAGTTTTTAAAAATATTTTACTTGTTTATTTATTTATTGGAGAGAGGAGGCAGATAGGGACAATGAGTATACCAG
Source organism: Orientallactaga sibirica (assembly GCA_036365145.1). NCBI lineage: Eukaryota > Metazoa > Chordata > Mammalia > Rodentia > Dipodidae > Orientallactaga > Orientallactaga sibirica. The sequence goes on from JAEOAD010000840.1 coordinate 2,181,130, forward strand.
GGCCTCCAGCCACTGCAAATGAACTCCAGATGCATGTGTCGTCTTGTGTATCTGATTAATATGGGCCCTGGGGAATCAAACCTGGGTCCTTAGGCTTCACAGGCAAGTGCATTAACTGCTAAGCTATCTCTCTAGCCCCCAGATGCCTATTTTAAAGCCTTATATCCTAATTTGTCAAACACATGTTATGCAAATAGTTAAAGAGGACAAACCATTAGTCTAGATCATTCATTTATTAATTTTTACTTAATGCTTTTTAAAATTGTATGTAATTTTAAAGTATATTCATATACCACCTCTCTCCCTCCCCCATTCCACTGAGACCCTTTTTCATAGCGTTATTGGTATTCACTGTGGAGTTCTGAAGGTCTCAATCAGTCTCTGTGTATATTTGTGAGTGGGGGGGAATCATGCCTCAGTTTAATCCTACCTATCTTCAGCTCTTACAATATTTCCACCCCTTCTTCTGCTATATTCTTTCAGCTTCCACAGGCATGATAGAAAGAGGCTCCCAAAACCTCATCACTGAAGTAGAACTAAAATGACCCCAATGTGGCTCAGGGAAATTTGCGGAAGAGGGGGTGGAAAGAATGTTAGAGCCACAAGATGGGGCATTATGCACAGAGACTTGGCCTATCCCCCATAACTCTTGACTACCCCCACAATGCATGACCCACATTCCCCATTGATGAGGGTCCCTTTGCAAGAGGGAGGACAGGGAGGAGGATAATGGAGTCACCATTATGAATGTAAAATTAGAATAATATAAATAAAAAATAAATTATTAAAAAAGAGTTATCCTTAATGAGTATTTCAAGCTCAAAATATGTAATTTAAATACATGCAACTTTAATAATCAGTTAGAAATTTGCATTTGTATATGAATATCCAGACAGCTAAAAAGGTGAGGTTGGGACCTGGAGAGATGGCTTAGCTGTTAAGTACTTGCTTGTGGAGGACCCCAGTTCGAGGCTCAATTCCCCAGGATCCAAGTAAGCCAGATACACAAGGTGGTGCATGTGTCTGGAGTTTGTTTGCAGTGGCTGGAGGCCCTGGTGCACCTATTTTCTATTTATCTGCCTCTTTCTCTCTCTGTCAGTCTGTTGCTCTCAAATAAATGAATAAAAAAATGAACAAAAAAATTTTCACAAAATGGTGAGGATGGAGAATTTTATTCAGTCAGAGTTTGTACACCAAATTTTACTCATTTCCCCTCTGAAATCAATGATATTTTTAAATCTTTTTTTCTAAATTGTAAAAAAATGTAGCAATGTTTCTGAGTGAAGAAAATGAAGGCAACATATTTTTAAGTTGAGAGATGTGGTCACTCACATTATGACCAATGCATTTCTATTTACACATTTCCTTGAAGTAGCATGTTTTTCATGCACCTCTTGCCTATCTTTCATTTTGTAACTAATTTTACATATTTCATAGATAAAATAAATGCATTTTAAAACTTTTTTACTAATATAACTCCCTAAACAAAAAATTATGAAGCAAGATTGTTTAAGCTTTATGTTGAAGATCAGATTATTGCAACTCCTGAAATAAAAGAGGCAACTAATATTTTGAAGTAACTAAATAGCACTATGTGTGTTTTTAAAGATGGACTTTTATTTTCCACAGAACAGGACGATGGTAGGAATTAATGAGGGCATTTGTAAGGCAGTTTCTTCTTTCTCAAAGGAACATATTATCTCCTAAAGGAGCCAGAAAAGATGTAACTATTCATTAGTTCCAATTCTCACAGAAATTGAGAGAACTCTCCAGACAAGGGCTTATAGAAAGAACATAAAAAAGAATAAAAGAGTTTTATCTTAAAGTGATTGAGGATATAATATAGGCTATGATCATCATTCTCTATTAGGACTTGTAATTCAGGGATATAAATTCTATACAAATATGAACTTAAACCTTCAAATTTACTTGATAAAATCCTCAATTGCTTTGGCCCTTGTTTAGAGCTGAGCAAACTATTGACCTTTAAAGTAACAGTAAAATATATTGCTGTACAAATGTTCTGCCTTATTATAATAGTTTTCTTGAGGTACAACATACATACTAAAACATTCAACCACTTTACATATATGATAGTTTTAGTAAATTGTGATATGCAACTGTCTCTATAATTTAAAAAAAAAAACATTTCCATCATTCCAAAACTTTCCCTCAGTCCATTTACAGTTAATCTTAACTCCCACTTAAAGCCATATATAACTACTCATCTGTTTTCTGTCTCTATGAATTTGTCATTTTAAGAGATTGCATCAGTGTAAATATACAATTTATGGCTACTTGAATCCATCTTTTTTCACTCGATATGGTGTGATAGAGATTCATTCATGTTTACATTTATCAATTGAGGTTCCTTTTTATGTTGAACAGTGTGGTTTTAGGTGAATATACATAATTTTGTTTTTTTCCTTCATCAGTCAGTGAATATTTAGATTATTTCCAAGTCTATGCAGCTGGAATTCACATCTCCGTATATAAATTTTAGTAATGCTCTTTGGTAGAGCCTGTGGAGTACAACTACTGGGATGTATGGTAAGTAGATATTTAATTTTCCAAGACAGTATTTAAAATGTGGATCCAGATATCCATGAAGGTCCCCTACATCCTCATAAATGGATCTCTTTTCAGTGTAGTTTTAATTTTTATTTCCATAACAAGCAATGATGATAGACATCTGTTCAATTGGGTGTTAGATATTCATGTATCTTCTGTGATAAATCTCTATACAAATTTGTTGTTTGTTATTTTAATTGTATTGTTTGCATTATAGAATTTCAAGAGTAGATATTTAACCATAAGCCCTTTAACAACTACATAATATGCAAATAATTTCTCCCAGCCTGTAACTTGCATTTTCATTTTCTCAGTGATGTAACATAATGTGAAATCTATATGAAGTTTTGTTTATCAAGTTTGTCTTTTATGGGCTGTGCTTTTGGTGTTTTATGTTTGAAAATACTGCAACATTCAATGACAAAAATTCCATTTCCTTCTACAAGTTTTATAATTTTACCTATGAAAGTTAAATCTACATTTCATTGTGAAATAAATTTTAAACATGGTGTGAGGTAAGGGTCTAAGTCTATTTTCTGTAGTGTGTCATGGAAAGCTGACTTGTATTGATATCTTTCTAAAAAAAAATGAGTGTTGATGTCAAGACTGTGACTTGCATGCTTTTACCCCTCTAGACTAACAATTTTAGTAGTTCACCTGGTACTAGTTTTGGAAGTATTAAAAATGCAGGAAAGAGAGGCACATGGGATTTGCATCATGGTTATTTTGGAGATGACTACTGGGTCATGTGGAGCAGAGTTGAATTCCATGCATGGAGACCCTATGAGACCATGGCATGAAGCCATGGAATGAACCATAGGTTACAGTGAGAATGCCAGGATTCTGGGGATGCCATAAGTATGAAATAGCTGCCAAGAAAAGCTTCTCACTCTGGCCCTGAAAGATCTGCCTCATAATAAAGAAGCTAAGGTTGGACCCCACAAATTTTGCCATGGGTCACAGATGCTGGACATGAGATTGCAGGATTTGATATTTTCCCTGCTAGTATTCTATCTTACATTATTTCAATCTTTCTTTGCTATGACGTTTTTTGCAACAAGAGTGTTCACGCTGTGTCTTCATCTTTTGGAAGGATTTAACATGTGTTTGGATTTTACCAGGTTCACAGTTAAGAGACTGTATTGAATTTCACAAGACACTTTGGATATTTGAGCATTGTCAAGATTGGTAAATACTATGGGGGCTTTAAAAGTTGGGCTAAATACATTTTGGATCATTAGATAATAATGGGTCCATGGGGTTCAGAAACAGAATTTGACCGTTCAAATGACCTGTACCCCATAAGCCTCATATATTTTGAATACTTGGTCCTTTTCTGGTGGCAATTTCAGAGGTGGAGCATTGCTAGAAGAGGTATGTTACAGGGGCTTGACCTTGAGGTTTATTAGCCCAGTACTAAAATGGCTTCCACCCAGATATGTGACAATTTCATGTTTGGGACATGCTTTACCCATCACAACGAAACAAAACTGTCACCTGAAATAAACTCCTCTCTCACATAAACTGCTTTATTTATAAACTGCTTCGTTTTGTTTGTCCAAACAATGAGAAGTTAAATCCAACAATATCTTTGAACATAAATTGGTCCTCAATATATTTAAAATACTTTAATTTTCCAACAATGGTTTGTAGTTTTCAGCATATGAAATGTATACATATTTTGTTCACACTTTTTAAGTATTTTACTCATGTGGATGCTATTGTGCTTGGAAATTCTTTCTTTTTGTTTATTTTTACTTTGAGAGAGAGAGAGAGAAAGAGAGAGAGAGTACAAGCACACCAGGGCCTCTAGCCAAGGAAAACAAACTCCAGTCACATGTGCTACCTTGTGCATCTGGCTTATGTGGTTACTGGGGAATCAAACCTGGGTTCTTAGGCTTTGTAGGCAAGTGCCTTAACCACTAAGCAATCTCTCCAGCCTTAAAAGATATCTTTATTTTAAATCATTAAGTGCAATTATGAACATAATCAAACATTGAAAAATCACACATCAAAAAGAAATTTTTGTAGTCACTAAATTAACCTATCTGGTGATCATGGGCCCAGCATACCAGGCTATTGAGACCTTTTCTGTATTTTGATTCTGTCATACACAGTGGATGATAAACTTATGATAAACTTTTCTTAATCAAGAAATAAATTGAACACTATCTAAATCCATGCTTTGAATTAAAATAAAACAAAATAAAATTAGGTCATTTGAAGGAAAATGGATGGAAGTGAAGATCACCATAGTAAGTTAAATATACTGGTCTCAGAAAAAAAAAACATGTTTGCTCTTAAATACAGATTCTTAAGTAAAACTAAAAATTGAAAGGAAAAGAGGACACAGTCAAGGAATAGGGAGACCAGTGGGAGACAAGAAAGCATGACCTAGGTTGACTAGGATCAAAAGACATTGCATGAATATATCATAAAATATAAAACATATTTGAACAAGTAATGTATGCTAAAATAAAATACATTACAAAGAAACGCATCTTTCAGTATTAATGATCTCAGTGTAAATTTCTTAAATGTACCACTTAATATTATTTCTTGGGATTAACTATTATTAGTAGTGAGATGTGTACATGAACAATTGTATACAACAATATTGCCATGTGTAACAAAATGGTATATTTGTGCAAACAAATGAAATACAATGTAATATGTTTGCAACAAAATAAATAATTGAACACTATCTAAATTCATGCTTTAAAAATGAGCAGGAAATTATACCAGTTGCTTATGCATCATGTACTCTCTATTCTCTTTTAAAACATTCTTACTTATTTGAGAAAGAGAAAGAGATTAAGTATGGGCACCCTAGAGACTATTGCCACAGTAAATGAACTCCAGATGCATGCATCACTTTTTGTATCTGGCTGCACGTGGATATTGTTGGAATTAAGTGCTGGCCAGCTATCAAGCATTCTTAACAACTGAAAAATCTCCCTGGTCCTATTCTCATAATTTAATTATGAAGTCCTACTCTTCTTTGAGGAATAAAGGTAAGGTCTGGGACTTCAGTTCAGTGCTTGTCCAGTTTGTTTGATGCCCTGAGATTCAGCTCAAGCACCAAAGGCATATACAATGTGGATAACAGGTTACAGTGTGCTGCTTTAAGAATGCATACATCCTCAGGCTCCTTTGTACCTGATAATGGGCTTGTGATTTGTTTCTGGCAAATGGTATAAAAGTCAGCAATTAGGGTTAGAAGTACCAGACAATTATTTATCTGGTAAAAAGTAAGAGTAATGATTTTGACTTATTTCCCAGTTCCAGCAGTGAGTACCATTCCACTGAGTGGATCTATTAGTCAAATTAAGAGCAGTTGGTTACCCACCATGGCTGTGTGCCACTACTGCACTTGTTTGAGCATTGTGTCATGTTGTTTCCTGCTGGGTAGCTTAAACTGCTAGCTATTTGGACATATGTCATTCATTTTCCCCCAGTTGCTCTGGCACTAGACTAGCTGACTGTCCAGGGACTGACCCTCTTCCAGATTCCAACCAGGTCTCTCCACGTTTTGTCTCACCCGCACATGCTGTCTTCGATAGTAGGGTCTTACCCTTAACCTTTGGTGGGTCATCAAGAACTCTGACAGAAATCTGTCTTTTTTGGGAAACCTTGTAAGTCTCTCAGATCAATAGCTCATCGTGAAAGTTAACCCCGTGCTGGTACTGGGAGTTATAAGTCAGTGCCAAGGAAGTTGAAGGAAGAAAAAGATAGGTAATATAAAAGAGGAAGTGAGTATAGAAAGGAGAGGGAGAGAGACAGAGAGAGGGATAGGGAGAGAGAGAAACAAGAAAAGATTAAGGTTGATCTTCATGATGTTCTCTCCAGTTCTCTGTGGTTCAGGTGTTCCCTTTGTGGACCTGCTGAAGGATCAATGTTATGAAGATATTTAGTGCTATGAATTTTCCCATTCAGACTGCCTTCATTGTGTCTCATAAAATTTTAGTATTTTGTATTTTTGTTATCATTCAGTTCTAGAAATTTTACAATTTACTTTTTGATTTCTCCCACAACCCAGTCATAATTTAAAAGTATGTTGTTCATTTTTCAGGAGGTGATATAATTTCTGTTATGTCTCTTGTTAATTTCCAGCATTTATGCACTGTGGTCCATTATGATACAGGAAATTACATCAATTTTCCTGAAATTATGGTGGCATTCTTTATGACCTAATATATAATTTCTTTTGGGGAAGGCTCCATGGACTGATGAGAAGAATGTGTATACTGAGGAATTGGGGTTGAATGTTCTGTAGATGTTCATTAGGTATAGTTGATCTATGGTGTTGTTACCTCTTCTTTCCCTTTTGATGATGTTCGTCTTATCTGTCTATTGATGATAGTGGGATATTAATGTCTACTACTATAATGGTATTGGGAATTTTTTCTGGTTTGTTTTCAAGTAAGTTTTGTTTTAAAAACTTGTGGTGCACCTGTGCTTCATGCATATAGATTTATGATTGTGATGTCCTCTTGTTGGATTGTTCCCTTGATGAGTAAAAAGTGGTCTTCTTTGTCCTTCTTGATTACTTTTAGTTTGAAGTCTATCTTAAGATATTAATATGTCCACACCCACTTGTTTCCTATTTTCATTTGCTTGCAAAATCATTTTCCATTCTTTCACCCTGAGGAGGTGTCTGTCTTTAGTGTTAGGTGATTTTCTTGAAGACAGTGGATAGAAGTGTCCAATTTTTGATCCAACCTGTTAACTTATATCTTTTTAAAATTTTATTTATTTGAGAGATAGAGGGATGGAGAGAAAGAGAGGAAGAGGCAAATAGAGAAAGAATGTGCACATCATGGTCTCCAGCAACTGCAAATGAACTGCAGATGCATGTACCACCTTGTTCATCTGGCTTGCATGGGTACTGAGGAATCAAACCTGTACCCTTAAGCTTTGTAAGCAAGTAAGTGTGTTAACTACAAATCCATCTCTCCAGTCCCAATTTGCGTTTTTTGATGGGTGTGTTAAGACCATTAATATTTAAACTTATAACTGTGAGGTTTGATTTTATCCCTGCTATGTTGGAGACTGTATGGGGTTTTGTGCCTTCTTGGGCTTTTTAAGTTTCTGAGACTGCTCTAGTTTTGCTTATTGTGATTTTTCTCTTGTGGACTCTTGAGATTGTTTGTTTGACTCTTCTGTATCGAGTATTCCCTGAAGTATTCTCTGTAAGTTTGACTTTGTGTTCATATAATCATAGAGTTGACTTTCTTCCATGGAAAATTTCCCTTTCACCATCTATTATGAGGGATACTTTTGCTGGGAAGAGTAGCTTGGGTTGGAAGCCATAGTTTTAAGACTATGAAGTGTTCCATTCCTGGCCCTTCTGGCTTTCACTGTTTCCATTGAGATATCTGACATGATTCTGATGGGATTGTCTTTGTATGTGTGAGGTGTTCCTCTCTTGCTCCACTTAACACACACACACACACACTCTCTCTCTCTCTATTTCTCCCTCTCCCTCTCTTTGTTTTCATTGTTAAGAGTTTTAACTATGATGTGTCTTGGAGAGTTTCTTCTTTGGTACTGTCTGTTTGGAGTTCTGTGAGTTTCTTGTATCTGGATGGACTTCTCTTTTGAGAGATTGGGAAAATTTTCTTCAATAATTTTGTTGACTATGTTGTGAACACCTTTGCCCAGAAATTTTTCCCCTTCTGGTATACCCATGATCTAGATATTTAGTCATTTTAGGGCATCCCACATTTCCCTCATATTCTGTTCACATGATTTTTTAAACTTTTAAAGTTTTGGGAGTCCCAAACTGTTTCTTCTGTCTTGTCTTCTAGATATGATATTTGTTACTCCACCTGATTAACTCTGTTAGTGAGCAATTCTAGGACGGCTTTTACAAGCTCTATTTGGTTTGTATTCTCTGATGCCTTTTTTCTGTACAGTATCCATAATTTTGTGAAGTTCCAATTTCAGGTCATTGTTTGATATCCTTGATGCTTCTTGGATTTCATTCTTGCACTTGATCATGTCTTCAATAAGCTTAATCAGCTGGTTATTGAGACCTTCTATTTTTTTTTATTCACCTTCAATTCATTTATCTCTCTTTTGAGATCTCTCTGGTTTTCTTCAATTGAGGTAAGCTGTTGGGCATTTCTAGAAACAGGCTGGGACTGTAAGGAGGCTGGCCTGAACTGTTGGACATGGCCAGGGACCCTGGGAGGTGGGTTTGCAGCTGGCCCTATTGTCAGAAGTCCCTGGCGACGGTGACTGGCCTTCCCTATATTGTAGGTTGTAGTGTGCCCTGTCATCGCCCAGAGTGGGCAGAATTGGCGAGGCCCTCCTCCTGGACCCCAAAAGGCTCAGACCATTCCATAAACTATGCATCCGATTGCCATATAGTCTGTATGTGCCATCTCAACCTTCCCCAAGTGTTTATAAACCCACTCCCCTTTTGAATAAATGAGTGCTGTCCATCAGACGGTCTCCCAGGTGTTCATTGTCTGTCATGTCTTCATCGTCAAGCTCACCCACTGCTCCAGGACCCTGCTGCTTTCCCCCAACTCCTCCCTCCCTCGGCCCAGGAAATGGGATGGTAAAGACACACAGTAAGCCTAGTGAAAGCTATGTGTTGTAAGTGATAGTTCTTTTCAATTTCATTTATTCAGTTGTTGGATTTTTGATGGTTTGCTTTCAGTTCAGTGATTTGCTTGGTAAGGGTAAATAACTTAATTGTGATTTCATTTTTGATTCAATTTCTGTTGTTTCCTCTATGTTTTCTTTGGAGACTTCCATTGTGGGTCTATGCAGCCTTGGTGGAGATATCTCAGTTTGTTGTCTCTCTCTCCCTCTCTCCCTCTCTGTCTCTCTCTTTTTGAAGTGGTGTCTGCCTATCTCATTGTAAAAGTCTTTTTATTTAGGAGGAAGGAAGCACTTGTAGGATGTTCAGTGAGTGTTCTATTTTGAGTTTGATCCAGATTGGAGTGTTTTTGTGTAAGAAATATTTTACTGTTCTTTTTGTATTACTTTCAATTTCTTTCTTTATTTATTTGAGAGATAGAATAGATGCACCAGGGCCTCTAGCCACTCCAAAAAACTTCAGATGCATGTACCACCATGTGCATCAGGCTTAGTTGGGTAATGGGGAATCAAACCTGGGTTCTCAGGTTTCGTAGACAAGCATGCTAGCCACTCAGCCATCTCTCTGGCCCAGTTATTTTTAAGAACATACTTTGTATGAATACATCAGGTGTTGGTACCATTTTTTCACTCCTCCCTTTCCCTAATCTGTTGTGGACCTCCTCAGTGGGGTTGTTGGTATCCTCCATGGGGCTTTAGGTTATATGCTGTGGCAGCAGCAGTCAGTTATCCAGGGGGAGGTAATGCTAGTGGCTCTTACAATATTTCTGCCCACTCCTCCACTAGTGGTAGCTTGACCTCGAAGATCATAATCTTTGTCTCCATAAGATTCTTATTTGGTCCCCAGTTCCAGATGTGGGTTCCTTTCCATTGAGTGGATCTTTTAGCCAAACAGAAAGCCATTGATTACCCACCAAGGCTGTGTGTCAATATTGCACTGGTGTGTACTTCTTGTCAGGTTGGTTGATTCTGAGTAACCTAGACCTGTGCTTGCTCATACCTTTTTGGTCAGTTTCCCCCAATACCTCATGTAGTCCTTTCCAGCACTATAAGGGCTAAATCTCTGGGGACTCTCTCTCTCTTTTGGATATCAACCAGGTGTCTCTATGTTCTGTGCTGGCAGCATATGGTGTCTTCCGCCATAGGGTCTAGCCTTTTGCCTTTGGGGTATAATCAAGTGCTTTGACAGAAGCCTGTCTTGTTTTGGGGACCTCATATGTCTCTCTGAATAGCAGTATAATGTGGGTAGGATTGATTTCTGGTACTATAATTAACAGGTCTATGGTATTGGGTCATTTCATGTTTAGTTTTGTGTTTCTTTTCCCTCAACTTTCCCTGCCCTCAACCCCTTCCATCCCTATTGTCTGGGCCTCAAATGGCCTATCCAGGTATGCCAACAACTCAAGATGATCCAGGTTAGGAACCAGAGATGAGTGAGAACATGCAGCATTTTTGAGTATTTGATTTTGAGTATTTTGAGTATTTGCTGTGTATGATCTGTTCTAAGTCCATCCATTTTACTACCAATTTCATTGTATCATTTTTCTCACTGCTGAGTAGAATTTATTTGTGTAAATGTATCATAACTTCATTATCCATTCATCCAATGATAGACACCTGGGGTGATTCCAGTTCTTAGTTATTATGAATTGAACAGTTATAAGCATGGTTGAGCAAATATCTCTATAATAATGTGTGAAGCATGTAGGGTAAATGCCCAGTAAGGGAATAACTGGGGCTGTTGGTAGTTCTAGATTTGTCCTTCCCAGGAATCTCCACATTGATTTCCAAAATAGTTGCATTCAACAGTGAATGAGGGTTCATCTTTTCCCATACCATCACCTACATTTATTGTCATTTGATTTTTTAATGATTGCCATCCTTACTGGAGTAAGGGAGAATCCCTCAGTTGTTTTTATTTGCACTTTCCTGATGGTTAGGAATGTTGAATACTTTCTTAAGTTGGTGTTAGTGATTTGTATTTCTTCCTCTGAGAATTCCCTATTCAGCTCTTTACCTCATTTTTGGAGTGGATTGTTTGATTTTTTTGTTGTTTAGTTTTTTTGAGTTATTTGTAGCTTCTAGATATTAGGCCTCTTTCAGTGCCATAGCTGGCAAAATTTTTCTCTTATTCTGTGGATGATTCTATACATTGGCCTATATGTCTGTTTTTATGCAAGTACCATGCTGTTTTTGTTTCTATTGTTTTGTAGTATAGCTTTATATTGGATATGGTGATATATCCAGAGGTGTTTCTTTTGCTGAGGATATGTTTGGATATCAGAGGGCTTCCACTATTCTGTATGAATATTGACATTATTTTTCTACTTCTGTAAAAATGATGCTAGAATTTTTAATTGGTATTGCATTGAATCTGTATATTAATTTTGGTAGAATTTCCACTTTCACAATATTAATTCTACCTATCCAGGAGCAGAGAAGGTTCTTCTATTTTCTCATGTCCTCTATTTCTTTCTTGAGTATTTTTATGTTTCCATCATGTAGGCCTTTCACAACCTTGGTTAGTGTTATTTCAAGGTATTTGATTTTTGTGGCTATTAAAAACAAGGCAGCTTCATTTTTTTTCTGTATATTTGTCATTTGTATCCAGGAAGGCTGCTGATTTTTGTTTGTTGATTTTGTAACCTGCCACATTGCTGAAAACTATGCCATAAAAAAAATCAGCAATCCACCAAAAAAAAAATGGGGCAGAGAACTCAATAGGGAATTCTCAAAGGAAAAATAGCAAATGACGAATACTCACCTAAGAAAACATTCAACAACCTTAACTATCAGGGAAATGCAAATTAAAATGGCTATGAAATTCTGCCTTACTCCAGAAAGGATGGCAAACACTAAAATATCAAACCACAGTAAATATTGGTGAGGATGTGGAGAAAGTGCATACTTGTACAACCACTGTGGAAATCAATATGGAGACTCCTGAAAAAGATGAAAAGAGAGCTACCAAGTGACCCATCCATTCCTTTACTGGGTAGCTACCCTAAGGGCTCCTCACTTCCCTGAAGAGATATTTTCTTAACAATATTTATATCTGTTCAATTCATAATCACTAAGAAGTGAAATCAACTCAGATGTCCATTGTTTAATGAAGGGATAATGAAGATGTGGTACATATACACAATGAAAATCTACTCAGCAGTAAGGAAAAATGATATAATGAAATTTGTAGGAAAATATACATACTTGGAACAGATCATACTATGTAAACTCACACAAGCACAGAAAGGCAAAACAGCTTGATCTCCCTTATCTGTGGTTCCTAAACTGGAACAGATTGAATTGCTGTTATACATGACATGCAACTTGAGGGCCAGATAAGAGGATGGTATGGTTTGTGGGAGGGGAATGGGAGGGAAGGGGTGAGATATACACAAAACAACATCCAAAACCAATTGGTACCACAGAAACCATCCTCCTGGATAGCTGACTAAAAGATATAAACCTCAATAGGTGCATGGAAGGACCATCTGGTAAGATGAGTCCTAGAGAGGATGGGATGAAGCCTAACCCTAAACTATTTGTCCTTGGCTTGTAAATCCCAGCATCAGAAATAGGCCACAACCCATATTGAGTTGTTGATCTGAGAGACTGATGAGATCTGTGAAATAAGACAGACTTCTGCCAAAGCACTTAATTACTAATCTGTGGGGAAATGCAAGATCCTATTACTGAAGACAACACACTCTGCAAACACAGAACATCAAAACATCTGGTTGAATCTTTAAGGAAGTCATCTCCCAGATGGTTAGCCCATATAGTTCTGTAAACCATGACATGAGATGCTGGTCAAAAAGGGCCAACAACTTTGTGAGCAAGTAGGGTCCCTGCTATATGCAACCAACCATCCTGTCAAGATGTACATACCTGTGGAATATTGTCACTAACTCTGGGTAGGTAACTAATGACTTTCTCATTGGCTAAGAGATCCACTCAGTGGAAAGGAAACCAGGCTAAAACTGGGATCCAAGTCAAAATTCTATGGACTCCAATGAGAAGGTTCTACTCCTCTTTGGTCAAAAGTTAGGATATACCCATGAAAATCTCTCTACATTAAAAATGCCTATACCCTTAACATATCCCGTTCTCACTCTGTGTTGTAGAATCTGTTTCTCTTTTTTTCACAAAGCAACAAAATCCCAGAATAGTGAAAATCTTTGAACAGGAGAAGGGTCACTGACTCCATGTCAGCAGGTGAACCACCCCTAGCACAGCAGCTAGGACCCAGGTGAAAACAGAAAGGAATTGGAGAGATAAGCAAAAATGCTGCTTGCATAGCAAGCCTGAAAACCCAAGCCAGGGTGGTGGAGACACACACTGAGAATATTCAACATGCACCAAAGCAGAAATCCAGAAGCTACTGAGAGGTCAACACTAAAGTAGACTTAAAGTGCACCCACTAAGGCCCAGGGAATTTTGCAAAAGAGGGTGCATGTAAGAGCCACAGGGTTGGAGTGGATAACCATAGGCTATAATGACTGACCGCTGCTTTCACAACTCACAACCCACAACTCTATGGTGAATACCAGCAATCTCACTACTGGGAGCCCTTAGTGCAGTGGGCGTAGGGAAGAGGGCAATGATAGTACCAACTCTTGATGTATTCATACAAACTTAAATTTAATTAAAAAAAACTAGGCAGGGGTGTTGGCATTTTGAGTCTTCACTGAGTTTCGTAATGACTGGAAAAATAGTAGCTATTCAAAGGTCCAACATCATGTCAGACTAGGGGATTTCAGTTAACTTTATGGTTCTCAGTATCAATTTTCAAATTGCCTGATATAACTCACGGACATGTGTTGCTATCCCACACCAATATTTCATTGTATATTTATGCAATGTTTATATATTCTAGAAAAGCATGCCTCAATATTAAGGATGAAATGACATAAAAATGTTTTGGATTGTAACTATCCCTGTGCTTAAATATACACCCAGTCTTTTAAGGGATTTGTTTCATGGAAGATCTTGTTGTCAAATTCTGATAATATCTTTTATATCTTTCATTTGTGGTAAATTTATGTTTTACTAGAGTTTTCAGGTTTTTTTCTTTTTCAAAGTAGTGTCTCACACTAGCCCAGGCTAACCTGGAGCTCACTCTGTATTCCCAGGCTGTCCTGGAACTCCACAGTGATCCTCCTACCTCTGCTTCTCCAGTGCTAGGAATAAAGGTGTGGGCTACCAAGCCCAACAAGAATTTCCACTTTTTAAATTTAAATATTATGAAAATAACCTGGTTTCAAAGAAGAATTATCAAAAGAAATCATAGAATTGTCAAAAAGAATATAAAATTGATATAAATTATGATTTAAAAGGTCTATATGAAAATAATTTTAACAAAGGGGAAAGGTAATCCCAAATTCTGAAAAGTTAGTCTTTCCTCAAACACATTTTAAATATAATATCAATCAAAATAAAATTCAATCCAAAAAGAACTTCAATGGCATTTAAATCCATAGGGAAGTCATTAAAATCATTCATTCAAATTGATTCTTACCTTTCAACTCATATGACAAAATTAAGCATAATGGCCTACAATTCTGATTCATTATTGATAGCACTAATAAGGAGGATAATGTGATTGACTACTTTGAGAATTTAAGAATCCATGTCAAGATTTTTTGTATAATGAAATCCCTCGGTAATACGTTGTTTGCATTTAATTATATGATTTCCCTCAATATAGTTTATGTAATTAGAGGAAACAACTATTTCTCATCTGAATTATGGGGACTTTATAGTACACTTCATGTCTCTATTAAATCAAACTCATTCAACAAATATTTATAGATGTGACACGTCCTGTGGTTGTTATTATGGGTTACAAAGACAAACAACTTCTGGGTGGTGGCAACAAGGAGGCTCCATCTATTGAAATCTGGTGTGTTCCTCTTAATTAAAATTGAATTCAAACAGTTCCAGGACATGTGTTAAATATTTTAAAGTGTAAATGGTAATTTTCACATTTGGAAGCTCTTTGGGATTCATAGAGATTATGTTATGATTTTTTTCAATATTATTCATGGACTTTCAAACTTTGACTTGGTTTACATATTTGTTATATTGTAATCTGAATTTCACAAGAATACTTTATTCTTACCTCCCCTGCCAATTCATCATAGCCAAAATATATTACAAGGTGAATGACTTATACCTTGAATGAACTCAATCGTTTGCAGATATCTCTTTGATTACAAACCTTCAAGTATTTAGAACTGCATTTTCTTTGAATCCCTCTCACTCAATGACAAATTATGAAAATACAACTTTTGCATTTTATAATTAGGAGAAAAATTGGGTAGAAAAGCAAAATGGCTGATTCCTCCTTTTAAATTGTACATGATGGTACATGTTTACATATTGTCTTTTGTTTAACATTTAACCTCATATTTATGCAAGGAAGATGGCAAAGTATATGTATATTAAAATATTTTTTCTGCAGCACAGAACACTTTAACAAAGTAATGCTGGATATGTTTCAAGTCAGTAACTCTAATGGTATTCTTCATTTCCTCATATTACCAAGCCCTCAGAACAAAAGTGCAAGTATCAATAGGGTGCAGATTTTCTCACTAACTCAATTTGATTTCCATTGAAACATTTTCTTCATACTTACATACACTTTCTCAAAAGTCAGGCCTTTTAACTACTGGATGTGAAGACTAAATCCAGAAGCTATTTATTTGGAAAATGAATTATCTTAATCTCTTTCAGCCATTTCCACACTATAAAATGCAGGGAAGGAAAAAAGAATAACTGGGAGAGGGACAAACAAGCAGGGGCAAAACTGAAGCCTGGTTTGAAGGAGATAGTTTTAGTTGTCCAAATGATGATTTCATAGTAGATTTCCAGAGGATTTAAAACCATTTATTTGCTGTACAGATGATGATATACGATTGACTTGCCTGGATAAATTGGCTTAGAATTTTATAACATCAGATTCTTCATAATTCAAACCCGTGTAAAGAGCACATACTTCTAATCAATGGATAAAATATTACTTCCAATCCCTGTTTATACAGCTTCACAGAGCAATGTGTCAGATTGGAGATTTTCTATCTTTTGATTTTGTCAATTTCCCCTGGTGCACTTGTTATGACACCCTGGCTGAGCTTTAACTCCAGAGCTACAGATTCATAAGTCTGGGGTGAGAACTGACACTGGATATTCTAACCAATTCTGAGATCTGTTACTCTGTTTGGCTACTAAAATAAAACATAACTGAATGGGTGACATAAATATCATAAATTTATTTCTTACAAATCTGGGTGCCTGGAATCACAGTGCAAAGGTTCTATCAAAGTAGATTTCATGCCTTGGTCTTTTATCATAGTGTATATGAGGCTGTGATTTCCTTGTGTGCTCATGTGATTTCTCCTTTGTATAAAATGAATTATCTCTGATGCTTGACACTCTTATTATAAACATACCTACTCTATTATATTAAGGTCACACCTTTTGAACACACTAATTTTTAATTTACCTCTAGAAATGTCTTACCATCAACTACAACTACATTTAAGGTAAGGGATTCAATGCAGGAATTTGGTGGAATGCCATGGTATCTGCAACACTAAGCAAGGCTGTCACCATGTTCCAGAAGACAATCCTTATGAAGTAGTTTGCTTTCCACTAAAAGGAACATTCATGTATACATAAAAATGATACTACCCTGATTAGTGTTCTGCTACTTCCAAGAGACAGATTCATACAGGTAAAGCATCTAGAGAGCAAAATATGACCCTTTATAATAAATGTTTAATTTTATCCATTTTCTAAATATAAACTAATTACTGACTATTTAAATCAAAAATCAGATTCACTGGGCTTTTGTGAATGTACCAGAAAGTTAACACAACACATTTTGATATAAGGAATTACTCCAGGCAACAGTACAGAGTTTAAAATAAGGGGAGTATATCTTGGTAAAAAAAAATGGCAGTTTTTGATCAAACAAGAGTTTATATGTAATGTGAAAGAATTTGACCAGGCTATGGGTGGTAATATATGAATGCTCTGTAAGCTCCCCAGAAAAAAAAATACAAGGAAAGCAGAGGAAATGGTGGACACTGAACAAGAATGAGATCTAAATGATTCAAGGTGTTATCTAAATCTTACATACTTTTCTCTTACATTTTCTGTACTGTGTTTTGGGACATTTTAAACTGTAAAATATTAGTTACTTTTTATATAAGTTAATTCTTTGAAACACAATGCATTAAAATCTTCTACAAGATTGCCAAAAATGGATCTACACTCACCTTTATGCATAAATTGTATAATACCAAGTAGCACAGCTCAAGATAATTATGGATGAATTTTGTCTCTTTTTTATTTTTAATATATTATTTATTTATTTATTTGCATGATTCCCTACAGCTTTGCTAATGTTTTGTGCATTGTAATACTATTCTTTTTTCCAAACAATTAGGAAAATGTTATCCCACTATATTTAAATTAATTTTCCTTTTAGAAATAAAGTATATTTCTTAATCATTAAGAGCCATTTGTAGTTTCTTTTCTATGAGCCATCTGTTTTGTCCAATGACTATTTGTAGAGGTTGGTTTTAACATCTTTATTTGTAACATAAATTCAAATAGCTTTTTAACAGTCTGTTATTTATCTTATGATTTTCCATATTAACAGTTTGCTAAGCAGATTTTTTTAATATTGAATAACTGAATTGTGAGTTCTTTGTATTTGGCTTCTGGATTTTTTTCAGAGCAAATCTTTTCCAATTCTTGGTTGTGAAATAGGTCTCCTAAGACTCCTAAATGATAAGTAGTTTTTTGTTTCATTTGGGGGTATAACATGTGATATGAGATAATGATTTTTTAATTTTTTAAATATTTTATTGACAGCTTCTATACTTAAAGACAATAAACCATGATATTCCCTCCCCCACTTTCCCCTTCAGAACTCCACTCTCCATCATATACCCTCCCTCTCTCCATTAGTCTCTGTTTAATTTGATGTCATCATCTTTTTCTCCTATTATAAAGGTCTTGTGAAGGTACTGCTAGGCACTGCGAGGTCATGGATACCAAGGCCAATTTTGTTGTATTGTAAGGAGCGATACCTTTCCTTTGGCTCTTACATTCTTTCTGCCACCTCCTCTACAATGGACCCTGAGCCTTGGAGGGTGTCATAAAGATGTTTCAGTGCAGGGCACTCCTCCATCCCTTCTTCTCAGCACTATGTTGCTTTTTGGGTCATCCCAGTGGTCATTGCCATCTGAAAAGAGAAGCTTCAAACAAGAGTTTATATGTAATGTGAAAGAATTTGACCAGGCTATGGGTGGTAATATATGAATGCTCTGTAAGCTCCCCAGAAAAAAAAATACAAGTAAAGCAGAGGAAATGGTGGACACTGAACAAGAATGAGATCTAAATGACTCAAGGTGTTAGAAGTGAGAATAGCATTAATATATGAATACTAACATCAAGTGTAGTGCTTTCATGGAAGTTTGGTGAGAATAATATATACATTTAGCTGGACAAGAGCAGGCTTTATACCCGTAAGTCTTATGACCTCCCCTGTTATAGGCTTTTGATTAGGTTTTCAGTACCAGCATATATTCCCTCCCATAGAGCAGGCCTTCAGTTCAATTAGAGAGCAGTTAGTTTCCCCCAGAACAGACATGCCACTATTGAACTCATTTGGTCACTTGGCCTGTCTGACAAAACTTGAGGCTTCCAGTGTCCACTGTTTTCACCTCTGGATGATTTCTGTCTCCCATAGGGCTGCATGAAGTGCAGCTTTTTACAGCTTTCAGTTAGCTGGTCTAGAGAAAGAAGGTTTTCTGCTCAGCACCAGCTTGATTTCTCAGTGACTTTGCCGCTCAGGCAAGTGAGGTCTTCAGCAATAGGGTCTTACCATCTGTTTCTCAAGGAAAACCAAGAGCCTTGGAAATAGCCTGTAATGTTTTGGAGGCAACAGGGACCTCCCTGGCCAACAACTCACTGGAAGGTATCCCATCCCTGGAACTAAAAATTTTCTAGTAACAATCTATGACTTCTGGATGTGCCATTATTCAAGAAAGTAGGTTTCCACTGTCCCCACTTTTATATAAAATAGTACTAGAAGTCAGCTGTAGCAATAAGGCATGAGACACTCATAAAAGGGATATAATTGGAAAGGAAGAGATCACATTATCATTATTTGCAGATAGTATGATTCTATACATAAAGGACCATAAAGACTACCAGAAAACTGTAAGATATGAAAAACACTTTTAGCAAGGTAGCAGGATACAAAATAAACACACAGAAATCAGTAGTTTCCATATATGCTAACAGCAAACATGTGGTGGATGGACTCAGGAAATCTCTCCCATTCACAATTGCCTCAAAAAAATAATAAAGTACCTTGGAAAAAAGCTAATGAAGAATGTGAAGGATCTCTATAATGATAACTTTAAAACACTCAAGCAAGAAATTGCAGAAGACACAAGGAAATGGAAAGACAACCCATGTTGTTGGATTGGAAGAATCAATATTGTGAAAATGTCAATCTTACCAAAAGCAATCTACACATGTAATGCAATACCCATTAAAATTCCAATGGCATTCTTCACAGAAATATTTTAAAAAATCCTAAAATTCATTTGGAAGAACAAAAAACCTCGAATAGCCAAAACAATTTTGAGCAACAAAAATGAGGCTGGTGGTATCACCATACCCAATTTTAAGCTATATTACAAAGCCATTGTATCAAAAGCAGCATGGTACTGGCACAAAGACAGGTATGTAGATCAACGGAACAGAATAGAGGACCCAGATGTTAATCCAGGAAGCTACAGCCATCTGATTTTTGAAAAAAAAAAAAAAAACAAAACACCAAAACATATTCATTGGAGAAAAGACAGCCTCTTCAACAAGTGCTGAGAAAACTGGGTATCTATAGTTAGAAGGATGAAAATAAATCCTTGTTCTTCTCCATGCACAAGAATCAAGTCCAAGTGGATCAGAGACTTTAATGTCAGACCTGAAAATCTGAAATTGCTAAAGGAAAAGGTAGGGGAAACCCTTCAACATATTGGCATAGGCAGTGACTTTCTGAATATAACCCCAATTGCTCAGGGAATAAAACCACTAATCAACCACTGGGACCTCATGAAATTACCAAGCTTTTGTACAGCAAAGGACACTGTGAATAGAGCAAAGAGACAACTTACAGAATGGGAGAAAATCCTTGCCACCTACACATCTGACATAGGATTAATATCCAGAATTTACAAAGAACTCAAAAAACAGAATAAGAAATCAAACAACCCAATTAAAAATGTGCTATGGAACTAAATAGAGAGTTCTCATCAGAAGAAATACAGATGGCAAATAAATATCTAAAAACGTGTTCTACATCCTTAGCCATCAGGGAAATGCAAATTAAAAGTACTTTGGGATTTCATCTTGCTGCTGTCAGAATGGCTACCATCAAGAAAACAAATGACAATAAGTGTTGGCAGTAATGCGGAAAAAGAGGAACACTTCTACACTGTTGGTGGGAATGTAATCTGGTCCAGCCATTATGGAAATCAGTGGTGGAGGTTCTTGAGACAGCTAAAAATAGATTTACCATATGATCCAGGTATACCACTCCTAGGTATTTATCCAAAGGACTCTTCTCACTACCTTAGAGATACTTGCACAACCATGTTTATTGATGCTCTATTCACAATAGCTAGGAAATGGAACCAGCCTAGATGTCCCTCCACAGAAGAATGGATAATAAAATATGGTACATTTACATAATTGAGTTCTATTCAGTGCTAAAGAAAGTGAAATTATTATATTTGCAGGGAAGTGGATGAATATGGAAATGATTATACTAAGTGAGGTAACCTAGGCCCAGAACCAAATGTTGCATGTTCTCTTTCATATGTGGATCCTAGCTAAAAATGTACAGAGTTGTGTGTGAGCTGGAACCAAAAATCGGTAGCAGAGGACAGTAAGCTAGAAAAAGCCTATAAGGGAGAGAGGAGAGGGAAGGACTTAAGGGGATGGTATTGTATATATGTAAGTAGAAGAACAGATTATAGGGAGGGGAAAAGCCTAAACCAGGCCACGGGAAGAGATTGTGTAAAAGAAGGGTGGGGGTGGTAGGGCCAATCAAAATTCAAGATATTCTGAATAAAACAAATGATGATGTTTTTATTCCACAGTATTATCCACCTGTCTAAATTTACATTGCTTTGCCCCTTTGACAGTTTACTGGTATTCCCCTTATCATTTTTGTTGTTTTAGTTCATTTTTATACTGTGTCTACTTCCTCTAAAAGAGACTTAGGCCACTAGTCATAGGAGTCCAGAAACATTTCATCTCATTAGTGTCTTCTGACTGTGGCAAATACTTAAGTCTGACTTTTTATCAAGGAGAAACATTTTGTAGTTGTCATAAAAATAATCACTTAATAAAAATTCTCTTCAAATTTGTAAATACTTCTTCACACTTGACAGCTTAATATCCTTCCCATTCATCTACACCATATTTATGTTGAAGGTTGCTTGCCTTCACAAAAGATTTCTTAAAGTAAGTTCAAAAGACTGGTCTGTCTTATGTTGCCCATGTCGTTTAAAGTACATTGGACCAACATAGTACATCAATAATTTTCTTTAAAAAGAATCACACCTGAGTATTCACATTGCCATTTTACTTAATACATGGAAGGGAGAAGATACAATGAACTCAACTAGTTATTTTTAAGCTCTGCATAGTTATTTTCCAACTTGCCTTGGGCATAATTGGCACTGACATGGAATAGTTCCAATTAACATCCTGTTGTATGAGATATTTGTCATGTCTTAATTTCCTGTATTATTTTACTATTTGATCTTTCAAAACATTAAGTTTTAAGTATGCTAGGATGCTTGTGGCTTTCTTAATTTGATCTTCTATTTCTGTTTCCTATTGCCACTGTAAATATTCACCATATACTTACTGGATTAAAACATATAAATTATTATCTTAATTAGAGCTCAAAGAAATTGTAGCTATTACTTTTCTTATTCTCAGATGTCTTCCATGTTATGTTCAGTTCTTTCTTTTTTCTGTATAATATGAAATATATATACATATATATATATGTGTGTATATATATTTGGTAATATTAATATATAAACATACTGCAAATTGGTCTTATTCTCATTAGGTTATCTATATCTATTTTGTTCCCCTCGTTGGGTGTATAAGTAATTACTGAAGGGTCATGAGTGCACCAGTCAGGTCCTGTGGGGAGGACACAGCCTTATCCACCTTGTGGCTCTTATATTCTTCCCTACATTTACACCGTGTTCCCTAAACCTTGGAAGACATGTTAGAATTCTCCTTTAGTGTTGAACTCTAGGCAGCATCTCCTCTCTGCTTTGATGAGTTCTGAGTCTTCTCCTTGTTTAGCCCCATCTCTATAGCATCTCTAGCTAGCAGGGAGAGCAGCACTCATTTAATACCGCATTTCTGTAACATTTCCTTGACTCTGGTGGCATTGATAGAGATGACTCATCCAGTGCTAGGCAGTTGACCTTCTCTTTTTGTCATTTTGATGGGTCTTGAGTCTCTCCACTACTCACTGCCAGGTTTTCTAAATAAGAGGGATAGCAGCATGGATGAAAGGGGATAAACATATCTTTGGAGGACTTTTGATGGGCAAAACCTCTCCCTTTAAACAAAGAACAGTGGAAGCTTCTCTCAAGGGTCTATGACCTTCCTAACATAAGCTTTTGATTTGGTTCTCTTTGCCAGGCTTGAATTCTTTCTCACAAAGCTGGCCTTGTATCCAATCAGAGGGTTGTGGATTACCACCCAATTTATATGCCACTATTATACTAATGGGTATGTTCTTCCTGGCTAGTTGATTTTGTAGCTTCTAGGATTCACTGTTTGTTCACAAGGTTGATGGCTTTTATCCCTAAGCATGTCACATAGCACTTTCCAGAATTATGACAGGAAGCTAGCAGAGAGCTCATTTCCATCTTAGTTCTAACATAGTTTCTCAATAACATGTGACCATAGCCTGTGGTGGCTTCAGCAATAGGGTCTTAACATCTAGTTCAGTGGGGAAACCAAGTACTTCGGTAATGGATTGTATTATTTGGGAGCCTCATGTGTCTCCATGACCAACAACTCACTGTATGGGGGTGTCCTATTTCACTGGGATTTACCAGCAGCAGCCTTTGTTTTCAGAGTAAAGCTTTCTCCACACAGAGTTGATGTGGAGTTTTTATGCTTATGAAACTTATTTCTGTTTTGTTTCTCTTTGTCTGGCTCTGATCTTTTTCTTTTCTTTTCTTTTTTTTTTTTTTTCAAATATATGTTTCCCTGAATCTTTCTACTGGGTTTTCTTATCTTCTTTATTTTTCACACATTTCATTAAACTTTTCCTCTGACTTCTGAGAAATCCTGTCATGTCATTCTTTTAAATTAATTGTATGGATTTCTGCAATAGTGGGATTGGTTTTCACTTTCTTTTTTGAGTTTTCTTTTTAATTTGATCTTCCTGCTTACAAAAAGAGTTGTGTTAAAATCTCTTCCTATTGTGAATTTGTCAATTACTTAAGAATAATTATTTTAGAATTGCAGTTCATTTACATGGAATAATGCAATGATTCATTTTAAGGAAGACAATTGTAGCATTTAAAAATATTTTCTTTGCACCCTGAATATTGGTGATATGGAGAATGTAGGAGGACAACATGAGTGAGACATAGGATAGAGGAAGGAATGCCCTGAATGAGAAGAGTCCTCAGAGGATGGGAGTGGGAGATAAGGAAGCTAAAAGGATAAAGGGTTGGGGACATGATTAAAGTACTGTATGTTCATATACTAAAGCTCTCAATATAAAATGAAATAAAATATTTTATTCTTCTTTTCCATAGGAAAATATTTACTGTGTTCTCCAGAATGATAGAATATTTATGTTTTTAATTTATCTCTTATTTCTCTGGTTATCTTTCATACTAGAGATAGATTTAATGCTAAATTAGAGAGTGCATATGTTGCCATAACCTGGGAAGAAAATTGGTATTTCGGACATTTCTACCTAGCTTTTCAGTGCTTTGGGAAAAGCTCAGATAATAAGTCTCCAGGCCAAGCCTTTATACATTCATAACATTAGAGAACCATTCATTGTCTCCACGTGGGTTGTATCTTCCTAGGAGATTGGTTGGCTGAACAAGAAATAATACATAGAAAGAGTTTTGTAGAAATAATGATTCCATGAAAAGATTTGAAGAGATGAAGAAGGCTGGTATCTTCCACAGTACAAAATTCTTTTAGAATAGAAAAAATTTCTTTGAATTGGACTCCACAAAAGCTTGTTATTGATATGCTCCTGAACTATGAATATCTAGGCTCTCAAAAAATAGATGTGTTTTCAAGTGTTTCAGTTATTGATATAAGAGAAAAATTGATTTGTAAAATATTAATAGTTTGAATTTTCTTACACACACAACTTTATTCCATTGCTCTTCAGTTAGTTTTCAACACTTCATATATCATACATATCACCATTGAAAGAAATTTTAAAAGCTTCCTTGAACTTGGGAATTAACTTTGTCTACGGTTTCAGGTAAAACTTGCACCCTAAAAAATTTGATTATGTATGCACTGTATTTGGCCAGATTTCTAATGCTGTTTGGAAATATGGTAATATCCAGATAGAGAAAATTTATTCTGTTTGTTTCCTGTGCACAAGAATGTGTGGCTGGGTGCATGTGTGGACATGCATGTGTGTGTGTGTGTGTGTGTGTGTGTGTGTGTGTGCCTGCATACATGTATGTTTAAGCTTGTGTGGAAGTTGACTGTGACATAATCTGTGGTTCTACGTGGTATCTCTGAGTGCTATGCCCACCATCTTAGAGAAGAACATGCACTGCTATGAGGTACCACAAAGTCATTCCTGAAAATCTTCTTTTACCCAGTCTAATAGTTGGGCAAAAGCACTTGCTGTTTATTTGGCTTCATTACACAATCTTGATCACTGAATTTGAGTGTTATCAAATCTTCAGAAGTTACCCAAAGGCTTTGTCCTCCAAATAGCATCATTTGTCAATTTCATATTCATTTGACAACTTAAATGTTATTTCAAGGGGGGAAGAAATCTAAACACAGACTTAAATCACATCTTATAACCAAAACTAACTTGCTATAGTCCTTTAAAAGTACATCATAGGTGTCTTCTTGTGTCCATAAATATTTATCTAGTTGAACATTTAATAGCATAAAGAAGGGCTAATTGATCAGTTTAAAATTCTAGCCTAATAAGTTGTTCATTGTTTTTATGAATTTCCAACAAGCTGTGAAGTACTGGGATGGTTTTAACCAATACATTGCTTTTTTTTTTTTTTTTTACAACAGGGACCACTGAATTTTTTTAAGTGATTACACTGATTATTTCCTTCCATAAAATTTTCATTCCCTTCCTAAACAACTGTATCCATGACTCAAGCTGTATAAGTGAAAAAAAAAAAAAAAAAAAACATATATTAGCTCATATTTTTAAAAACACCTTTCAGGTACACAAATCATAAATCATCATCTTCTTTAACAGAAAAAAAATGTTTATTGAAGTACCTATTATGAATGCATAACTAAGGTCATAGCAATGGATCTGAATGAGTCAGATTGCTAGAACTAATTTATTGAGGGCATAAGAGAGCCATCTAAGGTTGACAGCTTTAAAAATAAAATATATGCCAAGAAAACCATGTCCTTAAAATCTTTTTCTATTTTAAATTATCACAACAATGAATGTATCTGTCATTAAGAAATCATACTGAGACTTCAGAAATATGATTGGACAGAGATTCCAGAGTAGGGAAAACAGTGGGACCAAGGAGTAGAAGCTATGTAGAGATACTCATTATAAAGAGCTGAAATTGTGTTCACCAAGGGCAAAATAAAATGTGTGAACTGCTGTATATAGATAAACATATGTAAGTATATATGTATGTGTGGTGGTTTCAACAGATGTTCCCCCTTATAGATTCAGGAGCTTTTTCAAGCTTGTTACTTGATGTCACTGTGGGTGGATGCTAGGTTCCAGCCCTAAGGTGTGTTTGGGGGTGAATCGAATTTTAGCCTAAGGTTTGAGGGCTGCTTGAGTTCTGCCTGGCCTTCCTGGAGTGTGCTTGCTTATGGTGCTGGTGGTGGTTTTACTCTCTGCATGTTTTGTATTGCAAAATATTAGTTGTGATATTCTATTTTTGAATATAGTATTCCCTTAGACTACTCATCTAGTGATATTGAATTCCTTGCATTTGCTTGCTTGTCATAAACTGAACTTATTTCTCCTTAACTTTCTAATCAGCTTTGCTGGATATAGTGTCCTGGGTTGACAAGCTTTTAATATTTTTCTCTTCAGACTTTGAATATATCAACCTGTTCTCCCATAGTCTGAAAGGTTACTGATGAGAGGTTTCAGTTAATCTAAAGGGGAGTCTTTTTATGTAACTTGATACTTGTATTATTGGGTTGTACTTCTAATGGGACAATTATGATGTCCCTAGGAGGAAATTTTATTGATCAAATGTACTAGGGATTCTTTGAGCATCTTCTTTTTTTTGTGGAGAGAGAGAGGGGGAGAGGAAGACAGGGATGGGCACGCCAGCAGCCTCTCATATGCGTGTGCCCCCTTGTGGTCAAGTGTGGCATTGCGCCCTTGTGTCACTGCATCTGGCTAAATGTGGGACCTGGAGATTGGAACTGCTGGAGATTGGAACCAGCGTTCTTAGGCTTAGGAGTCAGGCGCCTTAACTGCTAAGCCATCTCTCTAGCCCTCTTTGAGTTTCTTTTTACTGGCTATCAGTATCTTCATAATTGAGAAAGCTATAGTTACTGTTTTTTTTTCTGTTCTTCCTTCTTTCCTTCCTCTCACCCTCCTTCCCCCCTTTCTTTCCTTTGTTGTTGAGCCAGGCTGTTATGCCAAGGATGACATTAAACTTCTCATCTTCTTGCTCCCTCCCTCAAGTGCTGGGACTACAGGCATTTGCCACTATTGCTACAATTTCATTGAGTAGATTTTCTATGCATTATTTGTGATTTTCCCCTTGTGAAATATCCATAACATATACACTTGTTTGATCATTAGATATCTCTGTTATTTTTATGTTTTATTTATTTGTATGACTCTATTTTAATTATTTTTTTAAATTATTTACACAGGATACAGTCTTATTTCTCTTCTCCCCAACCTCATTTCCCTGAGGGTCTTCCTCAGGGACTTTATTGGTGTTTACTGTGGAGTAATTAGAGGCTCAGCCTACTTCTGTCGTAGCTTAGAAATTACTCCTTCTATTAGATCTAATATGTTGGGAAAGGTCTAAACTATGTATTTTTGTCTAATTTACAGAGCTCTTTACTGTCAAAATTTCTATGTGATTCTTTTCTATCATCTCAATTTCTTTGTTCATTGAGATTATAGATTGTCTTCCTGATTTCATTGAAATAGATGTCTGTATGCTGAGATATCTCATTGAGTTTCCAAAAAAAATCATTATTTTGGTTTCTTTTACAGATACTTTATCAATTTCCTTTGTAAGGGGTCTGCTGCTAGAGTGTTTTTGGTTTATTGTAGCTGTCGTATTGCCTTGCTTCTTCATGTTCCTTGCAAGTCTGTGACAGATCCATTGCCTCTATAAATTTTATAGGGTAATTTTTGAACTCAAATATTGTTTTACTGATACCATGTGCTAGAGTACCACTTGAGTGAGCTCTCAGCATCAGCATGTTCCAGTCCCTTTTTTTTTTTTTTTTTTTTTTTTTTTTTTCGAGGTAGGGTCTCACTCTGGCCCAGGGTGACCTGGAATTAACTATGTAGTCTCAGGGTGGCCTCGAACTCTCTGCGATCCTCCTACCTCTGCCTCCCGAGTGCTGGGATTAAAGGCTTGCGCCACCACGCCCGGCCCCTCATGCGATTCTTAACTACACAGAGACATTATATCAGTCTTGGCTTTCCCATCATGTAAGGTAATGCTGAGTCATGCTTGGGGTATAGTTGGACCCAGTAGTTTAGTCTGTGTAGCTTCTTCAATTATGAATTGTGGATATCTCAGTTCCTGTCATTATAAGAGTTTTATGGATTGTTCCACCCGTTCAGATGAAGTTGTCTTAAATAGATGGTGTTCACTTGCAAATTTGAGTTGTGGAACTCCTGTCAATTTCTGTTGTAGTTACCTTCTTGTGGCTGGATCAAAACAGGCAAACAAGGGTAGCTGAAACTAGGAAATGTTTTTAATCTTGCCTCAGAGTTTCAACACGAAGCTTCATAATGGCAGGGGAAAGTGTGGCATGAGAAGAAGCTGGACATCACCCCTGCCACAGCAGGTGGAAAATAGCAGCAAGAGAGTGAGCCATCGAATACTGATAAGCTAGGGGCTAGTAAACCTCAAGGTTCACCCTCAGCAACACATCTTCTCCATCTAGGCTCTCCCTCCCAAATTGCCATAAGCTGGGGACCAAGCATTTAGAACACAGGAGTGTATGTGGGACATCTGATGCAAACCATAACAATTTCCATGCATTGAATGCCACTGTCCTGCTCTTGTACAGTCAAGACATGCTAAAGCTGGCAAGGAAGCAAAGATATTTATCTACTTGCAGTATCCATTCTTGAGAAGGGCATATTTGACAAGCCCAGATTGCCACAATGCAATGAATCTGCTAGAAGGGGCAGGGAATCTCTCAGTGGATATGAGCTTCAAAGTTAATGGATCATCCAGTTGTGGCCTATTGGTATTCTAGTCACTACTCCCAAGGGCAGAGATAGTAACTTCAATGGGTCTCATGCAACCAATGTACTCAGTTTAGGCTTTGCAGCATCTTCTCAAGTTCAAAGGTTTCTGGAGTGGGAAGTAGTATTAGTTCACTTGAACAGTGCTTTGGTGAGGCTGGAAGTTCAAGAAAGGCTGACCGCCTATTTCCTTAGGTCATGGGTGGAGTGGGCAGAGTCTGCTATATGTTTTCTTGTATCTGCCTGTCCACATCTCAGGAGTATCATTAGGCTTAAAAACTCAGTGGAAGCTACTGGGCTGTTCCATGCAGCTGATGGGTGCAGTTGTCGTGTACTTCCCAAGATTAAGTAGAGAAAGGCACTTAAAAAGGGATGTTGGGCTAACTTCAGACTTGTGAGTAGTTGGACAATGCTGATAAGCTGCTTCCTGTGGCATAAGGAAGGCAGAAAGGGCTAGCTGGTTACTTACTGGGGCAAGAAGTGAGGTGGCATTGGTGCTCATCTACTTCCTGGGGCCTCAGTACACTGAAATGCTCGGTGCTGGTTGCCTGGTGGCTTTCCAAAGGTGTGGGAAGATGGGCCTTAACACAGAGTTAATTTGTAGTGTTGGGTAAATGGAATTTCTAGAGACAGTTACCTACAAACCTTAAAGAATCCCATGCTGACAGGATATGAACATAACTCCACTCATCAGGAAATTAAGTCAAGGAGAATATATTGGCTTGTATCTTTCTGTAAGAAATTCAGTCTAGTGATGAAGAAATCCTTTACTATTTCATCTGTGACTCTCACTTTCCTCCTGTTATAAAGGCTACTTTGTTTGCTAAAGTATTTTTGGTTAGCAGTTATGTTGTTGTTGGTGGTTATTATTATTGTGATTGGTGATTGGTATTGTGATTGTTTTAGGAATTGGTATGAAAGTTTTTATTGAGAAATCTGGTGAAAACTTATTAAGTTCCTTTGTATATTATCATGTTATTTTCTGTTTCATATTTTGAAATTTTGGTATCTGACTTTAGAAAATTTGGTTATAGCTTATCTGAAGATAATTTTTGGATTGACCTTTCCTAAAAAATCACCAAGCTTCATGAATAGGAAAATCCACACTATGATAAATTTTTGGTAATTAAATACTGAAATTTTATTTTTAAAATAAGGTTTCATTGCTTCTCAGCCTTTTCTCTAAGATCAAATGTAAAATAAACTTTTTTCTCTATCTTCACCTTTAGTACCTAGTAAGGCATACATTTTTGAGTTGTTGGTGTCCAATATGTCCCAGAGTCATTCTTCATTCATTTTCATTTTATTTCCTTTTGTTCCTTTAACTTTATAATTTCATGTGACCTACATTGAAATTCAATATTTCTTCTACATAATTGAATCTGCTACAGAAGCTTTGTATTGCATTTTTCAATTTTGTCATTGCCTTCTAAACTCCAGAATTTGTTTGGTTCTTTTCTTTGCTTTCTATTATCTTATTAACAATGCATTTTTTCTTGATTTTATGTAACTGTTCATCTGTGTTTTTGTTCAATTTTATTTAATGAGCTTATTTCAGATGATTATTTTGAATTCTTTGTCAGGTAACTTGTAAATCTCCATTTCTTTATAGTCAGAGTTTTTGTTTGTTTTGTTTAAGAAGTAAGGTCTCAGTCTAGCCAAGGCTGAACTATAAATCCCTCTATAGTCCCAGGCTGGCCTTGGAATCACAGTGATCCTTCTATCTCAGCCTCCCAAGTTCTGGGAATAAAGGTGTGCACCATCATACCTAGCTTTTGAGTCAGAGCTTTATTAGATCCCTTAGGTAACATCATGTTAAGCTAATTCTGGATCTGTGTAGACTTGCCATGATGTCTGTGCATTTGTAAGAAAAAACATCTTTTATAATCTTTATTGATTTTTTTTTCACATGGTATCACTTGTACAGCCACTCTAAGGTAACTGCAACAGCCTCCTATGCAAAATGTATTATATCCCTTCATAGTTCAGCAGGACTGGAGATAATGATGTAGCTCCTACTATGTCTCCAGGTGGTGGGTATGTTAGTAGGGGTTGAGGGAGTATGGATTTGTTAAAGACTGCTTCCAGATCCTTGATCAAAAAGCTGACACAGAGATAAGAATCCATTTCAGGGTGCAAATTTGGGTTTCCATATAATGGAGAACACCACTAAATGACAGATGTCTGCAGTGGGTTTGGATAAGAGTGGAGCTGGATCATAGAAATATGTAATAATCTGCAAGCAGATAAAGGCTGGTAGACCGCCCTTTTGGAGGCACAGAAGAGCATTTCTCCTCTCAGTCCCTGGACAGACAGGACTGCTCCAAGCCCATGGCTAAGAGGGCTAGAGCTAGGTCATGGAGTGCTTCAAGGTCCACAGCCAGCCACAAGAAAATATGGTTACTCTTTGGTGTCTTGGCAGATAATGGTGGTGACAGCAACAACAGCAAATGATGTCCTACCCAAATCCACAGGAGGGCTGTTTCTGAATACGACCATGTTCTGTAACCTTGCCATCTGGGTGCCAGACTGCCTTTTTTTTAACAGTCCTTTCTTGGATGTGGGTTTCGTTAAGGGTTTTCCAACCCCCTGCATCTCCTATAATGTCACTGTTTTATGCCTTTATTTAAAGGCATAGAAATAAATACCAAATTGTTGGGGAGGGGGCTTAAAGTGAGGGTATATTCTATTCTGTAATATGATGACATTACATCAAATCTCATTTTAAAATAATTTCATTTATTTACTTGGGGGAGAGAGAGAGAGAGGAAGAGAGAGATTGAGTATGGGTTGCACCAGGCCTTCTTGTCACTGAAAATGAGCCCCAGATGTATATAATACTTTGTACATCTGGATTTACTTGGTTATTGGAGAATCAAACCTGGGCCTGCAGAATTTTCATTCAAGTGTCTTTAACCATTTATTGCTCCACTCCAAATCTTATTTATATAAGAAAATTGCTTTGATTAGAGAATTTCAAAGAGACATTTCTGGTAGTAATGACTGGGTTCACATTTCAGTGGTCTTCCTCTCTGTGAAAACTGCCCAATTGTTTAACTTACAAATCTATCTCTGAGTGTAGTTGTTTGATTATGCCAGAATGACCTTGGGCTAGGAAAAAAAAAAAAAACACTGCAGTTATCAATAAGGTAAGTTTACCTAGGAATTTCGAGAAAGAGACCAGCTAGCCATTAGCAACTTGAGTTATGTTAAATACAGGTGTTCATATTGATGATGCAGCTCTACCGTTTCTTCAAAAGTCCACTTTACTCTTGCTTTTTCTGTAAGTTCTTTCTGTATCCTTGTAACTATTTCTATTGGTCAGTCTACTCAGAGTTACTCTCTACTACTTTCAACCATAATTTCAGAATTTATTTGATCAATGCTAAGAACATTTTGTGGTAAAATGTTGGAGTGAGTAAAATTTTATTTTATAAAATGACAAAGCTTCAAGATAGTGAGGTTTAATCAAAACAATGTATAAACTCCAGAGTATATCCACATACTGGAATTATTTAAGAAAATACCAAGTTCTTCATTTTAGTTTTATAATGGGGAGTTCAATATCTATATATCTATATATAGCAGAAATCAATGATTTCTGGGAAGCCAATCAATATTTATTCCAAATATAATAGATTTGAAATTTTTAGGATAAGGAGAAGATCTATCCATTTAATGATGTTAGGTGTTTACCATATACTTTTATATTATTTTATATTTTCAAAATCCTTAACCATAACTTTTTCACCTTGACCTACTAGTTAATATATATAGTTTTGCACAGAAAAATTCTTGCACAACCCATGCATTTAATCAAGATTGTTTCTGAGCAGGAAAACTCCCCAGCATGTAACTTCTAGGCCTGTGAAATTGAAACTAATTTATAACAGCTTCCTTAGAAGTTGAAAAATTTCCTCAGTAAAAAAATCAAGAGTGTGTTAATAATACGGGATTTACTTGTCTAAATGTATTTTAACATGGCTCAACATGCAGTTTGCTTTCTGATGGTCCATGGGAGTTGTAAGTCAAGAACAGATGCAATCTGAAAGAGTTATAGCTACTGCAGTACCTCCAACCCTGTCTTGTATTCACATTGAGAAAGACATTCACATATTCTGTCTTCCAACAGCAACCATTATACTTAGGTTCTATTTGATGTTAATTTTCTTCAGCATAAATCAATGGTTTATATCTAATATACTAATGACTGCCTTAAATATAACAAATTTAAACTTGAAGCTTAATTGAAAGTAAGTGACATGTGCTCATCAACTTACTGTGTTTCCTTTAAGTGAAAAATTAAAATTGACATTCATTTCCTCAAAAAGTTATTCCCTTGTCCCAGGCATGTTTCTCATGTGTCACTTCATAGAATGTACATTCAACAATGACAATAAAGATGCTGTTTATTGCTATGTTTTATTTTTCCTACTTTAATTAAAACTTTCATTGACAGTGAAATTATTGGTTCTGGAATGATCCTTAATAATGTCTGAACAGAAGACAAATCCATTATTTTAGAGTGCACTGCAATTAGCTTGCATGAATAGAGTAGCCACTGCATAGCACATGACAACTAAACTTTTATTTAGTAACTGCCTCAGGGTGTTTAACTGAGAGAATGGGGTACTATATCACTGACTTACATTTTTTTACAAAAAAGAAAAAGAAAAGAAACAATATTGTGAAATATATTTTGTTTTGATAGTTTTCAAAATATTTTAAGCAATCAATTTACCAGATTTCTTCTTACTTAGATACTTTTGTTTATTTGCAAAGAAAGAAGACAGAGAATGGGTATGTCATGGCCTCGTCACTACAAACAAACCCCAGATGCATGTGCCGCTTTCTGCATCTGGCTCTATGTGGGTACAGGGAAATGGAATCTAGGCTGTAATGCTTTGCAAGCCAAAGCCTTAACCATTTAGCCATCTCTCCATCCCCAGACTTCATGTTTTATCATCATATTATATATTGCCTTTCAGCAGTAACTTTTTTGGTTATTAGTTTTGCTGGGCTTTTTTAGGGTACAGGAGAAATGTAAGGGCTGCTTCATTTTGGGGTGTTATTTTCTCCTTTGGTAAATTCTGAAGATATTTTCTGGCTCAAATTTAAATTCAAAACAACATCTATCCTCCAATTCAAAGTATATCATTATTAAATATTTTAGTGAATTTCTCTGAGCTCTACATTATCTCTTGAGAATGGAACGTTCAAAGCAAAGTTAGAGTTTGCTACTGAATTTGTAGTAAAGCAAGGCAGAATGACTGTGGCTAAAAAAGATACATGGAACACCATAGATTTAAAAGTGTGAAAGTGTCAGCCTTCTGGTCTAATCTTCAGAAACAGGTGCATCAGGATTACATAAGCTATCATTACCTAAGCTAAGTGCTTTCCTCTAATTGAGGAGGGAGCCCACAAAGCCACAAAAATGGTCATTTATGTTAGGAAAACAGGAACATAGGAGTTGCATCATATTCTGAAAATTTTATCTTTGTAGTCCACTAACTTTATTTGGAATCCTGAGTTTGGAGGACAGTTAGCTTGCCTAATAATCCCACCACTATCTCAAACTGCATTGGGTGATTTGCCTAATATATCTTTAGTGATAAAAGAGACAAAAATGTAAAGTATAAACTAAAGAGTTTGAGATAAAATCCTGACATTTCTACTTTACATATCCCTTTTTAGAAAACAAGTTGGGGCACAGCTCACAGCTGCAGACTCCAAATGTCTTATTTAAATGACTAGTTAATCTACAGAGTATAGAACACAGATTCTGACTTTGACTCTTAACTCTTGGCAATGCACAATCTTGATGATATTACTCATCTATGCTTTAGAGTCCATGTGATTGAAACCACTGTACTAATAATGTCAATATCATGGAGACTACTTGCAACTTTTCTAGTGTAGCAGACAGCTTCAGGTTCACTGAGATAAACTTCCAGACCAGGCACAGTTATGGAGGGAGGGATTTACTGACACTTGTAGATCCAGGGGAAGTTCAATAATGGCAGACCAAACACAGAGAGAAAAAGACACAAGCCAAACACCACAAAGCATAGCACACCTCAGGAACTCCAGCTAGGCATACATTGCATAACTTTAGTTTGAAATCTCAAACTCACCACCACACTTTCAGATCTACCCAGTTTCATTGCCTCCAGTCAGGTTGCTGCAGATGCAAACTACAAACTAATAAAACACTGAATGTATTGGGGGGCCATCTAGTCAAACTACCACATGCTTCCCCTGGTCCCCAATAGATTCATAACCATCACACATTGTAAATTGTACTCTGTCCAATTTCAAAGATCCCCACAGTCTTTACCAACTTAAGATAGTTCCAAAGTCCCAAGTCTCATCTGAGATTTACAATTGTCTCTTAGCTGTGAGCCCTGAAAAATCAAACAAGTTAAATACTGTCAACATATAAAGGCACAAAGTAAACATTTTCAACTGGCATAAGGCATAGCAAGGAGAGACTAGAACAATGCAAACTCAACCACCATCAGCAATCATCAAGCTTCTGCCGTGCAAGTTCAATATAACCAGAGACTACAGTATCCAGGTTTTCCAGTTCAGCCCCTCAAGCTGGGCAAAATAGCCGTGGAAAACTTCCATCCCAGGCCAACAGTTCACTTCATGTTAGCCTTTGCACAGTCCTGTTATATCCAAAACATCTTCAGATCTCCATGTATACCATGGTACATCTTCCAAAGTTTCTCAGCCTATCAGATCATCATGTCCTGCCTCATGCCACATCTTAGCAGCTGCTTCTGGAACCGTGTGTGCACTTCATGACCACTCCCCACATTTTTCATGCTTCCAAAACTAATACCAGGTGTGCAGGACAGAGCCATATTCTTAATTCAAAGATGATGTAAATTGTAACCTTGAAGAGCCAGTTCCTTCTCCAATCAACTCTTTCCAAAAGAGTTTGCATTTCTCACAGTCTTTCCTCAGGCATCGTCTCCATTGTTTTAATGTAAAGCAGTTGGGTCATATTCCTTAAGATTGTTAATGTGTTTGACAATAGCAGCTTCAGTAACCTAACACTAGTCTCAGTGCCTATTATTTTAACTTGTTTGATGTTTTACAACTTAAAATCTTAAATATCTCATTCCAATATCTTTAGCCAAGTACATCAGTCCATTACAAATTTAACCTTGATCAAACTTTCTGGGCCTGGATAGCGGAACGCAGCCATCCCTTATGCCAGTAGTCCAGTTCCAACAAAGTCGTCTGCAGTCTTTCCTTCCCTTTAGAATGCTCATAAGCCAAGCCTCGAAGTTCAATACTGTCTGCACTTAGCATTCTCAAACTCTCATCAGAATAGTCTATAAAACTTGTCTTACCACTCCAGAAGGCATCTTCAGTTGCAAGCACCAACTCCATGCCCATTCCTCCAAAACAAAAGTTCCAAAAGACCAAAATCCACATGGTCAGGTTCATCTCAACTCACTCCTGGTACCAACTTCTGTAGCAGACAGCTTCAGGTTCGTTGAGATGAACTTCCAGACCAAGCACAGTTATGGAGGAAGGGATATTTATTGAAGCTTATATATCCAGGGGAAGTTCCAAAATGGCAGAAGAAGCTGGTCTGCTCTTACAGGACCAAACACAGAGAAAAGCCACAAGCTAAAAGCCACACAGCACAGCACACCTCAGAAAGAGAGATTAAAATCTCAAACCCACTGCCACACCTTAAGATCTGCCCAGTGACATTGCCTCCAGCCAGGTGGCTGCAGATGCAAACTACAAACTAATAAAACACTGAATACATTGGGTGCCATCTATTCAAACTATCACATCTTGTAAGGGGAATCAATGAAAATATTTATCTCTAAGCTATATATTTCTCTTAATAAGAGTAAAGTTGTTCTAAGGAAAAGGAGAGAAACTTAATTATATTTTGGTAAGGCATTTTTTTTTCTCCTTTTACAATGTCTATGAACTATTTGGAAGGGGTTGGTATCTATAGGTTCTTGTGTTTTGAAAATATATGATGTTCAGTAGAAATGTAATGTGATCTTCATAGATGATTTTGGCAGGCACGTTTAATAAGAAATCAGTGAAATTAATGTTAATAATATATTTTATCAATTCTAATATTTCTAAATTATTGGAATTTATCTGGTAATAGTCATATCTTTTAAAATATTTTTATTTATTTATTTTCAAGCAGACAGAGATGGGGGCAGAGAATGGGTGCATCAGGGCCTCCAGTCACTCTAAAGAAACTGCCAGTATATGTACCACTTTGTGTATCTGGATTTATGTGGGAACTGGGACATCAAATCTGGGTTGTAAGGCTTTGGGGTTAAGCCTCTAAACTCCTAATCCAACTCTTCACCACAACAGTAATATCTTAATGAAATATTTTACATTGTTTTCTCATGAAAACCCAATATTTGAGCCAAGCATGGTGGCATACACCTTTGATCCCAGAAGTTAGGAGACAGAATTAGGAGGAACACTGAGTTTGAGGCCAATCTGGAACTATAGAGTGAGTTCCAGGTCAGCCTGGGCTAGATTGAGACCCTACCTAAAAAAATCCAACATGGATTTTTTACTTGCACACATGTCAATTATTATCAACCACATAGTAAGTGTCCAATAGCAATATATTGTCACTAACTACAATATTGCATGGTGCAGGATCTACTTGAACTGAAAATGTGGTTATATCTGCTAAGAATATTTGCTCGGTTTGTTTCATGTTCATTAAATTATAAGGGTTATAAAACCTCTAAGCTACTCAGTTACCATGAAGGGTCTAATATAAATGAAGAGAGATCTTTCACCTCAGTTTATTAAAATTCCATTGTGTGAGACCTCTCTCTCTCTCTCTCTCTTTCTCTCTGTCTCTTTTACACACACACACACACACACACACACACACACACACTTCTCTGGGAATATTTGTGAGCCAAATGAGGACAGGGAGGACTGCTTTAGAATGCTGTCTTCCAGACATGATTTGGCCATTGCACTTGTGACTTTGCAGCCTGCAAAAGACCTGTACTATATTGGCTTCATTAACATGTTGTCTTGGATGATGGCTAAAAAGATATTATGATAATGAATGTAAAAGACAGACTAATTAGAAAGAAGGATGGGTTTAGTGGAAAGGGTATTGGAGACAGTGGACAAAAGAAGGTAGTGGGAAGGGATTATGATCAAAATACATTACGTACATATATAAAAATTGTCAATAAAATGTGATGATTTCCATAAAACTGCCTAGCATCGATTCATATGACTGAATACTTAAATCCTAGATATGATGCTATTTGGGAAGTTTGTGGAACCTTTAGGCAGTAGACCCTTGCTAGAAGTAGTATATCACTGTGTGGAGGAATTGAGGTGTTACAGTCCAGTTCCATTTGCCACTTGTTCTCTCTACTTTCTCTTGGCTGAAAGGATGATGTGACATTGGCTACTACCATGATTTGTTTCCCCATCAATACTGTAAGACTAAAATAAACCCTTTGCTTTCTTTCTTACCTTTTTCTTTTTCTTTTTTTTTTTTTTTGGTTTTTCGAGGTGGGGTCTCACTCTAGCTTAGGCTAGGAATTCACTCTGTAGTCTCAGGGTGGCCTTGAACTCACTGCGATCCTCCTACCTCTACCTTCCAAGTGCTGGGATTAAAGGTGTGCGCCACCACTCCCGGCACCCTTTGCTTTCTTAAGCTGATGCTGGTCAAGTATTTTTCCCAGAAACAAGAATGTAACTGATACAAGCTAAAATAGATTCCATCGTATTATCTCTTTGACTTTATCATAGCATTCCATTCAAACTGCACCACTGAGGATGACACTCTAACTATGAATGTGTAAAGCATGCTATATAGGAATACTGATCAGTTTTACCTTTTTCTCTTCCAAATTACATTTTATTATACCAATGCTTATTACAGTAACTACTGGATTAACTCAGAACTTTAACATTTTGATTCATAAATGTTATGAAACTTGGTACCTATAAATCACAGTACTAAATTGGAAGTCTAAAGTTAAGATTTATAAACTAACTTACTAAATCACAACTTTAAAATTTAGGATTCATTAATAAGAACCTTTATTTGCATGATGTATAAATCAAAGCACTTGTACCTAATTCTTGGAAGTTAATACATGTAAATCAGAATTCTGAAAGTTAATATTCATAAATCAAGGAAATGCATTTCACTTTGTAAATTTCTTTTTTTAATGGAATAATTCCTGTTTTATATAATGGACAATATCTTGTGAAAAATATGAATCTCAAAACTTACTTTGATTGCCATTTCTAGAACACTTTCCTTGTTTAATTTAAGCCTATTTTTCTGTTAGTATGAAAATATATGGCATGTATCCTTTCTCATACAAGGTCTCATATTCTTGAAAACAATAATTAAGTCACACTATGGGTTTGCCACATTTAGGCCACAAAGATTAACTTTGCTTTCTGGGAGTAATTTGCTGCACTTTTGATTATCATTTTTAAGTGCGTACAGTTCTTTGAAGGTGATGTAAGCAAACCTGGAAAAAATATGTTCTTCCATGGGTCCTGTTAGCACAGACTGTGGTGGATGAATTGCTGCTGGACCCTCATATGTCACATCTGTTTGTAACAGTCCATTTGTGTCTCAACCAAAACAATGGGAGCAGCTTGATTCTCCTATTCTAATGTGTTATTGTGAGCTCAGAAGGGACAATTGCTTTACCTTCTTCATGGTTAGATTCCCTGGATTGCTGACTCACCCACAACATACTGAAGTCTGCCTTTTCCACTCCATTAAAACTGCTCTTATTATAGTTATCAAAGACATTCATGACTCCAGAGGTCAAAAGTCTCATTGAGTCCTTATCTTTAATGAATATTCCTTTATTGTCAGCATCTCTTGCCTTTCTAGTCCTCCTTCTAGTCTCCTATATAGAACTTCATATCCTAACACATATGTATGTATGTGTGCATGTAAGTGTGTATTTTGACACACTGTGTCACTATGTACTCTAGGCTGGTATCTTTCTTTTAAGTCTAGCTCTGACTCTAAGTGTTGAGATTATAGGTAGGGACCATCACACCTGGCTCCTTATACCTCTTAACTTAAATTATAATGTTTCACGCAGTCCTCTTCTTGTGCATCCTATTTTCTTACCAGATGTGTGTTCATATTTAAACTAGGGTCTGCTTCTTAAATATTGATCATTTATGCAGCTTCTTTACCTGATCTGAATATATTTACTTTATAGTTCACCTTTGGCATACTATTAGACCCTTAGTATACATACTCAAAGGAACTTTTTGCTAAATCAACTGCTCTTTGAAATCCACCCCAAGTCCTATATAACATCAGAAAAGATTCTATTTTCAAATATCTTTGAGTCCATTTCTAAATCCACAGTTTATTTTGGACCCTGATTAAATCTTCCTTGGGCCATTCTCAGTGTCTCCCAACTACTTCCCATAAAGGAAATCTGATCATATAATTCTTTTGAATTCACTTACATTTACTTCTCCATATGTAGCTGGACTTTAAAGCTCAATCTAGGAACATTGGCAATGCTGAAGACATTTTTAGTTGTCACAAGTGGTGGAGGTGTTTCTGGCTGTCCAGAATATATTTCTACAACAAAGAATTATCTAACTTCAAATGCCAGTCTTGCAGGGGTTCAGAAATCCTGCTATAGGAAAATCAAGTATGCATATGTCACCAAGAGAATAGGGTTGCTATATGGCTCTGAGCCTTTGGACATGAATATTTTGAAGTGTGTGTGTGTGTGTGTGTGTGTGTGTGTGTGTGTGTTGTGTGTAAGGGCGATGAAAATGTGTTCCTGTGGAGACCTGAGGACAACCTCAGGTGTCAATCTCAGGAATGCCATCGACCTCATTTGACACAGAGATTTTCATTGGCTTGCAGCTTTGCCAAGTAGGCTAGACTGGTCAGCCAGGGAGCCTTAGTTACCTGTTTATGTCTGCCTTGCCATCACTGAGGTTACAAGCACATACCACCATGTCTGGTCTTGGTCTTTTTCAGTGAATCCTGGGGATCAAACACCAGGTCCTCATGGGTGTAAGACAATCACTTTACTGGTTTAATCATCTCTTCATCCCCAGACATGAACTACAGGCTGCAGAGAACTCAGCACTAAATCGATTGCTAACAGGCCTATTACGGTTCAGGGATCCTTGAGGAAGAGGGTTTGGAAAGACTGTAACTGTAAAAGCCACAGGGTAGATAAAAATACCCTGAGGCACAGCTCCCCATAACAGAGACTGACTGAATCCTTGATTACTCCACAGTGAATACCAATAGTCCCACTGAGGAGGACCCTCAGGAAAATTGGGACCGGGAGAGAGGGGATATAAGAACATGACATTTGTAAAAATACCAAATGTAAATTTTAAAAAAATTACATTTCAACATTATTAAATATAAACTCATTAAACAATTACTCAATATTATTAATTTTTAAATGATGATGTATACATGGCATGGCCATTGTCTGAAGTGATTGTCTTTGCCTTGGAAAGCCCATTTCAACATTTCTTCCTCTTTAATAGTTTTGTTTTCCCTCCTTAACCTTGGTGACAATGTTAACACTGATCACTGTATAAATAACTACATACATGGAACTTAGAGTCAGGGTATTTTGATTTAGAACATAACTCCACCTTACTAGTGGGTGTATAGTTGAGCAAAGAAAACAAATGTTATGAATACAAAATAGCAAATCAACACGTTTATCATTAGGATTTCATCAGATATTGACATAAGGTAATCAATTCTGCATTTCCATTGAACTTCAATATTAACTTGGCTGGCTTTGTAGGTTATTACTTATATAGTATTGCAGTCAGAAAACACCCAACCAAGAGCAGATTGGGAGAGTAAAGGGTTTATTTTGGCTTACAGAATTGACAGGAAGCTCCATGGTGCTAGGGAAAAAAATATGGCATGAGCAGAGGTTGGACATCACCTCCTGACCAAAATCAGATGAATAGCAAAAGAAGAGTGTGTCAGTCACTGAAAAGGGACACTGGCTATAACACCTATAGGCCTGCCCCCAGTAATACGCTGCCTCTAGGAGAATTTAATTCCCAAATTACCATCAGCTGGCAATCTCAGCATTTATAACACATAAGTTTATGGGGGACGCCTGAATCAAGCCACTACATATAGTAAGTGGAAAGCAAGATCTTCCCACATAAAAGATGCTTATGCTTCAATAAAAAACATACAAAAAAATTGAGTGCTTTCAGAATATATATGAAGATGAATATAAAACAAAGAATACGGAAGTGGAAAATACCCAATACCTGCCATGGAGTTGTACTGGGATGATTGGTTTCTACCAAAGGAGCTGCATGAGATCTGAGAACATCAGTGTTTGGAAATATGCTAGTTTATGTGGATTATACAATGAAACATGAATTTGTAATTTAGATGGAAACATCAAACTAAAATAAGTATAAAAGCAATGTCAGCTAGGAAAATAATGGTACAGAAAAATTTTAAATAAATTATTTCTATACAAATAGTGAAGGTAACAAAAATTCTTCTCTGTAAAGAGAAGATACTTTAGCCATCATTATATGTGCCATAAATACTTGTGTGCATACATGGAGCTATTTCTACTTTCTTCTTTCCTCACAAGTAGATTTTGGGTTCAATTACTTAATTTTATAGCATGTAAGATAAATATGAAATATCTAGAACATTCTTATTTATGAGAGGTCATAAATGCAATTTTATCAGAATGATATAGAAAGGTAAGGAAGATGTTAAATGCATTTTAAAACGTTCTCAAAATCTGTAACCATGATGAATTATTCCACTGAATCTTTAGAATTAAATGTTTACCAGAGCATTTTTTGAAGCTGTTCTTCTAAACCTGTGATGAATTCAACATTACGGTAAGCAGAGTCACTCTGTCTGCAGTAATGGTCTTGCATCATCTAAGTTGTTCTGAGAGAAAATGATGGGTGAAAGGAAAACCAAGTAACAAATAACTTATCAGATGTACTGGAAAAGACTTTTCTGACATCAAGGGCATATGCAGATTTTCTTGATAGCAAAAGTCCATGTGATTCAGATTAGTCATTGCCTTGCCTCAGATCATTTATTTACCTTGGCTAAACTGATGTCAGCATGAATATATATATAATTACACATATTAAAGAATAATCACATTGATACAATAGTTTGAGAATAGTCCATGGTATGCCTCATAGGGTTTAATATCATATATTTGTTATTCTGAGAAAATTATTTTTGAATAATTTGAAAGAAGATCAGTTGTCATATTTTGCTACATTTTATTTAATTAACAATTAACACATAATAAAACTTGTAAACATTTTAAATATTTGGTAAAACTATCAGAGTTACAAGATTTTGTCTCTCAATATCACTTATTAACATGAAATGAGAAAAATTAAAACTTTCTTCGCCTTTGATATTTATGTCTTGTAGTCATACCTGTTATCCTCTCCTCTTAAGCCATCCTGTTTCTCCTCTATGGCCCCTTTTTAGCTTCCTGGCCAATAATGACAAAGTCCAGCTTACAAATGAGAGAGAACATGCAGTGCTTGTCTTTCTGAACTTGGATTACTTCACAGTACAATTTTTTATAGAACCATCATAATTTTATTTTCTGTGTATTTCATTAGAATTATTACGGTCCAGAACGATGTTCAAATACAAAATTATATGCTTAAATATATGTTTGTAAATAACACATGTATCATAGTGTATTATAGTAGAATTAAGTTATAATCTAAGAGAAGAAGGCAAACCTAAGAATAACAAAAGGTCAATGGTTTACCATGTGTTCTCTTACATGAAAATAGAGAAAATTATGTTAGTATAAATACTATAAGGAAATGGAAATATGTGATTCACATTCAACAAAAATAAATGGTAGGTCTGAAGAGATGGTTTAGCTGCTTAGGTGCTCACCTGAAAAATCAAAAGACCCAGTTTCAATCTTCCATTACCCACGGAGAGCCAGATGCAGAAGGTGGTGCATGTATGTGGAGTTTTTTACAGTGGCTAGAGGCCCTGGTATGACCATTTCTCTGTCTGTCTCAAATAAATACATAAATAAAATATTAATAAAAATAAATGGTAAATAATACACAAATCAACTTAATGTAGCTGATATTGAATAAATTACAATTGAAGCAATAAGTTCATTCATTAACCTGCAGTAATTCAATTGTAGTACCATGTTGCAATTCAGCAAAGTTGTGCATATAAATAAAAGGAAATGATAATTTTATACACTTCTGGTGAGCCTAAAATTAGTATAACTTTCTAAGGAGAAACAAATGTCTTTAAAATAGTACTACATTTTGACTTAGAAAGTTACTAGAATTTATCCTACGGAAATATCTTAGGCCATAAGAAGTTCATTGTAGCATAATTTAGTATCCCTTCCCCCCCATAAAAAGATGTGAAGTGAATAAGTAGAACGTTCCAAGGAAAAGAATTAGTATGTAGCCGTGAAAAAAATTCTAGCAACATACTTATGGATATTGAATATTTACATTATTTGTGGTAATCTAAATGTACATAATTACCAACAGATGCATA
The DNA here is from genome assembly GCA_036365145.1 of Orientallactaga sibirica. Taxonomy (NCBI): domain Eukaryota; kingdom Metazoa; phylum Chordata; class Mammalia; order Rodentia; family Dipodidae; genus Orientallactaga; species Orientallactaga sibirica. Next base: position 2,225,652 of record JAEOAD010000840.1, read on the forward strand.
GTATAATTTTATTTAAGAATCTTTTAGCTATAAGAATTGCATAACTATAAATATGTTATGCATTGTTAGTATAATGTGTATCCAGCAAATTTAGGGACCAAAATGAATCTTTCTCAATAGCTTCCTATTCAGTATGCAAGGAAAACCTAGGTTAGAAATAGTTCTTTATACCTCAGGACAGGAAAGTAGTCCCAAGGAATCAGTTACCATATCATCTGTCAAGCAATAGGCTTCTAGGCAAGAAATAGGTCAGTGATATAGAGCTTGTGTAGTACATGCAATGCCCTAGGTTCAGTCCTCAGCACAAATCAAACAACAACAAGGCACAGGACCTTACTGTTCTTGATCTCTTATGATTCTGTTTCTTCCTCTGTCTTTCTGATTTTTTTTGGTCTGTTTCATTTTCCATGTCTATATTTCTGTTGCTATTACTGCTTCTGGTCCATTTTGTGTGAGAGTGTTTGTGTCTGAAACAAACTCTCAGAGAATCCTTTTGAGTCTGGTAGTCAGCATCCAATGTGGTACTCTCATGCTGAGTCATATTCTGTTTTATTTTAGATCTGATTGTCCTGGAACTCAAGATTCTCCTAGATCAGCCTCCCGAATACCAGGATTACAGGTGTGCACCATCATGCCTGGCTCCTGAGCATTGTTCTCACAGCAGGATATCTTTGTATCTCCTAGCAGAGCACTTACTTATCTTTGGTTTCCAGCATTGATCCATAATACAGTCAGTTTTGTCTACTATAGTGGAGTCACAAGGCACAAACCAATACACCACTCTTAATCAACTCAAAAGATAGTTATAGAACTAGAAGACAAGTAAAGTCGCCTTTGTGTGATTAAATTAGAATTTGCCATCTATAATATATAACATCATTCATTTTATTTTGTTCTTATTAATGTACCATTTAAAATATTAAATGTTATGACTATATGTCTATCAAGAAAAATATCAGTAAGTTTTCCTTTCATTTCAAATCTCTTGATCTAGTCCCTTCAATAAAGATTTTATTTTCTCACCAGTAATGATTTGTACACATTTGCTGTCGGAAAACATTAACTCGGTGTCATTATTCTATCACCTATTCTTATTCTCTTTCGATATTGATTGCTATAAAAACCCTATCAATTATGTTCAATAATGTCAGTAGCTTCTAAATCCTAAAGCACTACATTTGTCCTCTTACATCATGTTTTATTTTTCTATGAGAAAATATTTGGATGTGGTGGCTATGAAATTCCTCGTATGCAGATTCTTGTAATACTCGGTTTTGAGGTAATCTGAGCCAAGATTATGCTTTCCATATTAAATCATTTCCTAAAAATGTTCAGATTCCTGTTTTGCTTATTTCCTGCCTTAGAAATGATTCTCTAAATTCTTCCTTATCTGCATGCTACAATTACTTCTTTTTCAATTAATTATTAATTTATTAACAGATTATGATCTTTTATTCACTCTACCTTGTTCCTGTTTCCCTGGCTCCCTCCTCAGTGAGGTTATGGGATTTACTATGGGGTCATGAAGGCCTTAGTCAGTCCCTGTAGGGTAGCAGGAGGACCATGCCTCAGGGTATTCCTACCTGCTCTCTGGTTCTTACAATCTTTCTTCCCCCTCTTCCACAATGTTCCCTGAGTAGTAGAAGGTCTGTTGGCAGTCTGATTTAGTATTGAATTCTCTGTATTCTCTGTATTTCTATTTTGACAGGTTTTGTTTAATCACCATGTCTGCCACCATTACCCTGGAGATGGTTGTCAGGATAGCAGCAAGAGCAGTATTCATGGTATCGCTTCCACTGTAAAGTTTCTTGGTTAAAGTTTCACTACTCTCTCAAATTTCTTTTCTTAAGTTTGTTGTTATAGTTCATTTTCTTCATCCACTTATTTGACTTTTTTATTCTATCAAGCTGAATTTAGACTTTATAGACTTTCCTTAATTCAAATTATGTTTATTAGTATTCATTCCATGAAAGATATTGGACTGGTGGATGCCCTGGGGCCAATCACTACCTAATAGTACATGGAATTATAACTGTGGGGGAGAAAAGAGAGCAGTTAGCTAAGGAGTACAGAAAATACCCAATAGATAAAATAAAATAATAAGTGAAAAGGGTCTCAAGAGTATAATTTGAGAAGTATAGCAAACATTGTAAAGGTTTATTGTAATTTTCTTCATATTTAATATTCATATACGACATAAAAGGTATTAAACAAATTATTTTGGATTTAACTTCACTGAAAAATAAAAGGATAAAAGGGCATCAGCATGTGTAGGGTAGAAAACTATTCAAGATGGAATTAGTCATCAGGAAATGCAGCAAAATTAAGATCAAGCCATGAAAAATCTTAAAAGAAAACATTAAAAATGTCCAGTCATCTGGGTTGCTTCCAGCTCTTAGCTATCATGAATTGAGCAGCTATAAACATGGTTGAGCAAATCTCTCTGATCTGAGGCTTGGCACTTTTAGGGTAAATGGCCAGTATGGGGATAACTGGATCTGTGGTAGGTCTATAGTCATCCTTTTCAGGAGTCTCCATATTGCTTTCCATAGTGGTTGTACCATTTTACATTCCCACCAACAGTAAAAGAGGGTTACTATTTCTCCACAGCCTTGCCAGCATTTGTTTTCATTAGTTTTTCTTTCTTTCTTTCTTTCTTTCTTTCTTTCTTTCTTTCTTTCTTCCTTCCTTTTTTTTTTTTTTTTTTTTTTTGTAACGATAGCTGTGCTTACTGGGTTTAAGGTGGAAACTCACAGTTGTTTTAATTTGCATTTCCCTGATGATTAGGGATGTTGAACATTTTCTTAAGTGTGTGTTTGCTATTTGTATTTCTTCCTCTGAGAACTCCCTGTGCAGTTCTCTGCCCCATTTTGTGAGTGGGTTGTTTGACGTTTTATTGTTTAGGTTTAGAGTTCTTTGTAAATTCTAGAAATTAGGCTTCTGTCAGTTGTATTGACGTCAAAAATTTTCTCCCATTCTGTGGGAAATTTGTTGGCTTTGGTTATTGTACATTTGTCTGTGAAAAAACTTTTTAGCTTCATGAGATCCCAATGGTTGAATGATTGTTCATTTTCCTGAGCTACTGAGGTTTTGTTCAGGAAGTCTTTTCCCACTCCCATATCATGGAAGGTTCCTCCTATTTTTTTCTTCCAATAGTAGCAGAGTTTCTGGTTTTATATTGAGGTCTTTGATCCATTTGGACTTGATTTTTGTGCATGGCAAGATGTGTGGATTGAATTTCATTTTCCTGCATATGGTTGTCCAGTTTGTCCAGCACTATTTGTTGAAGATGCTGTCTTTTTCCCCAGCCTACATTGATATGTACACTATGGAATTCTATGCAGCAGTATGGAAAAATGACACAATGAAATTAGAAGACAAATGGTCGAACATGGAACAGATCATTCTCAGTGAGCTCACCCAATCACAGAAAGATAATCGTCACATGGTCTCACTCATCTGTGGCTCCTAACCTGAATCTGCCTGAGATGCTGTCATACCTAATAAGTACCTTGAATACCAGAATGGGGATGGTGGGATGGGAGGGGAGGGTAAGGATAGGGGGAGCTTAAGGGTGGGAGGGAGAGTAAGGGTGGGTGGATAAAATAGGGACCCAAATGGAAATGGTACCACAAAATCCTATATTCTGAACAACAGGCTAAAACACGAATCCTTCAGCATGCCCCTAGAGGGAACATCCGAACCACAGGGCCCTGGAGAGAACATCATGAAGACTAACCTTAATCTTTTCCTGTTTCTCTCTCTCTTTCTCTCTCCTCTATATGCTCTCTTTCTCTTTTATATTACCTATCTTTTTCTTCCTTCATCTTCCTTGGTGCTAACTTGTAACTCCCAGTACCAGCATGAGGTTAACTTTCACGATGAGCTGTTGATCATAGAGACATACAAGGTTTCCCAAAAGAAGACAGATTTCTGTCAGAGTTCTTGATGATCCACCAAAGGTTAATGGTAAGAACTTAATGTTGAAGACACCATATGCTGTGGGGATGGAACACAAAGTGACCTGGTTGGAATCTGGAAGAGGGTCAGTCCCCAGACAGTTAGCTTGTCTAGTGCCAGAGGGTGCTACATGAGTGACTGGGAGAAAATGACTGACATCTGTCCAAACAATTTGCAGTCTAAGCTACTCAGCAGTAAACAACCTGACATGATGCTCAAATAAGGGCTATAGTGGCACCAGGGGTGGAAGTGTCTGCAAGGGACTGAAGTAAGGGAGAGAGGGAGCAAGGAGATGTGCATCACTAATAATGGCATGAATTAAAACCATGTAACCATTCCTCTTGGTTAGCTAATTTAAAAGATATAATGTTTGCCAGGCATGGTAACACACATATTTCACCCCAGTACCCTAGAAGAAGAGGTAGGAGGATTGCTGTGAGTTTGAAGCTAGCCTGGGACTACAGAATGAGATCCAGGTCAGCCTGGGTTAGAACGAGACCTTACCTCAGAATAAGTTTAAAAAAGTAAAAAGGATATAAGGCTATAAAAGAGAGGGTGGCTATATTTTGGAGAGTAACTCCAAATCCCTGTAGACCTAGAGAAACCTTTACCCCAAAACAATAATCTGTTGCTGGTAGATCCCAGTGCCAGTTGAGTGTGGTGATGCACACCTGTAATATCAACACTGTGGAGACAGAGGTAGGAGGATTGTTTTGAGTTTGAAGCCAGCCTTGGACTACAAAGAGAGTTCCAGTTCAGCTTGGACTAGAGTGAGACCCTACCTCTTAAATAAAAGGGGGTGCTGGAGAGATGGATCAGAAGTTAAAGGCACTTGCTAGCTTGTCAAGCCTGACAGTCTGATGACACGGGTTTAATTCCCCAGTACCCATTTAAATCCAGATGTACAAAGTGGCACATGCATCTGGAGTTTGTTTGCAATGGAAGGAGACGCTGTCACACACATACTCACTTTCTTTCTGTCTGCCTGTATTTCGCTCAAATAAATAAAAAAAATAAATAAATTACAGTGCCAGAATTGGGTTACCACCCCCCACAGTGAGCAATTGGTCAGGGAGGATCATGAGACCCCCAAACCAATGCAGGCAATTGCCAAACCACTTAGTTATTCACCATATTTAAATATTAAAGTCCTATTTGTGAAGACATAATCAATTTAGACAAGAGGTTAAATATAGCTAAGCATTTTGAAGAATAAAATTCAATTCTCTATGAATGATGAATAGATTGCAGCAGTCAAAAGGCTTGGTCGTCATCTTCCCGCTGTTGGCATGGCTAGCAAAACATTCACAAAAATGTATCTATTTGTGGCAAGTCATTAACTTATGACTCTTAGAAGCAGATGTGATATAAAAAGTAGAGTACCAATAACATCTACCTCATGTTTGGATTTTAGCCATAGTGTGACTTAGTGGTAAATTGCTTACATTGTGTTCCACTTTTAAACACCTGGATCCTTATATTAAATCTTTCCTGCTTAAAATGCTACCAACTTTCATTTCTTAGTATTGAACTTAGAAATCTACACATGAAGTACTAAAAAGACTAAAGGTGGAAATTGGTTAGTTTTGATAATATTTGCCAATGACTTTAAACTCAAGCCATGGAAAACTTCTAGAACAATTCTTAAATTAACAATTTATGATCATTTAAAATGAAATAAAATAATTACACAAAGCTGGAATATAAATATTAAAAGAATGTCGTGGCAAAATATTACTGTGTTTAAGTAGACTTTATATGGAAAAATCATACTCATACTTTGATTTCTTCAAACAGTTATAAAAATCCCTAATTTCACCACTTCTGAAAATTATGTGTATATCATTCAAGTATATTAAACAACTGCTTTCCTTGTTCTTACACAATTTTGTCCATGCTTATATTATTATTATTAATTACTATTATTAATATTATTATATTATTACATTATAATTATTATTATTACATTGATTAATAATTACATTTTCCCATCTATGTCCTCTTATTACCCTACATTTGTGGCTGCAGAATATCACAGAACATATATTATTTATCCATTTACCTCTAAGACATTGGACAATGCTTGCCACATTAGGTGTATTCAGTAAAATTGAATACTAGATATTAAATTATGGTATAACTAGGTAAAATAATAAGTGAGAATAATATTCACGTTAAATGAGCTGATTAGTGGATCTATAGGAACTGTAGAAAAGTCATAATTAGAATCACCACAGGCGTTTTCAATCTGTTGAGTAATTGTTTAATCCTAGAAGGAAGTGTTGCCTTATCTTTTGACTCTGTGGCATCATGTATTAAGTTGGTGCAGTATTATTTTTATGCTGCTTTGCAACTGAGCTCATCATTTGATTTGGATGGTTTTCAGCCTCAACTCAATTAATAAATTCCTTAAAGGTTCAAGCTTTATCTACCTCTTTTCCTCTGCCTACATCAGTTCTGCACTCACAGTGAGCCCTTTTTGCATGCCTATCTCCTTGTAAATGGTCCCTTTTCTTTAGCTGACTCCTTGGCTATTCTCCAAACCTCTATGGCAGGTCTTTTTTTTCAATTTGAGAATTAGTAGGGAATCGAGAGAAGCTATTGTGTGTTGCTTCTCATTTCATCATTTAGAATAAACTGACTCCTTTTTTTGGACGACACCCATATACTTAAGACACCCACATATTTGGAGTAAATCACTGTAAATAGGCGATCAGCAGAAAACAACAGCCTGTAGAACACATTACCAAGGAGCAGCAGGCAGCCAAGTTTTTCATAACTGGGCTACTAGCCACCAATTTAAAGCTTTAATCTGAACACTCTTTCTTCACACAGAAATCTGTTTTCATGCACAACATAAATGGAAGGGGACAAAACACTGCTACTCTAAGTTAGATTAAATTGATATTTTTAAACAATACTGACTTTGAGTTGGTAAACATGCTCTGGAAAATGCATATCCAAGGAAACTGAGGATGCTATAAAATCAGAGAATGTATGTAAATATACATGAAAACGAGTCTTTCTAAAATCACCTCAACCTGCACCATCACCCTCACCATCTCTTGGTTAACTTGAAACTAATTGGCTCTGGCAGTATTAGACTCACTCCTTACATAACACCACTGATGTTTCTGTAACTTTCAGTTTCTAATAATGCTGTCTGCCAAAGGGAAGGCAAACAGTTATGCTCTATTTTATTTGAATAGTGGAAAGTCTTTTTCAAATTTTGATTTTTCAGTTCCAAAGCAGAAAATAAGCATTTTCCAAGAAAAAAAAAAAAACTGCTTTACAGGTGAGTTATTGAAAGTATTTCATTACACTTAATGATATTCCACCACAAAGTAATGAAGATGAACTTATAATCATAAAAATACTTGATTATGCCTTTCCTCCAAATATCCCAAAGCATTAAAGGAAATAAAAACTCCATCCACTTGGATACTACTTCTGATAGAGAATAAAATAAATAAACAGGCATAAAATTATTTGAATTTCTGTGCAGCACATAGTATCTATATCGTTGAACAGAACATTTCTGATTCCCTGCCATTACGTCTAAATAAATCTCTCCATTGACATCTCACATATGATCTTAAACTTATGTCTTACCTTTACTTTCAGTTCCACTATACTTATTAATAAATCAAATATTTGTACATATTTTTTCTAATCTCCTTTTGAAAATATTTTTGCTTCCGAATTTCAGGACTTTGTTCTGATACAGACCTTCTTTAGGTTTTACATAGAAAACCTTGAGAGGTTCCACAGTGTATAAAGCATGTCACATTCTTCCTGTGTACAAATATTTTAGATATCCACTAAAGTAGTTATTTAAATCTGAAGTGTGTAAGAGGAAAGAGCTAACATAAACAACATTCACGTTTTCCATTGCCCTGGTCTCATGATACTTCCTGCTTTTTTTTCCCTTTGCATCCTGCCCCTCAATTAATAGAAAAGAGCGGGCAAAGACTCCTTTTACCAGTTGTGCTACAGTCTTGTAATTTTGTTTCAATGTGACACCCACAGCTGTGAGAATACCAAAATTTCAAGAATAGCACCATGAACCGTCCATGAACTAGTCAGGCAGTTTACTCAGTTTACTCATTTCCTCCTTTTTTTTTTTTTTTTTTTTTTTTTTTGGTTTTTGATGTAGGGTCTCACTTGAGCCCAGGCTGACCTGGAATTAACTATGTAGTCTCAGGGTAGCCTCGAATTCCTGGCTATCCTCCTACCTCTGCCTCTTGGGTGCTGGGATTAAAGGTATGTGCCACCACGCCTGGCTCGGTTTCCTTCTTGTGACCAGTTGTTCCTTTAACTATTTTCTAGGCAATACCTTGGATAGGAAATGTCCACCAGCCCAGAAGTACTTTTATCATGGTTGGATGAGGGTCTGACAAATGGCCCACCTCTGGCTTTAACTAGGAATTTATATTTTCCCAACATTTTTACATGATCCAAACCCACATTAAGGTTGAAGTAACACTTGTCTCAAGGCATTTTCAGCTTCTAACTACAAAGTATGGCAAAACATTCCTTGGGCTACAAGGCATTTGAAACATTTGGCTTGGAGACATTTTTATCTGTTTATACTGAGGATTTCATTCATGACAAAGCTCTACTATACTTAAAGTGTTTTGGTCTTAATTATGGACATAGAAAATTCTTTATACATACATACATACATATATATATATATATATAACTCATATTACCAATAAAGACTTCAGACAATGAAACTGAAGGACAGCCATATGTACCTGGGATTGTTGGTCCCATTTGTAACACCCTTCAGTCTAATTCAGACCTTGGTACAATTCTTTTAAGGAAACAATTCAAAAAATCACATCAATGAACACAATATCATAACAGGAATGGGGATTGAGTTCTCAATGTTTATGGCAGGCTAGTCTATTAGGTCAATCAATTTTAAAATTAACTTATAATGCAGTCTTCAACCAGTGGAGAGAAGTGTGTCTCAGGCTCTCAGTCGCATGGAGCTACAACTGTTATTTTAGGGAAGTTAAATTTCATGGAGTTTAAACATCTCTACAAATGCATACTACATATTATTGTGCTGCATGAGTAAATAATGTTTCTTGAATGAACAATTATAGCAAAACCTGCCTTTAAAGGATGTTAGAATATTGTGTTAGTTACCTTCCTTGTTGCTGGTATAAAATATTAGACATGAATTAGTTCAAAGAAAAGTGGGTTTTATCTTACAATTTGAGGTTATAGTCCATCAGGATGGGGAAGTCATAGTGGCAGGAGTTTGAGACAGCTGTTCACATTAAAAATTTTAACATTAGGGCTGGAGAGATGGCTTAACTGTTAAGACACTTTCCTACAAAGCCTAAGGACCCCTGTACCATTTGCAGTACCCACATAAGCCAGATGCACAAGGTGGCACATGCATCAGGAGTTCCTTTGAAGTGGCTACAGGCCCTGGCACACCCATTCTTTCTCTCTCTCCTCTATCTGCCCCTTTCTCCTTTCCTCTCAAATAAATATATATATATATATATATATATATATATATATATATATATATATAAAATTTAATTGACACTCCATTTCCCAAGAAGTGTTACTTAAAATGGTAATGTGTTAAACTTTGAAAAATTGATTTTGTTGTCATGTTTGGAAATACTGGGTTAAGCAAGTGAAAATGAACTATCTTTATGCAATACTAACAAGGACTTTAGCATGGCAAAGAGCAGCAAGAAGAAACAAGGAATGATTTAGTGACAAATGTGTCCAACTATATTTGCTCATACAATAGTTTTAGGGAGAAATATTCCAATGGACTGAGTTCTACAGGCCGAAGTGAACTCAAAGTGGGAGGTGGATGCTTATATGCACAATGTTTTTCAAGTCAGATACCAAACAAAACAGGAAGAAGAACAGAACTATGATAATTTGAATCCACTTAGACCTGCAGAAGATTTCTTGTCCATGTCAGAAAATCTGACCTTTCTCAACATGAAGAAAAGAAAACCACAGGAGAATTTCTTGCCTATATAAAGGGACACACTGCAAAGGATTTATCCCTGGCAAAAAACCAACACCGTTCCAATATATGAGAAAATAATGGCCTGCAGATTTAGGACCTTAACAGCGGATATATTTTTAGATATAATTCAATACTTGAATTAAACACAAAACATAGCTGAGTATATAGAAGTGTTGAAAGCTCAGCATTTATACTCAAGTAAGCAAATTGCAGCATTCTGCACCAGCATCAAATTCTAAATGCTTTTCACCTAGACATCCTTCTGCAATTCAGCTTAAATGGTAGAAAATTAAGTGTTACATCTTCCAAATAAAAATGGACACGTAAGAAGGCAAGAATGCCAAAGAAAGTATTGAAAAATCTATGATGACATACAGACCAAATTATACTAGGATTATTATTCCTTAATAAAAATATTTTTTGAGAAATGTTTGTGCCATGCTTAACATTTACACAGTGATTTTTGAAAGTGAAGGGTTTGTTTATAAAAAATCTAAATGCAACTCTGTGTTTGTATATATGCAGGATAATAAATAAGCAAATTATATAAATAAAAATGTTGCCTTAAGGCCCTAAAGACAGCCATATGCTTTTGCATACATTTTCACACTCAGCAGCTGCTCACTGAGCCGCTTCCATTTCAAGTTTTCCTGTTGACCACACTCTTCTTTAAGGCTTCTGTGACTGCTGGCTGGAAATATTTGTGCAAACACAGGGGCAGCCAGGAATATCCAAGTGTTTTCAAAACGTTTGCTTGGCGAAGAGTTGCTGGCAGGCACAATGTCCTCTTCCAAGGGTTTCAGAAAGTGCTAGGCTTCCTCAGTATGTAGTATGTGTAAATGTGGCCAGAGACCACACTTTGATCTCTAGAAGCTTTAGATGAAGAACGTTAACTTCATGTTGCCTTAGGCTTTGCACCTGTCTGCCCTACCATATTAAGGTCAGATAGGCATGGCTCCTGTGTAATTATTCCTCTAATCACAGGCACAAACTGGGAAATTTTAGACTCCCCAGTTATTGCCTTAAAGAAAATCAGTGAAGTTTTCTCAGAATACATATACTTTAAGAAGTGCTGAAAGGGACAATGAAGTGAGAGTTCCAGGAGTTTTCAGACAAGACTGGAAACCATGGAACTAGAAAGCATGATGCATTAGTGGAACTGATTGCTATAATGATGATTATTAGCACATGGGTCATCATATGCATGAGTCATGTGATTCTAATTTAATGTACGCAAGACTGTCATTATAAAGAACTTACACAATGGAGTTCTATTCAGTGGTAAAGAAAAATGAAATTATGAAATTTTCTGGGAAATGGAGGGATCTGGAAAGGATTATACTAAGTGAGGTAACCCAGGCTCAGAAAGCCAAACATCACATGTTCTCTCTCATATGTGGATCCTAGTTACAAATATATTAACTTGTGTGTGAGCTGGAACCAAAAATTAGTAGCAGAGGCCAGTAAGCTAGAAAAAGGTTATAAGGGAGGGAGGAGAAGGAAGGATGACATGGTATTGTATGTATGGAATAGAAGAACAGATTACAGACAGGGGAAAGGACTAAGTGAGGCCAGGGGAAGAGAATGTATAAAAGAAGGGCAGGGGGAGGGTCAATCAAAATTTAAGATATTCTGACTAAGACTTATGTAAACCTACCTTTTTGAATAATGACACATCCAGAAGTTATAGATTGTTACTAGAAAATTTTCAGTTCCTGGGATGGGATACCTTCCAGTGAGTTGTTGGCTAGGGAGGTCGCTGTTGCCTCCAAAACATTAAAGGCTTTTGCCAAGGCCCTTGGTTTCCCTTGAGAAACAGATGGTAAGACCATATTGCTGAAGACCTCACTTACTTGAGTGGCAAGGTCACTGAGAAATCAAGCTGGTGCGGAGCAGAAAACCTTCTCCCTGTAGACCAGCCAACTGAAAGCTGGAAAAAGCTGCACTGCATGCAGTGTATGGGAGACAGAAGTCATCAGCAGTGAAAACAGTGGACACTGAATATTCAAGTTTGACCAGACAGGCCCAATGACTGAATGGGTGCAATAGTGGCATGTCTGCTATGGGGGAAAGCAACTACTCCATAATTGGACTGAAGGCCCATTCTATGGGAGGGAATACATACTTGTTACTGAAAAAAAAAGCAAAAGTCTATGGCAGGGGAGGTCATGAGCCTTAGGAGTATAACACATGCTCTTGTCTGGCTAAATGCATATATTATGCTCACCAAACTGCCCTGAAAGCACTACACTTAATGTTCATATTCATATATTAATGCCACTCTCACTTTTGGTTAGAGAAACTTCTCTTTTCAGGTGGCGGTGACCACAAGGATGACCCAAAAGGCAACATAGTGCTGAGAAGACGTGACAGAGGAATGCTCAGCACTGAGACAGCTCTATCACATCCTCCAAGGCTCTGGGTCCATTCCTGAAGAGGTGGTGGAAAGAATGGAAGAGCCAAAGGAAGGGTCTAACTCCTTACAATGAAACTGTCAAGACAGAAATTGGCCTTGATATCCATGACCTCACAGTGCCTAGCAATACCTTTTCAAGACCCTCATAATAGGAGAAAAAGATGATGACATCAAATTAAAAGAGAGACTAATGGAGAGAGGGAGGGGATATGACGGAGAATGGAGTTCTGAAGGGGAATGGGGGGAGGGGAGGGAAATATCATGGTTTATTGTCTGTAAGTATAGAAGTTGTCAATAAAAAAATTAAATAAAAAAGAAAATTTAAAAAAGAACTTTCTAAATCAAAAACAGTGGAGTGGTATATGTAGCTCTATGGTAGGGATGACAGTGGGGATAGGAATGAATAAGAACAAAGTATGACACAAATGTAGGTAGATGCCAAGATGAAACCCAGTTCTTCTTATGCAAACTTAAAAATATTTAATTAAAGTAAATACATAGATTTGTGGTATAATCTGAGTTTTATTTTCAAAGATCCATTTGGAAAACTTGAAGTTATAGTGGAAACTGGAGCAACACTGGACAACAACAATTAAAAGTTCAAGCAGAATTTTCAAGTTATAAAAATGGAATCATGTAGTATGAAACCTTTTGAAACTAACCGTTTTTTAAAATATGAGGTCATTTTTCCAAGCTTTTTGCCAGTCATTCCATTCTTCTTATTTATTTATTACTTATTTATTTATTAGAAGAGAGAGGAAATGGAGAAAGAAAAAGAGTGAATATGGATACATCAGGGTCTCTTGCCATGGCAAATGAACTACATATACCATATGGCACTTTGTGTATCTGGCTTTACATGAGAAATTGAACCCAGCCCAGCAGGCTTTTCAAACAAGTGCCTGTAACAGCTGTGCCATCTCCCCAGCATAGCTCCATCCTTTTTAATGCAGACTCGTATATCTCAATGTGTGGATAAGACATAGTTTGTTTATCTATTTACCAAGTGGAGGCATTTTGATTTAGTGTCACTTTCTGGAGACTGTAAGTAGAGCTGCATAAACATGCAGATACAGATGGAAAGCTCTGTATCCTGATTATGGTTGTGATTGCAGTTTTATTTATGTGCTAAAATTTGTCATATTATGGGGGATGAGTAGATGGCTGAACAAGTATGAGTGCTTGTTACTCAAGCATGAGTGCCTGAGAGGGACTCATTGTCCCTGCGTGCCATGTACAACACCCATGTAAATAGCTGGGCATAGCCCTGAACATTTGTAACCATAGTTCTTTGAGGAGCAGAGAATGAAGAATCTCTGGGGTTTACTGAACAGCCAGTCATGGAAAACTGGCTATTTTACATTCTCCTGTGGCCTTCATGTGTGTGCTGGTGTCGACCTTTGGCCTCCGTATGCATGTGCACATGCAGACAGGCACACCACATACACTTGCACATTTAAAAAAGATTGTATTGCACACCAAATAAAGCTAACTTTATTGTATGCTATCTTTAAAATAACATTTTTAAAGTTATGGGAATAAAATTTTGAGATGATTCAAAGGTTGATTCAATTTAATATTTGCTATCAAGAATGGAAACATCAAAGGCATAGATAGGACAATGGAGACCTTCATTCTCTTGTTCACATTCATTTCCTGAGTCTGATGCATTTGTGAAAGAAGGAATAATAAGTCAAAATAAATAAACACTAAGCCAGATGGCTCTTGGGGAGTTCTAATGGTGGTGTTGTTTTCTAGGAGAAACACCTTCACAGTTGATCAAAACGCAGCTGCCACACCAGCCCATCTGGACTCTGGAAATTGCATGACAGGGGTGTAATAACTTCTTTTATTCTAATAGGTATCCACATATGCGCCTATATAATCATTTCTTTAAAAATAAGTAACACCTGTGAAAGAAATAGAAAGGAGAGATCTAATGTACAAAAAGCAGCATGCAACATATGGTCCTTAGCTAAGCTGCATTAGAAATATTTCCAGAAGAGTCTTGAGATAATGCTTGATTAGTCATTTAGCAAGGGTGAGGTCTGTTGGACCTGGAAGCATGTATTGGAAAAAGCAATTTGGCAAGAAATTGTTTGACACTTTGCCTTTAAAATCAATATAAATGAAAGTAAAAGGCATAATCAGTAGGCAAATAGTTATTAATGCTATCAAGTGAATTTATTGATCAGATCTTTTAAGAAACTGGTCGTTAAACCACAGTAGTTTATCAGAAGCACATGGCTATTGCAGAGAAAGGAGAACTTACAAGATGTTTGAGATGATCATAAAACACAAGGGGTAGAAAATCTGGTGAAATTTGTGATATATGTTTTTCCCCCAAATAACTATGTGGTATATTGTTTGTAGAAAATATATTTAAAAATTTACCTCAAAAAAAAAATGCCGGGCGTGGAGGCGCACGCCTTTACTCCCAGCACTTGGGAGGCAGAGGTAGGAGGATATCTGAGAGTTCGAGGCCACCCTGAGACTACATAGTTAATTCCAGGTCAGCCTGGACCAGAGTGAGACCCTACCTTGCAAAACCAAAAAAAAAAAAAAAAATTACCTCTCTGTCTAGCCAGACTCTTTACAGTATGATTTTCCAGCTTCTCTCACTTGTAAAGGAAATCTATTTCATCAACTGCAAAAACATGGACAGCCTTTGTGTCCTGCATAGGACAAAGGAATGTAATATGTTTGAAGCTATATCAATTATGAGGTCATTTTAAAAGGTCAAATATACATTCATTCATATGGTCTAACACTTTTTGGAATATTATGGGACTATAGAACAAACAACCCTCCCCCCACACACACCAGTTCATCTATTTTTAGACCAACCAGCAAAGAGGTGTGGCAAAGTCATCAAAGACACATGAGCAATTTCAACTGAGATCATCCAAGCCCAAGCAAGTTTAGCATTACCTTAAACGAGCTCTGAAAATTTGTGGGTAAATTAATGCTTGAAAACAATTAATTGAAAATTTGAAATGCCTAGTGGAGATGATTTTGAATGTTTTCCCTAAAAAGAAACCATATATGCCGTGATAGGATAGATATATGGATACCCAGACATGATCATTTTGCATTTTACATTTTATGCATGTACTGAAATATCACATAGTACCATGTTAAAATGTACAATTACCATGTGTCAGTTAAGAATAACAAAATTATTTTTTAGAATAGTAGGTAAACAAATGGTATTTTACATCATTGTATTTGGAAGGTGGACATTTATACAATGCTAACAGATCTCAAATGAACTCAATTGTGTGCTTGTATTAGTTTCTTTTTTCCATTGTAACAAATTTCTGCCAATGTGATTTCAAGTCACTCTAGTTTATTCTGTTTGAGTACTCTAGGCCAGAAGTCTACAATTAGTTTCACTGGGCTAAAGTCAGGTGTCGGCTATTTCTTTTTGGAGCCTCTAGGAGAGAGTTGATTTCATCATTATTTCCAACTCTTAAAGTGGCCACCATGTGCACTTCAAGGTCCCTTCCTCCATATTTAAATTATACTTCTGTTACCACAGAACCTTTTCCTCTGGGTATAACTTTTCCTGTGTTATGAGTATATCAGGCCTCCTTAAATAACACAGGAAAATCTCCTCATCTTAAAATATTTAACTTAATCACATCACAACTTCTTTTATCATATAATTGAATATCACATTCTGAGAATCAGGACATGGACATGCTTGGCCATAATTATCTAGCTTACACAATACATTGTCCTTGAAATTACTGTGGTTATAGTATATTCCACTGTTAAAGAAGCAATGGAAGGTTTACATGTTAGAAAAATGATCTCCACTTATAACCAGATGAGAAAATAAAGGATTAGATTATCAGATTACCAAATGGAGAATAAGTCAGATGAGTAATACCAATGAAAAATTACCACTTAAGCCGGGTGTGGTAGCGCACGCCTTTAATCCCAGCACTCGGGAGGCAGAGGTAGGAGGATCGCCGTGAGTTCGAGGCCACCCTGAGACAACATGGTTAATTCCAGGTCAGCCTGGACCAGAGTGAGACCCTACCTCAAAAAACAAACAAACAAACAAACAAACAAAAAACTACCACTTAATCATCAGACTGAGGATTCGACTCAGTGGTTAAAGGAGCTTTCTTGGAAAACAAACAAACAAACAAACAAACAAAATAAAAACCCTGCTACCAATTAACCTCTTATTGTGACCTACAAACTGTGCTAGGCATTTCACAGATAATTTTGAGAATTATTAGTCTTTCATGGTACTTTCTTACCTTCTTAAGTCCAAGGTTGAGTAATTTGTGCAAGTGTTCTAAAGCTGGTAAATGTCATGTAGGGAATATAACTATATCATTCTTCTCATAAAGAATATTATCTAGCTTGTTTCATTAAAATTTCACTCCCTAAAACTGGTTCTCAAAATTGCAAGTGTAATCATCTGTAGAAAAGTTTTACATGGGCTGGAGAGATGGCTTAGCAGTTAAGACACATGCCTACGCAGCCTAAGTACCCCAGTTTGAATCTCCAGGTCTCACGTAAGCCAAATGCACTTAGTGGCACATGCGTCTGCAGTTCGTTTGCAGTGACTAGAGGCCCTGGCTCACACATTCTCACTCTCCCTCTCTCCCTCTCTCTGTCTCTAATAAATAAATAAATAAATAAAATATTAAAATACGATTTATACTATATAAGTCTCTTGAAGCAAGAATGGCAAACACTCTACCTTTACAATATTGAAAGTTGTAATATAACTTAATATAGGCAGAAGTCAAAAGCCTAAGTCAAATTTAATTCTTCTGGATTTTATATTGATAACCCATTAGTAACTAAAGCTCTTCTAAGACTTTGGAACAAACCAACAATTTTTATATCTCTTCTGTATATGTATATGATGTGTGTGTATTCATGCATGAGTGCAGGTACATGTGTGCCACGGCATATGTGTGGAGGTCAGCAGACAACTGTGAGTATTGGCTATCTTTGTTATTTAGTACTGCATGTGCCAGTCTAGGGACCTGCAAGCTTCCAGGATTCTCCTATCTCCATCTCTCATTTCACCATAGGAATGTTTGGACATGGGCTAATGCATCTAGCTTTCACATTGTTACATTGGAAACTCTAGTTTTCATGCTTACACAGCCAACACTTTTACCCACCAAGCAATTTCTCCTGCCCTGAAACCCATCAGGCAAATTTAAAATTTTTTGACCCTGAGAAAAACTTATTTTAATTGTTCTATGGATGATATGTATTATTATAAAACCCCCCTCACTTTTTTTGTTTAACCCATATTTTTTGGTAAACACTTTTTAAAATTTTTTTATTATTATTTTTGGAGAGAGACACAGAGAGAGAGAGAGAGAGAGAGAGAGAGAGAGAGAGGGAGAGAAAGACAGAGATGGGCACACCAAGCAGTGTGTCAGCTGCTGTGAACGAAATCCAGATGTGTGTGCCCCCTTGTGGTCAAGTGTAGCATTGCGCCCTTGCATCACTTTGCATCTGGCTAAACGTGGGACCTGGACTTTGGAACCGCTGGAGATTGGAACCAGTGTTCTTAGGCTTAGGAGGCAGGTGCCTTAACCCCTAAGACATCTCTCCAGCCCGGTAAACACTTTTTAACTTTAGCATATTTTAGATCCTCCATGAAATTTTTACCTTGTGAAGTAAATTTGAAGAGTCTCTTGGTTAAGGGAGGGGGGAATGGCTGCTTTGCTGAAAGATATTTCACTTTTAAACAAACCTTCAAAAGCTTTTTCATACTAGGTATATATTAATAACAATGAACACGAAGTACAAACGAATGGTTAAATGAAAACATCTTAAATATGTGCATACTAAATATATCCTTATTTGACATACTTATAAATAAGATATTCATTTATGATTGTTACAAAATACTAGTCTTCAGTGTATTATGATATTTTTAAGTGATTTTAGGAAATTACACTACAAAACGAGAAAAAAAAATCTCCTATGCTGAAAACTAAAGGTTAATGATTTCTTCTGTTAGAGTCAAGTATTTTTATTCTCTTTTATATTTGTTTCATTGTCCCGTCAACAAGCTGAGCGACTCAAACATCAGGGAGTTCTTTCCTCACAGTTCTCAAGGTTAAAGGGCTGAGAACAAGCTGTCAGCTTGGCTGCATCCTTATGAGATGTGTGAAGGACAATATGTCCCATGCTTCTACCCTAGTTGTTAGTGGTTTGTCTGTAATCATTGAGGTTTATTGGACTGTTAGACACAGCATCTCAATATCTACCTTCATAGGCACATGGTATTTTGCCTGTGTTCACGTCTGTATAAATTTTTTTCTCTGAATAAGTTTCCTTTTCATATTGAATTAGTATGCCACCTTATTCTAGTGTGGCCTAATCTCCTCTGATTACATCTGTAACCTTCCTGTTTTCAAATAAACTGAACCACAGAGATTTTAACATATGAATTTTTGAAATCCAATTTAACTCCCTTGATGACAAATATGGTTCAAAGCTGAACTTTTGGAAATGCTTAAAACAATAATCAAAAGTAAATACAAATCTACTATGGTATGGTTTGGGTATAATTTGAGTATATGCCCAAAGGTTCATGTGATGAATGGTATCAAGTAGGATAGAGTTTAGGTAGTGGGGATTTAAAGAGGTGGGGCCTTAGTGTAAAATGATTAGGCTATCAGGATGCCTCCCTTGCAAGGTTTACCAAGGGGATAGGTGAGCTCTTGTAAAACAAGTTATCATACATAAAGTGAGTGCACATCCCAAAATTAGCCCTTTCTGCATGATGCCATCTTCCTTCCTGCTGTATATCCATGTTGTCAAATAACACATCAGAAGCCAAACAAATAAGACCATCTGATATTTTCTTTTACTTTCCATTTCCCAAACTTTTAGAAAAATAATTTTCCCCTTTTATAACATACCCATCTCCAGGGATTGTGCAGATTAATACATGCCCTAATGGTAAAAAAAAAAAAAAAAAAAGACTGTTCAAGTTGAAAACATTTTAGAAACAAAAACTTTTAATTTTGCAAAGAAGACATCAAAGTAAGCTTGAAGCTAGAGTTCTAATATTTTTTATTTTTTTTATTTTATTTATTTGAGAGAAAGAGGCAAAGAGAGGGAGAGATAGAAAGAGAGAGAAAGAGGAAGAGAGGAAGGGAGGGAGGGAGAGAACAGGCATACCAAGGCCTCCAGCCACTGCAAACGAACTCCAGATGCATGTGCCCCATTGTGCATCTGGCTTATGTGGGTCCTGGAGAATCAAACCAGGGTCCTTTGGCTTTGCAGTCAAATGCCTTACCCGCTAAGCCATCTCTCCAGCCTGAGTTCTAATTTTTTTTTTTGACACAAGTTCTCTATGTACATGAAGCCAAGAGCGTCCTTGAACTTTCTATATAGCCCAGCCTGGCCTGGAACTCATGATTCTCCTGTCTCAGTCTCTTGGGTGCTGGGATTATAAGTATGTGCCACCATGCCTAGTCAAAACAAATTTTACTTAGCAGGATTATGAAGTTTAAATTTTTGTTGTTCTTATTTTTGTGCAAGAGAGGCATTGTATTTATCTAAACCAAGAAGAGCATTCATAATAAGGAACGGCATAAAGGCAAAGATAAAGTAAAATTAAGATTATTGGCTTATCTGCTTATACTCATGAGCCACCATCTTCTGTTTCCTGGAAAGTCTATACTACCTGTCTATATTAATCATAAGTAAATCCCCCGCAATTCAAGCACTAAACACAGTAATACACATTTGAAATGTGAAAGCTTCATAAAATAAAATAACAGGGACATGAAAACCTTGCTAGTTCCTCCTTCACTTGCCAAAATCCTCTGAGATCCTGGGAGTCACCTGTCTTTCCTATAGTTCTTCTGAAAAATGCTTGTGACAATTCTTATTCTACTTAACAAAAATATATAGTTTTGAAAATGTTCTCATTGGAAATTCTACTATACCTGGAAATTAGACTATATTTATTCATGTTCCATATAAAAATTCATGTAATATTTGAAAACTATCAACTTGTAATATCTGTTTTTTCAGAGGCATGTTTATGTTATCTCTCTGTGTCTTTCTTTCTATCTATCTATTTATTTATTTGTGTGTATGCATGTATGTATAAGTGTGGGCGCTTAACTGTGGGGGTGCGTGTGTATATTTGGAGGAAAGAGATTGACATTAGATAGCTTACTCCATCACCTTTCATCTTATTCTTTGAGACAAGGTGTCTCATTGGACCTGAGATCACTTATTCAGCTAGAAAAACTATCCAGTGAGCCCCAGGGATCACCTGTCTCTGCCTATATGATGCTTAGATTACAGGTATGCGGTAACATTTTTTTTTTTTTACATTTTACGTGGGTTCTGGGGATCACTCTCGTGTCCTCATCTTGTGTTGCAAGTATTTGACCCACGTAGCTATCTCCTCAGCCACATATATATTTGATACTTATCTATTTGGTAATATCCCCAGGGTGTCTTCACATGTCCCAAGAGTGTCTTTACATACAGCATACACTGCAGCTGTCACTGTCATTGTTCCTGCACACCAGGACTGAAATGACTATTGCTCACATTAGGCCATATTATGGGGGTAAACAGAAGTGTTCACTTAAGTTCTGCTTATAATTGCATAGTACCTTGATAAGACTTTCAGAGAAAATTCATGCATTAGATGGGAAATATAATATGGGTATTTAAATTGCTGAACATCGTTAATAAGCTCAAATTAGGCTGACTCTTTTGTCAGTCCAAAGGGATATTTTTTTTAATTCTAGTATGGAACAATATACCAAAATTATGCAAAAAATAAAAACATAAATATAAATCATTTGAGAATGTTGGCAATAATAACAACAAAAAAGGTTAATGCATGGATATTCTCCAGAAAAAGAACGATCGCCCTTCTTTGCTGCCAGAAATAAAGAGAAATGAGATAGTGCTAATTGCTCCAGGTGTTGCTGCTGCTGCTCTGAGGTAAAACCCAAGGTCTTCAGTTATTATGTCTCATGGGGATAGGAACGAAGTTCAGGAACTATATGAGAAGAGAAGATGGGAATGAGATCCCAGGGACTATCCAGGGCACCTAAAAAACCTTCATCCTCAGCAGAATTGTGTATGAGAGAAAAAATGCTAACAAGCATGGAAAAGATTACTGTTGATTTCATGTTTAAAAACATAAGTGAGCAAAGACAAGATTTCACCAGGAAATCAGCACATATACCTAAAATCAATAAAGATCTGGAAACAAATATAAAGAAAATTTAAAGTTTTCTGATATCAACAGTATGATTAGTTAATGGTGGCGCACACCCTTAATCCCAGCATTCAGGAGGCAGAGGCAGGAGGATCACCATGAGTTCGAGGCCAACCTGAGACTACATAGTGAATTCCAGGTCATCCTGAGCTAGAGTGAGACCCGACCTTGAAAAAAAAAAAAAAAAGACCCTACCTCGAAAAACAAAACAAACAAACAAACAAACAACAACAACAACAACAACAACAACAAAACATAGAAGCCAGTTAGACCTAGCCAATGTGGTCTGGTGTGATATGATATATGGTATATGTGAAAAGTAATGGCTCAAAATTATGTATACTGATATAAAGAAAATAATTGTCCTCTGTGATATATGAAAATAGAAAATAAAGAGTAGATAGGTATAAATATGAAATAAGTCAGAATCACAAGTAAAAACCCTGTTTTCTCTTATATGTATAATCTAGATTTTAGAATGTATATGCATAAGCCATGAATGTAGAAAAATGAAAGTAGAAAAACTTCCAGCACTTGTAGGGTTGGAAGTCCATGAAAAGGAGGGTGCTCTGAGACAAAAAGAAAGTTATAGGGGAATAGAAAGACAAATATTGGGTTTTCTATGATAAATAGAATCGATACACACACACACACACACACACACACACACACACACACACACACTGAATAAACAGAATAAAACAGAACAAAGGAGGTTGAATTTATTCTCTGGGAACAGTAATATCCCCAGTGTCTCTGTCCCCAACACAGATGGAGGTTATAAAACAGGACCTTGTGTCTTTAAAGGATGTACTTGACTGCTTATTACTTCCTGTGATGGAAAAACTCTGTCTCTCTCTCTGGGGTGTGTGTGTGTGTGTGTGTGTGTGTGTGTGTGTGTGTGCATGTGTTATAAAGCATGGAGGCAGAGACATTTGGCAGAGGGTCAAGTGGCAGGGTAATGAGGATAAGGCATGATAATACAGTTGAATGTGAGAACAGTGCAACCCTTTTCATATTGAAAGTGGCATTATGAGCTGCTTGTGGTGACATAAATGTACACTCCAAAACTTGGGAGGCTGAGCCAAGAGGATCACTGCTAGTTCATGGCCAGCATATGCTACATATCATGTTTGAGGCCAGCTTGGGACACCTATAGCAAGACTATATCTCAAAATCTGTCACAATGACATCAATCATTTTGAACACTAATTAATCATATTTAGAAAAATATCATGACTCTTAAGTGGGAGGCATACAAAATACTTTACAGGCATATGAGTAATAAGAAAACTGATAAATAAATAATAAAAAAGAAAACTCAGACCATCTATAAAAAGTCAATATGTACATAATTTAAACAGAAAAATGAAAAGATTTTGCACAGTTTAAAACAATTATGACATCAAAATAAAAGAGAGACTTATGGAGAGCGGGAGGGGATATGATGGAGAGTAGAGTTGTGAATCAAAAAGTGGGGGAGAAGAGGGAATTATGGTTTATTTTCTGCAAGTGTAGAAGATGCCAATAATTTTTTTAAAATCAAGCTTACAGAATAAAATAGAAATATGCAAACTGAATAACAAAGTGAAAAGTCTTGAAAACAAGAAAAATAACAAAAATAGAAATGAAATAATTTTAATGAAAGATAAAATGATAAAATGAATAAAATCAAAGATGGCTTCTGAATAGATTAATAAAATAGAAAGGGCTTGTAAACATTAATGCTACTCTGTTTGTGCTATATAGGAGAAAGTGAGAAAGAGAAAAATAGAGATTATAGGATTACAGATAAATGGTAAATTCAATATTAAAAGTAAAAAGGAATATATAAGTATAATTAAGGCATCAATTTTCATCATATAAAAGTATCTTGTGAATATAAGTAACAGAGTTAACAAGGAACTTATGAAATGGGAAAATATTTGCAAATCATGTAATTCATAAGAAGTTAATATCAGAATATAGAAAGACCTACAACTCAAAGGTAACAATGAAAAATTTAAAACTAGGCTAATGGTGTGAACAGAACTTTCTCTAAATTACAGCCTATGGAGATGGGCTCATCATCATTAATCATTAGTAAATTTCAAATTGAAACCACAGTGAGATACTTGCCTTAATCCATTTGAATGGCTACTATCAACACAACAAAACATGAGTGTCAGCAAGAATATAGAGAAATGGGAACATTTCTGCTTTATTGTTAGAAATATAAAATGGAGCAACTACTATAAAAAAAAACAAATATGTTGTCCCTTCATAAAAAGTGAGTTACCATATATAATCCAGCATTTCCACAAATGTATATGCTACTAAAAGAACAGAAAGAGGGATCCTGAAGACACTTTGCTATACTTATGATCATGGCTAAAACCCATATTCCTGATAGCCCAAAACATGGGAGCAACCCGAGTATTAGTCAATGGATGAACATATAAACCAAAACATTTAATGGAATATTATTCAACGTTAAAAAGGAAGGAATTTCTGGTATATAGTACAAAATACATGAACCTTGAGGCCACGATGAAAATGAAATAAGACTGTCAATAAAAGACAAATAGTGTACAAATCCACATATGTTAGCTATCTCAAGTTTAGAGAATTTTTTAATATACTTATTTTTATTTTGGAGAGAGACGCAGAGAGACAGAGAGATTGGGAATGGGCACTCCAGCAGTCTCTCAGCTACTGTGAACGAAATCCAGATGTTTGCGCCCCCTTGTGGTCAAGTGCAGCATTGCGCTCTTGCGTCACTTTGCATCTGGCTAAACGTGGAACCTGGAGAATGGAACTGACCTTCTTAGGCTTAGGAGGCAGGCGCCTTAACCACTAAGCAATCTCTCCAGCCCAAGTACTCAAGTTTATAGAGACCAAAAGTACAAATGCCATTGGCTGGTTGAATAGGGGGAGAGTGGAAAGATGATTAATTGACAAAGAGTTTTTGTTTTTGTTTTT
Source organism: Orientallactaga sibirica (assembly GCA_036365145.1). Lineage (NCBI taxonomy): Eukaryota > Metazoa > Chordata > Mammalia > Rodentia > Dipodidae > Orientallactaga > Orientallactaga sibirica. The sequence goes on from JAEOAD010000840.1 coordinate 2,250,258, forward strand.
GTTTTTGTTTTACTTATTTTATTTATTTCTATTAGTAATGTATATAATGTGAATATAGTCATGTTGGTACCATTTTTAGCCTCCTCCCTGTCCTCCCCCCTCTGAAGGGACCCTCTTTGTTGGGGAATGTGGGTCATGCATTTTGGGGGTAGCCATCAGTTATGGGGAAGAGGTAATGTCTCTGTGCATAATGTCCCAACTTGTGGCTCTTACAATCTTTCCGCCCCATCTTCCAAGAATTTCCCTGAGCCATGTTGGGTTCTTTTTAGGTCTACTTCAGGGATGAGGTCTTGGTTTTAAAATATGAAGCATTTATGAATATTTTTGTTCAAAAATGTGAGTACACTTGACTAAATTGTACATTTGAAAAGGTTCAAGATGGTAAAGTTTATGTTATATATTTTGGTATGGTAAAATATATTAAAGATTTGACCATGGACCTATTTATACCAATGAAGATAAATTGTTTAACAATTTTTGTTTACTTGAAAAATATAATATTCAAAAATCAATTCCACAAGACCATTTCAATATTTCCAATTTTAACAGGAAATCTAGAAGTCATTTAATTACCTTTAAATAGCATATATATATATATATATATATATATATATATATATATATATATGAGATCCAGCCTCAAAATTTCACATGACAGTCTAATACAACTTTAGGTAACTGCCCATCCTCATCTTAGACAAACAGTTGCAGAGAATTAGAAAGACTGAAATGACCCAAATCATTTAATCAAGTAAGTATAACCTTCAAGCCAAATGTAACATGTTCTCTCTCATATGTGGATCGTAGCTACAAATGATTGGACTTCTATGTGAGTAGGAATAAAAGTAGCAGACGCCAGTAAGCTAGAAAGGGGATATAAAGGGAATAGAAAGGGAAGGAGGGGGAACTTAATAGGATGGTGTTGTATAGATGTAAATATAAGAAAAGATTAATGGGGTTGAAAAGGCCTAAGTGAAGTCAGGGGAAGAGACTGAGTAAAGGAAAGATGGGGGGGCAATCAAAATCTAAGAGGATATAAATAAGTCATAAGGAAACTTACTTTTCTGGACAGTGCAACACTCAGATGCAATAGATTATTACTAGAAAGTTTTCAGTGCCAGGGATAGGATACCTTCCAGTGAGATACCCCCAAAACTTTATAGGCCGTTGCCGAGGCCTTTGGTTTCCCACCAGGAATAGATGGTAAGACTTTATTGCTGAAGACTCCACATAATTGGGTTGCAAGGTCACTGAGAAATCCTGCTGGAGGTAAGCTGAAAGCTTCCTCTATGTGGACCAGCTGACAGAAGGCTAGAAAAAGTCATGCTACATGCAATTCAATGGGAGAGAGCGATAACAACAGTGAAGATACTCAACAGTGAATACTGGAAGCTTTTAATTTGGCCAGCTAGGCCAAATGAGCCAATGAGTGCAAAAGTGGCATGTCTGTTACGGGGAAAACCAACCACTCTCTAATTGGACTGGAGGCTCACTCCATGGGAGGGAATACATCCCTGATACTGAAAACCTACAACAGGGGTAGTCATGAGCCCTAGGCATATAATGTCTGCTGGTGTCTGGCTAAATATATATACTATGGTCACCAAACTGCCCAGTAAGCACTTCTCTTAATGTTCATACCCATATATTAATGCTACTCTCACTTTTGGTTAGAGAAGCTTCTCTTTTCAGATGGTGGCCACCTTGGGATGACGCAGAAGGCACCATGGTGCTGAGAAGAAGGGACAGAGGAGTGCTCAGCACTGAAACATCTCTATCTCACCTTCCAAGGCTCAGGGTACATTGTGGAAGCGGCGGTGGAAAAAATGTAAGAGCCAAAGGAAGAGTAGGACTCCTTACAACGTGCTCCTCCAGACACAAAATGGCCTGGATATCCATGACCTCGCAGTGACTGACACTACCTACACAAGATCATCATAATAGCAGGAAAAGATCATGCCTTCAAACTGAAAAGAGAGACTGATTGAGAGTGGGAGGGGATATGATGGAGAGTGGAGTTCAAAGGGAAAAGTGGGGGGAGGGAGGGAAGTACCATGGGATATTGTCTGCAATTAAGGAAGTTGTCAATAAAAAATAACTAAAAAAATTAGCCAAGTCAATAGAAAAAAATGATAAACTTTGCTCATGAAAATAGACAGAAAAATTTAATATTATAAAATCAATTCCAGCTGGGCATGGTGGCGCATGCCTTTAATCCCAGCACTTGGGAGGCAGAAGTAGGAGGATTTCCATGAGTTCATGGTCACCCTGAGAATACATAGTGAATTCCAGAATTCCAGGTCAGCCTGAGCTAGAGTGAAACCCTACCTCAGAAAACCAAAAAAAAAAAAAAATCAATTCCAGTAATATTTTTTAAATAAAGTAGAGTTTAGTTGAGTGTTTTATACCAAAACTCCACATATCTATCTCAGAAATATTTTGAGTAAAATATTCATATTAGAAATTAGAATGTAAATTCATGGACATTTTGTAAATCCATAAATGTAAAGTGAAATGATAAACATTGTTTATAATTACATGTATGGTAAACTTCTACAAATGTGCTTCATTGAATATATCATGACTATAGGATAGTGAAAATATTTGGGAAGAAAAGCTGAATGAGTAGGGCGTTTGTGGCTTTATTTCCATTATTGTTATATTTTATTTTGTTATAGAATAGAGTTATGAAATAATAGAATAAAATATTATCCTCATTTCATGTATTGTACACATATTATAGCAAGAAGTATATTTTCATATAAATGTACATTTTCTGAAGTAAACTCTGAGTTATCATATTCTGGCAGAATTCATTATCTTTAATCTATTCTGCACTTCTTTATAAGCTGTAGATAACAGATACAGTATTTAAGTTCATAAGCACAGCATTGACTCAGTGAAACTTATAAAACTTTTCTGACAGATATGTATTTGATTTACTTTGCCATACTTCTTCCCCTCCAAAAAAAAAAAAAAAAAACACTTTGTCTTCATTTGCAATTCACCTCAACATTATTCCATATAAATTTGTGCTAATGTGACTTTTATTTGAACCTGTTATAACAACTGCCTGGCTTCCTCATAGCATATGTATAAAATAAATTCTTTAACATGTGTTCACTTTTATGTCTGGGTAAGAGGCAAAATTTCACCTTCTCTGAAAATTATCTTTGAGCATTTTTTCTGGGGTTTTATAATAGATCACAATTTTTTTTATAAAAAGTAAAAGACAGAGCTGAGAACAGTTTTAAGATGTGGAAACAGAATAAGAGAAACCATAGTCTTCCTAATGGAAGGCAACTCAGTACTGTGGAATGCAACTGAGCAAGTCAATCTTAGTGAGTGCATTTGCTTCAGTGAGAATCATGAAGACATTTCAGCAGCATTGTTTTGAATACTCAATTTCAAATCTGTATCCTCTTCTATGTTCTTTTTTACTCTTTTTCTATTTTCTCCAAATTATTGTTGTGCTTCTAGGAGTAAACAAAGGGGCACAATAAGCTAAAGAATACTTCACACACAAACATGGCTGAAGTCAATTGACTACTTTTTAACAATTATTTCCACATATGGTATCTCAAATGTTCTGCCATTTGTGACAATGATTACTTCCAGAGGTACCAACGGATGAAAGGTAAGATGTTTTAAGCCCAAATGTAAAAATAATTTACCTCATTTTGAGTGAATTATTTGATATTTGTAGTATGAAGTTCATTGGGGTATTATAGAAACATATTGATTTTCTGTGTTGTGTTTGCATGCCACTCTCCCATTAAGCTACATCCCCAGCACCATATTGATTTTTCTGACAAATGTTATAGCTCATGTTAATAAAGATTTTTTCGTGGTTTATTTTTTTTAAAACCAGACTTTGTGTTTTTGTCTGTTAAAGAGAATTAGTGAGAACTTTATGGAGTCTTGGCATTGGCCAAAGACAGAGTGCACAGAGAGTTTAAGATGCTTGTATTCACGCTATTGCAGCAGGGAGAATGTTCATAAATGAGTAACATAATAAAACCAAGGCACAGGGCCTGCAAATTTTTATGGACAATAACAAAATCAGTGAATCTTAGGACAGTCATAATTCAAAAAGAAGAGAGTTTTCTGAGACATTTAGGAAGTGTTGAATTTAATCTCGGGTCAATATATAGAAGAGAAAGTAGGTCCTTTATCAGCAGAGAGGCTGATTCTGAAACAAAAACCATGGTCAATTTTTCAGCCATTGCTACTCCCCAGGAACATAAGGGTTCAGATAAGATTCAACATTACAATTCCCCCTGTATTCCTAATGAATGAAACCCACATAAGTTAGAGGCAATCATAAAATTTGAGAGTGCAACAAAATAGTGCCTAAGAGAGTTTCAAGATTTTTTATGGCATTTATTCCATAAAATTAGTTGGAATATACCCTGAAATTCAGTGGGAAAGGTCAACTGTTTAAAATATGGACTTGAGACAGAAGTTTGTCTGAAATTACACAGAAAGAAAATAAGAATGGATGGAAAAAAAGAGAAAGGAAAGAGAAAGAAATACAGAACAAGGGAATGAACAAGGAAGGGAGGTAGGGAGGAAAGGAAGGAGTGAAAGAGGAGAAAAAGGGAGGGGAAAGTATCAGGGGAAGAAGAACAAAAGAAAAAGGAAGAAGGGAAGGAGGGAGGGGGCAAGGGACAGTTGCATTAAGGAGACAAAAATGGACCCGGGAATTACCATGCTAGTACGTGTTTCAAAAGATCAATGGAGAACAACATTCTATACTTCTCATTGAATTGCTTGAAACGGATAAGAATTAATTTGTATGTATATTAGTCAGTGTCACAGGACCAAATGAACAATGACAATTGACAAAAACTAGTAATATCCTATAAGGACATCCTGTAGAGTCAATATGCAGACACAAGGCCCCAGCTCGAATTGCTTGATAAAGAAACCCTATCACATTACAGCAAGGGCTAAGAAAAAATCTTAGAATACAGATTATTTCATGCAACAAGGTTGATCTGCTTCTCCCATTCAGTATGCTTCCTAAAATAGGGGAAGGAAAATGATTCTGAACCTAATTGAGAGCCTTATCTAGATTGATGGGACCTCATTTAGAAAAAAATCTGTATGAATATATATATTCATCCATTCCTGAGTACTACTTGGAAAACAGTTGATGTTCCCTATCTGTTGCAGAAAGTGTTTTACATTTGCTTCTCAATAAACTCAATACAAGCTTATCCTTTCTTTTTTGTAATAAAGTTTATCCTTTTAAACTCATTCTTCTGGTCTATGACATGCAGTCATTTATCATTGAATGTATGAGACAAAGAACCCATAGATTCCCTCAATAGAGTGTTGGTGACCATTGAGGTTCCAGCACCTTGGTTTTTGAGTTAGGTCTGCCTAAGAGCTAAGATAAGGCTGGATTATGTTCAAAGAGACCTGGTACAAAACTATCAATTAGCAGATAGTTGCTCTTAGAGAGATTGGGCACTTTTGTATTAATAGAGATTAGGAGTAAAGTAGTCTCCATTTTGATGGTAGCTACTCAGATTTACAGGCTCCAAAAGAATAAAAAACATCTTAATGGCCTGACAGTCAATGAACACAAAAATTCTATAGTAAGTCCAGAAAGTAGAGTTGGGGAGCTGAAATCCAAAGAGCCCTGACTCATGCTGATTTACCCTAAAGTCACTTTGCTTACACATATGAAGTAACCAAACATGTATCCAGCTCATCAGACTTGAAGAAGCTTCACAAGTACATTTGAAGTAATCTATTTATTTCACTACAAATGGATGCATAAGTTAAATCCCCAAGTATATAAAAAATGCAAAATCCTGGCTGGAGAGATGGCTTAGCAGTTTTAAAGCACTTGCCTGCAAAGCCAAAGGACCCAGGTTTTATTCTTCAGTACTCATGTAAGAAACCAGATGCAAAAGGCCCCACATATGTCTGGAGGTTGTTTGCAGTGGCTAGAGGCTCTGGAGCGCCAACACACACACACTCTCTCTTCCTCTTTCTCAAATAAATAAATATTTATTAAAAATAAAAATGCACAGTTCAAGTCACTGTGCTTCTACCTGGTCAGAACTACACTCCAGAGCTGTTCAGCTATTTTTACTTTGTTTTAAAAAACTAATAAACACTTTCATACCTTGCCCTTTTGCTGTGTCTGCACTCATCCTTCTTCAGTGGTTCCAAGACAACAAACTAAAAAGCTACTGTCTTGGGGAGGTTTTAGTAAATAACCCCTAAGTTAGCCCCTCCAAAATCTTAAAAAGGTCACATAATTCTCAATATCTGCAATACTATCACATAAGATGATACATCACCCAAGTATTTTAGCTGATTTATTTCATGATCTCAGCTTATCTAAGGGAATTTTCAGTACAAAATATCTTGTGGTGATTAGTTCTTCAATGGTTTTGCAAGTCATTGAACTTCAGGTGAAAAAAAAAAAACCTTCAGGTTTTGGAATAAAGTGCCAGTTTCAAGGAAACTAGAGTTTTTTTTTAAAGGTTTTAGTTCTTAGTGACTGCAAAGCAAGTGGGAGGAAGGATGTTTGGAAATGTTAGTTTGCAAGATTATGATCTGATATTGAGGGAAACATGACAAATCAAAAGAAACCACAGAGTTTATCACGTGGAGCAACATAACGGACTCTACTTAAATTTTCTAGGTGATTTTACAAAGAGATTAGTTTTTCTTCTAGTTTTGTTTTCTCAGTGATTTGGGTTTTATGGTGAAGTCCTTGATCCATTTGTAGTTTTTTTTTTTAATTTGGTGTGTCTTCAGACACCAGAGGACAGATGAGGATCTAGATTCATTAGTTCATATGATGTTATCCAGTTTATCCAACACATTTTGTTAATATACTCCTTTCTTCAATGTTATCCAGTTTATCCAACACATTTTGTTAATATACTCCTTTCTTCAATGTGTATTTTTAGCTTCTTTGTCAAAGATCAGTTACCTTTATTTGCTAGCATTTATACCTGCTTTTTCTATTTCATTGAACTGTGGGTCGATTCTTGTGTCAGTACCATGTTATTTTATTACTATAGCTTTGCAATATATGTTGAAATCAATTGTGGTGATACTACCAGTATTATTCTTTTAATTGAGGACAATTTTGCCTACCAGAGGCCTTTTCTCTGTTCATACGAATGTTGAGATGTTTTAACTTATTTTTCTCAGTGAAGAATTGTGTTGGAATGTTGATTGGAATTAGACTGAATATGTATATTGATTTTGATAGGGTGGCTATTTTCATGATATTATTTCTTCCAATCAATGAACATGGGAGATCTTTCTTGAAGAAACTACATATATATATATATATATACACATATTAAGGTATACTCATTTACCCCTATCCTGACTACCATTACCTTGGAGATGCTCCTCAGTGGGGTTATGTTATTCACCGTGGGGTTATAAAGGCCTCTCTCACTGACTATGGGGTATACCTCAGGGTATTCCTACCCACTTTGTGGCTCTCACATCATCTTTCTACCCTTTCTTCCACAATGTTTCCTGAGCCCTGTTGGCTGTCTGATTTAGTGTTGAGTTCTTTCTAGCCTCTGAGTTTCTGCACTGATAGGATTTGTTTGGTCACTATGTCTGTCACCATCACCTTGGAGCTGGTTGTCAGGCTAGTAGTAAGAGCAGTATTCATGATGGGGCTTAATCTGCAAGATTTCCTGGGCCCTGGCTGATCTTATTTCTTTCCATATGGTCCATATGGTCCTTTTGAGTTTGATTTTTTTCTTGTTTTTACAATGCCTTCTGATGGATCATTATGTTATTTATTTGAGATCTCTCTACTTTTGCAATGTAGGTATTTTCTTCTTAGTACTGCCTTCATTGTTTCCTACAACCACTGGTATGTTGTCTTTTCATTCTCTAAGAATTTGTTTTATTACCTTCTTTATTTCTTCAAGGACCCCTTCATTGTTCAACAGTGTGTTGTTTTGGATTTTCTGTAGTATGTCTTGTTGATTACTAGCTTTATTGCATTGACATCAGATATAATTCACAGAGTATTAAAGACATTTCTATGTTTTAATATATGATTTATTTTTGTGAAGGTTTCATGAACTGCCAAGAACACTGTGTATTCTGTAGAATTTTGATGGAATATTCTGTAGATGTCTCTTAATTCCACTTTATATATGATATTTAGCTCCATTGTTTCCTATTTATGTTCTGTTTAGGTGATCTGTCTATTGACAATAATGTATTAAATTAAACAACTATTATTGTGCTGGTGTTTATTTCTGATTTAATGTGAAGTAGAATTTGCTCTATACATTTGGTATACCTGTGTTTCTTGCACACATGTTTAAGATTGTTATATCCTTTTGTTATATTGTTCCCTTGGTGAATGTAAAATAGACTTCTTTACCTATTTTTTGACTTTTGGTTTAAAGTCTATTTTGTCAGATATTAGTGTATCCACACCTACGTGTTTCCTATTTTCATTTGTTTGGGATATCTTTTACTATCCTTTCACCCTAGGGTGGTGTCTATATTTAATGGTAATATGGACTTCTTGAAGACAGAAAATGGATGGATCCAGTTTTCTGATCCAGCCTGTTAACCTGTGTCTTCTGATTGGGAAGTTGAGTCCATTGGTATTCAGAATTATAACTGAGAGATGTGGGTTAATTACCCTGTCAAGTTGAAGAGTTTGGTGTTTCTTGATCTTCATTTGCTTTCATGTCTGTTCTAGTTTAGTTTTGGTTATTATTTTTCCCTCATGTAGCCTCTTGAATATGATTGTTCTTCTTTTCAGTTTGAAGTATCCCATCCAGTATTTTCTGTAGGGATGGCTTAGTGCTTATATATTCATAAAGCTGGCATTTGGTCATAGCCTCATTAAGTTTTGTGAATATACTTAGCAAAATTGAATTTTAGAATTCTATGTCTGGAGATTCCTCTAAGTGGTTTTTATTGGAGTCTTCCACCATAGGACTAAGCATTGTTGGTGGGGATATCTTTCCTTGATTTCTTTTATTATTTGTTACATGTTGGGGTATGCCATCTGTTCCATATTCCATGACACAATTTGGCCCACTTAATAAAAAGTTGACAGTCCATAAGTTTTATCTATATGTTTATGTTATCAAATTAAATGACTTAAAATTATTTATAAACTAATTATTTGATAGATTTTCTTTACAGGGGTAAATAATGAAGTTGGTCAAAAGTAAGGAAATAAAGGATGCAAGAAATTTAAAATATGAATTGTCCTTCAAGAAATAATGATATGCATTATTGAAAATTTTAAATTACTTTTCTATTCTTCAAATACTAATTATCACTATGAAAATCTTTTTTTAACATGGTTCTTCCTATTGACTCCAGGTTAGTTAATTAAATAAATTTGTGTCTTATTAGATTAAATTAGAAACAGTTTAATAATTTTGTTGTGATTTCCAAGATGTTATCTAAATAAATAAAGAATGAACTTACTCTATTATTTTAATACAATGATGTCAATACTTTAGGTCATTATAAATATTAGTAAGAAATAGTCTTGCTTTTTAGAAAAAGAACTATAATATTTTAAACAACAAATGTAATGTAAGAGTCAAGTGTGGATTTTCCTTTTTTAAACACACTATTTATTCTATTCTCTATTCTATTTATTCTCTATTCATTACTCATATTAAAATTCTTTCTAACAAATAAATGTACATTATGTCAATATTTTGTTTTGGTATTTATATTAGAAAATTTTCCTTAAAAGTGTTCTTAAATGTTGGGCTGAGGAAATGGCTTAGCCTAAGGATCCTGGTTCAATTTCCCAGGACCCACATAAGCCCGATGCACAAGAAGGCACATGTGTCTGGAGTTTGTTTTCAGTGACTGGAGGCCCTGGCATGCCCATATTCTCTCTCTCTCTCTCAAATAAATAAATAAAATAAATAAAATATTTTAAAATAAATAAATAAAATAAAATAAATAAATAAAATAAATAAATAAATAAATAAAATATTTTAATAAAATAAATAAATAAATAAATAAAAAATAAAATAAAATATAGCTGTCTAAATGTGTGCTTTTAGAATATACTGGTCAGGTAAATCATGAATTTCCCATGAATTTTGGGTTTTCATGACTTCATCTTAATGACTTTTCATTAGCAAATTTTACTTTTGACATTTCTGAATGAATGGTGAGCTTTCCCCCTCCCCAATCAGTGTAATGAGTTAATTTAAAATTTTCTCACCTTTTTGCCATAGTGACCACAATCTGTAAAGTTTGTGGTGATGTGATTTAATCCAATTAAAAGGCCCCTTCTTTCCTACTGTGAGGTAAGCTGCACTTCTTTTTGTTCCAATTTCCTCATATTCTTCCTAAAGAGTGACAGACCTATACTAATTAACAACTCTATGAACCCTACATTCACTGAAGTGACATTGAAATAGCATGCTGAGTCTTTCTAAGTTCAGCAGACTAACAATTCCAAGCTCCTCCTCTCTTTCATTGTCATATTTAAATGCTGAAGTTATATATTTGTATTTCTTAGTATTACATATTATAGGCATGTATATGATAATTGCAAAATGTGCCATAGAACATGTTTTTTCATGTTCCATTCAATGTACTGGATAATGCCATAAGCCAATTTTCTTTTTTTGTGATGACGAAAGAAGTTCTTGTCAGGAAGAAGTATTATTTTATTTACACTAATAAATTCAATTATAACTTTGGTAATAAAAGACTATATCTAGCATTTAATGATTCATGAATAATAACAGTACTACATTTGTCTATGTGACTGGAAGTCATAATCCTATAAAGAATGAGGTGAGACTACTAAGTCTCTGCTCCTTAAAAGTCAAATATATTGGGCTGGAAAGATGACTTAGCAGTTAAGGTGCTTGCCTGAAAAGCCAAATTATCTAGGTTGGATTCCCCAGGAGTCATGTTAGCCAGATGCACAAGGTGGTGCATGCATCTGAAGTTCATTTGCAGCTGCTAGAGGCCCTGGCGAGCCCATTCTTCTCTCTCTCTCTCATAAATAAATAAAAATACTTTTTTAAGTAATTAGAATTTCCTTCAATAAAACAATCCATTCTTCCTTTTTTTTTTTTTTTTAAATATATTCCTTGCAGTGGTAGTCCTTGGAAAAAATAAAGGATGATTTCTCCAATTTTGTCACACTTGTATGTTTTATAAAATTATTGTCTCCTTATAATGATGAACTGTGTTTCTTTTTCTTAATATGAATATTCACTTTAACCTTTAATCAATTTATACAAATATATATTTCAAATAGTTGTTTTCTAATTTTTTCCTTGATGACTTGCCATTTTATTTTACCAACAGGTATCTTACTTGAACCCAGGGCTAGTTTAGCTAGCCAGTTTGCCCCAGGATTTCCCTTCTATGCCTCCTGAACAATGACATTACAGGCAGGCCACACACCTTCCTGGTGTTTACAAGGGAGCTGTAATCTGAACTTCAATCCTCATGCTTGTGTGGCAAGCACTTTATCCACAAGCCATCTCCCAGCCCCCCCCACACCTTTTTTTTATTAGTTATGAACATACTCAGTATGTAAACAGCACTTGGTACCAACTGTGTTTCTTTTTAACAATATCCAAAGATAATATTCAGAAAAAAAAGAGAACTCATGATTTTATGGAGGTAAACGTTAGCATCGAGTAACAATTTTATCTTACACTTATGACGGGATCAAACAGTTATTATAACAAACTCAGAGGACAAAAATTAAAACTGGCAAAAAGCTTGGAAAAATGACCTCATATTTTAAAAAAACGGTTAGTAGGGGAAGAGGAATGGGGACAGGTGCTAATTAAATCTCAATCAGAAGGTACTGAATTTTAAAGTGTGTCAGTTATCCAAAATCAAAATGGTTATAAAAGATCACAGAGATAAGAAGCAAGACTAGAATCTGATAAACCATAAATACATGTCCTGGATAATATATAGTTTTGATGGAAGCCTGTTTTTTTTTTCTATAGTAACTTCCTGAATCTTTGTGATTTAAATTTTCTTACTGAGTTTATACATCATGCCCCACTTAGTAAATTAAAATGAAAAGAAAAAAAAATCATACCCTCAATACTGGGTTCTAGTCCCTTATGTTATTTATTAAATCTATCATCAGTATGAGAACTACTTTTAGTAAGCATTAAAAATTATTACTGTTATAGAAACAATATCAGAAAAAGAAACATTACATGAAAAAATATATTCAGTATGATTTTATATACATGTATAGTAATTTACTTGTGAATTAATTCATATGAAATATAATTAGAAAATTAAGGAACATAAATATCATTTAAATAGATGTAGGAAAGTTATTTTTTGCAAATTAATCTGCTGTTAAAATTGAAAAATAAATTAAATGATACATCAAGCTAGGATTTCATATAACTAATACACATACCATTATTACTTTTTTCTCATACCCAGCCACCATTCTTTTCTTTAATGATTTATACTCTGATGTCCCAGTACTTATGTAGTGTTCTAATGGTGTCCATATTACTGGCATTTACACTTGTCATTTTAACAGAACTCAATATCAGGAGGCATAAGATAATTTTCCTGTGTTTCCTAATTTTTTGTTTGGGGCCCTCAAATTATCATGGTAAAAGACTAATTAACAAATGAGAAAACTAGAAATATATTGATAAGTGCATCGAAAATGCACACAGGAGTATTCAGTGATGAGTACCTTAAAGGAGTGACAAGCACTTGGACTTGTACAGCATCTTAACAAATAGAGAGTGATGTATAAAAAGAACAAGAAAGAGAAAATAATTTTAGACTTCCAAGAATAAAATTTTTAAGGAAGTTTAGCATTATGGAGGAAACTAATTGAGTATTTCTTTTCGTGTGTGTGTGTGTGTGTGTGTGTGTGTGTGTGTGTGTGTGTGTGTGTGTGTGTGTGTGTGTGTGTGTGTGTGTGTGTGTGTGTGTGTGTGTGTGTGTGTGTGTGTGTGTGTGCAGATCAATGTCAACACCAACTTCACGTCTTCTTCATGGTCACAGACTATTCCAAGTCTTAATTTCTCAGAAATTTCTGCTTTGCAGTCAGATAAAAAATCTTGAGGAAAGCTTGTTTTTCTTCATCTTTTGAAGCCCAAATGCTTTTAGCTCAAAATAATCCTTATGCTAATGTGGTATATTTTGGGTGGCATACTCTGAACACCTTCTTCATATAGATATAAATGCAACCAAGACTGTACCTAAAATATTCCCTATGGCAGAGTTTTCATCCTCAAGAAGTGTAGAAGTATAGACCTAAATATTTAACAATCCTAATATCATCCATAATGAAGTCCAGCTGCATGTTAGCTCAAAAATTCATTGAATTCTAGAATGACTTGAACCCCATATATTAATAGAAATTTGGATTATTTAGAATTTTTCTGCATGGTTGGTCATGGCATTTAGGGAAAGAGAATTCTTTAATATAAATTGTGCTCTAAATGATGCATATTTATTACTGTTGTCAGTCGAGTACTAATGACAGTATCACCCAACACTTTTTGTTATCCAAAATTTCCCTTCCTCTTTCCAATTGAATTTGGAGTATGCATGAGTGCTTATTAAACTACTTCAACAGACATCAAAATATGGAAACAATATGAAGGCCCCAATGGCATATGAGTGGATAAGCAAAATATGTCATATAAACATATATGGATGTTATTCAGCCTAGAAATGAAGGAAATTCTGATACATGTTATAGCATGTATAGGCAATAATCATATTATGCTAAGAAATATAATGCATATAAAAAGGAAAGCCGGGTGTGGTGGTGCACGCCTTTAATCCCAACACTTGGGAGGCAGAGGTAGGAGGATTGCTGTGAGTTTGAGGCTACCCTGAGACTACATAGTTAATTCCAGGTCAGCCTGGGCCAGAGTGAGACCCTACCTCGAAAAAAAACAAAAAAAAAAAAAAGAAGGAAAATAGTGTATGATCCCACCTACTATAAGAGTAATCAAACCCATTGAAACAGAAAATAGAATGGAAGTTTCCAGGGGTGAAATGAGATCTGTTTATTGAGTATAGTTTTCCACTTTGGTAAGATGAAAATATTTTGGAGAATGAATTACAACAGAATGAATATACTTACTAATTGAAATGATTGATCAGACCCTTAAAGTGATCAAGATGAATTTTATAGTCTAAAATGGTTAAGACTGTCAATTTATGTAATATATATTTTATCATTATTAAAAAAATCTACTACCACCAATCAAAACTGTTAGGACATATATTACTGTCATCTGTATGCTATCATATTGCTTATATATTGGAATGTTTACACAGTTATATTTTTATTTATTTATTTATTTATTTTGCAAGCAGAAAGGGAGAGAGAGAGATTGAGAGAGAGAGAGAGAGAATGGATGGGTGTACCAGGGCCTCTAGCCACTGCAAATGAACTCCATATGTATGTGCCATTGTATCTGGCTCCACATGGGGACTGGGGAATTGAACCCGGTCATGAAGTTTTGTAGGCAAGTGCTTTAACCACTGAATAATCTCTCCAGCCCCCAAAGTGAATTTTAAATGAAAGAATTATAACTTTTATAATTGCAAGACTAAATCAAGTATAGAGGCCAATGCATGTGATTTCAGTGACTGAGGAGATTGTGACAGGATTTTTTAGTTTAAATACAGCACAGGCTATACAATTAATTGATAGGAAGAGAATTAATAATGCATTTTAACACCTCCAGATGGAATTTTTAAAAAAATATACCCCTTATAATGACACACATTATTTACATAGTAAATTGACCTGGGAAAATATTTGATAAAAATCTTATGATTTTCTACACAAATTATGTTCAGAATTTTTGCCTAAATGAGCCTAATTCTGGACAGAAATGTGGAGTCATGTTCAAATTAAAATCTATTAGCACAACTTTCAGAACTTCAATGGACAAGTAACAGAATGTGGTTACAGAGAGTTCTGGCTATCATAAATGATAACATGTCATTGAATTAAGGAAATACAGTATTGTAAAATTCAAAAATGGGCTTGGAAAAAGAAACTTCATTTGAAAAGGTTATTGCAATAGAGTGAGGATAACTATTATGATATTGAGAACATTCAGATTCAGAAATATTCAAGCATCTGAAAGTAGATAGGTCTCATCTCTCTCTCTCTCTTTTTCTGTTACAAGCCCTAATTTTTATTTTAAATATTTAGTTGTCAAATAAGGGTTGAGTATATTTAATTGATATGTGATTTCATAATGTGTACATTGTGTAGTGATGAGCAAAATAAAATACTTTAACATATCCTACACCTCCTATGCTGTATATTAGATATCCAGAACTTTTTTTTTATCTTTCTTATGGAAACTGTATAGATTTGAACAACACTGTTTTATGTTTTGAAATTCTCCTTAGCATCTGGTAGTCATAACTCTCCCTACTCCTGTGGTATCTGCACCCCATGATTAGTGAAGTATTACTCATAATGCTGAAGATAAGGAAAAAGACTTGTGTTTATCAGTTGATTAGTGGATAAAGAAATTTATTCATACAGAGACAAATATGCTACAATAACCTTTACTGATAAAAAGAAGGAAATTTTACCAATTACCTCAATAGGGATAGCGCTGGAGAACATTTGCTAAGTGAAGTAAGCTAGGCACAGGACAAATACAGCATTATCTCACCTATATATGCAATCTAAAAATGCAAAATTCATATATTTTCTTTATGTGGAAAAGTAAACAAATTCAGACAGAACCAGGTATGAGAACATTGGTGAGTAATTGTTGTCATCCACAGTTAAGTAGGAAATGGACTTTCCTGAAGTCTATTAATCCTTTATAGGATATTCCATCTAAGCTTGCTTCAACACAAGGCTGGGCTGAATTTCAGGGGTTTTGGAGGAGATAAGTAGACTATGATAGGAGCAAATTGGTCAGATAAAAAAGGGAGATTTAAACCAGGCGTGGCGGTGCACGCCTTTAATCCCAGCACTCGGGAGGCAGAGGTTGGAGGATCACCATGAGTTCGAGGCCACACTGAGACTACATAGTGAATTCCAGGTCAGCCTGAGCCAGAGTAAGACCCTACCTCAAAAAAAAAAAAAAAAAAAGAGAGAGAGAGAGATTTAGCCAGACGTGGTGGTGGCACACATCTTTAATGCCAGCACTCAAGAGGCAGAGGTAGGAGAATCACCATGAGTTGGAGGCCACCCTGAGAATACATAGTGAATTCCAGGTCAGCCTGGGCTACAGTGAGACCCTACCTCAAAAGAAAAAAAAAAAAAGGAAAGAAAACAAGAAAGAAAAAAGGGGGGTTAATACAAGAGACCCTGGTGTGTGCTCGCTTTTTCTCCCTCTCTCTCTCTTTCCTTATAAAGAAATGTTAAAAAAATAAAAAGGTCGATTTAGTGGTATGTATTTGTATTTTACCTTTCCATATATGAAAAATTAGCCATATATGAGTCTTATATAAAGAAGAAGGGGTAGGTAGAGTGTTTCTGTACAGTGACCTATTTCCCATACCACAGAATGGTGAGAAGTTTTCTGAACTTTCACTTCTCCCTGTATCACAGAGCTCAGGCAAAGTTCTATGTTGTCAGAAAACATAGCAAAATATCAAACAAGTTACTAAATAGACCATTGAATTAAATTTTTAGTTCTCCAACCATTAGGTTATTGAATCTGTCAGTCCACTTGATATCCTTGGTTTGCAATCTCACTATTATGATACATGGTCAACTTAATGGTATAATTCTGAATATTCAATGAGAAGAAAAGGAACACCTTGTAACGGGCTAAATTAAGTTGCTAGTATTAAGTCATCTGTGAGTCATGCCTTTTAAGGGGAACTACTTCACAGTTATCTTTTGCATTTGGAAATATCACTTCTCACGTGTTCAAATTCTGAAATCCATCCCAGAGTATTTTAGGATGGCAGCATTTTGAATCATATGTCTCCTTTGTTGACAATGCTAGGGCACTCTTAAAATTCCACATGCTATCATAGTAATTAGTTTTACACATATATTTATTTATTTAATTATCATATTTTAATTGTTTCTGTGAGTGAAAGAAAGCTCATATATACCAAAGAGAATTGAGCTCATTTTTCATTGTTAGAGAAAGGAACAGTACAGGTGATGAGGTTATGTGAAATTTTTGCGTATTTGTAGGAAAGCATAAAATGAAGAGTCATAATGATTTTAGGGTTTAAAAAGCTAAGAAAATAGTAGAACTTGGAATCAAATTGATATTTAATAGAATATTAAAAATAAAATAAATTCATGTTTTGTCTCCAGAAGTACCAAAAGCTTTAAGTTAAAATACTCCAAATTTAGTCTGATGCTATAAAAGTTTTACACTCAATATATCCTAGATCATGCAGTGCTTTTTTCTTCTTTCCCAAAGAGTAAGCTTTTATTATTGGCAGGGATTACATCATCTGGAAACCTAGTAGGAAGAAAATTCAGAAAGTTATGGTGGAAGATTGAAGATTATGTCATCATGCATGGTAGGGTACTACTGTATTCAGAACATACTACTAGATCCACTACTGCTAGGTATACTTTTCATGTGACTCCCTTGGATCTTGAAATGTCAGATCTTATTCTTATAAATCATAGACCCAAGCTAGTACTGCCTTCTTCGACTTCATTCCCATTGCAACAAATGAAAAGGGATTCTATTCCTATACCCAAGTTTATATGGGCATTCTTATACTTTGACATAAAATATAATTACTTCTTTAAAAAAGATAAAAGAACAATTTCATCTCAGACTCTGTTATTCACTTACCATACTTTCTGTGGCTGCTTATGAAAAATATGTCAGGAACTTCTTGCCCTCATTCACTGCCTTACTTACTCTCCTTTGGCAAATTCAACACTTCACCTAGTCTTTCCCAAGCAGCTTCACAAGTATGGGGAAAATAAAATTAAGAAACTGGAGAAATACCTTAATGGTTAAGGTGCTTGCCTGTGAAGCTTCAGGATTCAGGCTCAATTCCTCGGCACCCATGTAAGCAATGACTTAATTTGTACTGAATAGAGGCAACATATATATCTGCATCTTTCTTTCTTTCTTTTTCTTTCTTTCTTTCTTTCTTTCTTTCTTTCTTTCTTTCTTTCTTTCTTTCTTACTTACTTACTTACTTACTTTTTTCTTTCTTTCTCTCTTTCTTTCTTCCTCTTTTTCTCTCTGTCATAAATAAATAAATAAATAAATAAATAAATAAATAAATAAAATATTTAAGCCAGATATTGTGGTGCATGCTTCAACTTCCAGCACTTGGGAGGCAGAGATAGGAGGATCACATTGAATCATGAATTCAAGACCACCCTGAGACTAATTTCATGTCAGCCTGGGCTAGAGCAAGACCCTACCTTCTACTTTGAAAAACTCTAATAAATAAATAAATAAATAAATAAAATTGCTCACCATGTATCCAAGACAAGGCCCTAAAGTCCTATATATTTTCCCAGAAATTTATTTTCCCACTTTCCTTGATCACTGATTTGCAGATTATATTCTCTGTTCAATCTCCTATTCACTGCCAAAGAGAATGGAAGGAAGGTATTGGAAAAAAGGAATTCATTTATACAGTTCCCTGCCACCTTCCAAATTGCCTAACATCTTTGAGCCTTCACTCTGCAAAGTCATTTCTAATTGCAAACACAGTGACAACCATGCCCACCATTTCAAGGGCAATTCCTCTGCTTCTGGGTCATCCTTGTAACAACAACAACTATTACAGAAACAATTTGGTAAAACCCTCCTTATGAATTATTTCTACATATCTTCCTCTAACATTCTTTTGCTCTACTCTTCCCCACATGAAAACATTCAAATACATTGTTATTTTTAACACCTCTACTTTGCCAACATCAAAACTACATGTTTGAAGGCCTCTAACAGCTATCATAATATCACTTTAATATTTCTTAAGTTAGTCAACCTCTTTGTATCTTTTAATTCTAATAGTGACATACGTAAAATAGGTCTAGCCTTCATTAAATATGTCTTTCTCTGGACAACACACTAGCAGGTATATAACACTATTTGCTCCTCAGCCTCCTGTGCTGGCTCCATTTCTTTTCCAAGTCCACAGGATGGAATAGCTCACAATGCAATCCTGTTTCTGCTATCATCACATAGTAGTGGCTCTTAAGTCTGGCTGTTCTATCAAATCACTGAGAGTTCTCTGTAAATATGGATAAAGGAAAAATACCCTCAGAAAGTCTAAGTTATTGGTTTAGGACACACCATTATATCCCTTTATTTTTCAAAATCTCCCTAGAGAATTCCAATAGGATTAACTTCCACAATTTTAAATAACAGTTAAATCCTGGTCATTCAAAATAGTTATAACCAGCCAAGAACTTCCCCCATCTGCTTGTTTGATATGTAGTTTTTAAGTATCTCAAAAAGGATATTCCAAATATAATATGGTGTATGTTCTCTCCTCAATCCTACACAATCTATCAAGTGTAATAAACTTCCTCCAAAAAAAATTTGAATATATGCTTTTCTTCCACATCACTGTCCTAATATAAACTATTTTGATTGCATTTATTGACTGTGGTAATCGTCTTTTTACTGGTTTCATTGCATCTATACTCCACTCTGTCCGTTCTTCTTGTAGCGATCAGACCTTTATTGGTGCATGTCAAATCATGATTGTCCTTTGTTTTAATGTCTTCCAATAATTCACCACTGCTCTTAAAATAAAATTTCATCTTTGATTATAAGCCCTTATGTATTTGCCTCAATGAGCTTTGCACATTAACTTTGACACCGCATTTGCAAATGCAACCCAAGCTCAACTACAACTACTTTCTGTTCAACATGTGCAACATGTTTTAGGGCCTTTCCATTTTCTGCTCTGGCCTTCTCTAGTTAGCCTTCCCTGTGCCTTGTGCATCATCTGTCCCCTATGAAGCAAAATGTTATTTCCTCAAAAAAGAGTGGTTAAGAATACTTCCTCTATGTCAAATTAGATGGTTCAAACTTTTTCTTAATCCTGTCATCTTGAATGAGCTAGGCAAATAACCTGAGTTTTAGTATCCATATACATTAAATGAAGATGACAATAATACCAACATCATAAAGTTGAAATAGCTTAGTTGAGGTAAATGGTAAACTGAGAAGCACTTGGTGTGTAAATGTAAAATAAATGTTCACTATTACTACAATTATCTGTTTGTATTGTGTAAAGCAAGGCATGAAAACAGTGGCAGGGTGATTTTTGTCTTCAAACATGTATCATGTCGTTTTCCTGATTCATTCTTTAATTTAATTAATTTCTATTTTCCCAATCCATGCCTATTACTCCAACTTAAGATCCATGAATGTAGAGAGCTTAACAGAATATAGGAAGGAATCCAGGAGACTAGGTATCCATCCAACAACTATTTGCAAATGAATGGATATTAATATAGATTGAGTGTATTTTATTCATATTATTTAAAATATATTTTATTTGTTTATTTCATTAAGAGAGAGAGAGAGAGAGAATGATGGGCACAACAGTGCCTCTAGCCACTGTAAACAAACTCCAGATGCATGTACCACCTTGTGCATCTGGCTTTATGTGAGTACTGGGGAATAGAACATTGGCTTTGCAGGCAAATGAATTAATCGCCAAGTCATCTCTTCAGCCCTACTCATATTCTTTTAAAGAGAGAAATACAGGGAATGAAATCAATATGTACCAGTGAATTTATATTTTCTAGAGACATATAGCTAGTCTGTTGGGTGTTAACTTGGTAATATCTTTCAAAGGCTTTAAAAAACTTAAAAGTATAAAATGGTAAAAACAAATAAGATTTTTTTTAACTAAGTTTTAAAAAAAGTTTTCTGTACAAGTTCGTGATAATTTATACATTTTAAAATTATATCTTGCCCATGTAAATTGAACTGCTTTTAGTCAAAAGGAAATTTCACAAGCTTAAATTGTTATCTAAACATACAAGATCAATTTATATTGAATGTGAATAACTATGTGTTTAACCAAATCCACAAAAAAATTCACTGGAGCTGGGCGTGGTAGTGGATACCTTTAATCTCAGCACTTTGGAGGCAGAGGTATGAGGATCACTGTGAGTGAGTTCAAGGCCAGCCTGAGACTAAATAGTGAATTTGAAGTCAACTTGGGTTACAGCAAGTCCCTACGTCAAAATAAAATAAAATAAAATAAAATAAAATAAAATAAAATAAAATAAAATAAAATAAAATAAAATAAATTTCATTGGAAGAAGAGACACTATAGCTTTCCTTATTCATAATATTATGATAAATATTATCGTTAATTTTCTTTAAAATCCATTTAAAGCAATGTAAATTTATCTTGATTACCATAACTTTACCCTGAGAAACCATATTTTATCTGCCTAGAAAGGATATGAACAGCATAAGACAAGTTCAAAAGCTCTCAAATGAATACAGACTCAGTCATGCTGAAGGGGCCTCACATTTCATAAATGAGTTTTCAAGAGATACTATATTCTTCATCATATTCTACAATGCAGTTACAGTGGATTCTTAAAAATCATATGGGGATTTCAAGGACAAATGCATCTTTTATTACCATGTAAAAATCCCGTTGGTCCATTCAAAAACATCATTCTATATTTTTATTGAACTTGAAAAATTGAAATGAAACAGAATAAAAAATTCTTTTTTGCAATGCTAATAGCTCCAAAACTGGGCTTATAAGTTGTCACCACAGCTCAGCTTTGAGACTCATGAATGTCTGCTCTGCTCTGTTTGTTCTTTGTCTAATAATGTTGAATAGAGGAGTAGTCTCAGATGCTCATTTATTTAAATCACAATAGCTGCCTAAGAAAACTCTAAGAAGAAGTAAATTGATGCATGCGTTTTTTGATCCCATATTGTTTTCTTGGATTCCCTATGCTCTGGTAATTTCTGCCAAGAGAGAAGCAGGAAAAGAGTTTGAGTCATATTGCAACTTTAATTTCATTTCAAGGACTTGTCAACTCATTAAAAGGAACACTGATCTATCTTACTGTTATTTATGTGTTTCTTATGGGAATTGAAAGGCAAATTAGCAATCTTTGAACAAATTTTAAGACCTCTTATGTAAAAGTTTTGTTTTGAAAAGAGATTGGTTCACAAAGATGTGAATAGTAACTGTTTGTCCAACAGTCACAATTAAATGCTAATTTGAATGAGCTCATATTAGTGTAATTTTAAATGGTTTTCAGGTTTATACACAATTTTGACAATAAAAAACCTTTTAAAAATATAAGTTAACATTTAAAGTATAGATCAAATATTTAAAAAACTTAAACTATCTGATGTAAACTTCAGGGGCTGGAGAGATGGCTTAGTGGTTAAGCACTTGCCTGTGAAGCCTAAGAACCCTGGTTTGAGGCTCAAATCCCCAGTACCTACGTAAGCCAGATGCACAAGGTAGCACATGCATCTGGAGTTCGTTTGCAGTGGCTTGAGGCCCTGGTGCGCCCATCCTCTCTCTCTCACTCTGCCTCTTTCTCTCTCTGTATGTTTTTCTCAAATAGATAAACAAAAATAAACAAAAAAATTAAATCTTTTAAAAAAACAAAAAAGTAAACTTCAATGCCAATATTAAAATATCACAATGGGGCTTGAGTAGATGTGTTGTTTTGGGCAGGATTTGTGTGTTTTAGTTCAGCTCTCCCTTGCTAGAAGTAGCTCTCTTGGTGTTCCTTGCTTGCTGGTATGGTAAGATGTGATTCCCAGTCTCAGCTGTACTATGATGAACTTTGCCCTATAAATAAGCCTGAAATAAAACTTTTCCTCCCATCAGGTGTTTTGTTCCAGCAATGAGATAGCAACTGTGGCCACCAGACACTAAGACTCTTTCGCTGAAGACAAAACGTGTTGGTTACAAAGCACTAAGATCAAGCTGGAACTGAGCTGGAAGTCTCCTCCATGATGGATAGCTATCTTCCTGCTAGAAAGTACTATTCATACTGCTATTGGAGAAGAATAATCCAGAGATTTAAGCAGGTGGACCCTGTGAATTATACAACAGGCCAGCAAGGAAAGATGAGCCTGCTGTGTAGTAGAGGAATGAATGTTGTGGGGGTTACTCCTCTCTAATTGGAGTTGAGATCTGGTCCACAGGAAGAATTCATGCCTGGTGCTGTAAACATAATGAATATCTATCTCATGGCTTGCAAGGCCAGAGACCTTAGGGGGAAGCTATAACTGTTGTTTGGCTAAATGGATATGTTGTGCCCTTCATATTGACCGAAAAATATTTATACCCACAGATTAATACTGCTCTCACTTTTTATCAGAGAAGCTTCTTTGTGTAGATGGCAGTAACTAGTGGGGAGACTCAAGACTCATCAAAGTGCTGAGTAGAACTGACAGTTAACTGCTCCGTGCTAAATGAGACATGCCAATCACACTCATCAAGGCTCAGAAGGTTATAGAAGAAATGGTGGAAAGAATATAAGAGAAAGAATATGGGAAGAAGTGCTTTGGAAAACTGTCTTTTGTACATGCAGTGCCCTTCACTTTCGAGATCTCACAGTGCCTATTGTTACCTGCACAATATTGAGCCCATCAATGTATCATCATGCATATTAGAGGAAGGCACAGGGGAAAAAAGACATTAAGATAGAAGAGACACTAGTCTCAAAGAGGGAGAGGTTCAGTGAGAGGTTTATGAGGAGAGGGTACAAAAGAAAGTAATGGGAGGGAAGTATAACCAAAATACATTATGTACATGGATAAAAATTGTCAAAAGATGTTAAAATGAACCCAACCAAAAATAGAATCCTAACATTGTCTCATTTCAAAAAGGCAACCATGGGGCTGGAGAGATGGCTTAGTGGTTAAACGCTTGCCTATGAAGCCTAAGGACCCTGGTTCGAGGCTCGATTCTCCAGGAAACCACGTAAGCCAGATGCACAAGGGGGTGCATGCATCTGGAGTTCGTTTGCAGTGGCCGGAGGCCCTGGCACGCCCATTCTCTCTCTCTCTCTCTCTCTCTCTCTCTTCCTGCCTATTTCTGTATCTCTCTCTTCAAATAAATAAAAAATAAAATTTTTTTAAAAAAGGCAACCATGAAGAACTTTTATTTTGAAGACAAACATCCGCATACTATAACAGTTCATAAACAACTGTGTTGAAATTATAACTGCCAGGTAGGACACTCAGTTCAATGAACATGAATCTTTTCCAGTCGTGGAGTGTTCTCAAAATCCAATATATTTATGGTACATATCTACCATATAAGAGTACTACTGGTTTTTCTTAGGCAAATGAACATGTCAAAAATAAATGCTGAGTACATGGACTCCACCTGCACAGTGGGCTAGTTGTTTTTTAGTGATTTTCAACAAACTTGAGTGAAAATCAAAAAGACCTAATCTAGAAGATAATGTGTTTTCCTTAAAAGGAAAAAAAAAAACATGAATTTTGCCTATGTCATGGGTTTCATTGTGTTCTCCAACAGAAATATAGGCTAAGTTCTTTAACCCTCAGTACCTCACAATTGACCTTACTTAGAAAGAGTTGGGGTACCTGTAATTCATTAAGGCTGGATGGGAGTAGGGTGAGCTCCTAGGCCAATACAATAAAAGTTTCTAGATGAAAGCATCTATGTAAAGATATAGATATAAAGGAAAAATTATCCTGACAACAAAATCATGGGTTGGAGGTATATAAGGCAGGGAACAGCAATGATTGCTAGCAAGCTACCAAAATGTAGTAAGAGTTAAGGTAGGACTATCACCGACTCATTTCAGACACCGGTTAGCCCTGCTTTGATACTTTGATGTTATGCACCTAGCCTCCAGAATTCAAATATAATACATTCCTGTCAGTCAAAGAGACACAATTTGCAGCACTTTGTTATGTATGCTCTAGATATACAATGCAGGCTCTATTATTGAATAAAATGCCTTAGGATCGCTCCTTAAAGCACCTTACTATGTCTCCCTGCATCTGTACACAAGGCATTTGAAGCTTTCAAAGAACGCTGGCAAGATGTCTCAGCAGTTAAAGGTACTTGTTTGCAAACCATGATGGCCTAAGTTCAATTCTCCAGTACCCACATAAATCCAGAGGCCAAGACTGTCACGTATGTCTGGAGATTGTTTGCAAGGGCACGAGGCCTTGGAATGCCCATTCATATTCTCTCTCTCTCTCTCTTCCCCTCTCTCTTTCTCTTATCAATAAATATATAAATTTAGAAATTTAAAGAATGGAAAATGTATGGCAGTTCCTTGGTTCCTTGCAAAAACTCACTGAACCTGGAACTCGCTGATTAAGCTAGATTAGCTACCAAAAACCTCAGGAAACTTCCTTTCTCTGCCTTCCTATTGCAGGCTTGACATGCACTCACTGCCACAGTCACATTCTTATGTGGGTACTAGGGATCCAAAGAGCAACTACTTTTTTTTTTTTTTTTGTAATTCCATCATGTTTTAATAAAGTTTAGAAATGTATATATACACAGTAGGGTTTGAATTGCTTCTCAAAAACTATGAGAAAATATGCATTTTGATATTAGAAAAAGAATTAAGGGTCAAATCAAACATGAAATGGCAGGGTCAGATATATTTTTTTGTGAAAGTTAATTATTTTCCTCAGATTTTTTTCTGCATTAAGGTTTAATTTAAGAATATTAATTAAAATTTAGTGAATACTGATTTTCTGTACACCTTGAATTCTGCACCTCTTATAAGTGTCTAACTCTTTTTTAAAATATATTTTTATTAGTTATGTATATAGTATATATATAGCCATGATGGTACCATCGTTAGCCTTCTCCCTGTCTTCCCCCCATGGGTAATGTGGGTCTTGCCTTATGGGGGTAGCCATCAGTTATGTGGGAGAGTCAATGACTCTGTGTATAATGACCCAACTCATGGCTCTAACAATCTTTCCATCCTCTCTTCCTTGAATTTCCCTGAGCCATGTTGGGTTCATTTTAGGTCTATTTCAGTGATGAGGTTTTGGGAGTCTCTGTGTCTCTGGATATCTGATTTGGTAGGAGTTGAGTGTTCTCTTTGTCTATCTCCTTCACCCTTGTGTTGGTGCCAGGTTCGTTAAGAAAGCAGCACTCTTGCTCATTTCCCCTATGACTCTATGGCTTCAGCTGGTGCCCTCATGAGGTGTGACGGGCTGATTCCTCGGGTTCTGTGTCCCTCTGAAAGAGAGAAGCAGATTCTCCAACAAAAAAGTGAGGTCAGTGCAAGATACATGTATAACCATTATTATTTTAGACAGAATTTAATAGGTGTAGACTCCACTATTGGTGAGAGCTTGATATTGGAGAGTGGGCTCTTTTTTTTTTTTTTTTTTTTTTTTTTTTTTTTTTTTTTTTTTTTTTTTTTTGCTGCAGCTGTATTTTTTTATAATTTATTTATTTTTATTTATATTATTCTAATTTTACATTCATAATGGTGACTCCATTATCCTCCTCCCTGTCCTCCCTCTTCCAAAGGGACCCTCATCAATGGGGAATGTGGGTCATGCATTGTGGGGGTAGTCAAGAGTTATGGGGGATAGGCCAAGTCTCTGTGCATAATAACAACTCTCAGTCTAAGCTACCCAGCAGGAAACAACCTGACATAATGCTCAAACAAGTGCAGTAGTGGCACACAGCCATGGTGGGTAACCAACTGCTCTTGATTTGGCTAATAGACCCACTCAGTGGAATGGAACTCGTTGCTGGAACTGGAAAATGAGTCAAAACCATGCACAAAAATGAACTCAGTCTCCAAGATCAAGACAACACCAACTGTGGGCAAGAAGAGGGCCTACGCATATAAAATTCCCTCTAAAATATCT
The DNA here is from genome assembly GCA_036365145.1 of Orientallactaga sibirica. NCBI lineage: Eukaryota > Metazoa > Chordata > Mammalia > Rodentia > Dipodidae > Orientallactaga > Orientallactaga sibirica. The sequence goes on from JAEOAD010000840.1 coordinate 2,277,065, forward strand.
ATGGCCATTCCACCTATCTAGTACTAACTTCTCTCTCCGTTGGAGAATTTGCTTTTCTTTTTCAGATGGACAATGAACCTGAAGGGAGGATCAGCCAATCACACCTCACCAGGGCTCCAGCTGAAACCATAGAGTAATGCAGGGGAAGAACAAGAGTACAGCGTTCGTGGTGATCACGACACCAGAAAAAGGCTGAAGGAGGTAAACACAGAGAACATCCAACTCCTACTAAGCCAGATATCCAGAGACACAGAGGCTCCCAAAACCTCATCACTGAAGTAGAACTAAAATGACCCCAAGGTGGCTCAGGGAAATTCGCGGAAGAGGGGGTGGAAAGATTGTTAGAGCAAGTACTTTCTTGATTGTGCCATATCCTCAGCTGTCCTGCCAAATCTTCTTTTACTGGTAAATAAATGAGCAAAACCTACAAAACATATACAGGCTTTATTCTGATAGACCTAATGTAAATATACATTGTCCATGATGCAATAAAACATAAATAATCCAACAGGTGACCAAAATATATACTTGGATTTTCAAAAAGTTGGGAAAAATCTGAAATGAAAATGTTGTGTATAGGGTAGTGATGCTGTTGCTTAAAGGCAGAGCATTTGTATAAGGCCCAGAACTGTAGAAGAAGCAAAAGTAACTAGAACCAGATGTGGTGTCACACGTCTTTAATCCCAGCACTCGGGAGGCAGAGGTAGGAGGATCACTGTAAGTTTGAGGCTACTCTGAGACTACATAGTGAACTCCAGGTCGGCCTGAGCTAGAGTGAGACCCTATCTCAAAAAAACCAAAAACACAAAAAAGTAACTAGAAAGGTTAATAGAGATAAAAATAATTTCAGTTAAATGCTGAAATTAGTTGGGGAAACCATCAAAATTAGTAATATTAACATTCAAAAAAACTATCTTAAAAACATTTTTGAGTCTTTTATGTTGGAAAAAGAAAAAATAGAAGCAATTATATGTAAAATTAGGAATGAGATCATAAAACTGAAACAAAAGTAAGATTAAAACAATTATAATTCTATAATGCATGCAATTTTATGAAATTCTAGAACAATTACATGATTCATTAAAACTTAGAATGTCAAAAACCTTTTACTGTTAATATCACTAATAACATAATCTAAAATCTATCATCAAAAGACCTCTCAATAAGTTGATGTTATAATGTTATCTGTTTCTGAAGAATAGATCATTTCAACTTTTTTGAATATTTAATTGTTAGAAACAGTCTGATATTAAATGCATTATGGTTACAATAACTTCAACAATATGGTTTTATAAAAAAATGATGTAAAACAGAGAATGTTAAGTGCTACAATTCCAAGGGAAATAATATTATATAGAATACACAAGTGTTTTTTAAAGAATAACCTCTTATGGGGCAGTGGAGCTAGCTCTGTAGGTGAGGGCATTGCCAGGCAAGCATGAGTGTCTGAAAGGGAATAATTTTCCCTGAGTTTGATTCCCCAGCATCCACATAAAGAGCAGCTTTCTTTTCAAACAGTGTGAGAGAAAACAGAAGATCCAGATTCAGTGAGAGTCTCTGTCTCAAACAAATACATAGGATGATAGAAAATAGGCATGCACATGGGGCACATGCATTTACAAACAAGGAGAATATACCATACACAAAACAGACCACACACAAAATATGGAGGAGTGCCCAGCACTGAAACACCTCTGTCACACCCTCCAAGGCTCAGAGACCATTGCGGAAGAGGGGAGGATAGAATGTAAGAGCCAAAGGAAGGGTACGACTTCTTACAATGCAACTGTCCAGACAGAAATTGGCCTCGATATCCATGACCTTGCAGTGCCTGGCAGTACCTTCACAAAACCCTCATTATAGGATGATGACATCAAAATAAAAGAGAGACTAATGGAGAGAGGGAGGGTATATGATGGACATTGGAGTTCTAAAGTGGAATGGGGGGAGGGGAGGAAAATATCATGTGTTTTTTGTATGTAAGTATAGAAGTTGTCAATACAAAATGAACAAAATAATAATAATAGTATATTTAACCAAGTATAGTTTGTTATAGTAATACATTAATTCTATATGATTTTATTACAATTTCCTTTACAAAAAATAAATGCCTGTCATATTTATCATTGTGTTTGCCAAGACCCAACAGAGAAATCATTATCAATGCAGTTATACCCTCACCGACTTTATGTCTTACATTAAAATAATGTAGAGTGCTGGAGAGATGTCTCATTGGTTAAGGCACATTCCTACAAAGCTGAAGGACCCTGTTTTTATTCCCCAGAACCCCATGTAAAGCCAGAAGCACAAGGTGGTCAATGCATCTGGAATTTATTTGCAGTAGCTAGGGACCTCGGGGTGCCCATCCTCATTCTCTCTCTCTCTCTCCCTTTTTATCAAATGAATAAACAAAATATTTAAAATAATGTAGAAATCAATTCTTGATACTATGATTCAGAAAGTAAGTTGCTTTAGCAGTCATGAAAACAACATTAAACTTTTTGTATCACCATCAATGCTCTTAAATCTGAATGGAATAGATGTGCTAGCAATGACAAGTAATATTTTGAAAGAAATCTTTCATTCTATGCAGTATGTCTCAACAGTGCAATAAAAAAATTAATAATACATGTTATGCAGAGATGAACTCTTATTCATTCCTTATGGTTCCATTTAGAGAGCACAGAGAGAATAGACTGAGTATAATTCTTAAGGGCCCAAGGATTTTCATAATGACACATGAGCATTGGTTTCACCTTAAAGTCATCAGCTACATCAGCCCCTAACCAAAAGATTTGACCTGATCTTTGAAGCCTTGAAGCCATACATTGTCTTTCTTTCCCTCTACAGTTATGATACTTCCCAAAGAAACCTACTTAATCTACATTAAAACATTCTGTAGTGAAGCTACTTACGTTCATGAGTAATAGTAGCTATGTTTGGATAACTGGTAGCTTCTACACTAGCATTTATTTCTTGGCCTTGCACTTTTCATTTGTGGAAATGGTTTCTTTCCTTAGTTCTCATGAAAAAAAAAAAAAAAAAACTGCGAGTTTCTGATTTTAATTCTGTACCTTCCTTACCTCTTTTAGCTTTGACAAAACTGGAGAGAATTGAGTTTTTACTCAGGATCGGGCTTTAGTCTTAAGGAAATGTTGTGGTTGGTTTGATCTTCTATCCAGACTGCAGACACTCTCTCCACATCAGTAAAAGCACTATTGCACTTTCTTATAATTCCTGTGTTCATTTGCGAAGCACTTGTTGTTTCTGTTAGTAACTGGATTATTTTCATTTACAACATGGCTAGCCGTTTAATGCAATAACCTAACTTTCAGCCTATCCAACTTGCAGTACACCTTCCTCATTAAGGTTAATTATTTCTATCTTTTGACTTAAAGTGAGAAAAGTGTGACACTTCCTTTCACTTGGGCAGGGTGATTTACTGATCTAATTTCAAAATTAGGGTATCTCGGGGAATAGTGAGACTTAAGAAAAGAGAGAGAATATGAAAGAAATAGAGATGAGAGAAAGGCTGGTCTGTCAAGCAGTCAAACCATAAACAATATTTATCAATCAAGTTTGATGTTGTGTGGGCATGGATCGTATTGTATGTGTATATGTATCTTTATTAAATACAGATATAATAAACATGAAATATATAGATATATTGCTGTAATTAACAAGATGTGAAATGGAAGTGAAATGAGTGCATGTTGTTGGGTAAATGGAGTAAATAGATTTATGAATGGCAGAGGAGTCACAAACCTTCAAATTGAAAAAAAAATGCACAATTTAAAAATACAGTAATATGTGGGCTAGAAACATGGTTTAGCAATTAAGTCACTTGCCTGCAAGGCCAAAGGATCCAGGTTCAGTTTCCCAGACCCACGTAAGACAGATGCACAAGGTGATGCCTGTGTCTGGAGTTTGTTTGCAGCAGCTGGAAACCCTAGCCTGCCCCTTGCCCCCCCTTCTCTCTCTCTATCTTCCTCTCCCCTCCTTCTCTCTTAAATGAATGAATGAATAAATAAATAATACAAAGTTTTTAATACAATATGGTGATACAAAATAAATAAAGTGCAGTACACCTATCATTTTTCTAAAAGAATTGCAAGTACATAGCCTGTTTAAAACTACTACAATTTCCTTTTTCCATTGAGCTCCTTTCTGTCAACTGGTGACAGTTATGGATGCTCATGAGAAGAAAAGAGAGATCAAACAAGTAGCATTACCTTACCTTCTGTTTTCACAGAGGTATATTTGGCTATTTTGTTAGACGTTCTAAGACAAAAAAAAAAAAACCACTATGTTTTCATAAATTTGCTAATTTTATTGCTTTATATTTAGAGACTATTATCTCTTTACTGATTCTTACAGATTCACAAATACTTCCTTTAATACTATATAACAAGGTACAACGTTGTAAATGATTGTTATGTGGTAGAAAAGAATATTTATTTTGTGTTCAATGTGAGTAAAATTCTTTATGTATCAAAAAAACTCAACGGGCTAGGGAGATAATTCAGTTGCTAAATTGCTTTCCTTGCAATCATGAGGACCTAGATTTGACAAAAATGCTTGGCATGGTGACTCATGCTTCTAATCCCAGTAATGGCACAGTAGATGGATACAGGATATTCCCTGGTGATCACTGGCCAGCCAGACAACCCAATCAGTGAGCTTCAGGCGAGTGAGACATCCTACCTCAAAAAATATTAGTGGACAGGGCTCCTGAGGATTGACACCTGAGTTTGTTTTTGGCTTGTACATACATATGTACAAGCACGTATGAGTAAACACATGCTGCCACATGCATACAATCCATGTGCAATAAAGGATAAATCTTACTAATTATATTTTTCAATTATCTTCTTATTGCATGCTTGATATATTAGTCTCTGCATCAGCTACTTTTTCACTGCTGAGACAAAATACCCAATCAAAAGCAATCTAGGGAAGGGAAGAGATTATTTTGGTTGATAGTTCCAGAGTGTAAAGTCCATTATGTAGGAGAAAGCATGGCAGGAGCAGGAATCCAGGGTCACATAATCTTATCACCATATCAGCAGAGAAGTTGAGCAGGAAGAAATACAGCAAGCATGGCCAGGATGTACCACCTCCAGGCCCACCTCCAGGGACATACTTACTCCAGTAAGGTTTTACCTTCTAAAGGTTCCACAACCTTCACAAGTACCACCACTTTGCTGGGATCAAATATTCAAAGACATGAGCCTGTGAGGGAATTTATATTCAGATAACCACAGTCTCTAATAAGCAAAGGTGTAATAATCCAGGCATGCTGATACACATCTTTAATCCCAGCACTTGGGAGGCATAGGTAAGACTGTTGTGAGTTGGAGGCCAGCCTGGGGTTACAGAGTGAGTTCCAGATCAGCCTGGGTTATAGTGAGATTCTGCCTCAAACAAAGTAAAAGGGAAAAAAGAAGGTATTATAAAACCTAAAATTAAAATAGTTGATGTCTGCTTTTTTTTTCATTTTTTCTAGTAATTGTTGGAGGAACACTTTTTCAACCATCCTTTGTAGGAAACAATAAACCATATTGAATTGTTCACTTTCAATAATATTTGGTCTTTCTTTTCTTTCTGAAATCTCAAGGTTGTTCTGAAAAAGCACATCTGATAGTGTTATGAGACATTTCATTCCTACAAATGATCTGTTTTTTTGTTGCTCAGTTCTTGATTGAAGGCTTGAGACAGGGTCTTGTTACATAGCTTTGGTTGGCCTAGAACTTAAAATCTTGCCACATCAGTTTTCCTAATGCTGGTATTACAAGCATATACCACCACATTTAACTCTGGAACCCTTTATTATGTCTTTTCCAATAACATTTTTATTGTAATTTGATTTTAGTCTAATTCTTAACCTTTAAAATTATACAGTATAAAATAAAGCTGAAAATGTCACTAATATTGGAGTAATATGAAAATACATATGTATAAAAGATGGGCTTGAAAGATATCCAAAGTTATTACAAGTTTTATCTCCAGTTGGTGTGGATACATATACTTTAATTTTTCATAAGATTCTCTGGATTTTTCCAAGTTTGTATTGTATAATGAGCACACATCACTTTTAAAATCATAAAAGATAAAGTTATTTATAAACTTCAAACCATTGGAAAAGAATGTGTTGTAGTTACCTTCTCATTACTGTGATAAAGTACTCTATCAAAAGCAGCTGATGGGGGGCTGGAGAGATGGCGTAGCATTTAAGGCATTTGCTCGCAAAGCCAAAAGACCTCAGATCAATTCCCCAGGACCCACATAAGTGAGATCCACAAGGTGACACATGCATCTGGAGTTCATTTGCAGTGCCTGGAGGCCTTGGCGTGCCCATTCTCTCCCTGTCTCTTGCTCTCCCTCTTTTCCACTCACTCTCTCAAATAAACTTTTTAAAAAGCAGCTGATGGGAGGAAAGGTTCCATTTTGGCTTATAGTCTCAAGAGGAAGACTCATGATGGCAGGGCAAAGCACAGCCTGAGCACAGGTTGGACATCATCTCTGCCACAGCAATTGGAAAATAGCAGGAAGAGAGTGAGCTGACCTCTAACAAGGGGAAGCTGGCTAAAAAAACACAAAGCCCTCATCTTAAAACATACTTCCTCCCACAAGCCTCCACTTCTCAGACTGCAATCAGCTGGGGACTCTGTATGAGATCTTTTTTTCTTTTTTTCTTTTTTGGAGAGAGACACAGAGAGAGACAGAAAGAGAGAGAGGGAGAGGAAGACAGATAGAGATGGGCACACTAGCAGCCTCTCAGCCGCTACAAACAAAATCCAGATGTGTGCGCCCCCTTGTGGTCAAGTGAGGCATTGCGCCCTTGCTTCACCTTGCATCTGGCTAAATGTGGGACCTGGAGATTGGAACCAGTGTTCTTTAGGCTTAGGAGGCAGGTGCCTTAACTGCTAAACCATCTCTCCAGCCCATGAGATCATTTTATACTGTACTCCATGTGATCATCATACAAAAATAGATAATGTTGAGCTATAGCTTTATTGTTCCTTATAATTAGAATTTTTTAAGTTTTTTTTTTCTAAACTGTGTTTTCCTTTTGGTTTACAAAGTATGAATAGCATGAATACAGTTTTAAGATTTTTACAACAGTATAAGTTAACATATGGATACATTTATAAATTATGCTTCATGTTTTGAGTTTCTTTTAACTTCACTGTCCTCAGGAGTCATGATAATATTCCTTTATGCTCCTTAAAATTGAAATACTAAAATGCTTTGTAAATGACAAGAATGCAACTGTTAAACACCAGTTTGTGTCTAACAAACCTAAAATTCTCATTGTTAAGTTAATGGAAAAGAAAATAGAAAAGATCAATAGTCTCACAATGATAGACTGAGTTTCCACCAAACTAGTTTTTAATTTCAAGGAATGTCAAAAGCAACGATCACCTTTATACATTTATGGCTCATGTATAAGTTTCTTTACATATAAGAGCATAAGACAAATAAAGAAAAGTAAAAGTGAAACAAAAGCTTATATATGAATGATAGCTTGGCAAATTAGCAGCTCTGCCAGAAGTGGTGATGGGTAAAAACTTGAACAATCTTTATATGGTAATTATGCAATGACATATATACAGAAAGAAACAACATCAAAGTAAGTTTTCTCACTCATCAATATATATTGCACATTACTAGAGAAAGATAAGGGAAAGGAATAATTTATCAGAGTAAAACTGAGCAGTCTGAAATCCAGAGCTTGTGTTCTATTCCTGCAAGGAACCTGAGTCATTGTTTTATCTCTGGCAAGTAAGTCATTTTGCTCTTTCTGCTTCAGATTACTCATCTATAAAAAGCTACGTTTTAAGCATTTATATAGACCATCCCGTCACACCTTTCTTTTATGCACAAAGTGCTGGATCTTAACTCAAGAATTAAAATTAGGAATTACTTTAGTAATAATAGAACTCAAATTCCAAGAATAAAATAAAGATGTAACATTATGAGCAAGCTAATTCTGAATGTCTTGATATGTACATTCCATTTAAGTACATAGATATAATTGATTGATACAACCTTTACAAAAGTATTATTTGCTGTTTAATTCATTTTGTAGACAGAGAGAGTTCCATATGATACCATCTTAGCATATGTTGAATTTATCTTTTATTTTCAGTCTGAAAATAAATGTGGAAGTTGCCATTTATTATGGATAATAAAGTTAGCTTTAATTTAGTGGCATGCTTGACCAAAACATCACATGTAAAATCAAATTTAATCCATATGGCATTCTCATGCCATAGGTATGAGGTTACCATAATAAATAACTGAGGAACATGAGAATCCAAAAGATTAAATAATTTATTCAATTTTGTAGAAAACAAATGTTTGACACTACCAGGAATTATGTCTGTATCTCATTGACACCAACCCTTCCCTATTTGTTTTCTATACTAAACTATATTACCTCTGGCTCAATTCAATTCCATTCAGCAAATATTTATTGAACGGCTACTGTGTGCCAGCCACTGCTCTCAGCACTGTTAAAAGTTTAGAACAAAACAAGATAAAATCTCCAGCTGTTGTGAATGTCATTCCCCATACTTATTAACCTCATGCTCCTAAGTTAATTAACTTCCTTGAGCATTCAATTTCTTTATCAGTAAATTAGATATAAAATGTTTACTAACTTACATGATAAAACTAATATTAAAGTCTTGATGGCACTTCATATGAAAATACTTTAAGAACATAAATGTGGACTGGAGAGATGGCTTAGTGGTTAAGGTGTTTGCCTGCAAAGCCAAAGGACTCAGATTCAATTCCCCAGGTCCTATGTAATCCAGATGCACAAGGTGACACGTGCATCTGGAGTTCATTTGCAGTGGCAATGAACAACCATTCTCTCTCTCTCCCTCTCTGTGTAATACATAAATAATAATAAAAATCTTAAAGAAAGAACATGAATGTACCATCCAAAATAATAGGAGGTAAAGATGCTATATTCTAAACTCAATTAGATATTTCCCATCTGGATATATTTCTGCCAAATTGACAAAAGTGAGAATTGAAACCCACAGAATAATGAATGTAGAAAGAAATGAAAAATAGTATGAATTTTTTAAAGTTTTTTTAAAATTATTTATTAGAGACAGAGAGAAGGAGAGAAAAAGTGAGAGAGGGAGGGAGGGGTGGAGAGAGAAAGAGAGAGAGAGAGAGAATGGGCATACCAGGGCGTCTATCCACTGCAAATGAACTTCAGGCACATGTGCCACCATGTGCATCTGGTTTACTTGGGAGCTGGAGAATTGAACCTGGGTCCTTAGGATTCATAGGCAAGCACCTTAACTACTCAGCCATCTCTCCAGCCCAAAATATGATATTATTTTTAAGCAGCAAAAATTCCATCAACATATTCATTGATAATCATGATTTCTGAGAGTATAAAAACCTATTATACAACTCTTGTGATAGGACCAATATTATTATAGAAATGACCTAGATATTCCCTGGAATCTCTTTTAAGTATATCAATGTTTAAGTATTTGTGGAATTTTTGTTTCTTTCTTTTTTCTTTTCTTTTTTTTCTTTTCTTTTTTACTTTTTTTTTTTTGAGTCAAGGTCTTACTTACTCTGTAGCCCTGGCTGGTTTGAAATTTGCAATGTAGATCACGTTGGCCTCAAATTTGAGGTGATCCTTCTGTTGCAGTTTCTACAGTGCTGGAATTGTAGCAGGTATGAGACAACATTCCTGCCCCTTTATTCATTTTCTTAAGCATTGTTTCAGTCACGTGGATGTCTTGATCTTTCATAAATAAAGTTGAAAAATTATAACAAAAACTAAACCTGAAAAGAAACAATGAACAAGTTATTAACATAACACATAGAAACTGTCTATAAATTAACATAAAGCATAGAAATGGTACACACTTGTAATGTTAGCACTTGGTAAATGGAGGCAGAAGGATAAGTTCAAGTTCAGCCTTGGCTATATAACAGTTGGGAGGCCAGTCTAGTCTATATGTCATAAAAACATGCATAAAAAACAAATAAGCATAAAATGTACAGGTAAGGAAAAGCATGTACTTAAATTATAATGATACACAATATACTGGATAAAGCCATGGTATCAATTTTAGTGACGTTTACTCATTTCTAACTTTGTCTATAATAGCTAAGGTATAGACTGACTCCTTGCAAAGAGGCTGCTGACAAATAAAACCAGAACCTCAGTTAGCTTCTGTCTGACAACATCTTCCCAAACATGTCTTTTTCTCCAGCCCTCCATATCAATTTCTATATAACAATTTTTATAATTCAGATGGAATTGTCTTCCACTCCAAGTTAAATTTTTCATTGACAGTCCATTGTACTTGTCATAATATTAAAAATGTCTGGATGTTTTGGTTATTTATTGAAATACAAATGGCAGGCTTTGTACATGTTAGCTGCCTTTGAAACAGAAGTGAGTTATTCGTACAGTTAAGAGCTCCACTTAGAACAGGTGCATTATTAACATGTAAAAACAACCCAGTACCTTTTGAGATTTAAATATTATTTTGCTTTTTACAGGTATATGTGGTTTTGGTATGCATGTGTATGTGTATGCATTTTCACATGTGTAGGGATGTGGATGTATTTGTGTGTGTGAGCATATGGAAGCCAGAAGTCAATGTCAGATATCCTCTTGGATCATTATCTCCATTATTTATCGAGACAAGTTTTCTTGCTCAGAATCCAGAGCTTTCAGTGTCTCCTAGTCTAGCTTGTCAGCTTGCCCTAGGGATCCCCTGTCTCAGCTCTCTGAGTGCTGTGCTAATGGGTGGGAACTGTGCCAACCCAATATTCATGTGTGATCTAAATTCCACTCCTCTCTCTTTCTCCTGACAGATATGACCATTAATCCACGAGACACTGACAGCTAACTTATCATAATGAAGAAATCTGGACTAAACACATCCCTGCATGCAGTTACAGATGCAGATGGAGAGTTTAGGTGTTTTCTATCCTAAGTCCACCTAACTTGGAATTTGTAGTTCTGTGTACCAGTAAAGCAGTAGAACAATTCCTCTTTGTTAGTTTTTAGTTTTTATGTGGTAGGGTCTTACTAAATAGCTCAAAATGACCTGGAACACACTATCTATATCTGTATCTAATCTATATATCTCTATCTATCTATCAATATGCCATGCTGGTCTTGAATTCATTTTTATGTCATACGTATTACATACACACAAACACCCTAGTATTTAGGATCAACAAATAAAAAAATGGAATGTCTTGTCTTTCTGAATCTGGACAATTTTCTGTAATATGATTATCTCCAATTATATACATATTGCAACAAATGTAATTTCATTCACTGTTATGACTGAATAAAATGCCATTTTGTATTTATACAAGTTTCTTTACCCATTCTTCTGTTGACAAACACCTGTGCTAATTCCTGAACTTACATATTCTAAATGTAGCTACATTAAACACGACTATGCAAAATCTCTGTGGTATCTAGACTTAGAATCCTTTGGGTATGCAGCCATAAATGGTATAACTGAGCCATACGGTAGTTGAATTTTTAGTTCCATACTAATTTACACAGTGGCTGGACCAATTTCCATTCCCACAAGCCCATGATTTTTTTTTTTTTTTGGTATATCTTCACCAGCATTTATTCTTGTGAGCCATTCTGACTGGAGTGAGCTGGACCTTCACTGTAGTTTTAGTGTTCATTTCCCTAAGGCCAAGAATGCTGAAAATGTTTTCATGTATCTAGTGGCCATTTGAATTTGAATACTCCCTGTTCACTTGCCAAATGGATTATTTGGTCTTGGGGTATTTTGTTTCCTGGGTTCTTTATATATTCTACATAATAATCTTCTGTAAGATGTATAGCTAGCACAGATTTTCCTCCCATTCTGTAGACTCTTTTTTTTTTAATATATATATATATTTTTTATTTATATTATTTTGATTTTACATTCATAGTAAAGGATCCATTGTCCTCCTCCCTGTCCTCCCTCTTTCAAAGGGACCCTTGTCAATGGGGAATGTGGGTCAAGCATTGTGAGGTTGGTTAAGAGTTCTGGGGGGTTGGCCCCAGTCTCTGTGCATAATGCCCCAACTATGGCTCTAACAATCTTTCCGCCCCCTCTTCCGCAAGTTTCCCTGAGCCACATAGGGGTCATTTTAGTTCTGCTTCAGTGATGCGGTTTCGGGAGCCTCTGTGTCTCTGGATCTCTGGCTTAGTTGGAGGTGAATGTTCTCTGTGTTTATCTCCTTCGGCCTTTTGCTGGTGTCATGATCGCCATGAATACTGAACTCTTGCCCTTCCCCTGCGTTGTTCTATGGTTTCAGCTGGGGCCCTGGTGAGGTGTGGTTAGCTGATCCTCCCTTCAGGTTCGATGTCCACCTGAAAAAAGATAAGCAAATTCTCCATCGCAGAGAAAAGTTAGTACTAGGTAGAAAGGATGACTATCTATGTTTTGGAGGGAAATTTATATGCGTTGGTTCTCTTCTAGCCCACATTTGGTGGTATCTTGATCTTGGAGACTGACACCTACAAGGTTTCCCAAAATAGACAGACTTCTGTCAGAGTTCTTGGTGACCCACCAAAGGTTAATGGCAAGACCCTACTGTTGAAGACAGCTTACGTGTGTGAGACCAAACACGAAGAGATATGTTCAGAATCTGGAAGAGGGTCAGTCCCCAGACAGTTAGCTAGTCTAGTACCAGAGGGCACTATACAAGCAACTGGGGGAAAATGACCGACATCTGTCCAAACAACTGGCAGTCTAAGATACCCAGCTGGAAACAACTTGACGTAATGCTCATACAAGTGCAGTAGTGGCAATCAGCCATGGTGGGTAACCAACTGCTCTTGATTTGGCTAATAGATCCACTCAGTGGTATGGAACTCATTGCTGGAACTGGGAAATAAGTCAAAACCAGGTGTAGACTCTTTTTTAACTCTATTGTTTCCTTTCTTGTACAGAAGCGTTATAATTCCACTTGTCAATTCTAGGTGTCATTTTTTGAGTAGTTAGAATCATTTGATAAATTCCTTGTCTATGCACACATCTTGAAATGTTTTTCCTATGATTTCCTCTAATCATTTCAATTTTAGGCCTTGCATTAAGTTATTTGAGATATTTGGCATTAATTATTGTACAGGATGGGTGATATGGGTCTAGTTTCATTTTACTATACGTAAATATAGTTTTCATAACACTACTTGTTAACTCAGCTGTCTTTTTTCCAATATGTATTCTGACATCATTTTGATGACTGTGGGTATGTACAGTTACTTCTGATACTTCTATTCCAATGATCTATGTGTCTGTTTTGTGCCAATGTTTGTTTACCAGAGCATTGTCGTTTAATTTAAATTAGGTATACTTATACTTTACTATTACTTTCTTAAACTTAGTATGACTGTTTATTTTATATATCCTTACAAATTTTAGTATTTTACCTCATTTCATTGATATTAGATGCAAATTATATTTAATGTATATATTAAATTTTATAATGGAAACATTTTCAAAATATTAATTGCACCAATACTTAAACATGGGAGGTCTTTAAATCATATCATTTTTTCTATTTCTTTCTTTAATATATTAAAATTTTCATTATACAGTTCTTTGACACTTCCTTTTCCATGTTTATTTTTAAATGATTCTAAATTTATTTTCTGCCAATTACCCCCAAAAAATCACAATGCAGCTGATACTGTCACTAAACTTGGTTAACTCTACCTGCACCATACAATGATAATTCAATTGCATAAGAACAATTAACATAAGATTAAGGACTTTACATTTCTACTTTTTATATTGTGACATGAATTTTGCTTTGATGTCCTTTATATATCCAAGGAAAGATGCTGTTGGTTATATGAGGCTGAGGTTCAGACACCAATCTGGGATGAGATATAAATTTTGGAATCATCTGCATATAGATTATATACTTAAATTCAGTAAGTGTATGAGATTAACTTAGAAATGAGTGCAGGTGGAAATTTAAAAGGTCCAAAAATTGCATATTCTGCACTACCAAGTAGCTCTTTGGAAACCCTCTCATACAAAAGTGGTGCAACAGACTTAGCTTGTTTAACCATTTGGTCCTTGCCATAAGAAATATATATTTCTTAACTGCATCTTTAGTGTTTTGAGGTAAAATGCTCTGTCAAACATAGTTGTAAAATTACTGCACAGACATTTAGTGCTTATTACATGCAAGATTTCTATGAAGCTCATGGGACATATGATTGCATTAGAGACAACAACAGATAAAGGAAGAAAAGCCCTACACTGAAAGTTATTGATGCCTCTAAAAGATCAAGACTTGAATATAGGATAAGAAACAGAAAACAACCAGAGCTATGGAAAATCATGCTGAGATCTTGCAGCAACCATCAATGGTTATTTCTGTGGTTATCTAGAGCCCCATAATGAGAAAGTCATTCATGATCTTTAAAAAAATTCCTCACAGTAATTATTTTTCTTCAGATATACTGTTAAAAGCAGGACTTTAAAAAGTCTGTTCTAGTATGTAAGACATTCAAAATAGAATTTAAAAAATAACATTCTCCTAGGTGGTATTTAAGTCTGTTTTTGCTGCCTACTTTTTTTATAAAAGTAGACTGGCATTTCAGAAATGCAGCTGGATTTAGAAAGTGAAAGATAGCAAAAGAGGTTAGCAATAGCTAAAGTTCATTATTATATTTTTTCTAAAAATAGGTACTTGTATTTTAGAAATACACAAAATGTAATTTAAGAGGCTTTTTAAAATAATAAAATATATGACAAGCCCACATTGCAAACCAGATTTAAACTCAGTGAAGTGATCTTTCATACATTATACAGTGGCAATTACCATGTAAATAGATTTTAAATAAAGTGATGTATTATTGAAAACCTCAGTGTTATATAGAGCAAGCATGAAGAAATGCTTGATATCTGTTTTATTTTCAAATTAGCAACCCCTTTCCACACTGAAAAAAGGACAATGACTGTGCTATATGATTTTGATTATATTTCTCATAATAAAATTCAGTGTTTCCTGTGATTATATCTTTTCCCAACATTTGGGAGAAACATGATGATCTCCCCATATAATCATGTCTGATGTGTTTCCAATTTGAAAGCTTTCTGTTTGCAGAAATTTTAAAATGAAAGCTTCCAGTGAATATACTTAATTCAGACTGTTATAGATGAACTCAAATAATAAAAATCATTATGAATGAGAAGCAGGATATCCTCCTCAATCTGAATTATATACATATATGTATATATATATATATATATATATATATATATATATATATATATATTAATTTTATATATAAGAGGTGTAGCAGACAGCTTCAGGTTCGTTGAGATGAACTTCCAGACCAAGCACAGCATATTTATTATAGCTTACAGATCCAGGGAATGTTCCATAATGGCAGAAGAAGATGGCCTGGTTTCACAGGACCAAACACAGAGAGAAAAGCCATAGCCAAAAGCCACACAGCACAGCACACCCCAGAAACTCCAGTTAGGCACACTTTGCATATCTTTAGATTAAAATCTCAAACCCACTACACCTTAAGATCCGCCCAGTGACACGGCCTCCAGCCAGGTGGCTGCAGATGCAAACTACAAACTAATAAAACACTGAATATACTGGGGGTCATCTATTCAAACTACCACAGGAGGTTAGGGGTCCTCTTGCTCAGCCCCTATCTCTCTGGGAGCCCTCTCCCTTGGTATCATGGCATCCACTGTGAGACATGAAGTCCTCAGTCCCAGTGGCGTAGCAGGGAAACCATCCATGTCTCAGGCTATTCCTACCTACTTTGTGGCTATTACAATCTTTTCACCCCCTCTTCTGCATGTTCTCTGAGCCATGGCAGGCCTGTTGGCAGTCTGATTTAGAGTTAAGTTCTTTTTAGCCTCTGGATTTCTTCTTTGATAGGTTTTGATTAATCACTGTCTGTCACCATCACCCTGGGGCCGTTTGTCAGGCTAGAAGTAAGAGCAGTATTTATGTTGCTGCTTCCTCTACAATTTCTCCTGGGCTCTTGCAGATGTCATAGAGGTAGCATGTATCCTGATGGGCAGTTGGCTCTTGGCTCTCCTCTGATTTCGTTGCCATCTGTAAAACAGAATAGATTCTCCAATCAAGAGTGAGAGTAATTTTGGTTAAAGGTTGTATGCAATGTTATTGGAGAGACTTTTCTGATGTGCAGGCCCCCAGTCCAGAGAGCAGTGGGGGCTTCTCTCTGAATTGTGAGATTCCTGACCATGGGATAATGATTAGATTTCCAGAACCAGATATGAGTTATCTCCCATAGAGTGGGCCTCCAATCCAATTGGTTACCTGCAGACACTGTGTACACAATCTGAGTTTTTGAATCTGTTCTTAGGAGAGCAGGTTCAAAAAGAAACAGATTAATGAAAGAGCAAAGCCATGTGGATTGTGTGGACTCTAGGAAGGAGAATGCACCTGGTAAATGAATGGTCAACCATAAGCCAACTATCGTATGAGTTTCTGGGAATCTGATGGGAGATGAGTAAGTGATGACTTTGTTCAGCTAGCTACCTTTCAGGATCTCCTGATTTCTACTTGAGTAGATACAGCTCTTCTTTGATGCTGAACAGTTGTTGGCATATCCTTCCCTTCCTGCAACTAGACTCAGCTTGCATCTTCACATAATGTAGGCCAGGTTGAGTTCAGGTGGTTCCTGAGCACCCAGTGAGTTGACGGTTATATGGAAAAAGTAATTGCTATACTTTAACTGAAGAAAACTGATGTTTGATTCACTGCTTTGCTCTATTTACCTTAATACAGAATCTGAAACAAGGGACAATACATTCTAGAACATAAATTTCCCAACTCAATGATCAAGTGAACATGGAGATATTCTATTACTTGGAAAGTGGAAACATAACTCTCAGCAAGAAGTAGTTATTTATAACCTAGTATCTGTTGTTTTCCTTATCAGGTTTTCCTGCTGTTCAATTGAATTGTTTATCTGTTTTACCAATAGTACCCCTTTAACGACTTCATAATTATCACTTCAGTAGGCCTTATATCATACATCCTTATATTCAACAAACATTTCTGAATTTCCAATGCGTAGCTCTTGCAGTGAAGATTATGTAGGTCCATGTTCTGATGGTTTATTATACGTTTTTGTACATAAATGATCAAAGTCTTAATTCAGCTTTCTAATTACCAATTTCTTGTCTACCTACCTATTCATTTTATTTTTAATGTCTTATCTATTTATTTATTTGAGAGAGAGAGAGAAAGAGGAAGAGAGAAAGTGAGAATATGTGTGTGTCAGAACCTTCAGCCATTGCAAACAAACACCAGACACATGTTATCTGGATTGTGTATCTGGATTCCGTGGGTACTGGAGAATCTAACTTAGGTCCTTATGATTCACAGGCAAGCACCTTAACCACTAAGCCATCTCTCCAACCTCTAAGTATTAATTTTAAATCTGCATTGAATTGACAATCAAACCCATAATTGACTTTCTAACACTTTTCCCCAGCTACCTATCTCTCATTTTCTCATGGGGCACATTGTAGCTCCATTGACTGCTGAAAACAGACATAAATTCACTTGTTTTTTCCTTTGATTTCAGAGACAGAATCTTTCAATGTAGCCCAGGCTGGCCTACTACTCACAAACTTCCTACCTGACCCTTCCCAGTGCCAGAATGACAAGCATACATTATCATACTTGAATTGAACTCATATTATTGATATGCACAGGGGATTTTCCTTCTCTGAGATTCAAAAATAGCATTCAAGGTCAAGCATGGGTAGGTCTTTCTGGTCAATGGGACCCACAATAATAACCTGTCCACTGTTTTATCATTCTAGTATGGTCCTTTTCTGGTTCACATTGAACTGTCCCGACTCAGAATTTCTGTAATTATAAATAGTCATGCATCTCATCACCTTAAAGCAAAGAGGCCACAATTTCTTTTCCCTTTAATGTTTTCTACATGACTATAGTAGTTGCTCTCATGGAAAGTACAAAACTAATAAATATATATTGCCTTTATGTGATCGTATAAGGGTATCATATAAAGAAGAAAATAATTTATACTATAAAATGTTGAAAACTTCAACACTTTAAAATAATTCAAAATTGTAATTAGAATCAAAAGTTTTCATTTTATTCTTCCTTAATCATTTATGGTTTGGGATTTCTTTTCATTTGAAAAATTGTACTCTGCATATGTAAGCTAGTTATCCACCAAAATGCATAAGCACTATATCACTTGAGTTTTTTTTTTTTTTTTGTCATGGCACACTTTATTCTAAAAATCCTCTCTAGAGTCCTGATAAAGAGACTTGGTGAGAAATGATGTTTACTGTGTCAGGAATATTATGATCTAGCAGGCTTCTCCTTATATTTTCAATAAAACTTATTCAAAAGTTTCATATGTGGGGTGTGTGTGTGTCAGAAAGAGAATGATCTATAAAGTGTTCTTAAAATTAAGTAAGTTATCAATAAAGAGAAATTATTAGGACACTCAAGGAAAAGTGGATAGATAGCTTTCAAGATTTTTTTTCACTAGGCCTGAGAAATTTTGGACAAGATAGCTATTTAGGTGAGTTAAATATAACACTCATAAAAGAGATACACATTCTTTTGTATTTATTTGAAATTTTCACACACATATATAATTGTAGTCATTGTTTTGTATAATTCATTTATTTCCAATTCTCCATGCATATGCACATATTTGGATTTAAACATGCTTATATCAACTGATTATCATTTTAATTAAAGGGTGTGATAAAATCATATAAAGAAGTCTGGAGAGATGGCTTAGCAGTAAAAGTGCTTGTCTGTGAAGCCTAAGGACCCAGGTTCAATTCTCTAGTACCCACATAAGCCAGATACACAAGGTGGCACCTGTATCTAGAGTTCCTTTGCAGTGGCTTGCAGACCTGGCATTTCCATTTTCTCTCTATCTGCCTCTTCCTCTTTCTCTCTCCTTCCCTCTCTTTCTCAAATTAATAAATAACATATAAGATATCATACCAAGTATAATAAATCAAAGAAAACACCCAATTTACTTTAAAATGTATTTATTCCATACCATCTTATAAGTGTTCACAAAAATAAAACTGTAAGATAAAAAATACAATGATTCAATACATTACATTTCTCCTTAATTGTTTCTTCTTTGTTTCCTTATGAGGAATGTTTCCCTATAATTTCATTTATGTATTTATTTGTTTGTTTGTTTGTTTAGTATTTTGTGTGTGCATCTTCATGTTGGTATAAGTGCAGGCATGTTCATGCCACCATGTGCATAAGGAAGTCAAATGACTACTTTGGGTAGGTCCTGGCCTTTTCATTAGAAGCAGGATGCCTCTCTCTGGGTTCTCACTCCATTGTTCTTTTTGCTGCTCTTGCCAGGAGCTTCTGGGATATTCTCATGGCTCCTCCCATCTCAAAGTGTTCTGAGATTAGAGAAGCTATCCAAGGCCTATGTTTTGTTTTTTTTTTAATTTTTTTTATATTTTATTTTTATTTTGGAGAGAGACACAGAGAGATAGGGAGAGGAAGACAGATAGAGATGGGCACGCCAGCAACCTCTCAGCCACTGCGAATGAAATCCAGATGTGTGTACCCCCTTGTGGGCAAGTGCGGCATTGCGCCCTTGAGTCACTTTGCATCTTGCTAAACGTGGGACCTGGAAATTGGAACCGGCGTTCTTAGGCTTAGGAGGCAGGCGCCTTAACTTCTAAGCCATCTCTCCAGCCCGCCTATGGCTTTTTATTTGGGGTCCTAGAAGTAAATTTGAGTACTCCAGCCTCGAGCAGTTGGTGCTTTATCTAATGAGCCATCTCCCCAGATCCCCCAATATTTTTTAAATCTTCCATAGACAATAAATAATGATGAGAATTTCAAAGATATAATTATTTCCATCTTTTAAAAGTGAAGAGCAATTAAGTTAAAGTACATGTGCTTGATCTTTTCCAGTCATTGTTGCTCACAATGTAATTATTGGTAATAAGTGATAAGTTATTATTTCAAGCAGCTGATGTAAAAGACAGTGCTAATAGAGAAGACTAGGAGCAACAACTTGAAAAACAAGATCCTAGGATTAGGTCAGCAGATAGGCTCTGCATTTATTTGCCTGGATTGTTTCTTCTTTGTCACATCAAGGCATATCAGAAATAAAGATTATGAAGTAAGATTCAGACTTAAAATGCATAAACACAAATGCACGTATACACATAAAGACAAATGTACATATTATAAATATCACTTTATGACACCCTTTAATTACCAACTTTTCTCGCTATCTAGACTATACCATACTTGGATCTTAAATACGAATCAGAACCAAAGACATTTAAGTGTGTATCTGCCCTGTATTTATAATCAACCTAAGCTCTATGGGTCCCAGTTAAATATAGTGAACTAAATTCAACAGATTTCTATCATACTCAACGTACATGCAAGGAGACAGAAATAAAATGCACCATGGGACATTCAAAGAAAAACATCGTTGTCATCCCTGACTTTAAGGAGTATTTGATCTAATTGCAGACATTATTTGATATTATAAATGATCAGTGCTAAAGAGTTTTTGTGAAAAGGTATGAGCACAAATGAGATTCTGTAGTATTCTGTTATATAAATGGATATTTAAATTTGTCTGTAGATAAGACATGGAAATATGCTTTAATAGAAAGAAAAGCAAGAATATTGGATATGATGGTAACTTTATAATTACTGACAAGCCTATTGAGAAAGATTATATAGAAATTGTCTAATGACTTATGTGAAAGGAAGATTGAAGTAGGCTGAGGTGTGACTCAGTGGAAGTGTGATTGACTACCATGCACAAAACTGTGGGATGAATCCCAGCACCACACATAAAAAGCGTGAAGTATGGATTTGTTGGTTTGTCTTTTGTTTTCTAGAAGCCAAATCTCATCAACCAAACAATAGCATCCATCTATACTTGCCATGAACAAGTGTGCTTATACCAATGTGTCTCTGTGAAGGAAAATTCGCTACACCAACCAATATCTGTACCCAAAGACAGTTCCTCATTAGAAGCTTTATCAATTAATTTGGTCAAAGAGAAAATGATACTTACAAGTTAGACTGATTATATCCACACATTCTGACCCTAACCTTTCTAAAACTATCCCAGGAGAAATATTTATTTTCATAGGAAGGCAAAGTGCAGGTTTAAAATGACCAAAGGATGTAAATTGTCTACTTATATTTACTCATAGTTATTTTTAAACAGGACAGGCACTTGACAACCCTTTAATTAGAAAACACAATAAAATAAAAATAAAAAAACTTGACAATATAATTGTAAATCTAATTACTTGAAAGCATATTTAATGTGAAATATGTAGGAAGACATCAAAAGATCTGTAAAAAAAAATAGTTATTTGAAAATAAATGAAGATCACCAAATGAGAACAAAGAAAGACATTTATTTATACCTTGCTAGAGCAAATGAGTTAGACACCATCATTTTTTTTTTTTTTTTTTTGGCAAAGTCTCAAAGACAGGCAAGAAGTTGAAAAATTTTAGAGTGGTATAAAAGCAGAGGGGTGGGTTCAAAGATGCCTTGATTTGAAGTTTTTGCCTAGAGGAGGTGAAAGCTGGATAACTAGAAGCAAAGCATTTTATATTATTGGAAGGATAATAAATTTTGCCATCAAAAATAGTGTTCTGAATATTAACTGTAGACATACGTTAAATTAAGTTTGTTACTGACCACCAATCTAGTCATTTGGAGTTAATTTCTGTAGATATTGGTATTTGAATTCTGGAATTAGTGTTGCAGAGACTATGATCTAGCCCTCATTCCTTTGTATATTCAGTCTATCAGCCATTAAGTCTTAACTTAGTTGGACTTGGTAGTATAAACAGTATCTTATTTGGGTGAAAAGAATATTGTGATACTTTGTGGTGCTGTTTCTTTTTTCATTTGATTGACTATATTATGTAAAAAGTAGAAAGTCACCAAACCTTCTTCATTTGTAAATAATGAACTGTCAGCATTATGACAAATTACTTTACAATAAACCTATTGAAGCAAATAAAACCCTGGCAATAGTAATTTGACCATTTAATTTAAAAAATATAATCATGAAGAAAAGAGTAATTCCTCAAACTTGCTGAGTTTGCTTCATCATCTATAAACATATGGGTATTTAATCTGTCATCATGCTATCAGATATTGATATTTTCAGTTATTTTCCAGTAAAAAGAACATTTATTAAAGGGCAAAGTAAATACATTCTAAGAAAAAAGTAATAATTACAGGATTACAATAATTTCTTTTTAACAGTTTTTTTCCTGAGATCATCATAAAAGAGAAGCTATTCTAATTTTGAAGCTGAGAAAACTGAAGAGCAAAGAATCAAACTAGTTTTCCTAAGAGTGGTAGTCAGTGTTATAATTTAGATCACTGGAATTTTAGTTCCAGGTCTGCCTTGTTATGCCTTTCATCTTCTGTATAATTACTAAGCTGGCTGCCTTGTTATCAGTTGTGCAATAACTTCAATCATGAAATAAAAGGAATGAAATCTGCAACCGCATACTTGGTATACAATTCATGTCACGGAAATTATACACAGCAATGTCTTTTCCTGTAACCTTTCCTAAGATAAACCATAATTTTCCTAATCATATAGTGAGTGGGACCAAGTATAGTAAAGGAATGACTGTCAACTTATGCATTAGGATACACAAAACATTAAATTTTCCAACATATTGTGCCTCCGAATTGCTGAAATAATTAAAACATGGCATTGTATATGTAATATCGTACCAAAAATGCATATTAGAATTCTAGGTAGGAGGAAAGTTCAGAAAACCAAAAACTGAAGGATATTCTCCCAAATAATTAATTCTAACACTTTTAAATAACAATGTTATGAAAGAACTCTTAGAAAATTTTCATATTATACAATCCTAAAAGCAATTATAATTGAAAGCAAAATCTGAACCTCAGTTGGATCCTACAGAGGAAATAAATAGTTCACAAAAAACGACAAGGAGGGCCAGGCGTGGTGGCGCACGCCTTTAATCCCAGCACTTGGGAGGCAGATGTGGGAGGATCGCCGTGAGTTCGAGGCCACCCTGAGTCTACATAGTTAATTCCAGGTCAGCCTGGACCAGAGTGAGACCCTACCTCAAAAAAAAAAAAAAAAGAAATAAAGAAAACGACAAGGAAAAGAAGGAGAGGTGCAGAGGGAAAAGAGGGAAAGAGAGAGAGAATACATATTGGAGTGAGAACACAGATATACTACATGTAGACAGAAACAGGGAAAAAACAGTGAGACAAAAACATACACAAACAGAAGGAAAACATAAGCAGCAAACTGGGAAAAGCTGATTAAACTGGGTAAGATAGATGACATAAGTATTGTTGGAATGATATCAAAATATGGTGAATGCTTTGAAATTGTTTCCAAATGAATAGGTATTAAGATTGGAGTGTTATTAACAGAAAAATTAAAACAAAACTTAATATTAAAATTAATCTGGTAGTAGAGATGCTGAGAATTATTAAACTAAGTAAATCTTTCCTAATTTTCATGCTTACAATTGTCTGAGAAATAGAGTCATTTCACATCGCTGCTATTTTATAAGGATTCTAACTAGACGGAGTATATTTCTTTGAATCTGAACTAACACATGGGTTAAAAAAATCATCATTTATGGCTCTTAAGACAGGAAAGCTATAGTTTTCCTCTCTTCTACAAGAGGGTTACAGAACTGAGATTATTTCAATAAAATTATTAGTAATTTACCTGAATTTAAATAAGTTAGTCCCCAATCTGTGATACCATTTTGAAAAATAGTCCTCTGAAGTCATGATCGATCATTCATTTCTTATATATTTATTTATTAATGATTGAAGAATCAATCATCATTTTCACTGTTTTCTCCATATTTAAAAGACCAAAATTATCTTTGTCATTTACCAAATATTATGGTGTTTTGCTAAACTTTTTTTTCATTTTTTAAATTTTTGTTTATTTATTTGAGGGCAATAGACAGAGAGAGACAGAGAGAATGGGTGCACCAGGCCCTCCAGCCTCTGCAAATGAACTCCAGATGCATGTGCCACCTTGTGCATCTGGCTTATGTGGGTCCTGGGGAATCAAGCCTCGGACAGGGGTCCTTAGGCTTCACAGGCAAGTGCTTAACCACTAAGCCATCTCGCCAGACCTTGCTAAACTTTTTAAAGCTATATTCCCTATTATTTTCATTCCTTAAATTATGAATACAAGCACAAATGTTTATAAATGTACCTAGAAATTGTTCTATAAGAAGACTTCCAATGCATGGAAACAACCTCAAATTGATGACATTAAAATGTTAAGCTTACTCCATAGTCTCATGCCTTTTCAGGAAAGGGAACTATCTTGTCTATCATTTCTAGTGACCATCAACTTGTCTTAGTTTCCTTGTTATTGCAAGAAAATGCATAACCAAAGTAGGTTAAGAACAGAAGGGTATATGCCACCTTACAGTTCAGGGGGTACAAAACATCATGGTGGGGAAGGCAAGGCAATAGGAACATTAAGCAGCTGTTCACATATAATCCATGGTCGGGGAGCTTCCCCCCTTTCATGCGGTCTAGGACCCTGGCCCAAGAAATGGTACTAGCCATAATTAGGGTGGGTCTTTCTACCTCAATTAACCTAATATAGACAATCACTCACAGACTTCCCAGACATTTGTCTCTTGTGTGTTGAGTTCTCTCTCACACACACACAAAATGAGTGGATGAATAAAAGATGGAAGGAAAAGAACTTTTAGAAAATGCAAACTTAGCCAGGTGTGGTGGCACATGCCTTAATCCCAGCACTTGGGAGGCAGAGGTAGGAGGATCGATCGCCATGAGTTCATGCTCACCCTGAGACTACATAGTGAATTCCAGGTCAGCCTTGGCTAGAGTGAGACCCTACCTCGAAAAACAAAAACAAAAACAAAAACAAAAATTCAAACCTGTAGGTTAAAATAGCCATTCAATTAACATTGATATGGATTACACCCTAGCAAGGCTCAGAAAACAAGAAAAATTCTCTGTAAAGGGTCAAGGAGAAAATAAATTAAGCTATAATTGACCATACAACTTCTGTTGCATCCACTGAACTAATTTCTCATCATGTGAATGCAGCTAGTCTACATGCAATCAAATGAGTGGGGCTGTGTCTGACCAAAATCTTATTTATGTCATCACATGATAGTTTATTGATCCCTTGTATCATACTATTAATATAGACTCATATATTTGGAAGATACTAGTGATGTTATGTAATAGACTGTGCTTCCTTTCAAAATTTTTTCTCAGATTCTTTACCTTTTTCTCACTTCTATGTTTTGCCCTTTCTTGGTTTTCTATTCAGAAAGAAACCCCATGTTCCCTCAATAGAACTCAACTGATGCTGGACATGGTAGAATGCACCAGGATTGAATAAAAAGTAGGTTGCATACAAAATTAATCCATTATCTTTGCTTTAACTGGACCAAAAGTCCTTTTCTTTCCTGTATATTTAATACGGACTAAATTTTCTCCTTCACTTATAAGGGTTAAATGGCTTGTTTTTAAAGAAAAGAAAATACCTTTGAATAGTTCTGTTCATTGACGCCTACAGCTTTACTTTATTAATAATTAAAATTTGGTAAACATGTAAAGTTTCACAGCCTCCTACATTTTCTCACACAACAATGATTTAATGTGGTAGACAATCATGGTAGCATTGTTCATAAAAAAATTGAAATTGAGGCTCTGATACATTTGGAAGCCAGCCCAGCCCAAATCTCTAAAATTAGAATGTTGTCCTGTCATCAGCACTTGCACTATAACATAGAGGGCTACAGAGTTCACACTGAGGACTAAAGCTAAGCCCAATGGGATTGCTAAAGACTTGAAGCTTTTATTCTCCAGGAGCTTATGAAATCAGAAGTCAGAAGAGAAAATATCAGAGACCAACACATGAAGGAGCAGAAGACACAAAGTCTAGTTGTTTCTCCATTTTTCAAAGGACACAATTTACTTTCAGCCACTCATGTAAATATCTCCTGAGTTTTTCCTCATAATGAATTTTCTTATTAGAAAGGGAGATATTGTTGTATAAGGAAGAAGTATTGATCCTTATTCTCCAATGCAAGGCATTAATACACAAAATTGAGTCAAAGCTAGAGAGGAATCAAAGATATATTGCTGTTGTAATGGGCATGATGTTACTGAAACATTTAAAGGCAATATAGGAACAATAATACACTTGTTGATCAAAATAACTTGGAAGGAAAATATTTTTATAATTGAGATCAATTGTGTTCAACTTTTTTTTTTCTTTTAGTTGTCCAAAGGTTAATAAACCATGCAGGTACTCCTGCACGTAGTTTTATTTCATCTGTGGTGGAAAGAGATTCATGTCAATACATTATATTCTTGAAACTCATTAATAAAAATCTTAACTTTTGTATAGAGGCGTATTCATTTTAGGATGTTAATCTTTTAAACAATAGTTTTCCCCTAAAATCAGTTAATGAAAAATATCATATGACAAGCCAGATAACCAGTGCCACCGTGATGGAGACAGGAAGAATATCACTTTGTTCAACTATGGCTGGATACATGAGTATTAAGTAACTCAAGTTTTTCACCACTCTGATAATGTCCACAAATTTTATTAAAAAGTATCAAAGGTATTGATTTTGGTGCTATAAATAATTTTTAATAAGAGGGAAAACATACAAATATAGAATCCATGAATAATGAAGACCAACTGTATTTATGTAAGTATACAGACATAGACATAATCACAACCAGATAGATATAGATACAGACACATTCATCTACATAAGCTGAGGTAAATAGACAGATATGTAACCACTGCCAACAGGGGTTATTGGCAGCCTGGGGAGTTTGATAACCCAGTAGCTTCTCTGTCCACAAGACTGTATGATTCAGCAGTACCATTCTGGATATGAAGGCCTACATGATTCTGGGAAATCTCCTGGTCTTCAGACCATGTTGGAAGGCTGACAAAGCCGGATTCTGATATCCATAGTGGGTTACAGCAAAGGGGGAATACACTCACTAGAAAGTAGCAAGGTCAGCCAAGGAAAAGGCACTGCCATTTCCTGGAACTTCTTTTCATATAGATTACCAGCAGAATAGCTGCCCACTCTAGGAGAATGCTTTTCTCCCTCAGTTAATCCTTCATGAACCTGCACATAGACTCACAGACCTACCCAACAGGTGTGTCTCTTACTTGTTCCTGAAAAATAGAAATTAATCTCTCTCTCTCTCTCTCTCTCTTTCTCTCTCTCTCTCTCTCTCTCTCTCTCTCACACACACACACACACACAATGACTGCTTTTGACAGTATGCAATGTTGGAAAAATGGTTACTAGACAAGCTCTATCAGATGACCTTAAGTGAATAAAAATACTACAAGTGTTAGGAAAAGAGGTGTAAGAATCTATCAAAAATTGAAGAGTTCATATATTCATAAAACCTACTTTTATCCTAAAAGGCAGACCAGTTATGATGGCTTGGTGGCTCATGTTTGTAATCCAAGCATTTGGGGAGGCTAATGCACGAGGATACTTGTAAGTTTGAAGCCATCTTAGCCTACAAAATGATGTTTCTTCTTTTAAAAATGTAACAATAATAATTATAACTTTAAAACATCTTATCCTAAAAAAGTTCATCACAGAAGCAAACACTTTCACAAGTCTTAGCATCTTTCATCCTGAAATTTATTTATTATCAATGTCCTTCCATATAATGCAATATTGCACATTTGTTAAAAGAAAATAATTTGCATATGGTGGCACAGAAAGATACCCATAATATGCGTGAAATAAAGGAGATTGCCTTATTGAGTGAAAATTGTAAAATAATCTTGAGGAACACAAATATTTGTTCTTATTGTGATTAATATGTGTTTTATAAAAAGGATATATCTATAATATTTAAGTTATTCTCTCTGAAGTTGGTATTGACATTTCACACTTAGAACCCTCTTCATCTTTCTTTGCCCTTTTTGTGTCCTTTATTTTTCTGAGACAGAGTCTTGTTCTATATCATAAGTTAGCCTAAAACTCATGACAATTCTTTCGTAATCATGCAAGTGCTAGGTTAAGAGCCATTGACCTTTTCTGCATCAAATATATATATAAAATTTTCTTTGTTCCAATCCCTGTTATGTCAGGATAAGTTCAGGTATTCTGAAGCAATATTGCCAAACTCCAGGCAGAAGAAAGAAGAGCCACGTACCTCCTCTCATCTGACATGCCATTGAGTTTTGTCTTCAGTGACAGCAGTAACTTCTCTGCCTTATCTTTGTTCAGCCAGTTTTGTTCTTCCTGGCTTCATTTATACCAAGCCAATATACTATATCAGCTTCTGCTCTTCAAATATTCTAATTTCATGATTGCTTTGTATACCCACTTTAGATGCTCAGTTTGTCAATCACACTTTGAAATCCCTGCAAAAAACATTTGTACCTTAAAGTAGCTACAATGTGTAGGATATGTGGTTGCAAGCAGGGTGCTTGCCTAACCTGCACAATGCCCTGGGTTCAATCACCAATACTGCAAAAAGACAGAAAGGGATCAAAATGAAAATTAATTAATAATAACATAAAATACCTATAGTAGCTTCTAATTTTGACTGTACAAATACTTTGGAGGGACAAAAGACTAAATAGCAGAAAGGGGGTGGTGATTTTTATTATTATACCCCCAAATAGAAGTTTCAGGAAACAACACCTTTTATAAAGTAATAACACAGGAATAAAATAATTTCAATTTTTTTTGAGGTAGGGTCTTGCTCTAGCTCAGGCTGACCTGGAATTCACTATGTAGTCTCAGGGTGGCCTCAAACTCACAGCGATCCTCCTACCTCTGCCTCCTGAGTGCTGGGATTAAAGGTGTGCGCCATCATGCCTGGCTTTTTTCAATTTTAATTGTGTACATTTGACAACAATGTACTGTAGACCGTGATCATTCTACACATAAAATGAACTTTCTTGGGGCTAGGATGATAACTCAATCAGCAAAGTGCTTGACTCACAAGTCTATGAATCTGAGTTCAATCGCTGGCACCAAAGTAAAGATGGGCATTGTGTCATGTGCCAATAATCTTAGAAACAAGGCAGCATTAGAAATTAATAGGTCAACAAGTAAGATTAAAAACTTAGGTAGGGCTAGAAAGATGGCTCCACAATTAAAAGAACTTGCTTGCAAAGCCTGCTGGCCCAAGTTCAATTTCCAGTACTCATGTAGAGCCATCCACTAAAAGTGGTGTTTGGAGTTCATTTGCATTGTCAAGAGGTCCTGGAACAGCCATTATCTCTCTCTCTCTCTCTCTCTCTCTCTCTCTCTCTCTCTCTCTCTCTTTCATAAATAAAAATATTTATTTCAAAACCTTTGAGCCCTCATAACAAAGTAGTACAAATAGGAGAATGAATCTCAGGCATCATTAATGAGTTATCACAATCAATCAATAATGCAGAAATACATGAGAAATTAGAAACAGAATTTCTAAAATCAATGGGAACTGCTTAAAAGACCAACCTAAGGCATAAAACACCATTAAGTGTAATAGTCACAGAATACTTACTTTCCCAAATCATAGGAAAGAAATGGACATTGAGATACACTGTGGAAAACAGTATAAATGATTCTCAAAAAACAAACAAACAAACAAAAACACCTAGAACTACTACATATAAATCAGCTATGCCATTCCTGGAAATATATTTTAGGTAAATGAAATCAGCATATATAAGAGATATCTGAATTTCTGTTTTATGATAATATTTATAATGTACAATCTATGGTATCAGCCTAGATGCTTGTCAATAAATGAATGAATAATTGAAATAATAATGTATATGCACAATGGACTATTATTCAGCCATAAAGAATAATGACATCATGTCATTTGAAATGAAATTGGTGGAAGTGGAGTTCATCATGCATAACAATATAAGATCGACAAAGTTACACACATGTTATAATGTTTTATTTTATGTGAGAGCTAGAATTAATCCTCAAAAGATTATCTGAACATAGGAAATTAACTACCAGGTATGGGAAATGGTATCATGAGAAGGGAATTAAAAATAGGATGGTAGGAAAATATAGTTGAAAGATTAGATATAATAAAATTATGATATATTCATACATAGGAATATCCCAATGAAGCTGATTACTATGTATAATTAATATTTATTAAAATCATTATAAAAATCAACCATATGATAGACTTCAGTGAGGTAGTACTACTTATCACATGTTGAAATATTGAAATACCAGTCCCAGGTTCTACTCAATCTTTTTTTATGGAAGAACATCTGATTATCTTGGTCAAAACTGATTTTCCTTCTGTCTGAATTATTTTATGTAATTTCTTTGTCATACTTCACTTTAACTTAGCTGTGCAAATATTATGTCCCATACTGAGTTATAATGTATCTTGCCAATCAATAGATGTACAATTAATGAGGCATCACAAACACATCAACACACTTTTTGTAGACAGAATTTATTTAGTTTAAGAAGATGAATTAATGGCCAAGTGAGGCATGTATTTGTCCAGATCAAATCAGTTCAAACTCTGAAAAGTTAGAGTGTTCTGATAGTTAATTTATATCTTTGCAATGTATTAAATCAGTAAAATATTTATTCATTTATGTAGCACATTTTTCATAATTGCATGAATTTTCACATCTTTTATAATGCTGTTAACTTTTTTGAAAATATTTTTAGTATCATTATGAAAATGTCACAAAGTGAAATTTGTTGTTACTTCCCACACCTATAATTTTTAAACATGGTTAAAATTATAATGGCAGGATTTTCACTGAATTTGGATTAGAGTCTTATAATTAAATAATCCTTTTTTTTATAAAGTGAATTTCCTATCTGGAAGTGACTATTTTATAGGCATTTCTCCATAATATCATAGAAATGGTGATGGTTTTAATTTAATTTGTCATTTTAAAGCCATTTATCTAATTGACCATAAAGCAACATGAGTTTTTAGACTAGAACTGCTTCATGGGAAGCACTTTTTTTAAAGTCTAGCCTGGTATTTGATGATATATATTTTGATGGACAAAAGGAAGAAATATACTCTGAGTAAAAAATACAGCTAAATTGCATTTACAGTTATTGAACAACCAGACTAAAGGGTATCAATTCTCGATCTGATTACAATAGGCAGGGAGC
Source organism: Orientallactaga sibirica (assembly GCA_036365145.1). Classification (NCBI taxonomy): domain Eukaryota; kingdom Metazoa; phylum Chordata; class Mammalia; order Rodentia; family Dipodidae; genus Orientallactaga; species Orientallactaga sibirica. Next base: position 2,308,307 of record JAEOAD010000840.1, read on the forward strand.
TCTGCAGATATGCCCTGTAGCCTCTGCTATCTATATCAATGGAATTGATGGATGCAGGAATCCAAATGCATAATCCTAGATTGCAAAAATTCTGATTGTATTTAATGACAAGAAAGGGTCTTCAAATACATTGATAGACTTGATAAAAATAGTTAAAATAAAAGAAACAAAAGTTTAACTGTGCACAGAGTGAAAATCATTTTGATATTTGGGCCAGAAAATTATTATTGCCTTAAATTCAACTGAAGACAGTATGGAAGTACTTCAGGCTAAATTGCTTAACAAACCCCGTTTTCCATGAACTGCTACCTTCTCTAACTTGTGAAGTTGAAGAAGTGGTTGCCACTTTAAGCAGTAGGAACAACAGGGCAACCAAGTTTTGCTTCATAGAATTATTTTAGAAGAGTAAAATTTATGGCCTGAAGTATGGATTCACTACATATAATGTAATTATTGCTGCAGTGTAACAAGAAAAAGTACCTACACACAAGCAAAAGTATTTAAGGTTAGTCCTGAGGGAGGCGATATGTAGCTGGTCATCTGACCATATAAACAGAATATTAGAGAACATTCCAAAAAAATTCAGAGCTCTATTTATTTAAGGAACTTTTGAAGGAAGTAGATATCATTGTCTTTAAAGAAAAGCATAAAGGGGCTGGAGAGATGGCTTAGCGGTTAAGCACTTGCTTGTGAAGCCCAAGGACCCTGGTTCGAGGCTTGATTCCCCAGGACCCACGTAAGCCAGATGCACAAGGTGGCACATGCATCTGGAGTTCGTTTGCAGTGGCTGGAGGCCCTGGTGTGCCCATTCTCTCTCTCTCTCTCTCTACCTCTCTCTCTCTGTCACTCTCAAATAAATAAAAAAAATAAACAAAAAAATTTAAAATTAAAAAAAAAGAAAAGCATAAAGAGATGATGGCTGCTCCAAATACTTAGTAGTAAATTATGGATTAAGTGATAGTTTCAGTCATTTTTGCTCCAGTAAGCAGAAGAAAAATAAGTAGAAGTTTTATGGGAAACATTTTGTGTTAGGACCCACTCAAGAATCACATCTCCTTAACAATGAAGTAAACTGCTTCGATCCGATCCATGACCACCCCTTCAATATATGAGAATTATAAATCATATTCACTACATGAGGTGTCACTTCAAATTTATCGTTAACATAAGTAACCATGTATTGTAATTACTGTCAAATAACAGACTATCTTAGACTTGCTCTGGAGAACATTGACAAAAAGAGTCATGTTGGCATTCAGAGACCAAAATCAGTTTTATTTTGCAATACAGATTTAAGAAAAAAGACCTGCATTGTATCTTGGTAGAATAGTTGCCTAGCATGCCTAATGACCTAGTTTCCATCCCCAACACCACATTTTTTTTTACTTATGAATTAATAAACTGAGTGTGAGTTTGTAAAAGAATATATCTACAGTGTCTTAAGTACATGCATTAATGATCTATACATATGTTTTCAGGCCACTTATAGTCTGATTCTATTCTAGTACTCAAGCAAATTTCCCCTTGTATGCACGATATACTAGGCATGGAACATTCATTATTTACTGATTCGTACAGCAACCCTATGAGGCAAGAGGACTGGTATGTACTGAATTTTATGTATAAGGAAACTGAAATTTGTCAGACATTAAATAGCTGAAACAAAATCTCAGAGGCAGAGCCTGGGCTTCTGATTTTACTTATTTTGCTTTTCAGTATACCTGGCATTATGAATCTGTTTCAAGATTTACATAATCAATTAGAATATAGGGATGCAGATCATTCTTATAACAAACATGAAAAATAACACTGTACTTAAAATTATTTTGTCAATAAAATATTTATATGCAATATACTTGATAAAATTCCAAATTTGTACAACTAAGAGGTATTTTTTTCAATTACTTAGGGAACTATATAAATATTTCTTTGAAGTTTATCATATGGTAAAATGTATCACAGTAAAATATTCAGTACTTTACATTTCTTGTACTCAAGCAATACTTAATTTATGACCCAAATTCCTACTGTTCCAGTTTTCACCATGCTCCCTCATGTCTTGCTCTCAGTGGAAAAAGAAACAAACAAAAAAGTTTCTTGTACATTTCCTTTCATCTATATAATCATCACTAAATTATTGAAAGAAAGCTTTTCTCTTGCTTTCATATTCTGACATTGTCACCTATTCTCCTTAGATGTTTCTATAAAACCATAATACCTTTATTTATATCATTTTTAAATTACCTGAAACCATTTCTAATTAATTGTGTACCATTTTCTCTCCAGAATATCACATTTGTAATCAGGTTAAAACAATCTCAACTTTACTGTATGATTGAATTTGAGAAATTAGTAGAAAATTTATTAAGACCCTTTACTACAACTGAAGTTTATGAAAAGATAAAATTTATTCCCCGGAGTCTCCAGATGCCCCCACAAAACTCTTAACAATTATTTTCTATTTATTATGATTGAGTAATAAATTACACAAATGTAGTGAAATAATATACTAATTTATTATGCTCATTTGATTCCATAGGTCACTAATCTGTATAATGTATAAGAGGGAAAAAGTTATCTTTGCACTAACATGAGGAGCTAGAAGATCTACACGGTTGGGACTGGTATCAATTAACATGACTAGTTAAAGCTTTCTCCTAGAATGGATGGTGAAATCCAAGAGCAGATGTCCCAAGTGACAGAAGCAGGGTGTGGTGGTTTGATTCAGGTGTCCCCCATAAACTTCAAGTGTTCTGAATGCTAGGTTCCCAGCTGATGGCAACTTGGGAATTAACACCTCCTGGAGGCAGAGTATTGTTGGGGGCGGGCTTATGGGTATTATAGCCAGCTTCCCCTTGCCAGTGTTTGGCACACTCTCCTGTTGCTGTTGTCCACCTTATGTTGACCAGAGTGATGTCCACCCTCTGCTCATGCCATCGTTTTTCCTGCCATCATGGAGCTTCCCCCTCGAGCCTGTAAGCCAAAATAAACCTCTTTTTTCCCACAAGCTGCTCTTAGTCGGGTGATTTCTGCCAGCAACGTGAACCTGACTGCAACAGTAAAGTGGTACCGAGGAGTGGGATTGCTGCTAGACACCTGACTGTGGCTTTGGCCTTTTGGAGCTGATTTTCAAGAGGAATGTGGAAGGATTTGAAATCTTGGCCTAAGACATGCCTTGCAGTGCTGTAAGTACAGCTTAATGGACTATTCTGGTCAGAGCTGAAAGACCTGAATGCAGTAAGAACTATGAACTGTGAGGTTTGGCTTATGAGGGTGAGAAAGAGCTTTACTTGGACTGGGCTAGCAGTTTGTGTGAGAAGCGTCCTGTCCTGAGAAGATGTGAGGGGTTGCTTTGCGTAAAAATGAACTGGTGTGAGCAGAGGGATAAGGCACAGAAAAAAAAAAAAATGAAATCTTTGGGTGAACTCTGCCCATTCAGCTGCAATTGAGAGATTACAACCTTTGAGATTGGGCCAGCTAACCTGCACTGGGGCAACAGGAAGAATGCAGACTCTTTTGAAGGGGCCTGAATGCTGAAGGAGTGTCCTGTTCTTCAAAGTCTGATTTATTCCCCCCTGGATTAACAAATTGGCACCCTACCTGGTATTATGGAGTATAACAAATGCAGGAAAGAGAGGGTCATTGAGTTTTTAACACGGTCTTGTGTTTTGGAAATGGCCATGGGCAGTGTGAAGCAGGTTTGCTGGTTGCCTGCATGGAGATCCCATGGGGCCATGAGGATGGACCGTGGGTTGCAGTGGAGACCCAAGGTGATGCTGGGACTATGACATGGCTGCCAAGGAGAGCTGCTGGCCCTGGATGAAGTTTCCAGGACTGTGAGTAGCCTAGCTGGGGGGGGGGGCGGAATTGGAATTCCAGAGACTTGTTGCTGCTCAGAAGTATCGGACTTGGAGGTTCGTCACTAAGTAGTTGTTGGATTGGAATTACAGAGTTTGACGTTTGCCCTGGTTGTTTTAAAATCTTGTATTGGTTGAATATTTCTTTGCTTTGCCCAATGCCATCTTTTGCAGTGTGAATGTTTTATTCTGTGCCATTATGGGTTTTTTGGGGGGATATTTTTGGTATTACGGCTCAGTTAAAAGACCTTGGATTATGGGGACGTATGAACATCATTGGAATTGATAAAAACTATGGGGACTTTTAAATTTGCATGAATGCATTGCATTTTACATCGTGTATGGTTATCAGTTTATGGGGTCCAGGGGCGGAATGTGGTGGTTTGATTCAGGTGTCCCCCATAAACTTCAAGTGTTCTGAATGCTAGGTTCCCAGCTGATGGCAACTTGGGAATTAACACCTCCTGGAGGCAGAGTATTGTTGGGGGCGGGCTTATGGGTATTATAGCCAGCTTCCCCTTGCCAGTGTTTGGCACACTCTCCTGTTGCTGTTGTCCACCTTATGTTGACCAGAGTGATGTCCACCCTCTGCTCATGCCATCGTTTTTCCTGCCATCATGGAGCTTCCCCCTCGAGCCTGTAAGCCAAAATAAACCTCTTTTTTCCCACAAGCTGCTCTTAGTCGGGTGATTTCTGCCAGCAACGTGAACCTGACTGCAACACAGGGTAAGCTGCCATATTTTCTAACTTGATTTGGAAGTCATGCAACATTACGTATACTCTGTTAGTTGCAGCATCAGAAGCCCCTGAACACATTCAAGGAGAGGGAATATTTACTTACTTCTTTCACTTCTTTGTGGGCAAGAAAATCACACTGTAAGGAAAGCATGTGTAATATTCACATATAAATGTCTATGCATCCATATTTGGAACATCTCAACTTCCACAGTGAGCATTTCAGTCATAATATTTTATCGCTTACTCACATGCAGTATACATTCTTACCCAAGCAACATATATTTTATTACAGTTGTGGAGACGGGATCAAGGTCCAAAAATCTTATCTTCTAGATCCGGTCTAGAAATCTTATCTTCTAGATCCGGTCTCTTCAAGTGTGATTACTGAAGTTCATATCTTCTAGTGTAATATCTCTCAGCTTAATAACCTGTAGTCATCTGACTCTTACACAGCCAATACAAATAGGTGAATGTAAGTATAGCATAATGACTAGAGACCATTCAGTGAAAAAAAAAAAAATCCTGGCACTCAGGAGGCACAGGTAGGTGGATTGCCATGAGTTCAAGACCGTCCTCAGGCTTCATAGTGAATTCCAGGTCTGCCTGAGCTAGAGCAAAACCCTACCTTGAAAAACCAAAAAAAAAAAAAAAAATAGGGGATACTGAAGATGTATGAGACAATTATCTATAGCAATTTTGAAATACAGCCAGACACACATTCTTATTTCTTTGATTAAGGTTCTCTCAGTATTACCCTGGTAATAATCTTGCGTCCTTCATCATCTAAATAATCATTATGTTTTCCAATAAAATTAGTAGTCTGTGTTTGCAGCTTGGTAGTGTTTGCAACCTGTTTCCCAACTGTAGACATGTGGAGATGAAATTATCAATTTCAATGTTATACATTATATTTCCCTTTTAGCACTTTATTATTTTTAAATTATTGGGGATTTCTTATGAATAAACTCACAGCAATTCATGGCACCATGTGCTTTTGATATTAGCACTTGGGTGGCTGAGGAAATTGCAGAGAAGTCCAGCCTGGGCTGCATAGTGAGACCAGGTCTCAAAAAAATCATAAAACATGATTATGATTTTCTCTAAATCTATACCAATAAATTTCTACAAAATAAGCCTTTCTGTATTTAGGTGGAGTTGATGACAAAAAGATGAATATTCTCCCTACTTTTCCTTAAGTTCTTCCTAGAAGCCTACATCAGGGTAAATACACTTCTGTTAACAATCTCCCCAAGGCTTTTCCAAATGCCTTCTTGTGTCTACTCTCCTGCAATATTTTAGGTGTTTTTATTATGACAGCACCCTACTTCCAGGTTCTAAAACCTGTTGCAATTATCTAGCAATACATGAGAAATAACTCTAAAACATGACAATATAAAAACTTGTATCATGTCCATGCATTCTGGTACATTCTGTAGGTCAATAAATTAGTCTGGACTCTCATGAAATTACAACTAAATATTGGATCATGGACAGGTAATGCAGCCACCTCACAGATTTAATATATTGATTTATTTGTTTGGTTTTTATTTATTTACTTATTTGGACAGAGAGAGAGAGAAAGAGAGAGAGAGAGAATATGTACACACCAGGGCTCCAGCCACTGCAAGCAAAAACTCCAGACACAGGTAACACCTTATGCATCTGGCTTATGTGGGTTTTGGGATATCAAACCTGGGACCTTAGGCTTCACAGACAAGCACCTTAACTGCTAATCCATCTCCTCAGCCCTATTTTTCTATTTGTAAGGAGAGAGAGAGAATGGACACACCAGGGCCTCTATCCATTGTAAACAAACTACAGATATATGTGCCACTTTGTGCACCTGACTTTACTGGGGAATCAAAAGAGGGTAGTTAGGCTTTGAAGGCAAATGCCTTAACTGCTAAGCCATCTCTCCAGCCCTGGAAAAGTCTACTTCTAAGGTATCTCTTATCTTTTGGGCCCAGCTACTAGGGGCTTGGGAAGTTCTCTATATGGATCCATTGGTGGTTATACTGTCAGCTACGATGCCAAATCTAAATCTACAATGACTTTTTAAAAATAGTTTTATTTGTTTAAATGCAAGAAGAGAGAGATATTAGAAAGCCAGATAGAGAGAAATGGATTCATCAGGGCCTCCAGGCTTTACATGGGTTCTGGGGAAATGAACTTGGGTTGTTAGGCTTCACGGGCAAATATCTTAACCTCAGAGCCATCTTTCCAGCCCAAATCTACAGTAATTTTTTAATTTATTTTAATTTTACATTCAGGTTGGTGCCTTCAATAGCCTCCTCCCTATACCCCCAAGGGACCCTCCTCATTGTGGGGGTAGCCCACAGTTATGGGGAAGAGGCAATGTCTCTGTGCATGACCCAACTTGTGGATCTAACACTCTTTCTGCCCCCTCTTCCATTTTTATTTAAACTGCAGAATGCGTTCTTTTTTCATACTACTGGTCATACGAAATCTGCCTTAATGCAGTGATGGATTAATAGGTATGCTGTTCAAATTTGCCTACCTCAAATTGAAAGTGACAAATACACAGTTTGAGTGTATGAGCATCTTAATCCGGTAACATGGTTGGACATAATTTAAGATCATTTGCATTAGCTAATATGATATGTCCTTTTCTTCCTCTCTCCCCACTTCCCTTATGCACCCTTTACTGATTCATATACCCATTCTATTCCTTACCTTCTACAGTATACTTAGATATCTGGTCTTATATCTTCAAATACCACCCAATTGATTATCTTGAATTGTACATTTCAATGCAGTAGCTCTGGGACAAGGAACACATTTGATACTGCAATCGCTTTCCTAACCCACACTTTTGTTGTAAAAGGCTCTAGATCAGTGGTTTTCTACATGTCCTGCATAGTGGAGTTATGTAGCATTAAAAAGGAAAAAAAAAAAAAAACATACTGGTGTCTGAAATTCCATCTCCGGTGATGCTGATTTAATTGTTGTGCCTTAAAGCCCAGGCATCACAATTTCTTAAATCCTGCCCCACTAGGGATTGTTGTGTGAAAGCAAGGCTGAAAATCACTTCTCTGGGCTAAAATTAGGTCAGAAATTTGAGAAGCAGCACACTGGTGCTCATTACTAATAGTCCTTAGAGACCAAAAGCTGATTGTGAAGATGTGTTCTAAAAAGGTGACAAGCTCTGTGCAAGAATACTCAGGTCTTCTGAGATGAGCTCTCCTCATTTTTCACAGGGAAACAGCGTATGTAAGCCACTGGAATATATAACAAATGCCTGGTCTTGTTCTTAGCATCTACTCTGTATTTGCCTAGGCAGAATCCTGTGCATTGCCAAAAAAACATTGTGAGTAATGTCATCCTAAGGCTTTGCTTAGTCCCTTTCTATTTTCAGTAAGTGGAAATACCCTCAATGACCCTAAAAATAAAGCCTCAGAACTTCTAAAATGAAGAAAAGGCAGTAGGACCTAGAACATCTTTTGTAAGAAAGGATCAACATAAAAAGCAGAAGATTGACTTGGATGCTTGCTGGCTTCGACCATTTGTTTTACTATTATAAAATACCTTAAACTTAATGATTTCTTTATTCATTCAATAGTAGTGGGGATGTAACCAAGGATGCTACATGTGCTAGAAAAGCACTCTGTCCCTGAGCTATAGTCCCAGTTCCCAAAATAGGTAATTTTAAAGAGTATACATTTCTCATGATTCTAAAGACTGGGATGCCCAATATCAAGCTTGGCACAAGTTTGATGTCTGGTGTCTTGGGTCTTCCAAGACACCATCTGCTGTTGTACCCTTCAGATGAGAGAAGCTTTTGTCCTACATAGCAGAAGAGAAGACAAGCAAAAGGAGTCCTAAGAGAGTTTCCCCAGACCTTTTATATTAGTTCATTAGTTCATATTCACACGAGTTTATTCAACAGTGCTGAGCCCTCATGGCTTAACCATTTTCCCACATGGCCCCACCTCTTAAATGCCATCACAAACAGAATGAATTTTAATGGTAATGTGGGATAGAATTCAAACAATATCCCTTGCAAAGTGCCTGAATCAGTCTATTCTAATAGTTGTATGTTTATTGTCTCACTGATCCCTTGCCAAAATACAAGTTTTATCTAATTGTACTAATGAGGATACTTAAAAACAGATAATTTGCCAGGCGTGGTGGTGCACTTGGGAGGCAGAGGTAGGAGGATCGCCGTGAGTTCGAGGCCACCCTGAGACTACATAGTGAATTCTAGGTCAGCCTGGACCAGAGTGAGACCCTAACTCAAAAAAAAAAAAAAAAAAAAAACAGGTAATTTTAGAAACTAAATCGTATGGATACCTTTGTAGGATAAAATACTCAAACCAACAAAGTCTGCCATGTTGAAAGAGCCAGGCAGAAAATGAAGCCAGTGCAGAGGAAAACAGCCAAAAAAGAGAGACTGGAGTTCTTATGACATCATTAATGTCCCTGGATCCAACCATGCTTGAAGCTAGTATAGGCCCTGACTTTTCAATTATGTAAACCAATAAATGCCCTCTTTTAGTTAAGTAAAAATAATGGTAAATCTATTTTTATCTTTAATTTTAGGATCTGATTTCTTTTTTAATTAATTAATTAATTTATTTATTTATTTTGGTTTTTCGAGGTAGGGTCTCACTCTGGCCCAGGCTGACCTGGAATTAACTATGTAGTCTCAGGGTGGCCTTGAACTCACGGTTATCCTCCTACCTCTGCTTCCCGAGTGCTAGGATTAAAGGCGTGCGCCACCACACCCGACCCTTATTTATTTTTTTATTTATTAAAGAGAGAGTTGGAGAAGAGAAAGAAAGAGGCAGATAGAGAGAGAATGGGTGCACTAGGGCCTCTAGCCACTGCAAACGAACTTCAGACACATGCACCATCTTGTACATCTGTCTCAGTGGACTAGTAAATCGAACCTGTGTCCTGAGGCTTCACAGGTAAGTGCTTTAACTGCTAAGCCTTCTCTCCAGCCCTGATTTTATTTTATTTTATTTATTTACTGCCAAGCAGAGAGAGAGAGATAGAAGAGAGACAGATAGAAAGGGCATGCCAGGGTCTCCAGCCTCTGCAAACAAAGTTGAAATCCATGTGCCATCTTGTGCATCTGGTTTTACATGATCATTGGTGATTAGAACTTGAGTCATTAGGCTTTGCAAGCAAGTGTCTTAACTGCTAATCCATCTCTCCAAGAGTCTGCTTTCTTAACTTGCATATTATAGTCGATTTTCTAATGTTTATGCAAAAATTGATAATTATAAGTAGAGATGAACATATCCTAAACCCTACATGAAAACTTAACTGGTAAAATATGGAAATAATGCATAAGAAAGTGCTGCATAAGATAATAACTCTGTTTTTTTCTTGAAAGTTAGATCAATATAAATTTTTGTTAAAATGAATTTCAAACATTGAATAAAATGTTCATACTAGGGGCAAAATGGAACAATAATGATTTGCATTTCTTTGTTTAAACTTTAACTTCCAGCTTCCTATGTGCAGTTGAAGATCAATCAATAACACATTTAGACATAGAATTTAGAAGTAAAATAGATAAGAGGTATTGGCTTATTTGGTGTGGTTAAAAGTAAGGTATGAATGAAAACAATGTAAACATCTCTCTGTCCTGAGACCAATGTGGTTTCTACATGTGAATGAGATCATGTGGTGTTTGTCTTTCTGTATCTGGCATATTTCACTTAATATGTCTTCTCAGTTCATATGTGTTGTCAGAAATGACAGTTTCCTTTTCTTAAGACTGGAAATTATCTCCTTGTGTTCATATACACTATATTGTTAGATCCACTCATTTATTGTAGATACTTAGGTTGATTTCATATCTTAGCTATTGTCAACAACGTTGCAATCAATGTGGAAGTTGTGTTCTCTCTGTGACCTAACTGAACTCATGTCCTCTGGGTGCGCCTAGCAGTAAGATGGCTGGATAAAATGTAGTTCGTGTTTAATAGTTTGAGAACAAGCCATGCCATTTCGCCATGATTTGTCTAATTTACCTTCCCATCAACACTATGTGAAGATTCCTTTTTCTCTACATCTAATCCAAACTTTTTTCCTTTGTATTTTGGTAATAGTCACCCTAACAAGTGAGAGGTAATATTTCCTTAAGGTTTAATCTTCATTCCTCTTATGATTAGTGATGTTGTGCTTTTGGTTCACATACTTATTGGCCACTTGTATTTCTTCTTTTAATAACTGTCAATTCACGTGCTTTGTCCATTTATTAATTCAGTTATAGCTTATCTTGCTATTGCATTATTTTATATGTATTTGTATATTTATCTCTTCTCAGATGGATAACTGGAAGACGCTTTCTCCATGGTGAAGCTCATGTCATTACCCTGTTACTTCTTTTGATGTTTAAAACTTTATACTTTAATGAAATTCTATATTTCCTTTTTGTTTGTTTTTTCCCTTCTTCTTGAGTCACATCCAAAATTTCTTTGCACAAATCAGTTAGGGAGATTATACCATGTTTTCTTCAAGCAGTTTAATAGTTTGGGTCTTATATTTAACCTTTTAGGTAGTTTTGAGTTAATTTTTGTATATATTGGGAACTAAGGCTGTAATTTAACTCTTCTACATGGAGATATGCTGTGCTCCCAACATCATTTGTTGGTGGACTTTTTCTCACTGTATATATCTTGGTACCTTTGCTGTAAATCAGCTGTAAACATATATTTCTGGGCTCTCAGTTGTTTTCCTTGAGTCTGCAACATGTTGTTTATTGTTGTTGCTATTGTTCAGTTAGGATTTTTGTTGTATTTGTATGCATGCATGCATATGAATACACATGCATACACACCCAGAAACATGCACATGACAATATTTTATTCTTCTGGTTGAAGTCAGGTAATAAGATGCTTCTAGATTAACAAAATCCATCCATCCATACGATATACCATGATCATAGTTCCCTCCCACCACCCTCCCTTTCCCTTCTCTGGTCTGCCCCCCTCCACTGAGTCACATCTTCCCAGCTAGCCCCTCTATTTTTGACTTTTTTTTTAAGTTTCTCTATAGGGTCTCACTCTAGCCCAAGATGACCTGAAATTCACTCTGTATTGCCAAGATGGTCTTGAACTCACAGTGATCCTCCTACCTCTACCTTCCAAGTTCTGGAATTAAAGTCGTGTGCCATCACACCCGGTTTATTTTTGATAATATTCATGTATGGACAAAATGCATTTGATCATAACCCTACTGAGGAGGGTCCTCAGTGGATTGGGGGCAGGAGAGAGAGGATATGAAGATAACCTCATGAGAATATTACCAGTACCTGATAGGATCACACAATAAAATTCACAATCAATTAATAAATAGTGGAGCAACTTGATGGAGGGAAGAAAGAAGTGAAAGAAGTGAGGGATACAGAAAATACAGAGAAAAGAGAGGTGATGTGATCTAAATATATTTTGGCCAAGGTTGTTTTGGCTATTTGAAGTACTGTGGCTCCATCTGAGTTTTAAAATCATTTTTTCTGTTTCTGTGGAGGAAGTTTTTGCTGTTTTCATGTGGAATACATTGAATCTGCAGATTGTTTTAGGTGTGGTGGACATGTTAACAGTGTCTATTCTTCCAGTCCATGAACACAGTTCTTTTTTTTTTCCCCTCTGTGCCTGCTTCATGTTCTTTGTTTTGTGCCTTTACATGTAATGCACTTTTAAACTACCCATGAATGAGAATATGTATTTAACTATTTTAAGTTTTATAATGTGCTGTATAATATATGCAGATTATTGGACAGTCCTCATTCCTATTGAACTATAGAACTTTACTACTTTCCTCTTTCCTCCAGCCTCTGGTAAACAATAATCTATTTTCTACCTCTGAATTTGCTAACTATGTGTATTTCATATAAATGTGTTCATCCATAATGTGACCTTTAGCGTAACTTTCAAAGGGATGCTCATATGTTGACATGTATCAGTGGCCTGTCCCTTTTATGATGGAATGGAATCACATTGTAGGTCTATATCACAATTTATTTATGTATTCATTTGTTGATGGACATATGAGTCAGTTCTGGAGACAATTATGCATAATAATACTATACACATTAGTGCAAATATCTTGTGAACATTTATTTTCAACTCTTTTGGTTATATGCCTAAGAGTTATGTTACTGGGTCATATGGTATCTCTATGTTTAACTTTTTGGAGAACTGCCAAAATGTTTTGTAAAGCAGCTGTAACATTTCATAATCTCACCAGCAATATATGAGAATCTCAATTTCTCTACATCATTGTCAGCACTTACTTTTTGCCATTGTTTAACTTATAACGTTTCTAGTGGATTCAAAATGGTATCTTGTTTTGCATTTGATTTGCATTTTCTTAAGGATTCTTAGGCGGTCTAAATGCTAGGTTTCCAGCTGATAGAGATTTGGGAATTAACACCTCCTGGAGGCAGTGTATTATTGGGGGCAGGCTTATGAGTATTGTAGCCAATTTCTCCTATTCCTGTTGTCCACCTGATGTTGGCCAGGAGGTGATGTCCAATCTCTGCTCATGCCATCATTTCCCCCTGCCTTCATAGAGCTTCCCCTCAAGTCTGTAAGCCATAATAAACTTTTTTCCCAACAAAAAAATAATATTGAGTATCTTTCCAGATACATAATGGTAATTTGTTTTTTTTTTTTTCTGGGAAGTATATATTTAAACCTTATGTCTGTTCAGAATGTTCCACCACTTTTTAAATCACATTCTTGCTGGCACAGCAAACTGTCCTAGTTTCACCTTCTATTTCACCTGCCCAAGATTGGGAAGCAAGAACTTCTACAAAGAATCTTAGTTTCCTTTAGTGGAGGAAAAAACATTTTAATATACAATACAGCATTCTCAATATGCTTAGAATGACATCAGTCCTAAATTTTTTCAATTGAATTAGAATGTTTAGTTGTTCTAACTGATAAAACTTAATTACCTAAAATCCTACAATCAAAGTGAGTTTTCCTCCCTTTGTTCTATTTCATATTTGTATTAGTCTTTATTTCCCACAATAATAACTCTTGTTCTACATAATATCTAAATATCTGTATGTTTCCTTCAAGCAAAGTATCATTAAAGTTTTATTACATAAGATTTCTAATCACAACAAACATATTAAGTTCAATATTTAAATCATTTTCATTCTTAAAATAGTCAGTACTGTGGATGGAGAGATGGCTTAGTGGTTAAGCGGTTGCCTGTGAAGCCTAAGGATCCCGGCTTAAGGTTCAATTCCCCAGTACCCACGTAAGCCAGATACACAAGGTGGCACATGCATCTGGAGTTCATTTACAGTGGCTGGAGGCCCTGGTACGCTCATTCTTTCTCTCTCTCCCTCCCTCCTCTCTCTCTCTCTCTCTCTCTCTCTCTTCCTCTCTCTCCCTCTTTCTCTCTCTGTCTGTTGCTCTCAAATAAATAAATAAAAATAAATTTAAAAGTTTTAAAAAATAGTACTTACTGTTCAACTGGAGTACTTCATCAGAAGAAACTTTAAATAATATTTTTTTGGGTGGGTTTGTGCTATGTATTTCACAGTCATATTCTATTTTTATTTGGATTTAATAATTGGGTTATTTCAGATCTTTAATTTAACTTCACTTTTTTTCTGTAAGCTCTCAAAAATACTGGCAATGACTGAATCAAGGAATCAAAATTGATGAGATGATGTCTAAGTAGACAAGCATGAGAGCAATGCTTCTCAGCTCTGAGCTGCAAGTTAAAATCTTCTAGGATGAGCCAGTACCATACCCAGAATACAGAATAATTAAATCATAATTTCTTCATGGAATATACTGCTATTGTAATCTTTTATATGTTTTTAAAATATTTATTTTCAAGGAGAGACAGGGAGAGAGAGAAAGAGAGAGAGTGTGTGTGCGTGCGTGTGTGTGTATGGGCACACTAGGATGTCCAGCCACTGCAAATGAACTCCAGATACCTGTTCCACTGTGTGCATCAAACCCAAGCATTTAAGCTTTGCAAGCAAGCACCTTAGCCGCCACACCATCTCTCCAGCTCCTATTTTTTTATTTATTTGCAAAACAGAGAGAGAGAGAGAGTGGGTACACTAGGCCTCTAGCCACTGCAAACGAACTTCATATACTTGAGCCACCTTGTGCATCTGGCTTATGTGGGTCCTGGGGAATCGAAACTGGGTCCTTTGGCTTTGCAGGCAAGTGCCTTAACAGCTAAGCCATCCCTCCAGCCCTCCAGCTCCTATTTTATTTTCTGTTTTGGTTTTCTGATGTAGGGTCTCACTCTGGCTCAGGCTGACCTGGAATTCACTATGTAGTCTCAGGGTGGCCTGAACTCTCAGCAATCCTCCTACCTCTGCCTCCCAAATGCTGGTATTAAAGGCATGTGCCAGCACAACCAGCCAGCTAGTGTTTTTAATTGATATAAAATTTCACATATTTATGGGGTCCAATGTGATGATTTGGTTCATGTAAAACTGTGTTAAGTTAATCGGAGCAATTAGTATTTTAATAGTAACTGTTAAAATGCATCAATATTCTGATTATTTAAAAAAACATATTAATAAGTGACTACACAGTTTGGGGAGATTGCTCACTGGTTAAACACAGTTGCTTGAAAAGTCTGCCAGCCTGTCTTCAATTCCACAGTATCTACTTAAAGCCCAAGTGCACAAAGTGCTACGTGCAACTGGAGTTCATTTGCAGAGTCAAGAGTCTCTGGCACTCCCGTACATACTTCTCTCTTTCTCCCTCCTTCCCTTCTTCTCTTCCTCCTTCCTATTCCTCCATCAAATATATATATAAAAACTTTAAAAAGAAAAAAAAGAACTGTCTATAGAACTGATATTCTTGGCAGTTATCACGTTTTCAGAAGCCCTGGCCTATAACGTAGTTCCCATTCTCTACCCTCAGCATTTAAAACATGAACGCTCTTCCCATGTCCCTTAACCCTGTATCTGAAGAAAAGTTCATTCTGAGACCATAAAGGGTTCTCAGAATCTTAAAATGAAGACGTAAGTCCTCACTGCTGGTAATATGAAAGAAGAAGGATAAATAGGAGGAAGGAGGGATTCAGAAGAAGAAAAAAGGGAAGGAAGCAGAAAATGTTATTTATTTTGTGGAGCTGGGAATGTAAGCCAAGACCTTCTGCCCTACCACTGAACTATATCCCTAACCTTCTATTACTAGTTTTGCATATGTGTGTGTAGTGTGCATGTGTGTGCTGTGATGTACATGTTTGTGTTGCGGCGTAGTGGGCGTAGGTTGTGGATGCATGTGTGTACTATGCACACACCACATGTGTAGTGGCCAAAGGAGAAATTTGGGTTCCTCTTCTTTTCCCTTATCCAAGTGTTTCCTTGAGACATTCTCTCACTGAGCTTAAGCTGCTGTTTTCAGTTAGACTGGCTTATCAGTGGCCCCAGTGATTCTTCAGTCTCTGCTCCCCACAGGACTTGGGTTACAGACACACATGACCATGCCCAGCTGTTTATGTTGCTATGGGAATTGAGCTCAGGGTAAACTAGCCTTACCCAAGTCCTTGACGACCTGCTGAGACATCTTCCTAGCCCTATCTGCTTCTTTTTTAATATTTTATTTTTATTTATTTATTTGATAGAGAGAGAGAGAGAGAGAGAGAGAAGAAGGGGCACACCAGGGCCCCCAGCCACTGCAAACAAACTCCAGACACATGTGCCACCTTATGCATCTGGCTTATATGGGTCCTGGGGAATAGGGCCTGGGTCCTTTGGCTTTGCAAGCAAACAACTTAGCTGCTAAGCCATCTCCTCTAGCCCCCTATCTGCTTTTTGAGACAATGTCTCACTGAACTGACCATGCAGGTCTTGAACTTTTGATCCTCTTACTTTAGCCTTCCAAGTAACTGGGATTTGAGGATTGTACCATGAGGACAAGAATTAAACTTTGTGCCATTCCATCGTTCAATCAAATTCCCGACTAAAAAGAAACCCTCTTTCCCTCTATTGGTATGTTTTTTTTTTTTTCCATTTGTCTTTAACAGTGACTGTTACAGCTTATCAGAATAACAGGTAAATTACCTCTTTGGCTGTAGAATGGGAGCAAGATAAATTCAGGATAGGGTTTAATCCAAAATATCACCAGTGAATACTAGTAATTGGAGAAAGAAGTGTATGTCTTTCCTTAGGAAAGAAAAAGAAAAAAGGGCCTCCATTAAATCATATATATTAATTATTTATTCACGTATTTTACTGTGAAAACTGTTTCTTTTTACTGATTCATCATTAAAGTTTTATTTACATACCCATTTATTTGTTTTTTGTGTATTTTCTAATTTATTATTTTTTAAATAAAATGTTTGCACTCTTAGACCCCCTCACACCTG
The DNA here is from genome assembly GCA_036365145.1 of Orientallactaga sibirica. Classification (NCBI taxonomy): domain Eukaryota; kingdom Metazoa; phylum Chordata; class Mammalia; order Rodentia; family Dipodidae; genus Orientallactaga; species Orientallactaga sibirica. Next base: position 2,325,238 of record JAEOAD010000840.1, read on the forward strand.
CCCCAGTTCTGCTGAGGGTCTTTGGTGGGGTTATTAGTATTCATTGTGGGGATCTGAGGCATCAGTCAGTCTCGGGGGTGGGGTATGGTACTTTAGGCTATTCCCGCCCCCCCAGAGACTGTTAAAATCTTTCTGCTCCTCTTCTGTAAGGTTCACTGAGCCTTGGTGGGCAAGAAAGGGATCTGATTTAGTATTACTGACTCTGTAGCCTCCGGATCTCTGTTTTGATTAGGTTTGAATGAGTATATTGTCTGTTACCATCTCCCTGGAACTGGTTATCAGACTAGCTGTGAGACAGTATTCTTGTTACCAGTTCCTCTATAATGACTTCTGGGCTCAGGCAGATGAGGTAGAGATGGCCCATCTCATGGTAGACAGTTTTTGGCTCTTTTATTTTTATTTATTTATTTATTTCGAGGTAGAGTCTCACTCTGGCCCAGGCTGACCTGGAATTAACTATGTAGTCTCAGGGTGGCCTTGAACTCACGGCGATCCTCCTACCTCTGCCTTCTGAGTGCTGTGATTAAAGACATGAACCACCACTCCTGGCCTTTATTTATTTCTTTATGTATGGTACTATTGAATTTGGATTGTTTTTGTTTTGCAATTTATAAAATCTTTTATTGAACATTTATTCAATGGACATAGACTAGCAAACATTTTCTAGGTTAGAAAGAAAAAGTAAACAGTGGCTAGACATGCTGGTGACCTTGTGTTTGAATGGGGTTGTTTATGGAGGTATTTCAATGAGCAAGGATATAACATTAACTCACGCCTCTAGACTCAAGTTAACTTTGTTCTCTTGGTGTATCAGCCAAACCTATGTGGTTGGAGTCAGGATTCCTATGTAGTAAATTTATTTTTCCTTTAACTTTTCCCTTAGTAGTTGATGGCCACCAGTTTAAAAAGAAAAGACTTACAATGGGAGTTTGGGGTAACACATGCATGCTGAAGTAATTTATGGGTGCCTGCGGATTTGAATATTCAGGTATGAATCATGGAGAAGTTTCCTGATTCCATGCTGGAGGAAATGGTGATTTATATCATTAAATGTAAATCAAGGAGGGGATAGTAAATTAGGGGCTATGGCTAATGTCCCTGGTCCCTGACTCATTGCCAGCAACCGTTTTCTCACAATTCAAATTTCAGAGGAAATCCTATTAGCATTATTGCTATTTTTTACCTTGGGAGGAAAGCAATGCCATTAGTCAGCTTGACATATGCAATTTTCAAAAGTATAAATACAGTATTTTAAAATACTTTGTTAGTTATTTATAAAATGTCATTATAATTAAATAAAATCTCCTTATGAAAACCTAAATATTGCAAAAGGGTTCAAATCCCATTTGTCTACTGCATTATTTATTATTACTTTAGTTTCAGACTTATTGATATTTTATGCATTTATAAGTATTCTCAATCAATATCTTTAGAGGAACCAGAAACATAACCATTTAGAAAAGGAAAGAGAAAATTTATGTTCATTGAATGTAAGTCAAGTTCAGGACTGGCAGATTAAACAAAAATGCAAGATATTTTTAAAGAAAAAAAAGTAGGAATACCAAGTCAGTCTGGGCTAGAGTGAGACCCCCACCTTGTGAAAACCATAAATAAATAAATTAATGGTGAGTCACCACATCCTGTTTATGATATAATAGTTATTAATTTTCATAATAAAAGGGGAGCCAGGTGTGGTTGCACATGCCTTTAATCCCAGCACTTGGGAGGCAGAGGTAGGAGCACCACTATGAGTTTGAGGCCAGCTTCAGACTACATAGTGAATTCCAGATCAGCCTGGACTAGAGAGAGACCCTACCTCAAAAAACCAAATAGTAATAATAATAGGGGTGAGCCAGTCATGTTGGCACATGCCTTTCATCCCAGCACTGAAGAGGCAGAGGTAGGTGGATTGCTGTGAGTTCCAGGCCACCCTGAGACTAAATAGTGAATTCCAGGTCAGCTTGGGCTAGAGTGAGACCCTACCTCAAAAAACCAAAACCAAAACAAAATAAATAAAAGGGGATGTCCTGGATATAATGTTCAGTGGTTAAAGGCATTTGCTTGCCAAGCCCAACAACCTGGGTTGAATTGCCCAGTGCCCATTCAAAGCCAGATGTACAAAGTGGCGCATGCATCTGGAGTTCATTTAGTGGCAAGAGGCCCTGGTGCACCACTTTCCCCCTCTCTTATTCTCTCTCTCTCTACATGCAAATAAATAACTAATGAAAATATAATATGGGGACCTGGAGAGACGTCTTAGTGGTTAAGGCATTCGCCTGCATAAGCAAAGGATCCCATGTAGGCCAGATGCACAAGGGTGCACATGCATCTGGAGTTCATTTGCAGTGCCTGGAGGCCCTGATATACCCATTATCTCTCTCTGTCTCTCTATCTCTGCATCTTTCTCTCTCTCAAATAAATAAATAAAATATATGTTAAAAAGAAGAAAAGAAAATGAAATATGGAGGACAGCCTACAGAATCTCTAAATTTATTGCCATTTTCACATTTCAGCATTATATACACTGCTCTTTCTTCTCATACTATCCCCCTCTCATTTTGGGGGGGATTAAATTTTATAAAAAATATTTTCAAGCAGAGAGAGGGATAGAGAAAGAGAGAGATAGAGAAAGAAAGAAAGAAAGGTTAGAGAACTGTCAGGTATATTCAGTTTATATGAGTCCAGCCATTGTAAGATATATCAAATTCAGGTCATGGAACATATCTTTATTATAAGCAGAAAAAATATTGCCTTTACTAGGCATTTCATGTTTATAGGAAATATTCAAGATTTTATTTTCCTTAAGATTAAACCTATACTTGGTGATGTTGATAGTAGGACATAGTACCGAGTTTTGCTTTTATAATGTCCATAAATAACACAAATAAGTATTTTAAGGCAATGATGTTATAGTCATCCTCCTTTCTTCAATAAACAACATTATTTTAGAAATTTTCACACAACAGATCAATAGGATACATTTTCTTTTTAAGTGATTCACAATAATCTATAGCATGATTTTGCCATTCTGCCTATTGGTGGGAAATCAGTTTTTTTACTTTTTTAAAAATGTACATTCTTTCAAATGTGATCTCACATTCACCTGGTCCTTTATAGAAGATACCAAAAATTAGAATTCCTTTTATTTTTCCATGAATCACAATGATGTTCAAACATCCCCATAATCCAAAGTATTTTAACTGATCTATAATGCCAATAAAAACCCCCAAAATTCATAATGACACAGCCTAAACATTCACACTGCAAAAGATGGCATTGGGCATAGCAAAAAAATATTCAACCAATACAAGGTTTAAACAGAGCAATCACCAAATTCTGTAACTCCAAGTCCAACAACTCTAGTCAGTGACAAATCTCCAAGTTCAGTAATTCTAACCAGCAATAAATCTCTGGAATTCCAATTCCACCCCTGCAGCTAGGCTGCTAATAGTCCTGGAAAACTTCATCAGGGCCAGCAGCTCTCTTTAACCACCATCTTGTAGTCCTAGCATCTCCACTGGGTCTCCACTGCAACCCACAATCCATCCTCATGGCTCCATTGGGTCTCCATGCAGGCATCCAACAAATCTGCTTCACACTGACCATGGCCATTTCAAAAAAAAAAAAAAAAAAAAAAAAAAAGACCATGTTGTAAATTAATGACCCTCTCTTTCCTTTATTTCTTTTATTCCACAATATCAGAAGGGGTGCCAATCTGTTAATCCATGGGGGAATAAAGCAGACTTTGAAGAACGGGACACTCCTTAAGAATTCAGGCCCCTTCAAATGAGTCTACATTCTTTCTGTTTTCTCAATGCAGGTCAACTGGACAAGTCTCAATGGTTGTAACCTCTCATACAATTGCAGCCAAACAGGCAGCAATTTTGGCCCAAAGATTTCATTTCTGTGCCATATCTCTCTGCTCACACAAGTCCATTTCTAAGCAATGCAACCCTGCACAAATTCTGAGGTCAGGGGCATAACAGCAAACCTCTCACACAAACTGCTTCTATTCCCGTCCAGACAAAGCTCCTTTTCAACCTTATTAGCAGAACCTCATGGTCCATAGTTCTTACTGCATCCAGGTCTTGCAACTCTGACCGGAAGAATCCATCAAGCTGTGCTTACAGCACTGCAAGGTGTCTCTTAGTCCAAGGTTTCAAATTTTTCTATATTCCTCTTGAAAATCAGTTCCAAAAGGTCAAAGCCACACAGTCAGGTGTCTAGCAGCAAATGACACTACTCCTTGGTACCAACATTACTCTTGCAGTCGGGTTCACATTGCTGGCAGAAATCACCCAACCAAGAACAGCTTTTGGGAAAAAGGGCTTGTTTTGCCTTATAGGCTCAAAGGGAAGCTCCATGATTGCAGGGGAAAATGATGTCATGAGCAGAGAGTGGACATCACCCCCTGGCCAACATAAAGGGCAAGAGAGTGACCCCAACACTAGCAAGGGGAAACAGGCTATAATACCCATAAGCCTATGCCCAACAGTACTCTGCCTCCAGGAGGTGTTAATTCCCAAATCTCTATCAGCTGGGAATCTTGTTAATAATAATACTACTACTACTACTAATAATAATAAACATTGAAATTTTTAAATTGTTTTTATATAGTGCTTCTAAATGCCAGCCAGAATGGTAAATATTTTGTAATTTCTTATTTATAACTCTCAAACATCCTAAGGAAAAAAGGATTAATTTCTTTTTTATTAGGATTGGGGACGTTTTTGGACAGTCTCATGCTGTAACTCAGGTTGACCTTGAAGTCTTGAAGTCACTATGTAGTCCATGCTGGCCTTGAACTCACAGAAACCTTTCTACCTCAGACTAACAAATGTTGAGAGTACAGGCATGAACCACTATGTGAGGTAAAAGGGTTGTATTTGTGGTCCCATGACAGAAGGGTAAGCTAAAGCTCAGAGATGAATACAGACTTATCTAAAGTTAATGGCCTACTAAGTGATTGAAGAATATTTAAATCCACACAGACTGATTTTAGAGAACACAGCACATTATGCTACCAAATGTCTTCAGATAGCTTCTCTTTATTCACTAGTATTTTTGGGTGCCATAAATGAAATTAACATAACTTTTATAATTTTGACGGAGAAGAGCACAAAAAGTATGAAGAACCAGTATTCCCTTTTCTTCAACCTTAGTACAGATAAAGTTTAATCCCAACTTTGTGATTTATCAAGAAATTATTAACTATATTTACACAAACACCTCTCAGCAGGGAAATTAGTGGCTTGCTGTGTAGTTGTTAATTTACATCAGTTTACATTAGGTTTAGCTGCCAAATTCACCAGTAAAATGTAATGTATCTCCAAACTAAATGCTGCTTTAAGGAAGATTTTCTGTCAATCATTATATTCTTCACAGAATTTTAAATGAGCCAACACGACTCTCAGAAAATTGCCCAGTCAGACTCATCAAGTAGATCCTTCCACATTTGTAACCTAGTCAATTAATTCAGAACATTATTAGCTAAGTCAAGAATAATAGCTAGAAATAATGATCCTTCCAAGTTAATGTAAGAGTTGAACAGGTTGACTTTCAAAATTGCCAAAAGGAAGGTCTTTAAATATTGGTAATAAATATGCAATTGAAAGAGAAATGATAGTTGACATGAACCAAAAACTCATTTTAAAAAGTCTAATAGTAGACTTTAATTTTGCTGTCTTTTCAATGTTCCAATGCAATAGTGAGCTCAGAATAAAGAAAATGTCGTTCATCTATGCATTTATACATTGGTGCTATATCTGAATAAATATAAAACATGAGAAATTACATATGTCACTTGAGGTTAAGAGTAGTTTTTGATTCATTTTTTTATGATCCAGTACACATCCAACATGATGCATGGCATAAAAAGTGTGGCATTCAGTTTGTTGGTCTCTTACTGTTTTAAGTAACAAATGTTAAGTATGTACAAAAGATATTCTGATATTTAAAATTATCTAACAATCAATTCCATTAATATATCATTTACTTTTGTTTTTGAAGCTTTATTGAGACATAATTTATAGTCCATGAGGTTTACCCATTTAAAATATACATTTCTATTAGCGTATATTCTTTTAGCATATTTGCACAGATTGATATCCATCATTACAATGAATTTAAAAGAACTTTTATCATCTCAAAAAAGGAACCTTATTCCTATGTGCTTTACTCCCCATTGTCTGACTCATGAGAAACACTAATTGTGGTAGTTTGAATGGTTCTCTCCAAATAGATTCAGTTTCTTTCTTTCTTTCTTTTTTTGGAGAGAGTCAGAGAGAGAGAGAGAGAGAGAGAGAGAGAGAGAATGGGTGTGCCAGCAGCCTCTCAGTTGCTGTGAATGGACTCCAGATGCATGTGCCCCCTTGTGGGCAAAGTGCAGCATTGCGCCTTTGCATCTGGCTAAAAGCGGGACCTGGAGAATCAAATGAGCATTCTTAGGCTTTGCAGGAAGCTGCCTTAACTGCTAAGCCATCTCTCCAGCCCTAGATTCAGTTTTATCCAAGCTTGAAATTTGATGTCACTGTGAATAGATCCTAGGAATCTCCCCTAAGGTGTGTTTTAGGGGTTTGGGGGCATATTGTAAATACATCTAAATATATGCACAGTGCTTGAGCTCTGCCTGGGGTTCCTGGTGTATACTTGCTTACTTACAGTGTTGATTGCTTTTGAGCTTCTCTACATAGATCTGTGAAAGGGGGCCAGCTTCTTTTGCCATTATGGAACTTCTTCTGGATTTGTAAACTTCAGTAAAACCCCTTTCTCCCATAACTGTGTCTGCTCTGGAAGTTCTTCCCAACAATGTAATGCTGACTACAACAGAATTGCTACTGAGGAGTGGGGTAGAGTTACTGAGATGAATCTGGCCATGTGGATTTTGGTCTTTTGAAATTTGTGTGCTGGAGGAATGGGCATGGACTTGGTGCTTTCAACTGAAGACCCCTTCCAGAGAGGTAAGCCAAGAATTATGGACTATTCTGGTGAGAGTTTCAAAATGCTAAGTGCAGGGAGAATTGTATTTGGAGATTTGGTTTATGAATTTTCTAAGTGGAAGGAAAGACTGCATAGAACTTTCTTTGAACTAGACAGCTGGCAAAAGGGCTGGTTGTGTTCTGCTGCTTATACCCACAGAGTGTGATTAAGGTTAAATTTGTAATGGACTGATGTGCTTGGCTAAAGATATAGAACTGATAATTTTAAGATTTTAAATTGGAAAAACTCAAGCAAGTCTAAGGTTATAGGCCCTGAGATTGATTTCTGAAGCTACAAATGTCAAATATGTTAGGATTTGGAAGGAAGATGGCTGAAATACTTTGCCTTGAAATGATGCAGAGAATGACTAAGGTGATTCCACCCAGGAAAGAATGAATGGTAGAATTACAAACTCTTTTGTAAAGCAGGAACATGTTCTTTAAAGTCACTGATTTATTTCATCCCTGAATTAAGAATATGGCTATGTCCTGAACTCCAGGTTTTGATTTCAGAAGCATGAACAATGCATAAAGTGGGTCATAAAGTGCCCACAGTTCTAGGAGCCACTGCTGAGATGTGGTATGAGGTAGGGCATGATGACCTTGCTGAAGAACATGGTGAAGCCATTGGAGGATGGACTGTGGTTTGCATGGAGAACCTAAGATGTTCTGTATATAGTAGAACTCTTCAAGTGCTACCATGGAGTGCTATTGGCTTGGGATGGAAGTTTCCCTGGTTACTCAGCCCAGCTGGAAGGGCAGAATTGGGAAATGGGGAGACTGTCAGTCACTGGTTGGAATATCAGACTTGAACTGCAGATGTTTGATGTGTGCTTGATAGTTATTGAGTTTACATTGGTCCAGTCTTTCCTTATTATGCCGTATAGCAGTTGGAAATGTTTCCTATGGGCCTTTATATGTTGGCAATATTTAACTTGTTTTGGTTTTACAGGACTCGCAGCTAAGAGGTGATCTTTAATCTCAGATAAGACTTGGGACTTTTGAACTTTCTTAAATTGGCAAAGACTATAGGGACCTTGAAGTTGGACTAGGCACAATTTACAGTGTGAGATGGTTATGAATCTGTTGGGGTAAAGGGGCATAATGTGGTAGTTTGAATGGATGCCCACCAATAGCTTCAGGGATTTTATTCAAGCTTATGACTTGATGCCATTGTGGGTGGATCCTAGGATCCAGCCTTAAGGTAGTTTGGGGGTCAGATGTGAATTCCAGCTAAAGATATGCAGAATGCTTAAACTCTGCATGGGGTTCCTGGTGTGTACTTGCTTACTTATGCTATTTTCTTTTTCCCTCTCTACATGGACCTGTGAAAGGAGGACTGATTTTGGAACTTCTCCTGGATCTGTAAACTTCAGTAATTTTCCTTTCTCCATAACTACACATGGACTGGAGGTTCATCCTAAAAAAATTAAGCTGAATACCATGCTAATCTATTTTTGTTTTTATGGATGTACCTCTTCTGAACCAATATATATATATTTAAATTATATATGGTTGTTTGGTACTTTAATTTAGAATAGTATGATTGAGGTTCACATTTTAGCATGTATCAGTACTCAGTATTTTTGACTACACAATATTCCCTTATTAGAATAATCTTTATCCCTCTGCTGGTAGACATATTATTTCTACTTCTTGACCCATGTGAGAAATACTGGTATGAAATTCATTAATGAGTAATTCTGGAACATGTCCTTAGGAGTGGGATCCCCCAGCCATATAGTAAATCCATGTTCAAACACTGACTAACTGATAACTGTTTCACCAGTTACACAATTTGACAATTCCACCAACAATGCAAGAGGATCTCAAATTTTCCCACACTAGTAATCATATGTGTGGTAGTTTGAATTTTCACTGATAGACTCACATGTTTTGTTGTTGTTGTTGTTGTTGCCTGGTTGGAGGAGTTGTCACTGGGGGCAGATTTGGATCCTGGGTTCAAGCCCTAAGGTGTTACTGGGGGTGGATCTGAATTCTAGCCTAGGTATGCAAAGTAGTTTTGCCTTGTTCCTTGATTATTTTTGCTGTTGGATTTGTGCTTGTTCATGGTGCTGGCTGGCTGATGGTAGGTTATTCCCTCTGCTTGGATTTGTGAAAGTGGTCCAGCTCCTTCTCCCATCAGTAGAACTTCCCATGGATCTGTAAATTTTAAATAAATCCCTTTCTCCCATAAACTGTGTCTGGTCATCCTAAATTAATGTTTCATTTTCTAATCACTAATGATAGTGATAACTTAAGGACTGGACTACCATGAAATCCCGTTTTCGAATCATTTTGTGTTACTTATAGTTTTAGTATAATATGGGATAATACACTATTAAAACCAAGGGATATTTTGTTTCTAGTATGTTGCATTCAGGTTCACTGACAAGAAAACACCTAAACAGAGCAGTTTGTGTGGGGAAAAGGGTTATTTTGACTTAGAGACTTGAGGAGAAGCTCCATGATGGCAGGGCAAAGCAATGGCATGAGCAGAGGGTGGACATCATCTCCTGGCCAACATCAGGAGGACATCAGCAACAGGAGAGTGTGCCAAACACTGGCAAGGGAAAGCAGGCTATAACACCCATTAGACTTTCACCAATAATACACTACCTCCAGAAGGCTTAAATTCCCAAATTTCCATCAGCTGGGGACCTAGCATTCAGAAGACATAAGTTTATGGGAGACACCTGAATCAAACCACCACATTGTAACACACTAATTTGTTTGTTGTTACTTTGTCATTAATTTAGATCTTTATTTTTAAATATTTATTTATTTATTTGACAGAGAGAAAGAGGGAGAGAGAGAGAATGGGCACTCCAGGGCCTCCAGACACTGCAAACAAACTCTAGATGCATGTGCCACCTTGTGCATCTGGCTAACATGGGTCCTGGGGAATGAAACCTGGGTCCTTTTGCTTTGCAGGCAAACACCTTAACCACTAAGCCATCCCTCCAGCACTAGATCTGTGTTTTTGGTGTTTTTCCTCTCAGAAAGAATGTACCTATTTCCACATTTTTAAAAAAGAAAGATAATCATTTTTATTATTATTATTATTATTATTATTATTATTATTTTGGTTTTTCAAGGTAGGGTCTCACTCTAGCTCAGGCTGACCTGGAATTCACTATGTAGTCTCAGGGTGGCCTTGAACTCTCAGTGATCCTCCTACTTCTGCCTCCCAAGTACTGGGATTAAAGGTGTGTGCCACCAGGCCTGGCTTTTTTTTTTTTTTTTATCTGTGCATTTTCACTAGCACAGAGAGGGAGTGGAGAGAGAATGCCCACACCAGGGCCTCTTTCCACTGCAAACAAACTCTATATATATGCACCACTTTGTGCATCTGGCATTTTGTGGGTACTGAGGAATTCAACACAGGCTGTCAGGCTTTGCAAACAAGCACCTTTAACCACTGAACCATCTCCCCAACCCTATTTGCACATTTTGATATCTAATATTTTCATAGTCATTTAATCCTATTTTTAATCATTTTCTGAATGTTTCTTTTTATTAATGTATCATTTAAAAGCATCCTGTCTCAAGTTCTTATGTTTTTTTTTTCTTGTTTGGATATTGTCTATTTTAAATTAGGCTTTATTTTTGGCAGAGACCATACTATATGCCTTTTCCATTCTTTGAAATTTGTTGAGATAACTTTTTGACCCAGGATACAGTCTATCTTGGCGAGTGTACCAATATATAGCTTATAGTCCTATTATTTTTTCTGAAAATGACATAAAATTGTGTATTGTTGTGCAGAAATGAATTATTCCATGCATGTCTGCTAAAAATTGGTTGTCTTTATTGTTCAGTTCTACAGATCCTTGCTTATTGTCTGGCCAGTAGTCCTATCAGTTGCTGATGATAGGATGTTTAAGTCTCCAACTACAATTGTGGATTTGCCTATTATTTCTACTCTAGTGGTTTTTATATAATGCATTTTGAGGAATATTTTGGTAATATACATTTAGTATTAAAATATATGTTAATTCCATTCAATGAAATGAAGAAATGGTTCTTTGAAAAAGTAAACAAGATTGATAAACCCCTGGCCAATTTGCTCAAGCAAGAGAAAGAGAGAGAGAGAGAGAAGTCTCAAATTAACAAAGTCAGAAATAAAAAAGGAGAGATCACAACAGACATCAATGAAATTGGAAGAATCATCTGGGAAATTTCCTAAACCTCTACTCTACAAAATTGGATAATGTGGAAGAAATGGATAAATTCCTGGACACATACCACCTACCAAAACTAAACTAAGAGTAGATTAATCTCCTAAACAAACATATCATATCCATGGAGATTGAAAAGGTAATCAAAATCGTCCCCCAAAAGAAAAGTTCAGGACTGGATGGTTTCTTAGCTGAATTCTATCAAACTCCATTGAAGGAGTGACACCAATTATTCTCAAACTGTTTTGCATAATTGGAGACCAGAGAATCCTCCCCAACTCCTTTCATGAAGCTAGCATCACCCTAATAACAAAACCAGACAGAGATTCAACAAGAAAATAAAACTAAAGGTCTATATCCCTGATGAACTTAGATGCAAATATCCTGAACAAAATTCCTAGGAACTTCTACTACTAATCAAAAGAATTATCCTCCTTGATCAAGTAGACTTCATCCCAGAGATGCAGGGATGGTTCAGCATATTGAAATTGGTCAACATAATACCAAATAAATTAACTTAACTATAAGAACCACATGATCATCTCAATTGATGCAGAGAAGGCCTTTGACAAAATGCAACACCACTTTATGATCAAAACACTGGAAAAGTAGTCATAGAGTGTTTATATTTCAATGCAATAAAGGCTATCTATAAAGCACCTAAGCTACAAATAATACTTAATGGGGAAAGACTCAAACAGTACCCGTTGAGATCAGGAACAAGATAGAGGTGATCACTCTCACCTCTGATGTTCAACATAGTACTAGAAGTCCTAGCCCAAGAAGTAAGACAGGAGAAATAAATAAAAAGGGATTCAAATTGGAAAGGAAGAAGTCAAGTTGCAGATGACATGATTTTGGATATAAGTGATGGAAAGTCTCAATCTCAAAACTTCTAAAGGTGATTAATTCCTTCAGTAAAGAGGTGAGATACAAAATCAATGCACAAAAATCAGTAGCTTTTCTATATGCAAAGGACAAATGTAAAGAGAAAGAAATCAGTAAGGCCATCCTATTTTCAATAACAACAACAACAACAACAAAAATCTTGGAATAGCATTAACCAAGGATGTGAATGAACTATATAAAGAAAACACAAACAAACTCAAGAAAGAAACTGAGGAGGAATTGAGAAGATGGAAAGGCTTCTCATGCTCCTGGATAGGTAGAATTAATATTGTGAAAATGGCAACCCTACCAAAAGCAATATACAGATTTAATGCAATGCCAATTAAAATACCAGCATCATTCTTTACAGAAAAAATGATCTCAAAATTCATATGGCATGGCATTAGGCCTTGGATATCCAAACATATCCTCAACAACAACAACAACAACAAGCAAAACAACAAAAACACCTTGGGATGTATCACCATACTTGATAGAAAGCATAATTGCAAAGCCATGGTGTGGCAGTTTGAATAGATGGCCCCCAATATAGTCAGTGTTTTATTAATTTGTAGTTTGCATCTGCAGCCACCTGTCTGGAGGCAGTGTCACTAGGCAGATCTTTAGGTATGGTGGTGGGTTTAGCATTTCAATCTAAAGATATACAAAGAGTGCCTAGCTTGAGTTCCTGAGGTGTGCTATGCTGTGTGGCTTTTGGCTTGTGGCTTGTGGCTTTGCTCCCTGTGTTTGGTCTTGTGAAAGCAGGCCAACTTCTGTCATTTTGGCACTTCCCCTGGATCTGTAAGCTTCAATAAATATCCCTTTCTCCATAACTGTGCCTAGTCTGGAAATTCATCTCAGTGAACCTGAAGCTGTCTGCTACACATGGTAACAAAAACAGCATGGTTGTGGCATACAGACCACTGTAACAAAATTGAAGAACCAGACCTTAGGTCAAATAACTACAGGTACTTGACCATTGACAAAGGTGCCAATGATGTAGATTGCAGAAAAGAGAGCATCTTCAACAAATGGTGTTGAACAAATTGGGTGACCATATGTAGAAAAATGAAATTAGACCCAATCATTTCTCCATACACAAAATCCAAGTCCAACTGGATTAAAGACCTCAATATAAGACCTGAAACTCTTCAACTACTGGAAGAAAAAAATAAGAGGCACTCTTCATGATAGAGGACTGGGAAAAGACTTCCTGAACATAACCCAGTAACCCAGGAAATTAAACAAGCACTCAACCAATGGGATCCCAAAAAGCTTTTGCACAAATGCACAATAAGCAGAGCCAATAGATTACCCACTGAATGGGAGAACATCTTTGCCAGCTGTACCACTGATAGAAGCCTAATATCTAGAATCTACAAAGAATTCCAAAAACTAAACAATAAAAAAATCAAAAAACCCAGATGCGTGCGCCACCTTGTGGTCAAGTGCGGCATTGCACCCTTGCATCATTTTGCATCTGGCAAAACGTGGGACCTGGAGATTGGAACCGCTGGAGATTGGAACCAGCGTTCTTAGGGTTAGGAGGCAGGCGCCTTAACTGCTAAGCCATCTCTCCAGCCCCAGGTCAAATATTTTAAGGTTAGACTTCATCCCACCCTCTCTAGTGCCCTTCTTACCAGATGATGTCCCCATACTCCTGTTGAGGGTTATATCTTTCAGTCTTCTATCAATGAGAAAGGTTTCTATTGTACCAGTTCATTTTGGGTTTAGGTTCGTGTTTATTTCTCCCCAGCCTCCCACTCCCCTCCCTGCTGACCCTTCCATCCCTATTGTCTATTGTTTATTTTTAAATTTATACATCTGTATTGGTTCTGGCTTATCAGCTTCTGAAGAACTTTTTTCAGTATCTATGACAAGTAATAAGGAAGCTCAGAGAGGTCACCACCATCCTGTTCTTCAAGCCATAAGATCCCTAAGCAATCCATCTTTTTTTCTCCTTTTCAGACTTCCTATGTTTGTTTGTTATACCCACCTAAGGATTTGGGGAAATATATGATCTGAAAAGCAATTGATTTGTCAACTTGTATGGTTTGAATTATTTTTTCCAGTAGATAACATTTTTAAGTCTTCTTATAAATCAAGTTGACAGTAAAGTGCCTATTTGTGTGGTTAAAATTTGATACAAAAGGTCGATGCTCCTAACATTTTCCCTGAAAAAAAAAAAAATCCCCTACGAATATCAAACCATTTCTCTTTTTATCCTTATGTCTTCCAAATATATATTTTTTAGTGGTTGCAAAGAACTGATGCATTCAAAGTGTATACTCATCTAAAAATAGTTGAGAAGGGAAGAGAAAAAAAAACAGAGTACAATCAGGGAGTTTTGCTAGAAAGAAGGAAGCAAGCAGCATCATGCAGCTGATTTCAAAGTAATATGAAAGCAAAACTCTCTATGGCAAAAGTGTAAATATTTCTTAATCAAAATAATACACAAATATCAGTTAAGACTTAATGCCAGAATCCTTACGCATTTATACTTAGAAGTTTCCAAACCTTTCTCAGAGATAATTGGAAAAGTGACATAATTTCCAGAAACTGGAGTGTTGAACTAGTTATTTGATTTTATGACTACCACAATTCCATTCATTGGCTTTAGGGCCAAGATACCAGCAGACATATTCTAATCATTGTTGGGAAAATGGCTTTGTGGGTAAAACCACTTGCCATGCAAGCGAGACAGCATGAGTTTGGATTCCCAGAACCTAAATAAACTTGGTGCAGCACTAGCATCTGGAATCCCAGAGCACTACAGTGAGATGGGAGGCAGAGGCATGAGAGTCCCTGAAAGCTCTTGGGAAATTTCATTTGGCATATACAATAGTTAACAAGAGACCGTGACTCAAACAAGGTGGAAGACAAGGACCAATATGCAAGGTTGTCCTCTGACCTCCACATGCCAGTGACATGCTTGTATGCACCCACACTCATATGAACACACACACATATCACACATACACATGCACAGAGAGATAGATCAGATAGATAGATAGATAGATAGATAGATAGATAGATAGATAGATAGATAGGTATAGATAGATAGATAGATAGATAGATAGATAGATAGATAGATAGATAGATAGATAGACATTATAAGGCAGTTCTTGCTTTGACCTAGCATTTCTTGTCAATTAAATACGATATATAATGACACTAATTATCTACAGAAAAATGGTGCAAGTTACTTTCTCCACTTTTCTTCTTGATTGTTATTGAAAAAAGCATAACAAGAAACATAAATTGACACCACTATTATTTTTCTGTATCAGTTTCATCCCAAATCAGCTGCGGAAGATTTTCACATTAACATTTATGGTTCTTGTACCAGGGATGTAGGTCAGGCTGGGGCGTGAGACCCTGGTTTGCATCCTGAGCTCAAAAACATTGTTACTCTAGGGGATTTTCCTATTTCTCTGTTATTTCAATTTAGTTTATGTTTTATAAAACTCTGCTGTGCTACCAGAAAATAATAATTGGTCTCAGTGCATATATGAGCACATGTATATACATATGTAATATTTTGTATTTGAAAATGCATAATACATTTGTATAAGTAATATAAAGTGTAGATATAGTTAAACCTAATTTTTAACTTTTATATAGTCAATAGTGTTATGTATGCATAAATAAATAAAGATATTAAAACAGTACGTTTAATCTCATCAAAGTAAAGTCAAAATTTTAATTACTTTCATCATTTGATCCAAGGGCTGAAGAATTTATCCATCTAGGTCTAGGGCAAATGTGTCATTTTCTAAAATCTATTTCTGTGTGCATGTTCCAGGTTAGAAACAAGGAAGAAGGGAGCAGACACTGCATGATGGAATTGCTCTGAAGAAATAGCAGGTCTCATACTGAGCAAAATTTTACCGATGCAGTTTATTCACAAGGTTGATATGTCTCAACAAAGAATGAGGCAAACTTCTGAAAGAAAAGTATGAAAAGTTTTTGTTCACTTTAATAATTACCAAAATATAAAGGGTAAGCAGCAGTGTACAGCTTTTTGCACGAAGGCTTTATGGAAACTGTGATTCTAAAAGGATACCTCTGACTCATGAGAATCATCCCAAGCATAGAGAGCAAGAAGAAAAGGAAGAAAAACTACCAGGAAAGAGATTAAGTAAAGAAATAGACTTTAGTCATAGAGCAAGGAGGAAGGAGAGAGGCAGAGGCCCAGAGGATGCAAGGGAAAGAATATATATGGGAACAAGGTAAAGTGCTTTAAAGGTGAGGGATGATCTGGCTTCTTTGCAAAAGAATGAGAGGAGGTAAGCGATTGACTAAAGTTCCCAATTGAGTCATGGCTGCTGCTTCCACCCCTCCTCTTTAGTTCCTTGTCTCTGCACCAAAATAGACATTCTATGTGATTTTTCTCTCTTTGCGAATCTTTTATACTTATCTCAGAAAGCCATGTTTAGAGGGCTGTGTAGGTGGTTGTTTTTAATGTTGAATTTTTCCCCTTCTTTGGGAAAGCTGCTGGTATAGAAAGCTTCCTTGACTCAGTATTGAGACAAATAAAAGACAAATGTGTTATTCTACTTAGACTGTAGAAATGAAAGTTTGCTTTGAAGCAGGGTACTAGAATACATATGAGACAGGCTGTTTGTGTCATAAAACTGGCAGTGGAGCATTCTTTGACACGTCAGAGTGACAACCTAACAGGGCCAAAGACAGACTGATGAAATAGATTTTTTTTCTTTTTTAATCAGTGACTCAACTTATGACCAGAAAAGGAAAAATGTTAGAGATACAGAGTAAATTCAAAATCTGGAGGGTGTGGCCTTGAACATAATATCACTAAGTTTCAAGCATTCCCAACTGTTGTTGTCCAGTAATGAGAACATTTTATTAGTGTACAACCCTACGTATTCTAAAACAAGTTATTGATTTCACACTGAATTTTTCTTGTAAGACAGTTTAGGAGAAATCTTCCTATTTTTAGAATGCTACAACTTGAATCCATCCATCTGGAGGCTGATGTTTGAGTCATTTAGTTGTAGAAGTCTTTGCCGATAAACATCAAAGCAATACAATACACAATCTTTGAAAATGACAACAAATACATTTTTATACTTCCCTCTGTATAATTAATTTCTTCTTTCATTTCATATCTTGCTGCTGAGCATATCAACATTATAGCTCTTTTTTAAAACTGTAAACCAGCCCAGTGTATGATGCTCAAAGAAAAATAATAAACGTAAAATAAAAAAAAAATCCAAACCTATGATGACATGTTAATAAATTCCCTACATTAGTATTGTTCTTTATTTTCAAAATTAAATTTAAGTGAAGAGAAAAACCTGTTCTTTTTTGGAGAGAGACACAGAGAGAGAGAGAGAGAGAGAGAGAGGGAGAGGGAGGAAGACAGATAGAGATGGGTGCACCAGCAGCCTCTCAGCTGCAGTGAAAGAAATCTAGATGTGTGTACCCCCTTGTGGTCAAGTGCAGCATTACGCCCTTGCATCACTGCATCTGGCTAAACGTGGGACCTGGAGATTGGAGCCGCTGGAGATTGGAACCAGCGTTCTTAGGCTTAGGAGGCAGGTGCCTTAACTGCTAAGCCATCTCTCCAGCTGAAAAACCTGTTCTTATTAGTAGGTTATTAGAAGAAAGTTCATTGACAAAAGTTAAATACTGTCAGGAAAACCATTCAGGTTGCCAAGCCAACTCAAAGCTCTGTCCTTCCTTAGAGATGCTAAGGGACAGAATATTAAAGAAACACTATTTCTAGTGTTATTACCACCCACAAACATTGAGATCCAAAGGCTATTTTTAACAATAGAGTTCTTATTACTATGTCAATCAATGAAACAAATATTCAGATTAATTGCATAATAGTGGCATTGAGAAATAATGAAAAAAATCACCCCAGTTACTGAGCTACATTAAACCAGAATCACAGGAAAAGAAAAACATACTAGACTTAAACTCTTCTTTTGTTGGAGGGAAGGTCACACTCTAGCTCAAAATGGCCTTGAACACAGGGCAATGCACCTACCCCAGCCTGCCCAGTGTGGGACTTAAGGTGTAAGCCACCATGCCCCGCTTTAGATTTAAATTTTGATGCTAGTCTAAACCCTCCTTTAGAACTCTCACCCCTTTGGAGTTTAAGGTTGCTCCATAAAAGGTTTTTTTAGCCCCTGATGACATGGCTCAGTTTGACCCTGGTTCCCTGTTGACAACTCTTAAGATGTATTTTAACCAAAATCTAACATTATCTAAGTGAAAAGATTCAAAGTGAGACTCTGTGTTACCTCTCTTAGTAGATAATACTTTGCAGTTCACAACATCCAGACACTTTGGTGGGATCTCAAGCTGGGAGTAGTCAGGACATATTGGTTATATCCTGATTCCAGCATTGATTTAGAGCATATCTTGATCACAACAGTTATATCCTTACTGTTTATTTATCTAGATTTATACATACCCATCTTTCTTTACTGCATCACAAATGTGGTAAAGAAAAGGGCATATTTGAGAGGAATTTTTAATTTCTCAGTAGAAAGTGATAGGTAAGATTATCTCTATTACTATTTTCATTTATAATCTATAAAGACCTCATCTGCAGAGTGATGGGAAACTGTTAGAGTCCATGGGAGGACCAACTTGGTATTTTGTAAGACTCAGTACAAAATGAAAATGGGGGAACATTTCTCAAATATTATTAAGAACTGTAGATGGTGATAGTCATGTGGTTTTTAAATTTTATTTATTTATTCATTTGAGAGAACACGAGAGAGAAGGAGGGAGAGAAAGAGAGAGAGAGAGAGAATGGGCGCAACAGGGCCTACAGCCACTGCAAACTCAGACACATATGCCACCTTGTTCATCTGGCTTACATGGGTCCTGGGGAATCAAACTGAGGTCCTTTAGCTTTGAAGGCAAATGCCTTAACTGCTAAGCCATCTCTCCAGCCTCAGTAGCCATGTATTAAGCAAGGGTGAGATTCTATTGAGCACAGGACCCTATACAATGGCCCAAGTTGAATATTCATGGAGTATACCCTGTGAAAAGCATCACTGCTTATGGGAGAAAATAGAAACAAAAATATAAAAAACTTGAAGTCTTGCATTTGTTCCTTAATTTCTGCTTCAAATGAGCTGCACAAGTTAATTGCTTTAAAAAACAGCCTTTCCCAACATAGTGCTGAGAAGAAGGGATGGAAGAGTGCTCAGCACTGAAACATCTCTATCACACCCTCCAAGGCTCAGGGTCCATTGAGGAAGAGGTGGTGGAAAGAATGTCAGAGCCAAAGGAAGGGTTCGACTCCTTACAATGCAACTGTCCAGACAGACATTGGCCTCAATATCCATGACCTTGCAGTACCTAGCAATACCTTCACAAGACCCTCATAATAGAAAAAGACAATTACATCAAATTAAAAGACAGACTAATGGAGAGAGAGAGGGGATATGATTGATGGAGAGTGGAGTTCTGAAGGGGAAAATGGGGAGAAGAGGGTAATAGCACAGTAGCACAGTTTATTTTCTCTAAGTATAGACGTCGTCAAAAAAAAAAAAAAAAAAAAGCCTTTCCATTTTTCTCCTCTATTGAATGTCTTTAGTAGGATGAATCTTGCTCTTCAATCCCATCCTAGGAAATGGAAAAATCCATTGTACAGAAGAGATATGAATTATTAAAACCATATTTGTTATAAAAATGCAATATTTATTTAGTCTGCTGTTGCATTACACATGTATTTCATGCTAAAAAAAAAAGAAAAAGAAAAAAAAAGGCTTGATGGTAAAGAACGGTGGGCAGTTCCAAGTTCTAAGTCCAGCAATTTCTTTCTTGTTTTCCAAGGCAGGCTGATTCCCATGGCCTAGGTCTTTGTGGCCTTTGCTGACTGATGTCTCATAACAGATTAAAAATTAAAAGAAAAAAACAAACATTTCTCCCCTATTCTATTTAACTCTATGCTGATCTTGTAAACAGCAGTAGTCCTCCTTCCAGACAGCACAGTTCTGTTCTTTAAATGCTTTTCTGGACATATCGTGGTGTTTCTGTCATTTCTACTTGTTTTGTGAGTTTCTGTTTAGTCTCCAAAATAAGACCATGACATGAGAAAATTCCTATAAATCTCATCTATTGCTCCAGCCTTCTTTAAACCAGTAGAATTAACAGATTAAAAAAATAAATAAATAACATAACTTGGAGGGGTATTCAGGAAGCAAGAGATGGAGAGATTCCTTAATGGTTAAAGACTGTTGCTTGATGGCCTGGATTCATTTCCTTAACACCCATATAAAGCCTAATGTGCAAAATAGCACATTTGTCTGGAGTTCACTTGCAGTGGCAGGAGATACTGGTGTATCTAGTATCTCTCTCTTCCTTTCTCCCTCTCTGTTTGAAAATAAATAAAATATTTTAATGCAGTGTCTTTCATGATAATTTTTAAGATAAATTTATATATATGTTAACTTATAAAAATGAAATTTTACCATAAAATTGTGAAAGTTTGAGGGGATAAATATATTTAACATGATTTAAACAATATAATATATATATCCATTGTGTATAAATGGCACACTTAATATTTTCAATTTCATATTTTAATATACCAGTTAATTTAAAAAAACTAAAATTGATGGGCTGGAGAGATGGCTTAGTGGTTAAGGTGCATGCCTGCAAAGCCTAAGGATGCCGGTTTGATGCTCCAGGTCCCACGTAAGCCAGATGCACATGATGGTGCATGCGTCTGGAGTTTGTTTGCAATGGCTAGAGGCCCTGGCACACCCATTCTCACTCACTCACTCACTCACTCTCTCTCTCTTTCTTTCTCTTTCTCCCTCTCTCTAATAAATAAATAAAAATAAAATTTTAAAATAAAAAAGTAAAATTGAAATTAGAAAAAAATGAATCCCTAAAAATATGGATTCATAGTATTTTGTTATGCATTTACATGCATAAACAATTATCAGATTTTGGTATAAAAATTCTTTCCAATTAAGGTATAAACCCTGAAAGTGACACAGGTAAAAATGAATAATTAATAAGAAAATATTTGCTGAATTTAGTTTCCTTGAACAAAGTTAATTATAAAGCAAAAATGAAAAATTTAGCAATGTACATGACAAACTAGGTAAAAGTTCCCTTAGCATAATGTAAATCAATAAGAAAAGGCCAATTTGGTGGAAATATGCATAATATATCATGAGATAATTCACAGGAAAAGAATTATAAATTTCATAGAAGGAAATGAAGAGATGCTTAACTTTTCTATTTTAAAATGAAAATCACAGGAACAAGCACTATTTTAAGCAAGGTGACAACATTATAAGTACTTTGATATCAGGATTCCTGAAATTACAGAAAATTATAAATTCAGTAGAATCATAAATTTGTGGTGAATACACATTTTATCCAAAAAATATCTAGCTATGAGTTTTATTCATGACTCCTCATACTTGTAAGCTACATATTTAAGGACACATTTCAGACAATAATAAGAGAAAATGCAAATTGAAAATGTAGAGAATGCTGCTCTGCATAAATATATAGTACAAGTTGGTAGAAGTATGTTTAGCATCATTCCAGAAATTGTTGGAAACTACTATTCCCAAACAAAAAATAATTTAATGATAGAGAAATGCTAAAAGTCTTTGCTTACTATAATTAAGCCATTGTGTTTCTACAAGAGCAGAAACCTTTGTACACTAAATATCATAACATAATGAGTAGTCTTGAATCTAAGCCTGGGTGCTTCAGGCATCTATTCTTGGCATTGTGTGGTATGAAGGAACACTCAGGGCAAAGATTACGTATTTTATGTTCAGAACGAAAGGTTTAGTGAAGTCATGTTATGCAATATGGTGAGTACTGTCAGAAATATCTCAGATTCGTTACACATTTGATTTGAATTAATTTTTGGTTGTTACATATTCAGAAACATTTTACTGTTGTCATATATTCTGTGATATTGCTTTCCACATAGGATGAGAGAGGAGAGAGATAATAGACTGAATATAAGCTAAAGAACAATCTCCTGGAGCAAGCACCAGAGCGTCTGCCTACATTTTAGGGCACAGGTGAATGAAGAGCTCAACCTTTGGAATAAGGAAGAAATGTATAAATGAAGACATGTGAGAAAGCAGTGCTTTTTACCTAAGACAACCAAATGGTAAAACAGAGAGAAGGAAATTAATTTTCTTTTGTTCAAGTACTGTGAGGTAGCACCTTGAATACAGCCACAAAATCTACCCACAATATTCTTTCCTCTAGAACCTGCTCTCTCTGAGCAAGTCTTTCTCCACCCTAATGGCAACTGCCAGGCATTCTGCCTAGTATGCTTCTGAACAGAATAGCACTATAAGACATACTTACTGCCTCAATAGCTGAGTTACAATTTTGGATATTTCTGTGATCCAATATTATACCTAGGACTAGAATGTAAATGCATTACCACTCTTCATATAAAACACACCTTTCATCTGCTATATTTAAATGAAAAAGAAAATGATATGTAATTTTGATTTTACTATATGAATTTTATAAAGTAAAAGAGTTACTGGGAAAATATAGCAATTAACTCAAATTGATCTACCACTAAGGAAATTTCTCTAATAAACCTTCCTTCCATTTTATTAGTTAGTCTAAGTAAATATTTAAAAACTTAATATGAATTTAGGTATACACAACTGTAATGGAAAACTGCAAAAAATAACATGTTATGGATCCTAATGTAAGAAATCAATACTATAATTCTAATAGAAAAAGATTTATCACCATGGAAGCATTTCTATCTTTATGTAGAATTGTAAATATTTTTGACATGAAAATTACTTAGGGACTTGAAAGTATAATTCAGAAGCAGCATGCTTGCCTAGCATGAATAAGCTTCCAAATTTCATCACATGTACTGCCAAAAAATTATTATAGTCACTTTTAAATAATTCCTGGGTGTTCCTCATTTTCCCATAACTATGTCATAATTAAAGGCCAATATATTTATTAACTATAAAGTACTTTCAAAGTAATAACTTATCTTTCATTCAAATGATGGCTTTCTTTTTATGACAAATAATGATGCAGCTAGAGTGTTAACATGAACTATAAGTATTGTTTAAGTTATAAAAGTCTCATAGAGGTGAAAAAACAAGGCCAAACACCCATTCATTCTAGTGTTCAGGATAATGGGTCACTTCCTCTTTTAGAATTGATTTCTGGAATTAAATACAGTAGTGTAGGAGTAAAGCTTCTTAGTTAATTTGTAGTCTGACTAATTGTTTCATGGTATTATGAGTTCAATGCTTCAATGAATAGGAATACAGCCAAATGCTTTTCAGAAACTATTTGCTAATAGCATTTAGAGCATTTATTGTAGAATGGTCCTTGAGAACTATTGAACAGGATAAGATTTTTGATATTCATCTATTTGAAGATGGTGCAAATTGGCCACATTAATACTCCTCTTATTAGTGGCAGTTATTTTTTATTTATTAGGAACATATTTAGTATCCCATCCTTTCCCTTGTCCCTGCCCCCATTCCACTGGGGACCTTCCTCAGTGGGATTCCTGGTATTCCTCATGGAGTTGTGGGTTATGTGTTATGGAAGCAGGAGTCAGTTGTTGGAGGGAGGCGATGCCTCTGTGGCAGTTATTTGTGTTGAAAAACTTGCAAAAACATCCATGACTTTACAAGGAAAATGTTATAGCATATGTAACAAATGCACTTATATAGTTGACATAATATTCATTTTGCTTTCAACAATTTAATTTGTCTCCATTAATGGAAAAAACAAGTAATAGACAAGCCAGATATGATGGGGAACGTGTTTAATCCCAGCACTATAGAGGCAGAGGTAGATGAATCACCATGAGTTTGAGGCCACCCTGAGACTTCAGAGTGAATTCCAGGTCAGCCTGGACTAGAGGTGAGACCCTATGACAGAAAACAAAACAAAATAAATAATAAGTAATTGATAACTAAAATTCATATGCTTCTTTTGTAGACAAAGCAATATTATTGGAAGGAATTTGAGTTTTCTTAGAAGAAAGAACTATTTCCCTGCTTTTAAAATCCACAGTTAACTCATTCCTGAAAATAATTATTCTTAAATGGTAAGAATTTAGAGCTGGAGAGATGGCTTAACGGTTAAGTGGCCTGCCTGCTAAGCCTAAGAATGCCAGTTCGATTCTCCAGGTCCCACGTTTAGCCAAATGCAAAAAGTGATGCAAGGGCTCAATGTTGCGCTTGCCTACAAGGAGGCCCACGCATCTGGCATTTATTCACAGAAGCTGAGAGGCTGCTGGTGCACCAATTCTCTGTCTCCCTCTCTCTCTCTCTCTCTCTCTCTCAAAAAAAAAAGAAAAATAATTTAAACTATTGAGAAGTATTATCTTCATGGTCTTCTTCTACATTCATAACAAGAGCAGTTAGAGTATCATGTATTTGAGAGCTTTTAACCCTTTCAAACAGTGGCAATATATTTTGATGGATTTCTCCTTATAGTCTTTTTTTAATAAATATATATTTTTTATTTATATTATTCTGATTTTTCATTCATAGTATTGGTTCCATTGTCCTCCTCCCTGTCCTCCCACTTTCAAAGGGACCCTCATCAATGGGGAATGTGGGTCATGCATTCTGAGGTTAGTCAAGAGTTCTGGGGGCTATGCCCCAGTCTCTGTGCATAAAGCCCCAACTTGTGACTCTAACAATCTTTCCTCCCCTCTTCCGCGAGTTTCCCTGAGCCACATTGGCATCATTTTAGTTCTGTTTCAGTGATGAGGTTTTGGGAGCCTCTGTGTCTCTGGATATCTGGCTTAGTTGGAGTTGGATGTTCTCTGTGTTTATCTCCTTCAGCCTTTTTCTGGTGTTGTGATCGCCATGAACCCTGTATTCTTGCCCTTCCCCTGCGTTGTTCTATGGTTTCAGCTGGGGCCCTGGTGAGGTGTGGTTAGCTGATCCTCCCTTCAGGTTCGTTGTCCACCTGAAAAAAGATAAGCAAATTCTCCATCTGAGAGAAAAGTTAGTACTAGGTAGAAGGGATGACCATCTATGTTTTGGAGGGAAATTTATATGCGTTGGCTCTCTTCTAGCCCACATTTGGTGGTATCTTGATCTTGGAAACTGAGCTCATTTTTTGTACCTGGTTTTGACTTATTTCCCAGTTCCAGCAATGAGTTCCATTCCACTGAGTGGATCTATTAGCCAAATCAAGAGCAGCTGGTTACCCACCATGGCTGTTTGCCACTACTGCACTTGTATGAGCATTACGTCAAGTTGTTTCCTGCTGGGTATCTTAGACTGCAAGTTGTTTGGACCAATGTCAGACATTTTCCCCCAGTTGCTCGTGTAGCACCCTCTGGTACTAGACTAGCTAACTGTCTGGGGACTGAGCTTCTTCCAGATTCTGGCCAGGTCTCTCTGTGTTTGGTCTCACACATGTATCCTGTCTTCGACAGTAGGGTCTTACCATTAACCTTTGGTGGGTCACCAAGTACTCTGACCGAAGTCTGTCTTTTTTGGGAAACCTTGTAGGTGTTTCAGATCAACAACTCATTGTGGAAGTTAACCCCGTGCTGGCACTGGGTGTTATAAGTCTGCACCTAGGAAGGTGAGGGAGGAAAAAGATAGATAATATAAAAGAGAAAGTGAGTATAGAGAATAGAGGGAGAGAGAGAGAGAGAAGAGAAAGAGAAACAGGACAAGACTAAAGTTGGCCTTCATGATGTTCTCTCCAGGTTCCTGTGGTTCGGGTGTTCCCTCTGCGGGCCTGCTGAAGGATCAATGTTTTAGCCTGTTGTTCAGAGTAAAGGGTTTTATAGTATTTTTTTCCTTTTGGGTCCCAATTTGTATCCCCCCCTTGTCCTCCCTCCCACCCTCTTGTTCCCTCCCACCCTTACCCTCCCTCCATCCCACCCTCCCTCTTGTCTGATCCTCAGAGTATTTATTAGGTTTGGCCACATGTCACGTGGATTCAGATTAGGAGCGACAGATAAACGAGACCATGTGACGATTATCTTTTTGTGCTTGGGTGAACTCACTGAGGATGATCTGTTCCATGTTTGACCATTATTTTTTTTAATTTCCTTATTTCTTCTTTCCTTACTGCTATGTAGAATTCCATAGTATAGATATACCACATCTTTATTTCCATTCATCTAGTGATGGACACCTGGGTTGATTCCAGCTCTTTGCTATTATGAATTGAGCAGCTATAAACATGGTTGAGCAAATGTCTCTGATCTGAGGCTTGGGGCCTTTAGGGTAAATGCCCAATAAGGGAATAACTGGATCCATTGGAAGGTCTATGGTCATCCTTTTCAGGAGTCTCCATATAGCTGTCTATAGTGGTTGAACCATTTTACATTCCCACCAGCAGTGAAAACTTGTTCCTATTTCTCCACAGCATCGCCAGCATTTGTTTTTTTTTTTTTTTTTTTTTTTTTTTAATGTTAGCCATCCTTACTGGGGTAAGGTGGAATCTCATAGTTGTTTTAATTTGCATTTCCCTGATGATTAGGGATGTTGAACATTTTCTTAAATGTGTGTTTGCTATTTGTATTTCTTCCTCTGAGAACTCCCTGTGCAGTTCTCTGCCCCACTTTGTGAGTGGGTTGTTTGGTGATGTATTGTTTAGGTTTTGGAGTTCTTTGTAGATTCTAGAAATTAGGCCTCTGTCAGTTGTATAGCTGGTGAAAATTTTCTCCCATTCAGTGGGTAATCTGCTGGCTTTGGTTATAGTATTTTTGTCAGTGAAAAAGCTTTTCAGCTTCATGAGATCCCAATGGTTGAGTGATTGTTTAATTTCCTGAGCTGCTGGGGTTTTGTTCAGGAAATCTTTTCCCACTCCTATATCACGGAAGGTTCCTCCTATTTTTTCTTCCAGTAGTAGCAGAGTTTCTGGTTTTATATTAAGGTCTTTGATCCATTTGGACTTAATTTTTGTGCATGGAGAGATGTGTGGGTCAAGTTTCATTTTCCTGTATATGGTTGTCCAGTTTGTCCAGCACCATTTGTTGAAGATGCTGTCTTTTCTCCATTCTGCGTTGGAAGGGCCTTTGTCAAATATCAAGTAGCTGTAGTTTCTTGACCCAAAGTCTGGGTCTTCAATTCTGTTCCATTGGTCTATATTTCTGTTTTTATGCCAGTACCATGTTGTTTTTATTACAATGGCTTTGTAGTATAGCTTTAGATCAGGTATGGTGATGCCTCCAGGGGTGTTTCTTTTGCTGAGGATGAGCTTGGATATCCGAGGCCTTCTGCCTTTCCATATGAATTTTGAGATTGTTTTTTTCTATCTCATTGAAGAAGGAAGTTGGGATTTTTATCGGCATTGAATTGAATCTGTAAAGTGCTTTTGGTAAAATTGCCATTTTCACAATGTTAATTCTACCAATCCACGAGCATGGGAGGTCTTTCCATTTTTGTAGGACCTCCTCAATTTCTTTTTTGAGAGTTTTTATGTTTTCATTGAATAGGTCTTTCACTTCCTTAGTTAATGTTATTCCAAGGTATTTTATTTTCTTTCAATTGAAAATGGGACGATGTCAGTTATTTCTTTTTCTGTCTCTTTGTCCTTTGCATACAGAAAGTGGGGTGAATCTGGCTTGCTCAGTGGATCCATAGACCTGGGGACCTGGCTGCAATGGTGCTCCGGTTCTGGCTGGCCAGGGCCCTCAGGCAGGTCCGGCGGGACCTTTCAGGCAGTGGCACCTGCCAAGAGCATGGGAATCAGTGGATTCCTTATTTTGCAAAACCACCCCGTCCCTCTGGAAGCATGCAGGTGCCAGCAAACCCTTTAAAAAGGTCCCTTTAACCTTAAGTATTCTTCTCTTGACCAGAAGTCTCTCCTTATAGTCTTGACTTATTAATGTATCATTTGGGGGGGGGTTAATGATACTATAAGAAACAACAAAATGGAATGTTTACAATATCTGTGCATAATTTGAGGTTGATTATAAGATCAGTTAGATAGAATCCTCTCCACAAATATACACTGACAACTTATATTTTACCTGTTATATATAATAACTGAGTTACAATTTCAGTTTCAGTGATGTAGTATACTTTCAAAATAAATTCATTTTTCCTAATAAATGTATGGAGTGTGTTCGTATCTCTGACAAGAAGTTAAATACCAATTCAAATGATGCGTTTTGTTTATCTCATCTGCTTGCAAAAATAACATGATTTGAGTTGTTATGGTAAGGATATACTTAATTGGACATTGAAATATATAATTCCCTTTATCTATGGCAGATGTTTGAAGATTTCAGGCTTAATTAATATACAGGTTTTCCTCATTCCTGTCAAAAGTCTCAAATAAAATGCTGTTGAAGCATTTCTGCTTCAATTGAGATATACCCAATTTTGATCTGCAAAATATGAGAAAAAATTAAAAATCAATGAAAACATTTACCAATGTTTCATCTGCTAGACAACAACAAAAATTAGGCTTTCAATGTATGTGAACTCATTATTTCTTTCCACCTTTGTTCATTTTCTTTTTATGATTAGTGCTTCAGTGGATAAACAGATTAGGGATGATAGCAGGCTCTCAACCCGCAAATAATTATGTCCACTAAATATTTTAGTTTGGCTG
Organism: Orientallactaga sibirica; assembly: GCA_036365145.1. NCBI lineage: Eukaryota > Metazoa > Chordata > Mammalia > Rodentia > Dipodidae > Orientallactaga > Orientallactaga sibirica. The sequence goes on from JAEOAD010000840.1 coordinate 2,353,856, forward strand.
AGGCTTGAGTTTCAGCGATGTTCATTCTAAAGTTATATCTTATTTTTTATCCATCTTTTCGATTGGTTTTGTGCAGGTGGGATTTAACAAATTATTTTAGTATGCATTTTAAAATGCATAATATGGGTCTGGGAAGATGAGTCAGTGGTTGAAGGTACTTGCTTTCAAAGCCTGATGGCACAGGTACAATTCCAAATATCCACATAATACCAGATGTATCAAGTTGTGCATGGGTCTGTCTCTCTCTCTCTCAAAAAAAATACAAACAAAATAAAATAGGTAATACATATATCTTATTTCATAGGCACAAAACTATATATAACATGTGAGTATATAACTATATTAGCCTATATTATTCACTTATAATTTAGTGGCTTGTATCATCAAGTACTTGTGTCCCTCATTCTCCTGTCTATAGATTGCCAAGGGTATACTGGTACTGACATTGTCAGCTGTGTGGGATTCCATCTCAGCTTTGGAAAAAATTTGGGAATATTTTACCCATGCGATTCTAGAGCCCAGGCTAAAGACTAGTGGCTACTGGAGATATAATTCTTTCTGCAATCACAGCAGTGCATGAACAATTCAAAACTGCAGAAATTCACTTACATGCCTTTTTGTAGTGTATCTGCTATATTCTATTGCTAAAGAAAATAATGTGACCAAGAACTTGTCACTAGGATAGGCACATTATGACTTAGATAAGAGATAACTTGGGAATTCAGTTTCGTAGCCATGCAGCTCCTATCTTAATATAAAGATGGTCACTCATTCCTTGTGTTTATGCAAACAATTATATGAATATTTAAGTGTATGTCAATTGCACTGTCACACATCTTGATCTTTCCATATTTAGTAGTATACCTCAATGAGCATTACATGTCAGTACGTGTACAGCTGTTTCATTTCCTGTAATAGATTATATAGCCTTACTGAAAATGAACAGGCATTCATTCATTTATTTAACAAATGTTCTGTTGGTGGACATTTGTTTTGTTTTGTTTTTCAAGGGATGGTCTCACTCTAGCCCAGGCTGACCCAGGCTGACTATGGTGGCCTCGAACTCAAAAACTCACAGCAGTCCTCCTACCTCTGCCTTCCTAGTGCTGGGATTAAAGGCATATGCCACCACACCCTGCTGATATTTGGTTTTATTCTAGTCTTTTGACATTTAAAAAATATTTTTCTTTACTTATTTGCAAGCAGAGAGAAATAGAAGATAGATAGAGAGAGAATGGGTGGCGCTGCAAATGGACTCAACATGCATGAACTACTTTGTGCACCTGGCTTTACGTGGGAACTACAGAGTCGAACATGGGTTGTCAGGCTCTGCAGGCAAGCACCTTAACCACTTAGCAATCTCTCCAGCCTGTCTTTTGTCAATTTAACCAAATGTACCTATACTTATTTACATTTGTGATGGTAGCTATAGATTATGCTCCTAGAAAAGTTATTTCTAGCTTCAAGTTCTGTGCATTTTCTTTTGATTGATCTTTCATTGAATTTTTCTTGCATACAAAAACAAGCAATTTAAGTCACATGAGAAATGTGAAGGGATGCCTGATTACTTATGTCATTACTGACCCAAAATATATTATGTTATCTCTTCTAAGCTTATAATGTAGTAAAGATCTTTTGTTACTTCAATTTGAATTTCACTTCTTGTGTGTGAAGGTGGCAAATATTCATATGACAAATTGCCCTATTTACTGTATATGGTACAGCTCCCTGTACCATAGTGATCTTATCTAGAAACTACTTTCTCATCCTCTAGACCATGCTGAACAGTTATGTATTAGAAAACTGTATGTGTATTGCTACATCACACCCCAGAGCAGAATGTAGGCTTAATTTGTAGGTCTGGGAAATAAAAACTTATGAGGGCAAATGAATAAGAATAATCTCATTCTATGTGCCTAACTTAAATTATAAATCAACCAAGATTAGCTATTAAATAAAAGTTGACAGTTAAGTGTTTAGAACAATGTTATATAGAGATGGGGAAAAGGTAATAAAAAAAGGGTAGAGTGCAGCCTTGGCTGATGAAGACAACCACCCAGGAGCTCCTCTTCACTAAAATTGCTCAGGACTTACAACGATCGTGAGCATAAAAAGCAGGGGAGGATGAATTTCTATAATGACTATACATGGGGGTTTATATACTCAATATCATAATATCAAGGATAATGTAAGATGCAGAGTGGGATTCAGACTCCAAGAAAACATTGTCTCCTAAGAGAAAGTTTATTCATAAATAAAATTACTAAAATTAACTAGGAAGATTTTATTTGCACTGTGATCCCCTAAAGAACATTTTTTATTCAAGAAAATTGTATATTTACTGGCCTCTGCTACTGAATTTTATTCCAACTCACATAGAATTCCAATTATTTGTACCTAGGAACCATATATGAGTGAGAACATGTGACGTTTGGCTTTCTTGGCCTGGGTCACCTCACTAAGTATAATCCTTTCTAGAAAGGTGATATAAAGGAAATAGAAAGGGAAGAGAGACTGAAGAGGATGGTATTGTATTTATGTAAGTAGAAGAATAGATTAATGGGGATTGAAAGGCCTAAGTGAAGTTAGGGGAAGAGATGAGCCAACAGGTGCAATCGTGGCATGTCTGTTATGGGGGAAACCAACTGCTCTCTAATTGGACTAGAGGCCTACTTCATGGGAGGTAATACATCCCTGATACTGAAAACCTACAAAAGGGGTAGCCATGAGCCCTAGGGGTGTAACATCTGCTGGTGTCTGGCTAGATGTATATGGTATGCTCACCATAACATAGATGTATTAATGCTACTCTCACTTTGGGTTAGAGAAGCTTCTCTTTTCAGATGACAGTGACCTTGGGATGAGTCAGAAGGCACTACAGTGCTGAAATGAAATGACAGAGGAGTGCTAAGCACTGAAATATCTCTATCATACCTTCCAAGACTCAGGGTCCATTGTGGAAGAGATGACAAAAAGAATGTAAGAGCCAAAGGAAGGGTAGGACTGCATACAATGCACTCTGCCAGACAAAAAAGGTCTGGATATCAATGACCTCACAATGCCTGACCTACACAGGACCACCATAATAGGAGGAAAAGATGATGACATCAAAATAAAAGAGAGACTGACTGAGAGGGAGAGGGGGATGTAGTAGAAAGTGGAGTTGCAAAGGCAAAGTGAGGGGAGGAAATTATTATTGTTTATTGTCTATAATTATGGAAGCTGTCAACAAAAAAATCAGAAAAGGTATTGGGAGCTAGACATATTGGCACACACCTTTAATCTCAGCAATCAGGGGTCAGAAGTAGGAGGATCACCATGAGTTCAAGGCCACCCTGAGACTACATAGTGAATTTCAGGTCAGCATGGGTTAAAGTAAAGCCCTACCTCAAAAAAAAAAAAATAGGGGCTAAAGATATGGCTTAGTAGTTAAGGCACTTGCCTGCAAAGTATATGGCCCCAGGTTCAATTCCCCCATACCCACATAAGTTAGATGCACATGGTAGTGCATGCATCTTGAGTTTGTTTGCACTGGCAAGAGGCCCTGGTGTGTCCATTCTATTTGCCTCTTTCTCTCTTAAATAAATAATTTTTAAGATCCCAACACCACACACACACACACACACACACACACATTAGATGGGCTCGAGAGATTGCTCAGAGGTTAAAGGTATTTGTTTGCAAAGCCTGATGGTGGGGTTTGATTCCCCAGTACCCATGTAAAGCCGGATACACAAAGTTTCAAATGCATGTGAAATTCGTTTGTAGTTGCAAGAGGCCCTGGCACACCCATTCTCTCTCTCTCTGCTTGAAAATAAATAACAAATAATGCACTTTTTTAATATTGCTAAAAAAGAAAATTGTATGGACACTAAATTTTTTATTCATAAAAACTTGAAATTTCCCATTGAGATACTAAATAAGAGCTTAAATCATGAACTCAAAAGAATCCTTTAACTGAAGTTATCATAAAAGCTATTGTAGTGGATATGAAAGATAGACTATAACCAACTATGTTTTACCTTTCATGCCATCATTGCAAGGCTAACCATGACTCTCATCAGTGGCCAATTACAAGGCTCAGACTTCACTGCTAAATAGAAGTGTCTAATCTCTCCCAAGATTAGAGTTCCAATGTTCTAAATACTTTACAAATAGCTTGTAAATTCACTGGGCATTCATTATTGAATTGTTAAAACCTTCCTAAAATGTTCTTTGTAGAGGAAATGTCACATGCTTTTAGAGAATAGTTTTTAAATGAAGGACTTCAGTGACTGTGGCAATTCAACCAATTTGACTTGGATGAGATCCAAGGAAGACTTCCTCATACTAAACTCTATGAAAAAGAGATGAATTATGTGATTCCAATGTGCTCAAGGTGCTACTCTTTTGTTCTTCTTCCAGGTAAGATTTGATAGCATCAAAATTGCTAAATCTTTAGCAGCTGCTAGACAGATGCTCAAGGCCTTCTTCTAAAATTTAAGGTCATTGCCTCTAAATGTCACTTCTTTCCTCAAATATTAAAGACCTAATAGAATCTCTATTTTCTGGTTGTTGTTTTTTTTTTCCCTTTCTTTTCGCAAAACATGCAAGATAAGTGTTCATGTGAGAACTATTTTGGACTGCTGTTCCATTTAAGAAATGTGAGCCACTAGAAAATAGTATGTACCTTTTGTTGGGTTGCATTTATGATAACTAGTTACTTGCTTATAATGAGAATAATCTTTCTTGCCTTGTTCATTATTCTTGTTCTAAATGTTGGTATCATCTACTAGCCAAGCTATTTGATCAGAACATTAACCCAAGGAGGTATCAACTGATTAATTAAAATAATAATTAAGCACATGCTTCTTATTTCATGTAGTTTATATGCAAGGTAATTCTGCATATTCAAGTGAAAGCTGAACTCTAAGGCAAGACACTGTGCATAGCCAAAGCTTTCTCTCACACTCTCACTCTAATAGTAGTTTTCCTGGCAAATCTTGCCCATCAAAACAGTAGGGACACAAAAATGTTATATGCCACTAAACATCTGTCATCCAACCAAGTGGTGAATGAAGGTTGTGATCTTCCCCTGAATAGTCTGCCCTTGTGTCTCTTTCCAAACTCCACATACTATAATCTATGGCTAAGTAGTTGTTTGGACTGCTCTCTTCCTACCGAATTATCAGAGGGAAAGTAGCTCCTGTGTACCCCAACTTTCTTTGCAGAGTCAGAAACTATCCTTTCCAAGTTAGTTTATTTAAACATCTTCACCCTTGTTATTGCATTCACAACCTTGGTATTTAAAAGAATAGCTCTTGGGCTGGAGAGATGGCTTAGGGGTTAAGGCACCTGCCTCCTAAGCCTAAGAATGCTGGTTCCAATCTCCAGCGGTTCCAATCTCCAGGTCCCACGTTTAGCTAGATGCAAAGTGCCACAATGCCACACTTGACCACAAGGGGGCGCACACATCTGGATTTCGTTCTCAGCAGTGGAGACACTGCTGATGCTCCCATCTCTGTCTTCCTCTCCCTCTCTCTCTCTGTCTCTCTCTGTGTCTCTCTCCAAAAATAATAATAATAAATAAATAAATAAGAAGAATAGGTCTCAATTTCTTCTCATGCTAATACACTGAACAGATTTTCTTATATTTATATAAAGTTGATATTAATGTATGATCCTGTTACACAAATTCATTATCAAGGTTAAGCATAATGTTGAAAGGAAATTAATTGTACTTATATTTTGATATGCACACAACTGACAAATCTAGAGGGACTTTATGCTGAGTGGGGTCCTTTTACAAACTTATCCTAACTCAAGTATTAGTCATCCTGCTAAATATCCTGACACTGCTATTGTATGAATAATAACTAAAGCCATGATAATGAAATTACTGTAAATAGAAAAATACCCTGACTTCTCTAATTCTGAAGATGATTCAGTGGCACTAGATATCAATGTGACTTATAGTACCCGGGAACTGAACACATGATGACATGAAAAAAATGCCATAAACTTAAATACACATTAATAATTATAATTTAATCATTTATCTTTAAAATAATCTTATGATATAAGTAGTCTACATATTTTGTTAATGAAAATAAAGGCTAGTAAGATAAGTGGTATGCGCAATGTCATATAACTAGAAGATGGATGTGCTATATTTTATAGTAAATGGCTGCCAACAAACAGTTTTTATTTTTCTTTTGTTGTTTATATTTTTATATCATAGTTGAGAAACTATTGCCTAATCTAAAGTCATAAGTATTTACACCTAGTATTTTTTTCTTCTAGGTGTTTTACAGTTTTAACTTTTGTTAAGTTTAGGTCTTTGATGTACCTTGAGTTACTCTGCTTATGGTAAGAATTAGGAGTTCAATTATATTATTTTGCATGTGGGTAACCTGAGGTTTTAAGGCATAACAAATTAGAACCTAGTGACTCAATATAATTGCCATTTTTCTCTCAAAGTTCTGTGGACCTGCATGGCAGTCAAAGCCTAAGCTATATTGTCTGATCACTGCAATTACTTAGAAGGGTGTTGAAACTAGATATACTAATACAGGACTGGAGAGTTGGCTTAGTGGTTAAGGCACTTGCCTGCAAAGCCAAAGGACCTCAGTTCAAATCCCCAGAACCCATGTGAGCCAGGTTCACAAGGTGGCACATGCATCTGGAATTCGTTTGCAGTGGCTGGAGGCCCTGGCATGCTGATTATCTCTCTCCCTCTCTGTCTATTCCTCTTTCTCTCAAATAAATAAATAAAAATAAAACTGTATATACATCTGATGGTTGTCGGGAAAATTCTAGTGCATTTCAGCTATGATGGTTCATTTTGCAATAGACTCTTTCACATGGCTGTTCATCTTCCAAAGGACTAGCACAGACTTCTTTATAAAGTAGACTCAGGGTTCCACAGAGCAATTACAGAAGACAAGTTCCAAATTTCAGCACCTTTCAAGTCTCTGCTTATATCTTGTTTGCTAATGACCTGTTCTACACAACTACTCACATAGTCAAACCTGGAATAAACATACAGCAGCATACTTATGCTTCTGTGCCAGCTCTCCATCTTGTGTAACACATAGTCATACTAAAACTTAGGATGTTGTAACAGCTTATTGCCACAACTGATATAGTTATTCTGTGCTAGATGCCAAATAAATATATTAAATTGCAAGTTCTCGTATCATTTCCAATTGCAAGTGAGTAGTTAGTTCCCCTACGTCCTAGCACCTAATATTCTGGCACAATGTTGTCACTTAGTAGATATGGGTTTAGTAAATGAAATTACAGGAAAATGAAGGGAGCAAAAGTGAGGCCTAACTTCCATATATTTGGAATCCACGTAAGTTTACCCTGTACCACATAAATATATCAAATGCATATTGTTACTATGTAATTTATGAGCTATGGTTGTAAAAGAGATAATGGATCATCCATTATAGCCCATGCATTTTAGTAGGCTTCCCTTTGTCATTGAATGTGTTTCCTTAAATTTATTATAATTATCTTAATAATATGATTTTAGTCATGAAATGGGCTAGATTCTACCAAGTAATAGAATCTCATTAAAAAAAAAACAATTTCTTAAAACCACGCAACTGGCTTATTTTCTCTAATACAATTGACCTAGCACTCTGGTGGCATTAAACATTTAGTGTACGAGATGCACATGGTGGCGCATGCATCTAGAGTTTGTTTGCAGTGGCTAGAGGCCTTGTCATGCCCATTCTCACTGTCTCTTTCTGTCTCTCTCCCTCTCTCTGTCTCAAATAAATAAATTAATTAATTTAAAAATCTTAAAAAATAATGTTAAAAGCATTTTCATGTATACTGTTTAATATGGAATTTGTACCTGTTGACTTTCTTTTCATGTTCTAACCTTTACTCTTGAGGTTCTTAATAAACAGTTCAGTATCTGTTACCAAGTGCATAACTGAATATCAAAGAGTCTGCACAATACTTGGTATAATGGTTTCAAAGTTTCTGAAAGTAAATGCCTCAGGCTATTCATCACTCCACAGTTATCTTAGATCCATTCTGACACATAACTTAGAAAGACATTCTGTTTCATTTCTTAGAAATTATTGTCATTTAATATCTTACTTGCCTCAGCCTCAATTGTGCCTTGCTACATCAACACCACCAATGTATCAAAAATTTTAATGATAGAAGCCAGGCGTGGTGGTGCACGCCTTTAATCCCAGCACTTGGGAGGCAGAGGTAGGAGGATCACCATGAGTTCGAGACCACCCTGACACTACATGACTACATAGTGAAGTCCAGGTCAGCCTGAGCTAGAGTGAGACTCTACGTAGAAAAACCAAACATAAATAAATAATAATGATGATAGAAACATTTACTTTGTGGGTCCTATTCTATATGTGTAAAAGCCTATTTTTTATATTTATATGTTACGTTTAAAGTGGTCTTATATATTTTACTCATAGAACTTATGTGCTCTGAAAGACATAAAACTATAAACAGATTTGAATTGCAGCACCTTCCTAGTCCTCTTAGTGTTATCACAGCATATATTTGAGTTTCCTAAAATTGCTGGTGTTCTTATTCATATACTATAAATTATCATATTACACCATAATGTTATGATAATTTTTATTTTATTAAAAAGCATATGCTTGGGCTGGGGAAATGGCCTTGTGGTTAAGGCATTTTCCTGCAAAGCCAAAGGACCCTGGTTTGATTCCTCGGGAACCATGTAAGGCAGATGTACAAAGGGGTGTATGCATCTGGAGTTATTTTGTAGTGGTTGGAGTCCCTGGCATGCCCATTCTCTCTTTTTCTCTATCTGCTTCTTCCTCTCTCTCTCAAATAAATAAATAAATAAATAAATAAATAAATAAAAAATATTTTAAAAAGCATATGTTTGAGCCAGACATGGTGACACATGACTTTGATCCATCCCAGCACTCAGGAGGTAGAGGTAGGAGGATCATTGTGAGTTCAAGACTACCCTGAGACTACATAGTGAATTCCAGGTCAGCCTTGGCTAGAGAGAGACCTTACCTCAAAAAAAAAAAAAAAAAAGCATATGATTGTTCTGCTATAAAATATTGTATATTGAATAGCTACTTTACTACATACTAGTATTTTTAAAAATTATACACACACACACACACACACACACATATGTGGAGAGAGGAGAGAGAGAGAGAGAGAGAGAGAGAGAGAGAATATTCTTATATCCCCTCGCCCAAACTCCCCAAACCCTGGGGACACACCGAATGGGCTTATAGTATTCATTGTGGGCTCATAAGACCTGAGATAGTAGTACCTATGGGGTTGAGGAGTGGGGACTGTTCCTCAGGGTATTCCTCTTCTGAAATGTTCCCTGAGCCACATCAGGCCTATTGGCAGTCTGATTTAGTGTTGAGTTTTTCAGAGCCTCTGGATTTCAGCTTGGATAGGTTTTCATTGATCATTATGTCTGTCATCATCACCATGGAGCTGGTTGTCAGGCTAGCAATAGGAACAGTGTTCATGTCACTACTTACTCTCCAATTTCTGTTGTCAGATGTGGTAGAGGTGGCAAGTCTTGTGTTGGGCAGTCAGCTATCTACTTGTCTTATCGATGGATCTTGGTCGTCCTCCATTTTCTCTGCCACCTATAAATAAAACAGATTCTCCAGTAAAGAGTGAGAGCAGCTTGGATTAACAAGGATATGCAAAGTTATTTGAGAGATTTTTGGTGTGTAAGCCCACTCTTCTTCTACAAAGAGCAGTGAGGGCTTCTCTCTGAAGTATGATTTTCCTGACCATAGGATTTTGACTTGATTTCCAGTACAAGATATGAGTTCTCTCCCACTGAACAGATCCAATGAGAGAATGGTTGGTTACCTGCAGAGGCTGTGTGTCACTATTGCACACATGTGTATTTCTTCTCCAGCTGGTTGATTTTGTCATTGGTGACTGTTGTCCTTCAGCTGCTTCCATAGGGCTTTTCTAGAACTATGAAGCACTATGAGGACTATCCAGAGGGAGATATTTTCTCTTTCGTTTACAGCATTGTGTTCTGATGTCCTATGGCCACAGCCTGTGTTGTCTTCAGCAATAAGGACCTATCTTTTGGCTCTGCAAGGTAATCAAGTATGTTGTCAATAGCCTATATTGCTTTGGTGACCTCATGGGTCTCCCTGGCCAACAGTTCACTGAGGAAGGTAACTCAATTCTGGGCCTGGGATTTACAGCCCAGAGTTCATGGTTTTAAGGTTAAGCTTTTGCCACCTTCTTTCTGGACTGTCCTCCTCCTCCTCCTCCTCCTAAATTGGTGGTTAAATCCTGTAGAATGCTAGTAGGTACTTTACTATATATTAATCATTTTACTAGGGCTCTTAGAATGTCTATGAATCACTTTTTATCTTTAATATGTAACACTTCACTTAGTCTCTGTTGCAAGTGCACAATCTGGAAGAGGGGACAGAAAGATTGTAACAGCCACAGATTGAGACATCATGCCCAGAAGCATTCCTTCCCCTGAAAAATAACTGACTACTGCTCCCACAACGCATAAACTACAATCCCATGGGGAATACCTGCAACCCCACTGAGGAGCGTCCCAAATAGAATGGGGACAGGGACGAGAAAAAGAGGGTACCAACACATGATGCATGCATACAAAATATCTTGTTAAGAATCATAATAATAAACATTTAAAAATAAAATAAACAATAATTATATAAATTTTAAAAACATCTAAGTTGGATTCCATGAAGTTGAAGTAAAGGAATGTGGACGGTTACTGCACACCTTCAAATACCAGGAACTATTCTCTTACAATAAGCTTGATTGTCCTAGGGTTCCAGCTACAACTTACAATGAAGTTCTGTACCTTTAGAAACTCCAAGAACTCCTTAAGGCATACCATTTAGCAAGTAATTCACAGTGTGGAAAAAGAACAATGGGATTTAAATTATCATCAAAACATATTTCTATTCAGTGCCCTGTACTCGGTGCTCTGAAAACTATGAAAATTGATAAAATTTCATAATAAATATTCAATCTGTAGTGATGAATTCTGTCAATCTAAGAAAAGATAAGTGTAGAGTGTAATTAGAAAATAAATGTCTCTCTGAATGTGAGGTGAAAGCTGGATAAAATGCATTTCTGTCTGCTTCATAAGGTACTATTCAAGATATGTCATTGTTATCATTTGAAAGTCTTCAGAAAGGAGGCGGATTTCAGTTCAGTAGCTTTGACTATAAGAAGACCAAGAAATAAAAGCCAAATAGAAGAAAGCTAAGTCACAGATGACTGAGCTTAAAAATTATCACATATCTTCAAGTTAACTGAAGAGTTATAGCCAAATCCCAATGTGCCTCTCTACAAAAAGATAGGCTAGAGAATCTACATGATATGGGACATTTAATTCAATATAAAATCAAGTCTTCTATCCTATGGTGCCTGACCTGTGTTGCTTCTTCATATACAATGCTCTGATATTTTACAGTACTTAAAAATATCAAGATAATATTGCTATACATTCCTTAATGCTTTTCACGAGTTTAAAACAACTCATCCTCTAGGGTGGCAATCAGTTGACATCTATTTTCCTTTCACTCTGTAAAGGGAGCAATTTCATCTATGACATTCCCAAAAGAGTATTACAAAACCTACCTGTAAATATAACATGCAAGATTAGCTAAGATCTTATCAACTGAGGCTATTAAGGAGTAGATGTTCAGATTGTTTCAGGAAAGGCTGTTCCAGATAAGAATAGAAGTGTAAATTTCTCAGTTCACTACATACAACAGTGAATCCTTGCAACAACACTTCATCCTCAATGGCCTACTGCTGTAAGAATTGTCATTTGTATGTATAAGTTACCTGTTCACCATGTCCCCATCGGAAGGCCCATTGACCTAACCTCATCAGAAGATCAGCTGGCTATTGGTTAACATGAGCTGTTCACATCTTAGATTTGCATCGTAGATGATCAGAATACTTAGTTTAGTTCCATGTGTTCCTCACGTTAATTCTAATTTTTCTGGCACAATAATAACCTGTGAGCCCTTCCTTTTCACTCGGTCTTAACTATGATGTTTTGATAAGCTAAGTCTCAGTAGGTCTCAATATTACATAGTTTATATTTTATCACACTGTCTTTCCTAGTTCTAGCTCACCCCCAAAAAAGGTCATTTTCCTGATTTCTCCAAAATTTAAACCTCGTTTACACATGTCAGCAAAAATGCAAACTTTATTTTAATTATTAAAGTGATTTCTCAAATATCAGGGAAAAAATGAATCAGGATTTTTAGATCCCCACTTTTAGCTTTTTTGGTGTGTTAATTTTGTACTGATTGCAACAGAAAATGAAACATACAAAGAATATATTTAGTCATCCAATGACAACCTTATTAGTCTATTTAAATGCTCATTTTAAAATTGGAATTATTGTAATACAGAAAGGACAAACAAACAGGGAAATGGTTCAATGGACATAATGCTTGCAGTACAAGTATGAGGACCTGAGCTCAGATGCCCAGAACACACAAAAAGCCACACACAGGAGCCCTGTACTTGGTCTACAATCTCCGTCCTTCTAAGGCAAAATGAGAGGCAGAGACAGGGAAATTCCTAGAAGCCCATCTGGCTAGCTAGGCTGAATAATCCCCAGAAGTTCTGGGGCAGCTAGCCAGGTGAATGCAGCAATGAACAAGAAAACTTGCCTCAAACGAGGTGGAAGGTAAAGACTGACAACCTGTGATCTTCAAACATGTCACACACACACACACACACACACACACACAATACAAACACATACATGCACATGCACACGTGCACACACACACACATACACTAAAAGAAAATTTTAAAAGAGAGAAAGGTATGTTTTCAAGAACCAAAACTGTTTTGCATTTTAGTAACTAGATCTATTGAGGTATATTTCACATGAATAATTCACATGTTTATAGTATAATCAAAATCACTATTTACCTTATGTACAATTTTTGAGTAACATATAGAAGAAAGATGATGTGAATCAATGGACCAGGATTCTAGGTCAATTTTTAATGCTTTGGCTAGTTGGAGTCCAGTAATCTCTGGGCCTCAAGATCTCCATTAGTCATTCAACAGCATTAAAGTAGATGATTGCTCAGTACCTAACTCTGATCTATGTTCTACACAGCTTTGTCTATTTGAAGCCCTTCTTCATTGTTAAATCCTTAATTTTCCTCTCCTCTCCCTTAAATCTTAAATTTTAAATGAATAAAAAGAAAAAAAAACATTATAACTAAAAATTTTTGGATTGAAAATTATATATATATATATATATAGCAATACCTACTTGAATGGAACATTTTATTATTCATAAAAATAATTCAATAATGTGTGATTATCAAATAATCTTTTATCCAATCACAAATATGTTTTTCCTATATTAATTCAATCATGTACTAATGTTAAAATAGTTTTTCCTCTCTTAGGCTGGTAAAATGATATTACTTCCTGTATCATCATTAATTCTGTAGACCACAGAAACACTTTGATGATTTTACTTCCAATATGATTGAAATAAAAGAATATTATAACTTCACATTGATGCTATTTTTATGTTTTCCTTGACTTCAGTGTCTTAGTTATGAAATTTCCAACTTTCATTTTCATACAATGAAAATGTTTTAGAAAACCTCTACAAATGGATAGATTATTATTTTATAGCAGTTACCATACAATACTAGTGTCTTATTTATTTATTATTCATGAGAACCAAAACAAAAACTGTCAAAGAGCATCACTAAAGATACAAAGTAAGTTTATATTAATTTCCAAAGGCTTTTAAATATAAGTAGGGAAAATCAATGGAAATTTTAGAAAACATATGTGTAGAAAAAATACAACTGAGAAATATACATACTATGTTTTTGTATATCAAAATAGGAGGATAAATGGAAGCAAAGCTTGCATTGGGAGTGAGAGGCAGAAATGCAAATAAAGGAAACACAATTGAGTTCAGTCAAGTTTCTTAAATGTTTTTTCCCAGTGATTGGACAATATGGGTCTTTAGATAAGTGCAGAATCTTGCTTAAAGGATAAAGATAATGCTGTTTTTATTAGACATTTCATAAAAGCTACTTTTCTTTCTCACTTATTTTGACCTCAGCAACAAAAATTTCACAGCGGTGGGATTAAGTTCTAGGGTTAAGCTGCTGATGGCTAGACAACTTGCAATTCAATTCAAATAGAAAGCAAAGCACTCATGAATGAAAAATGTAGCAAACTGGTTTTAGAGTAATACAACTCAATGTACTTTTTTGAGGCAAGTCCAACAGACTGGATTTTTTTTTATGCAAGAGAGTGAGAGTGAGAGAGAGGATTGGTGCACCAGGGCCTCCAGCCAATGCAATCGAACTCCAGATGCTTGTGTCCCCTTGTGTGCGCATGAAACCTTGTGAATGTGTGTCACTGTGTATCTGGACCTGGAGAGTCAAATAAGAGTCATTAGGCTTCAGAAGCAAACGCCTTACCTGATAAGCCATCTTTCCAGCCTTGAATGTACTTTTGCTTAAAAACAAACAAACAAACAAAACTACTTGTTTGTAGCATGTAGATTCCAGAGTATCTCAATTCAATGCATCCAGTAGTGATCCAAAAAGTGCAACAGAATTCTTAGTTGGGACTAAAGGTTTTCCTGAGTACATCCCAGAATCAGTTTAGATATAACACAAAATATGACACATCTTTCAGTGTGGATTGATTATATTTTACTGGAAACAAGCACACATCAAGGTTTCTTGCCTATAACATTGTTAACATCTGAGTCTCTGACAATGGAAAACCAGCATTGCAAAAACCCTCTTGTAACCACTTAAACACAAATAAACCTGCTGATTCTTTATTGTATTCAATAAACTTTGAGTAGTTCCAGCATCAAATGGCCTCTGATATTAATGTTTTTAATGATAAAGGCTATTTCATCCTGGGATCACTAGAACATATTTGCAAATGAAATTGATTCAAAATTCAACTTTAATTTTTCCCTACTTGAATGCATCTCAAAAGAACATACATTTTTGCAGCAAATTCTATAAAATTGATAAGAGGAGCAGATTAATTAAATCCTCAAATTAACACCTTTAGGGTAATTGACAGCAGGGTTTCCCCAGTATTAATGGTGAATGTTTGTTTTGTGATTACTGTGCCCCAGACATTTTTTCCTTACATTATTTCATTCAATCTTCTCAGCAACCTCATCATAGACAAGTTACTGAGGGTCAAGGGCATTCATTTCCTAAGAAGTTATCAGGTTCAAGAATGATGTAGACAATTTTCTTTGTAAAATATCTGTTTTCTTTTACTTAAAGCAAATGGAGAGGAGAGAGAGAAAGAGAGAAAAAGAGTGGGAGGGAGAGAGAGAGAGAAACAGATTAAGGTTCAGTTATGTTGACACCTTTCATTCTGTTAGTACATGAGAAAAATTCTGGTATCTTGATGCCAGAATATGAAAGCAAAGGGTATTTTGAGAACAAAATCCTTTCCTTGGTCACTATTGTGCCCAAGCCCAACTGATTGGGTCATGTTGTTACTGTACTACAAAAATAAGTAAGTTTCTAAGTGTCTCTAAAAGCTATTCCTTGAGTTCCTACTCTGTGGAGAAACAAATTGGTTCAAATAAATAATCAAAGTATACTCCAAATCTAAGGTGCTGAGTAAACATTTGAGTATTCTTATCTATATGCATTGTATGTATTGTTCATTACTAAGGACTTTTATCATAAATAACTAGGAGATTTTTGCATATCATATTTTTATCTCTTGAGTTTAGCTTCAAATTAGTATTGATGGTAACTTTAGATTATAGGAATGAATTTTAACAAATAAACCACATTAGACATCCTTGTTTGCTAGGAGAAAATATATTGCATTTTGAAATTTCTGAAATATTTACCTATCTCCACACAATTTCATGATCAACTTAAAGGCTTTCACCAGCAATGTATAACTGTGTTAAACCTCAAGGAAGCTGAACAGCATCCCTAAAAACAAGCTATGTTGCATATGCAATTGAATTGGTTCAATTCAAAAATATTTCCTTTTTACAATAGGAATGGAAATTTACAAAGGCAGTTCTAATCTTTCCTTTGCATAACCTTTTACAAAACAATGCTCTGGGGCTGAGGAGATAGTTCAGTGGTTAAAGATGCTTGAAAGCCTGCTGGCTAGGGTTTGATTCCTTTGCACCCATGTGAAGCCAGATGTAAAAACAAAGTAGCTCAAACATCTGGCATTCATTTGCAGTGGCAAGAGACCCTGGCATGCCTATACACACACATGCAAATAAATATATGACTATATATTAAAAGAACAACTTTTAAAAACACAATAATCTACATGCTCTAGGTTGGGACATACAAATAAATTCCGAACAATTCCCCAAACTTGTCAAGGTGAGTGATATTTTTCCCTTCATAATAAAATAAATTCTTGGGGAAAAAAGTATGTTCTTCTACCACTATATTCACTTTTCCATTATTTCTTCACTTTGGCTTTCTTTCCTCATTTGACCCTCAAACCACTTTTTTGTCTTCATAGGGTCAACATAAGGAACAGTCATCAGGTAGCAATGACCTGTTAGGTACTCTTGAAAACCATGTTATCTGTATTGTGCTATCCATATTCTCTTATATTATGTCCACTTATTACCCATCCATCACTCACAGAATTGATTCCATTGGGTATTCAAGAAATGTCAGTTAGTTAGGCACTTTAGGAAATAAAATTCAACTAAGCCATGACACAGTATAATGCTAATGCATTATTTTAAATTATTTCTATGACAGTTAAGAATGTACTATATAATTAATATGACACTACCAAATGGGTTAGTAATATGATTTGTTTAAAATTGTATTATTTTATATTTATTTATTTATTCTTTATTAGTTATCTATATAATGTGCATAGAGCCATGATGATACCATCATTACCCTTCTCCCTGCCCTCCCCCCTTGGGAATTGTGGGTCTTGCATTGTGGGGATATCCATCAGTTATAGGGTAGAGGCAATGTCTCTGGGCATAATGACCCAACTTACGGTTTTAACAATCTTTCCGCCCCGTCTTCTGTGAATTTCCCTAAGCATATTGGGTTCATTTTAGGTCTATTTCAGTGACCAGGTCATGGGAGTCTCTGTGTCTCTGGATCTCTGGTTTGGTAGGCGGTGAATGTTCTCTGTGTCTATCTCCTTCACCCCTCTGCCGATACCAGGTTGCTGAGAAAGCAGCACTCTTGCTCATTTCCCCAATTATTCTATGGGTTCAGCTGGTGCCCTGGTGAGGTGAGATGGGCTGATTCTCTCCTCAGGTTTAAATGTTTCTTTATGAGAGAGAGAGAGAATTGTCACACAAGGGTTTCTAGCAACTGCCAACAAACTAAAGATTCATGGACCACTTTGTGCATCTGGCTTTGCATGGTTATTGGGGAATCAAACCTGGGTCCTTAGGCTTTGCAGGCAGGCACCTTAACCACTGATACATATCCTCTGTGTAGGTGAAACTGAAGAATTATTTGATAGATTAAGTGATGCACAAATGCAAAGATTATTTAATGAGTACATGAGGGGTAACAGTTTGTGAGTGGTGTGGGTATGGAATCTCTTGTGCTCTATTAGCAGAATTCATGCAAAGGAATGTGGTTGCTACAATTCTTTCAAATACAAAGATTTTAATTGAAAACATTGGTTTGCCTTTTATATCTCAGTGAAAACATTTATGAGAGATTAATCACTATGTCTCATTTCATGTACTTAACCATCATGGATAAATTCTGTGAGGAAAAAAAAGTAACTCACTGAGAAAATATATATGGCAGTTGGAGACTGTGCTTTTCCAGCAGTTTTCATATAAATTCAGGCAGTGCCAAATTTAGTGACTTGAACACTTAAAAATCATCTAAGTACAAAAGAATGTACACATTCTGAGACTATTTATTTTGTAAAGTGGAATAAAGTGATTGTAGTGAGTCAGACCTGAGCAGCAAAGAGGAGCCAGTGAATTAAAAATGGTTTACTGGTAAAATTCTCATCCTGCTGCCTGGACTAGTTTTTTTTTTTTATTGTTTCAAATGCAACTAATAATTAGATGTAGGCATGGCTTTATACAGTTGTGTGTGTGTGTGTGTGTGTGTGTGTGTGTGTGTGTCCATGCACACATGCACACAACCTGGACAGGTTCTGGTTGTGAGAGAGGTGTTAACAATATCACAGAGTTTATGGTGTGCAGATTAAGTTCTCATTCATTCTGTTGTTTTACCATTTTCCTATTTATACCAGGAAAGCAAAGATCTCCTTTTCCCAGACCATCATATTGCAGATAAGAAAGAGGGTCCTGTGGGTATATCAGAACTCATATAGAGAGGATCCCGGGTTATTAAAAAAAAATGTTTCCCTCCTGAGACTGTCTAAATGTTTGATTAGCTGTTCTAGGTATGTGGTCCTGAGTAAGGAGACTACCTAAGATATACCCAAGAGAGTAGTTATTGAACTATATCAGTGGAAATGATCAGGGAAGAAGACACTTCCTCTTTCCTATTCTACAAGAAGGTCGTTTCCCTCAGAACAAGGGTGAACAGTTTGCATATGTCAATCATCCTTTCAGCTATCTTATCTTATTTTGACAACACTAATTGATTCAAAATATTTACACTCTCATTATAGCCCTTCCAAATTTGGAGCCCAGATTTCTTTCTGAGGTTGAAATAGCCTAGTTGTTCATGGTTATTCTGATCAATGATCCTAAATTAAATTTAAGCTCTTATTTATGTAGGCCCTTGGCTTTTGATACATAGTAACAAAGTCTTAGCTCAACACTGTTTCTCTTATTTAATTTTACTTTTGTAACCTGAAATTTTGGTGTGATATCCAAGAAATCAATCCTAAGTCTTTTGTCAAGGGCATTTCTCCCTGTTTTCTTTTGAGAGTGTTGTGGTACCAGGTCTTAGAAGTCAGTTTTGCATCCATTTGGGGGTGATTTTTCTAAATTACCTAAGTGTTGCAGTCAGGTTGGCATTGCTGACAAAGCACACCTGACAAATACCAGCTTTAGGGGAAAAGGGTTTATTTTGGTTTAGAGAGTGTAGGGGAAGCTCCATGATGGCAGGGGAAAATGATGGTATGAGCAGATGATGGGCATCACCCCTTGGTCAACATCAGATGGACAACAGCAACGGGAGAGTGTGCCAAACACTGGGAAGAGGAAGCTGGCTATAACACCCATAAGCCTGCTCCCAACAATATAATTCCCAAATCTCCATCAGCTGGGAACCTAGCATTAAGGACATGTAAGTTTATGGAGGACACCTGAATCAAACCACCACAGAAAGAAACAAGTCTTTTCATTTTTCACAATATTTCCCAATATCTTTTTTGTATCTATCAAAAATAATGTGACCATATAAAATTGTATTTATTTCTGACCTATTAATTCTGTTCCATTTGTCTAAGTACTATAGTATAGTACTATACAACTTTCATTCCAAAATTTGTAACACAATTTTAAAGCACAGGGTTTTACAAATTTTGTGGTCGCGTATGAATTTTAGAATATATTTATCTACTTCTGTTGAAGAAGCTTGCTTTCTCAGTAACCTTGCTACTCAGGCAAGAGATTTCTTCAGCAATAGGGCCTTACCATCTGTTTCTCAAGGGAAACCAAAACCTTGGCAATAGCCTTTATTGTTCTGGAGACCACAAGGGACCTCCTTGGCCACCCACTCACTGGAAGGTATCCCATCCCAGGCACTGAAAATTTTCTAGTAACTGTCTACAGCTTCTGGATGCGCCATTATTTTAAAAAAATTAGATTTAGATAAGTCTTATTCAGACTATCTTGAATTTTGATTGACCCTTCCTGGGCCCTTCTTTGACACATTCTCTTCCTATGGCCTCGCTTAGGCCTTTCCCCTCCCTGTAATCTGTTCTTCTACTTACATATGTACAATACCATCCCCATAAGTCCTTCCCTCTCCTCCCTCTCTTATAGCCTTTTACCAGCTTACTGGCTTTTGCGACCGATTTTTGGTTCCAGTTCACACACAAGTCTATACATTTTTAGCTACGATCCACATATGAGAGAGAACATGTGGCGTTTGGCTTTCTGAGCCTGGGTTACCTCACTTAGTATAATCCTTTCCAGATCCATCCATTTCCCTGCAAATTTCATAATTTCATTTTTCTTTACCACAGAATAGAACTCCATTGTGTAGATTGACCACATCTTTATTATCCATTCATCTGTGGAGGGACATCTAGGCTGGTTCCATTTCCTAGCTATTGTAAATAGAGTAGCAATGAACATGGTTGTGCAAGTATCTCTAAGGAAGTAAGACGAGTCCTTAGGATATATGCCTAGGAGTGCTATAGCTGGATAATATGGTAAATCTATTTCTAGCTGTCTCAGGAACCTCCACACTGATTTCCACAATGGATAGACCAGATTACATTCCCACCAACAGTGTAGAAGTGTTCCTTTTTTTCTACATCAACACCAACACTTATTGTCATTTGTTTTCTTGATGGTAGCCATTCTGACAGGAGTGAGATGGTATTTTTATATTTTTTATATTTTCATTCAACATGATTCTTAAGCCAAATATACAAAATTCTGTACCTTATGAGAGGTCTGGTTCTCATTCCTAGCTCTATCATTTTATTTTTTACCCTTTACACTCTAGTTGCTTATTGAATTATTATTTATTTTGCAAATTATAAGTGAACATAAATAAACATATTTTATTTAGTTTTTTTTTCTTTTTTTTGAGATAGGGTCTCACTTTGGCCCAGGCTCACCTGGAATTCATTCTGTACTCTCAGCGTGGCTTCAAACTCATGGCAATCCTCCTTCCTTTGTGTGTGTGTGTGTGTGTGTGTGTGTGTGTGTGTGTGTGTGTATGCGTGTGCACGCACCCATGCAACACTCCATGCTCTCTTCATGTTGTACTGACCTGTGGTGGAGAAAAGAGCGGAGTGCTGGCCTCCCTGTCCATCACTCTTCTCTCCATTCTTATTGACCCCAGAGCTTACTGTTTTTTCACGAGCTCTTACATTAGGTGTTCTGCTCCCCACCAAAGTGGGGTTACAGATGCATGTAGCCATTCCCAACTGCTTAGGTAGGTAGGCCAATGGAATTTAACTCAAGAAGTCTCTCCCATCTCCTGAGACCTTTCCACTTCCATAGGAACTGTTATGAACTACCAATATGTTATTTTTAATATTTTAGTTTATTTTTTTGGAAGGAGAGAGAGAGAATGAATGGACATGCCAGGGTCTCTATCCACTGCAAATGAACTTCAGATGTATGTATCACTTTGTGCATCTGGCTTTACACCGGTACTGGGGAATGGAACCTGGGTCATTAGTCTTTGGAAGCAAGCATCTTAACTACTGAGCCATCTCTCCTGCCCCTTTAAAGCTCTTTGTCACTTCAATCTCTCTCCTCTTTCTCTCTTATAATCTTATAAATTGCTTTATAATAATATGTACCTATCAAATTGATTCTTTTTATCCCTTCATGTAGTCCATGTTACAAAGTATTTTATTGCATAAGCATATTCTGTTTATTTAAATAGTTCTTTTGGTGTAATTTGTGTGATCTTCATCTTTCGCTTACAAACAGTACTACAATACAAACATTTTTTTTCTCTGATAACCAGCTCCTCATCTTCCTTGAGAGTGAAGGGTATCTCAGAATATAGTACTTTCACTGCTAAGATCAGAAAAATCTTGAGCAAACCAGGTCAAATTGTTCAACCTACAATGTGCACACATCTTGACAGAATAATGATGTTGTTTGCCTTTATAGTCAAGAATATGGTAGGCCTATCAATTCATTCATATGTTTGTTTTTACCTTCAGATATGTTTGTTCCTATTGGCCTTGAGCACTTTTCATATGGAAGTGCTGTGAATGAGATCATTTCCACTATTGCACTTCTTAATTTTGTTTTCATACATTTACTAAAATTAATTGTTTTCTGTATATTTAATTTTACAACCCATTCCCAAGTGTAGAACAATCATCCAGGTGTGTTCCTCGTTTAAAATTAGGTTCACCCAAATCATTAGAATATCTTATTGAACCCCTTCCAACTGAGTTTCCAATGAACAAAGAAAAAAAGAGTAGGTCTTCACCTCATGTTTGTTTCAGGTTATGAGTGACAAATGTCACTTATGCTTATACTCTATTGTTGGGAATTCAGCTGGCTCCCCTGCTTAGTGATGGATACTGGGAACTAGCAGTATTTATTGAGAGGAGAGAACAATACCTCTGTCAACACTCCACTGGCATGCAAAGACCAACCCTACAGGAATTTCAAATTTATGGCTTTTTGGAGAACCTCAAAAATCTTGGGAATCACCTAGAATGCAATAAATGCCCAAGAAAGATATATCATATGTAGTGGATATTTTTTTTCACATAAAAATCTATCTCGGCCCACTGTATAAATGTAAAAATAAGATTAACCAAACTAAACTCAGGATCAAGATAAAGATGTGTGCTCTTTGTATTTAAATCTATGGGAACCATCCGCCAATGTAAAGGAAATAGAGAAATGAAGAAATAAAATCATTACCATTTGCTGATGATACAATATTATATGTAGAAAGTAAAACAAAAAACATTTAGAAGTATCTAAAATAAGTTTATACATTAAACTTATTGTCCGATTGTGGAACAGCATAAGTGTTTTAATTGACAATTGGTAATTGCATATTATTATGATGTGCAGTGTGATGTTTTGATATCTGAAAAATTAATATATTGTGAATAAAATAAATATATAGAAAAAACACTGAGAAAAGGAAAGCAATGTAAAGGAACCTGCACTAGTAGCCATATACCAAAAGGCCTAGTGATTTAAATATATAATAATATTACTGAAATAGAAATAATTGGATAGAAACTGTAACAATAGACATGACACTCTACATAATGAACTTTTGGATATGAAAAAATGGCATTATAAACAATGGTGGAAATGTTCAAAGAGTACTACTGGAAAAACTTGATAACAATCTGGGGAAAGTAAAATTAGATCCAACGTTTATACCTCACATGTTGTTTAATTACAAATATATCAAAGTTTAATTATGCAAAACACAAAGTATATTAGTTTGCTAGTGCTTCCTTAATAAAATGCCTTATACTGGCTGGCTTAAATGATACATAGAGATTTTGTTTTCTTTAACCATTTTAGAGGCAAGAAATTCAAGATTCAAGATTGGTTTCTTTGAAGGTCTGTCTCTTTGGCTTCCGTAAAGCCTCCTTTTCACCATTTCCACACACATTTACATGTTCTTCTGTGTGCTATCTGTGTTCTACTCTCTTCTTATTGGAAAAGCAGTGACAGAGCCCTAGGGACCACCCAAATTTGCTTTACTTACCTCATTAAAGGATGGCCTCAAAATAAACTCACCTACCGAGGTATTGAGGTTACACTTAAATGCATGCAATGTGATGGAAGGCATACTTTAGGGCAGAAGACAAATTAATAATTGATCTTGCCAATATTTCAATAACCTCCACCCAGGATTTCTCCAAATTTCTCATTTTTATTTCCTCTTATGGTCGAGGAAATCATTAGTAAGCTTTCATTATAAAGCCAAACACATCTTGGAATTGAATCCCTAAATAACTTTTGGTTAGTACAAAATTGTATCTGTTTGTTCATGTCCTATTTACAATGGAGTTATAAAGACATACACCATGGGCCATGATGCTTAAAAATATTTTCTATCTGGCCCTTAGCAGAAAATATATGCTAGAATATGAGTTAGAAAATGTATGCCCACGTGGGAATAATCAATAAAGAAATTGGTGGTTTGAATGTAAATGTTCTCCGTAGCCTCAAGTATTTGAGATTAAGCTTCCTACTTAGTCTTCAGCAGATGGGACCCTGGTTGAAGAGGTGTGTCATTTCCTTTTTTTTTTTTTTTTTTTTGGATGTATGAGGAAGTCAGCCAGCTTCCTCTGCCATGATGAATCTTTCCCTGGAAGCTGTAAGCTTGAAATAAATCCTTTCTCCCATAAGCTGCTTTTGGTTGGGTGTTTTGTCTAAGCCATGAGAAGGTAACTGAGAGAATTAGACTGTATCATAGGCCTAATCTGCCTGGGACAGGGCCAGGTCACACAATTGCAACATTTGTACAATGAACACATAATTTTTTACTCTCATAAGTGTCCAAGTCTGAACAGTAAATGATGTGGTCACTTCCAAAGGTTGAATTTTGTTGCATAAAAAAGACATAGTAAGGGTTGAAGTGATGGCCTAGCAGTTAAGGCACTTGTCTGCAAAGCCTAAGGACCCAGGTTTAATTCCCCAGTACCTATATAAGCCATATGCACAAGGTGGGGCATGCATCTAGAGTTCATTTACAGTGGCTAGAGGGCCGGGTGTGCCCATTCTTTCTCTCTCTCTCTCATTCTCTCTTTTTCTCTGCCTCTTTATCTCTGTCTCTCAAATAAGTAAATAAAATAATTTTAAAAAGGTATATTGAGGACCTTTTTAGATATAATGAAGATATGAAATCATTAAGGTGGGCCTTAATTCAATGTCACTTGTATCCTTAATAGAAGAGAGAATTTGGGGCATATATTCATACAGCAAGGCGGATACTGTGTGAAGATACCCAGACAGAAAGTGAATCTGCCCATGTGATAACAAATGCAGAGTCTGTAGTGAGCACAAGAATAAAATTCTACCATTTTTATACCACCACTGAATTTGTGGAACTTTGTTACAACAGTCCCAGAAAAATAATACAGTCACTGTAATCCCCTTGAATTTGAGGAGAATATGTTACCATTCAGGAATTGTAATTTGGTAAAATAGACTGGATTAAAATGCAGACATAGAATAGGTGAGGACACCAATTGAAGGACTATAAAAAATAGGAGTCATAAGAATTTATGGCACTTTGAGTAGGTTTTTCTTCTTAGCTACTGTTTTGTTTTGTTTTGTTTTGTTTTGTTTTGTATTTTTGCCAGAGATGGGCAGCCTACATATAATACCAGGTATTAGTTAAATGATTCTATTCTGTGTTACTTTTCTCTAGATTATTCTGGGTAAAGTTACATTAACCTGTGAGTAATAAAGTGAAAGTTCAAGGCTATTAAAGTGACAAGATTATATCAATCCTCCCTCTTCTTCCTCTTCCCATGCAGGTGGTATCTTACATTGAAAGCAGTCTCTGAGGGGGTTCAGAACATACTGCCCCAAAATACGCTGCTGTCGTATGTGAATTATTTTGAGCTGAAAGCACTTGAAAAACCGCAGATGCAGAGAAGGTTGTCTGACCTTCCACTTTCTACCTAAAAGCAGTCAATTGATTTCCTTGGAAGAGAACATTCTTACCTCAGAAGACTAGAGATTGTGAGAGTAAGCTGACATGAAACTGTACAAGCAAAGCTGACATGAAACTGCACAAGCAAGCCTACTATTTTTTTTTCTTATTTTTCCATTGGTTTCCTTCTTGAATTTTCTAGTCAATTATCCACAGTTTCTGACCCTACCTGTAACCTCTTTGTCTTGTTCTCCACAAATTTATCATCTCTTTGTTTAAATGGTATATAAACTCTCAGTTCTAACTGCTTTGGGTTTCTGTTTGTCCTGTGGGAATTCTGTGTGCATGAGAAAATATTAGATAATATTTGTGTGCTTTTTTTCTCCTGTTATATACTGTCAGTTTGATTTGGGGGGCTGAACTGCCCAACTAAATACATACAAACATGTAGTAGCCAACAAAGACCACATATCCTTATAAATTCTCAAAATTATCTAGCTCTTTATCTTTTTAGTCTCTTTGACAAGCCTGAATGCAAGACTCACTTGATACATAGGAAATATATTATAGTGGACATTTTCAGTAAACTTGGGAATAAGACTGTTAAAGGAAGTACACACTTGTTCAAACAGAACCCAAGAGAGCCTAATCTATGGTAAAATATCACTCATTTCACAAGCAAAAAAAATTTCTAATCAATAACATGTAATTTATTCAACCTTTTTATGTTGTTCTGATATGAGACAAGGAAGCCAAAACATACTCTACTTGGAAAAGCATACTTTAATTAGACCATTCAAATGCTAATTAACCATATCTGAAGTATAAATGCCTAATTAAGGCATTTCAAAGTTAACTATTGGTGTAGGATTAAATACCATTCTAAGGTATTAGAAAGTAAACTAGAAACAATATGGTAGGTCAGATTCAAAGGGATAAGAAGGTAACCTTTACAAAATGACTCCACTTCTCTGAAAACAGAATGGTGGGATGGAATTAAACTGAGATTTTATTAACCTAGTGAACTCCACGAAGTACCTAATCTTGTCTGGTGCTTGCTACCACTATAGTCCTCATCTCTGTAAGAATATATGACATCCTACCTGAAAGAGGAGATTAATGCTTTGTAGAACTTGCTTCCAATTTTAATAGTACATGACTGATGGCTTATATACAATGACTTTTGGATATTTATAAATGATTCCTGTTAACTTTTCTCCTAAGTATGTATATTACGTTTTCTTTGTTTTCTACTACAATTAGATAAATTTGCTTGTGTTGATACTTTTTCTTGTCATGCTTATCAAAATAACTATTTGAAATTTCTCCTGCCTTCTGCTACTGAAAATAAGGATCTTTGAAAATTTATTTAAACATTATATTTTATACCATAAATAACGTGAGATGTTATCATTTTATTAATTTATCTTCTTTACTATAGCATGCGGTGAAATTTCCACACTCCATTTAACTCCCATCAATAGCTGTTCACAAGTAAATAGCAGCTAGGATGCCTAAATTTCTTTGACCAGTTACCCTAATTTAAAAACTAATTATTATACTTTTTATTATACATTTTAATTGTGAGACTTAGTTACATTAAAAGATGATTTGCTTGATTTTAATACAGGATTGTTAGAACCTATAATTTAGTATTGAGCAGTGTCCTACTTCACTTTTGATAAAACAGAGAAATTATCATTGGCTATCATCTTCATAGTGGTTTGACTAATGGATATCTAGACAAAATCAAGACATTTTCAAATTTGAGAGATTTCATTTTGATCTCGGCATTTTGAACGGTGTCAAACAACAGCAACGAATCTAATTGGAATGGTTATAAGCTTCAAAAGGCAGAGTTATATTTCTAGCAGAGAAGCAATTATGTTGTTAACATGATAACCTCCAGGGAAATGGCAAAGATGTTGAAGAGGCAATAGAGTATAATGGGAAAATCCTCAGAATTTAGAGTGAAAATTGGAAGTCCATAGCTGCTGTTTATGAGTTCTTCAACCTCACGGACTCACTGAGCTTTGTTGAAAGTCAGGTTCCTTCTTTTTTTGAGAATGAGTCATTTGTATACTACTAAACTCACAGTATTGTTTGAGTTTCAATAAAATAACTTGTGGCATCAATTCCATTTCTTCTTTGAGGTTTTCTTCATTTTTTGAGATCACATCTAAAATTCTCAAGTTTCCTATTGATACCTTCTTTATTCTTTCTCCTTGTATGAAAGAGAAGTGGGAGAAGAGAAAAAGAAGAGAGAGAGAGAGAGAGATAAGACTCTTAAGTATTACTCCTCAAGCATATTTGCTAAAATTGTGCACAGCTGTAGTGGTATATTCCTAAAGTTTACCAGGTAATGGTACCTTGTGTGTTGTGTGTGTGGGGGGGGTGTAAATTACAAATGTGTGTGTTTGGGGGTCAGATATGTACTTCAAAATATACTGCAGTGAAGTTGTGGATTCAAAAACATTTTGTTCGCTTTTGGTATACAATATAAACCAAACCACTTACGTTGTTTATTTACTTTTTTAATCTTTATTTTTGGTTTTGAAAGATAGAGTTTCATTCTAGCCCAGGCTGACCTGGAATTGCTATGCAGTCTCAGACTGTCTTCAAGGGAATAGCGATCCTCCTACCTCTGCCACCTGTGATTTAGGTTAAGGACGTGTGCCACCATGCCCTTGCACGTTTTTTATTTTGTTTACTTTTATTTTGAGCAATTCTCACAAGTCTGAATTGTTGTAATTTTTTTTCAATGGAAATAATGTTTCTAGCTGTCAGAAGAATCACAAAATTCTAGACCAAAATAATGTTTCAGGAGGCAAAAACCTTTCTTTGGTCTGCCTCATAAGTAGGCATTATAGTGTCTAGTAACACTGTTATAATTATTCAAGTAACCATTGTAGCTCCACATATATCATAAACAGCCATAAATTGTATATTATGAATGGATATGGATATGACCCATTAAATGTTTATTTATAAAAACAGGCTTAAGTCATAGATTTAGGATGCATATAGTGCTCTGCTCATGTCTGAGTCCTTCTTTCTTCATCCAGTTCCTCAAAAATTAGAATGTTTCAGAGAAGATATGGATCAGCATACCTTTATTTCCCATTTTCTCTTTGCATTTGGCCCAAAATAGTATGCGAGGTTTTTTTGGCCTTGTCTTTCTTGTTCTCAGCCCTTAAGGCTAACATGACGCCTGTGAGCTGTCCTACACCCGACCAAAATAATGACCAGGGCCCAAACCAAATTGTTTCCTATACCTCCATTTAATGACACCTCAAAATCTGACATGCAGAGCGATGAAGCCCAGTGAAGCCTGCTTGGAATTTTGGTAGCCACATTCTCCCTCTGGAGAAAATGAAGGGGTCCATGGGTAGGCATATGTTTTCTATGCATTTGACACCTCAGTGTGTAGTGCTCACTGACAACCAGTTGCCTACAAAACTGTGTGGGAATACAAAATAATAGAAACATCCCCTCAAGGATCCAACAGCCTATTTGAGGAGGCAGAACACATGCACATAAGAAAAAGACTAAACAGTGCTTACAAAGCCAAACAGCCAAGAAGTACATCTTTATAAAGTAAAAGTTGACAGCATTCCTGCCTTCAGGAGAGTGTGAAAAGGAATGAACAGAGTTAGGTAATAGATCTCAGAGGACATAAGGTATACATATATACATATACGTAGTTAAAAACAAAGAAAGGTCAATTCTCGGGATCAGTAGTGATGTTTTACTTAGAGACAGATTTATATAAATTCCATATATATTTGGTTATATTGATTGACATCCAAGACTGAATTCAGCCTTCAAATTTGACACATCCCATGTCTGGACACACAGTGTGCCTCTCTACATCTGTATCACATCATGAAAACACACAAATCGTGTTTGGCATGAAATCTGGACGTTTCTCTTTATATTCTCTCTCTTTCCCTACCTCTCTTTCTCTCTCTCTCTCTCTCTGTCTCTTTTTATTGCAGTACTAACATACTAGGGCTTGAACCCTGGGCTTTGCACTTATGAAGCAAGTGCTTTATCACTGAAATATATCCCCAGGAATTTTATGCTTTGTTTAATGCTATATTGAGTTTGATAGATAGAAATATATTTTCATGCATAAAATTGAATAAAATGTACATAAAGGTACATTCTATGATGTTTCGCTGATAAATATTCAGGTTCACAGTATGCCTTCCCATCCTGTGACTCTTACCTTTTTTCCAACACAAATCAACTAGTTCATTTAGGACCCAATAGTGATTCTAAGCACCTTCACTGAGGAGCACCCTGAGTGAATGAAATGGGGTTTGGGGAGAGGAGACAAAATGGGAATATGACCAATATGCAATATGCTCATATATTAAAGTTCCCAATAAAAATATTTTAAAATTAAGAAGATAAGAGGAAAAATCAGGATCACCTACTTGTTTTTAAATAAGTTTCTCTTTTTAAAAAATATTATTTAGGGGCTGGAGAGATGGCTTAGACATTTGGAGACATGGAGAGAGATTAAGACATTTGCCTGCAAAGCCAAAGGATCCTGGTTCAATTCTCCAGGACCCACGTGAGCTAGATGCACAAGGGGGCTCATGCATCTGGAGTTTGTTTGCAGTGGCTGGAGGCCTCTCTCTCTCTCTCATAAATAAATAAATAAATAAATAAATAAATAAATAAATAAATAATATATTTATTTATATAATATTTTTTTTATTTGTGTTGAGGTGCACCTATATCTCTTCCTGATGGAAAGGAATTCCCATCTGGCTTTACATGGGTGGTTTTGTAATTGAATCTGGGTTGTAAGGCTTTGCAAACACTGGTCCTTAACCACTGAGCCACAGTTCCAGTCCCTGGAACTGTTCTTTTTCTTGAACTTTCCTCATCTATAAAATATGGTTGTCCTATGTGAATAAGTAAACTATTTTAGAATCCTTCATACCTGTGTATGAGTACGATAAAATGAGTACTATCCCCAAGGCTTTATTGACATATTTTCTCTCCTAGCTAATATTATATAGTGT
Organism: Orientallactaga sibirica; assembly: GCA_036365145.1. NCBI lineage: Eukaryota > Metazoa > Chordata > Mammalia > Rodentia > Dipodidae > Orientallactaga > Orientallactaga sibirica. The sequence goes on from JAEOAD010000840.1 coordinate 2,384,181, forward strand.
TTTTCTACCAAATGTTCATAATGGAGTTATTGCAATTCTCCAGTTAGAGTATTGTTGTCCTGTGAAATTGATTGTAAAATATGATAGAAACATCAAAAAACCTGAGAACTGAGACTTTATTCAGTTTGGGAGGCAGGTTGCCTAAACTAATTTTTGTGCCTGCTAACCAAACACTTGAGGTCACATGGGCCATGATTGTCCATATCTATAACTCCTGCGCTTTAAAGGGGAAGTCAGTACAATCACGAGCTCAATACGTTCTTTAGCTATATAGAGTTCAAGGCTGGCCTAAAATACATAAAACTCTATTTCAAAATAACAAAACACAAGTTTTGAGGTCTGATGAATTTATTTATTTTTCATTGAATGTAAAGTGCCCAAATAACGTTGTGTTTATGATAAACCTGTTGTTGGAGGGAGGCTCATTGAGGGTGGACCTTGAGGTTTATTGGCCCAGTTCCTAGTCCAGATAAGTGATGGTTTCCTTCTTTGCCATGCTTTCACTCTCATGATTAAACTTCCTCTTGAAGTGCAAGACTTAAATAAACACTTTCTTCCCATAAACTGCTTTTGGACAGTTTTGTCCCAGCAACAAGAAGTTCACTATAACAAAGTTAATTTACAAGTCAGTAGAGAATAGGCATTAAACAAATACAGTGTTAACTACCTTAGTCTCATCATCCTTCAGTTTTATGGAAGGATTGTTGTACTGCTACTGTAATTGTAACTTATCACTCAAATTTGAAAAGCTATGCAGGCCTGCTCAAAGTCTCAGAATATTCGTTTTCTTAAGACACCCACATCTTCAATTCAGTTTAATTTTTTGGTTGCTCTTATCAAGACAAGAAGTGGGATTTTATTGACCACTTCCCCGCTGTTATAGAAATTACTAACATTATCTAAGCATAAGACATCTTTTGGGCTCCTATTTTCTTGCACATAGACTCTCACACTCATGAAAATTTATAAAGCTATAACAACTCAAATATTTATTATAGTATTAACCTTACTTACATCTTTAAAAAGTAACACTAGATGGGCTGGAGAGATTGCTTAGTGGATAAGGTACTCGCCTGCAAAGCCAAAGGATCCAACTTTGATTCCCTAGGACCCACATGAGCCGGATACACAAAGTGGCACATATGTCTGGAGTTTGTGTGGATCGGCTGAAGGCCCTGGCACTCCCAATCTCTCTCTCTCTCTCTCTTCCTATCTGCCTCTTTCTCTCTCTCTCTCAAATAAATTAAAAAAAAAACAATAGAACTTAATAATCATGACTTCTACTGAAGCAAAACAGAATGTAAAGACAATTATAGAATTTATAGCAGTCTGGGAATCACAAAATTCTAGACCAAAATAATGAAGAACTGTAGCCAAAGACTGCATTTTAATATTTAATAAAAGTTCACAAAGAAAATAGGAGTAAATATAAGTTTAATGTAATTTTCTTCACATGAAAAGAGATCTATTTTATTGTTCTAGTTAGGCTTAATAATCAATGTATATATTGTAACAGTGATGTATTAGTAGTATTATGTTTAAAAAAATAGCCATGCTTTGCTTTAAGAAATATAACTATCCATAAATTATTTTATGAAAACAGAAAACTCATAAGAACAATAATAAAAATGCCTTATAAGACATAAATTATACAACATAAAATTCCATAAAATTATTTCAACAGGGACTTTTGAAAATAATATGCTTTCTCAGTGCATTTTTAATATATTTGCTTCACTGTAATCCGACTAATGATACTGCATCAAGACCGATTCAGCCATATAGACATAGATAGATAGATAGATAGATAGATAGATAGATAGATAGATAGAGAGATAGGTAGATAGAGAGATTGATTGATTTTAAATTTGATTCAAGAAACACTTTTCAGTGAATGATAAACACAATAGATATTAGCCTTGGTAAAACTGATTATCTTTCTGAAGTATTTCAAATACTACTGTCATTTAATCTGTTTACAACACTTTGCTAAATTCCTTCAAAGTGTTGGGAATGAAAATTGTCGATGGCAGAAGTAGTAGTATTTGAGTTTTGAATTAAATATGTGTTCCAAGGCTTACAAATCCAAACTATTAATTAATTGCTTAAACTTTTGAAAATCTTGGTTTCTGTAAAACTGAGTAATGAGGGGCTGGAGAGGTAGCTGAGCAGTTAAGACACTTGCCTGCAAAGCCTAAGGACCCATGTTTGACTCTCCAAATCCCACCTAAGCCAGAAGCATAAAGGTGAGGAAAGAGCAAGGTTACACATGCCCACTAGGTGATGCAAGCATCTGGTGTTTGATTGCAGTGGCTGAGGCACTGGCACACCAGTCCTCTCCTCTCTCTCTCTCTCTCTCTCTGTTTCTTTTTGTGTGTGGTTCTCTTGCTCTGTCTAAAACAAAATAAAAAATATATTAAAAATGAGTCATATGTATTGCCATTAATAGCCCATATTTTAAAGAGTGGCATGATGATACACACCTTTAATCCCAGCACTCAGAAGGAAGAGGTAGAAGGATTACTGTTAGTTTGAGGCCAGCCTGGAACTACAGAATGAGTTCCAGGTCAGCCTAGGCTAAAGTGAGACCCTACCTTGAAAAAACAAAAAACAAAAACAAAACAAAACAAACAAACAAAAAAAAACAGCCCTTAATTTTGCTTAAAAAATAACTGGGAAACAATCAAATTACTCTCTATCTAGTGAAGATAATTTTGGAGATTGAGATGAAGATCTTTAAGATATTATCCTGACCAAAAGAAAAATAGATTTTATAGTTAGCTTATGTTTTAGCTAATTTCCTTTATGTCTTCAGGTATCCCTATGAAGATGTGTCCCAGCCTGATTTCCAACTACTAGCATCTACATCTCCTTGCGTTAAACTTCTCATTAGCTGCTGCACTCCACAATTGGTTGGGAGCACTAGAGAATCTTTGTCCATCCTTAAATACTAAACCACTTACCAATAAGACTTGGAATACTCCAGTTTTCCTACTCCTTGAATGGATTACTCATCTTGCTCTTGGAAAGACAATTCCTAGTCTCTTTAGCTAATGCCAAGTTACCCTCATTGGTACGTGTCTGACAGCATGCCTTTTATTGTCTGTCTTCACTCTTCATATCGCTTTAGGAATTCAGTGGGGGTAACATTAAACATATTCTTCTTCCATACAAATCCTTATTTCAGGCTGCACTTTGGGAGGAGATAAAACTTAATATTACCTAGGAAAATAACCTTTGTTTCACAATTTTTTAAATTGCAAAATCTGGTTTGATTTTTTTTCTTCTCTGGCCCAGTCTTCCTTTAATTGGTTCTTCCTGGCCTACACTACCTTTAGAATCACTGCTAGGCCAGCTACCATAATTATTGTTACTGTATTGTGAATATGTATGCTTACTTTATGACCTAACTTTACCAAAACAGTGTGACAACCTGAAATTTTTAAATTGTACATTTGATCTCCAGATATCTCTATGGTATACTATATAAAATTCATGGGGAATTTAATTATATAAACCTCTTCTGTTTAAAAACCTTTTCCTTCTCCACTTTTACAGGTGTTCTACATTTATGATGGTAGCTTATTGAAATTTCCCCCAACTGATTCACAAAGGACAAAATACTTGAGCACTGATGTTTTGAAGATACGGAAACTCTGAACTTTCAATATTGTTGGGTATTGACTGCTTTACATTCTATTTCTACATTAACTGCTCTGCTTTTCCATAAACTCCTTGAACTGAAAGATTATGCTGTGTTCCATGTTTTTTGTTCCAGCTCCCAGCCCAATGTCTTACACATGATAAGCATTGTTCAATTAATTCACAGAGCACAGGATATTCTCAACTATTTTACAAGTCTGTGCCTCCTGCTATTCCCACAATAAACAAATTTGTGTGATTTATTTTAGGGACAAAAGGTAAATAGCCATTTTAAACTATATATATATATATATATATATATATATATATATATATATATATATATGTATGTATGTATGTATGTATGTATGTATGTATGTATGTATTGGCTGAGGGGATTGCTCAGTGGATAAAGTGCTTGCTATGCAAAGTTTAGTACCTGAGTTCATATAAGTAGGCCCCATGACAAAGCCAGAAGTCTTGACAGTCTTCTGCAATTTCAGCATGCCAATTGATGACTGTGAGAAAGGAGGCAATGGTGAGAATAAGGATCCTGCTCTCCTAACAAGATGGAAGATGAGGAGCAACCCCAGAACATTGTCCTCTGACCTCAACATGGGTGCCTGTACTCACACACGTGAACAAGTGAACACACATACACTCACATGCATGCGCACACACACACACACACACATATGCTAAATGATCACTACAAAATCAAATATATGCCTTTCTGTGTGGTTTAAGAAAGAAATCAATTTGTGGAGTCAAAAATATTTAACTATGAGTTTAGATTCTTCAGATGAGGCCTAATTGTCATGTCATAATGTCCTTCCAAATGTCTATCCCTCCATACATAGAATGTTTAATAATGTCTCCCCAAAATATTCTTAAATAACTTAAAGCAATTCAGAAATTTGTCTTGAAATAACTGACGACTCATCTCTTCAAGTTTTGCAAGGACATATTTATATTTGGCACATCCTATAAATAACAGCTGGTAATTTTTCCACAACCATTTTCTCTCAGTTTTTTTTTTCCACAGTCATGCTTCTTCCTAGGTTCAGTTTCAGTTAAACTCATGTATTATTTGAGAGTTTTCACTAGACCATTTCAATTTGTTCTGTGTTTTCAATTCTTTTACTACAATATCAAAAAGGGTGGTACACATGATTATAGATATAATTATATAAAATTAATATTTTATGATGGTATACATATACTTATAAAAATTAAGTTTTCAATAAACGGAGTGGATCATTTAGGGACCTATACAATCCAAAAATAATAATTTAAGCTCTACATGTACAATATGGATATAGAGGGGTACCTGGGTGGAAAGGTTTCAGGAAGGATCTGGTGTGGGGTTTGGAGGAGAGAAAGGAATAGGGGAAGGGTTAATAAAAAGTAAAGATGTATGAAAAATTCATAAGGAAACCTATTACTTTGTAAGCTATTTTCAAAATATAATTTAAAAGGGGAATTTGAATGGAGGTGCCCTGCATGTGTGAATAATATTGCTTCCATAAGCTATAGGCTACTAAATGAAAATCCCATTGTCAGGAATGGAATACCATCCCATGAGTTGCTTATCAGAGAGACACTCAAAACAATAGGCTTTTGTAACTACAGTAGGTTGCTCACCAGAACTGGATGGTAAGAACTTCTCGCTGCAGCTACCACATGCATTGATTATAGCACAGAGAGAAATCAAGCTGGAATTGAGCTGGAAGCTTCCTAGTTGCTGGCTAGTTGTCATAATGCTGGAGGGTGCTATGAAGGTTGCTGGGGGACAAAAGTCATCAGCAGTCTTACCCAGTTGTGAACCCTGAATACTACTCTACTGACCTGCTAAGCAAGATGTAACAACTGGTAAAATAGTGGCATGACTGTGATGAAGGTAACTAACTTCTTTCTAATTGGATATGAGGGCTGCTCTACAGGAAGTAATTCATATCTGGTATGGTAAAACTCGTCAAAAGCCCCTTGCTGAAAATACCATAGACCTTAGAGGGTAGCCTAATACTGTTCGAGACTTGTGCCCATCAAGCTGCATTCTAAACATTTATGTTTATGGCTACATATTACTGCATCTCCCAGTCATTTTCAGAGATATTTCTTTTTGCATGTGTAGCAGTTACTGCAGAGACTAATAACTAGTCCATGTGTCGAAAATAAGATATTACTGAGTGATTAGCAGAGAGGGGACATCTATATCACCCCTTTACAACTCAGAAAATTTCATAGGAGAGAGCAGAAAGAACATAAGAGTTTGAAGACGGGAAACATTTGTGCAGAATACTATCCTCAAGACATGGCATGGTCTTTGCAATCATGGATTCACAGCAGCTGTGGTTACCTGCATGAAGCTTGTTCTGGAGGGAAGAAGGCTCAGGAGGCCCCATCCATCCCTGAGGAGCTATTGACAATCAATCATTTCTAGGGGAAGGTGATACATTTTCTTTAGTGGTGTAGCCACTTGTAAGTTGCCTACTCTCCAATAATTAACCCTACACCCATGATTATACAAGAAACCCAAATTAAATTCACGGAGTCACACCCTAAGAATAAGATCAATGTAGATGTGGGACAAATTAGGAAGAAGATGTTGATTGAGTAGGCATGGCAAGGGGATAAATATATATATATATCAGTCAAAAATAAATTAGATTTTTTTTTAAATTGAAGTTCTTACTTTGGCATAAAATTTTCTGGAGAATCTACAAGTGTCTATAGTGAAGAACACAGAGAGTATTTATTATGCTCTGGAAATACACTCTTGTGAAGTAGTTAGACAAAATTAAAAATAAATATGGAAGACTGTAGTCTTATAGGAGTACATTGAAGAGTATAAACATAGGGAAAGAAAAGGTCAAGATTAATTCTAACATGGAAGTACTGAGAAATTCCATGCATGATGTCATTTAACCAGATTGAAGTGTTACATTAGAGAGCAGGAAAAACCCAAACTGTGGAATAATGGCAAGAGAGTTGCTGTCCAACCTATTCTCACACAAGTAAGCCATTGCATGGTTTCTCTAATTCTTATAGTGGCTATCCATTATGGGAATTATTACATATCTTTTCTTCTTTATTAATGTTTTATATCTGTATGTTGGCTACAACCAGGTCTTTAAATAGTTTATGCTACACATCTATTCTAAGACAAACACTCAGTAAATGACTATGACAGCAAGAAGTGCAACATTACTTTACTAAAGAAAATAATGTAAGGTTCTATGAATAGTGAAATTGACTTGATATTAGGTATATATAGGAAAGTGGAGACAATGATGACACTGATGTGATAGTAATGTTGATAATCACAATTATAGTATTCTATTGCTTGAGCATTTTCAGTAAGTGTTTAAAGTTTTATAATTATTTTAGGTATAATGTTAATTCTAGTCAATATGTGAATATTTAGCATAATACTCTCACTGCAAGGTTTTAGTTGGAGTGATATGAAAAATAATTTAAATAACATTAGGCAGGTATTATAGAATATAATTAAAAAGTACAAAATGCTGTTCACACTTTAAATCTTTTTCAGTATCTCTAATTATGTCAAGAAATTCTCAATTTGAGCTATTTGAGCTATTTTGACTTAACACCTCTGTAACATTTGCAAGTCTCCTTTTTTAAACAAAGAATGAACAGGCCTTATGTTCAGAGCCTTCAGCAGCCAACAGTATCTAGCCTAAATTTATAAGTTTATTTTCATTGAATTTATTTTTGTAGACACTCTGTATTTATGGTCAATGATACTTCCTTACTATTTATGATAATGGTAAATTCACATATTTTATAATATACTTAAGTAAAATAATGAGTGCATTTAAAGAAAATACTAATGGAATAATATAGTTGATTTGAGTATCCAGTAATAATGTGCAAATATGTGGAAAGCAACAATTTCACAATACTACAGTAAGTTACAAAAAAATCCACCAGAAAAAAAGGAATAATTTTTTAAAGCCACCAGGAACTGAGTTAACATTTCCAGGTTTTGAATTGTACTTACCGAGAAGACTTCGATGTCTTTTCAGAATTCCCAGGAGACAGGGTACCTTGATGAGTTAATATGTTGAAACATATGATAAAACAAAAACAGTAATAATAGATTATACTTTGTGCATATTAAATATTAGATGCTAATAAAATGCTCTCAGGAAGTAGTTATATTAGAATCTGAAGATCAAAAAAATTTTCTTCCACAAACTGTCCTCTTTGAAGTCAGCACAATATATAATAACTATTGATAAATATTATTTTTTAAATTATGAATAGTATTCCAAACAAATTGCATATCATTCTTATACCCCTTTATAACCATTTCAACAGCCAAATACACCATGTGATATGGTGTAAGGTAGGATCAAGCGATTCTGTAAACTCTATCATGTATCTCCCAATTTTCCAGAAGGTCCATATCTGGGTCTTAAGCTGTTTTATAGGCATTCTATAATAGTAATTCAGAAACGTGCTTTGTTTGCCTTCCGATATTTTATTCACAGTGTCACTGCAGACAGCAAAGCCAAATCTGTGCAAGAGATTCATAGCAGACCCAGTAAAAATGAATTTTTCTTTCCCCTTAAGTGAAAGTTTTTATAGTATTTGAAATAATGGTCCACAGAGTTATCAGGCCTGAATCCCTGGAAACCACAAATATAACATCATGACTAGAGTTCTTGATGGTTTTAATAAAGTTAAAGATCTTGGGATGAGGATATTATCTGGAATTATGCAGGTGTGCTCTAAATACAATCATAAGTGATAAGAGAGTCCTGAAAAATATTTGCCTCAGATAGAAGAGAATGAGAATTTGATTGGAGTGATGGCCAAAATCAAGGAGTTCAGGAAGCCACTAGAAGATAGAAAAAGCAAAGAAAGAATTTTTATCCTATAAAGCCTCCAGAGATAGCAAAGTCCTATTGACAATTTTAATTTGACTCCTTGAATTTAATTTCAGATTTTTTGATTTTAGAACTGTGAGAAGAAAAAGAAATATTGATTTAAGCTGCCAAGACTTTTACTAATTTATTATAGCAGCCAAAGGAAATAATTAATCCAATGTAGTTTTCTTCCCACAAAGTTTTAGTTGTTTCTTTTTAAGGATACTACCTCCTATTTAACTCATTGTGGTTATCTCCTTTTGGTAGGATATCTGTTCAGAAATTACAGTAGCTAGACCTGTGCAGATAAGAAAGGTCCATTTTGTTGCACCCATAAGTAGTTTCATTCCTTTGTGGAAAGAGAATTTCATGAGGTACTTGGTCATGGTGAAATCAGTGGGTAGAAGAGAAAAAATTGGAGTGATTGGGAAGGATAGATGGATCAGAGATTAAGGCACTTGTCTGCAAGACTTAATGGCCTGGGTTTAATTCCCCAGTACTCACATAAAGCCAGAAATACAAAGTGGCACATGTATCTGGAGTTCATTTGCAGCAGCAAGAGGCCGTGGAGTGCCTTTTTCTCTCTCTCTCCCTCTTTATTCATATTTAATCCTCAGCTGGTGAACCTAGCTGGAGGAGGTGTGTCGTAGGGGGTGGACCTTGGGATTTTATAAACCACCCCCCACCCTTTTTTTTGTCAATGATAGCTAACTTACACTCTCCTGAGCTTTCCAGCTGGTGTGACAAGATGTGCCATTCAGCTGTCTGCTCTGCCATGATGTTCCAACCATGATGAAGCTTATTCTGGTAGCAGTAAGTCAAAATAAACCCTTTCCTTCCATAAGCTGCTTCTTTGATCAAGTGTTTTGCCATGTCAATGAGAAGGTAACTGCTATATACCCACACCCCTATAGATATATACACATTCAACTGACAACTTATCTCTGTTCTCCCCATCTTTCTCCTAAGAACTAACCAGCAAGTCAGGGTCTTCATAGGGGCTTAGCTGAAAACTCATATCCATTCACACAAGTTGATACAGAGGTGCATATACTGCTCATAGCTTTGCCCACTGTAATGATATCTCCTGATCATTATCAGTTAATGTCATCTTTTGATGAGTCTTTGATTAGATTGCAGTCCTAGTTGGCTTGCAGTAACATTTGGCCATATATGTATAGTTACTGAGTTTTCTCTCCTCCATCAGCTCATCATTGTGGATACACCATGAGATTGTAAGTGAAAGTAAATGGACAAATGTCATCAGAGGTAGGTGGACCAGGAATCTGGACTACTTGTTTATATAACAGTGGCTTTCTTGGGAAACATCATGAACTGGAGAATTCTCTGGCTTTACATAATGAATCCATTTAAAGAGGCCCAATTCTATAAGCCTTTTGATGACACCCTTCAATATTCTGCCAAGTTATTTCTAGCAATGTCACCTTGTTTCCTATAGACTATTATTTCCAAGCTTCAAAGAACCATTTCACTTGTGTTTTAAGATTGCCTCTAGTGTCCTTGCTGGGATGTTAAATCCTGACTCAGGATAGTGTTTTGATAAAATCTCCTCTATGTAGCCTTAAGTTCAATGACCTTCATGCAAGTTCAGCAGCTTCAAGATTCTTTCCAAGGAATGTTCTCGCTTTTTCCACCGAAGCACTATTGTCTGGTGTAGCAGGAACACATCTCCTCTGTTTGGATCATGCTCAACCTTGACCCTCAGTATGGGAGAAGCAGGGAGAGGAAAGGAGAATAAACCTGTGAGTTACTGGTTTTTCAATTGTTCTCATCCAAGTTTTTAAAGAAAATACATTAATAGTTCCTATAGTCAACCCCATGTACATAAGTGTGGTGGCACACACCTTTAATCCCAGCACTTGGGAGGTAGAAGTAGGAGGATGGCTGTAAATTCAAAGTCACCCTGAGACTACATAGTGAATTCCAGGTCAGCCTGGGCTAGAGTGAAACCCTACCTACAAATCCCCTCCCCCCAAAAAAACACTTTACCTATTTAATATAGGGTATTAACCCTGCACAAATGACAAATGTCCAGCACATTTTTTTTTTTTTGGAGAGAGACACAGAGAGAGACAGAGAGAAAGGGAGAGGAAGACAACAAGACAGAGATGGGAGCGCCAGCAGCGTCTCAGCTGCTGCGATCGAAATCCAGATGAGTGTGCCCCCTTGTGGTCAAGTGCAGCATTGCACCCCTGTGTCACTTTGCATCTGGCTAAACGTGGTACCTGGAGATTGGAACCGCTGAAGATTGGAACCACTGAAGATTGGAACCAGCGTTCTTAGGCTTAGGAGGCAGCGCCTTAACAGCTAAGCCATCTCTCCAGCCCATCCATAACATCTTTTATTGCTCTACTCATACTTTTTATGTCTTAATTTTAGTACCACTTTTACCACCAGATGCTCCATACATTCTCCCCCTGTCTCGAGGATATCAGAAACTCTTTAACAGCTGTTAAATATCCTACTGACTTCTATGCTATGCTTTGAGATCCTAACTGGCTGATATCAGCCTGTAATTTCCTTTCTTTAGGGTTTCAATCAACAAAAAAAAAAAAAAAAAAAAAAAAAAACACCCAGGCCTGGCGTGGTGGCGCATGCCTTTAATCCCAGCACTCGGGAGTCAGAGGTAGGAGGATTGCCGTGAGTTCAAGGCCACCCTGAGACTACATAGTTAATTCCAGGTCAGCCTGGGCCAGAGTGAGACCCTACCTCAAAAAACCAAAAAAAAAAAAAAAAAAAAAAAAAAAACACCCAGCCAAATCCATAGTCCTTATAATTCCCTTATTCCCATTTATCTATGGTGCTTGAACTGTCGGACCTATGTGCTGTCCTGGTCTACCACATGCACAAATCTTGCTAATTTAATATAAATACGTGATTTGAGTTATCCACAATGTCTCCCTAACTACCTTCAATGGATTTTGACTATCATGTAGCAAAAAAGTCACCTAAGGTGAGCATGCTATCATGCAGTTCTGCTTCCTAGGACCACTTCTAATATCATCAACCTTTGTTTGAGGTTTGCCAGAAGCAGTTCTGAGGCACAGGTATGAAAGAAAGTCATTTCTTTAGGAAATGACTTCCTGGAAACACAAGCAGGATGAGAAAGTGAGAAACCAAAGGAAGTAAGCCAACCAAAGGTGCATGCACAAGCAGATAACCATTGTACCAACTGGCCTTTAATTTTTAAGAGGGGAGTGTCAAATTCTGTAGCTCATTGAGAGCTGAGAAAGCTTCCAACTTCCTGACATCATTGACTGAGGAGTACTGGAGAGCTAGTACTTTCAGCCAGCCCCTTGCATTAAAGGCTGAAATAAATCCTCAGGCAAAGAGCAGTAGGAGAACTGTCAGAATTAACTCGATCATTATTCATGTATGATGGTTTCTAACTGGAGTATGAGAAACAAAAATTATTCTTCTAGGGAATAGTCCAACAATGTTTTAGAAGCAAGGTAACATTAGCTGTGGCACAAATGACATTATGAAGTAGAGGACTTTCCAGAGGTGAAAGTGCATTGTGCAAGAAGGAATGAAACCAGTGCCAGAGGATTGTTTCCATTTGATGAGTGACATAAAAGAGCTGAGCATTAGGAATGGCAATCATTTTTCAGAATTTGAATGTCTCTGATCTAGTAACTATTGAACAATTTATATTGGAGGGGGAATTTTAGCCTATCTTATTGAATTTGTCCAGTAGATTATATAAAACAAGAGAAATGACAAAAGGAAATACTAAATATTAGTCTATTTTAGATGCATAATTTCCTTCTCTTTATAAGGGCTCACAGATCAGCAAGATATTCAGAGGTGTTGTATAAGTATGAATGCTATGTTCTTCTAACACTTGTAACTAAAATAACGAAGTGATTTTTGATTTAGTTGTTATAAATCTTTCTATATATTTTTTTTATTCCCACATTGCCACCCTCTTTGTCACTTGCAGAGTGAATTATTAGAACAAAGTTCTAACCCTTCAGTTGCTGGATATCTAAGTAGGAAATACTGACCCAACCATAGAAAAATGTTTTCATTTTTTATCTAGCTTTCCTATTCCTCAACCTTTTTTAAAAATTATTATTATTATTTATTTTATTTTATTTGTTTTTGGAGAGAGACACAGAGAGAGACAGACAGAGAGTGAGAGGGAGACAGATAGAGATGGGTGTGCCAACAGTCTCTCAGCTGCTGTGAATGAAATCCAGATGTGTGCGCCCCCTTGTGGCCAAGTGCAGCATTGTGCCTTTGTGTCACTTTGCATCTGGCTAAACGTGGGACCTGGAGATTGGAACCACTGGAGATTGGAACCAGTGTTCTTAGGCTTAGGAGGCAGGCGCCTTAACCACTAAGCCATCTCTCCAGCCCTCCTCAACCTTTTTACTCATCTCCTTTTCCCTTGACCCTCTAAATACATAAGCCATCAGGACTTGGATTGTTTTACGTTATGCCTTTGCTTTTCTTCCTTTTTAAAAAGAATGTCTTAGATTAGATATATGTGTCAGCTCTGTCGGGTTATTGACAGAAATATTAACGTTGGCTAGAACTGACTCAATTTCTTGTTTTATGCTGTTTTTTCTTTTTAAAGAATATTTTATTTATTTATTTTTTTAAAAAGGTTTTTATTTATATTATTCTAATTTTACATTCATAATGGTGACTCCATTATACTCTTCCCTGTCCTCCCTCTTCCAAAAGGACCCACATCAATGGGGAATGTGGGTCATGCATTGTTGGGGTAGTCAAGAGTTATGGGGGAGATGCCAAGTCTCTGTGCATAATGCCCCAACTTGTGGCTCTAACATTCTTTCCTCCCCCTCTTCTGCAAATTTCCCTGAGCCACATTGGGGTCATTTTAGTTCTACTTCAGTGATGAGGTTTTGGGAGCCTCTGTGTCTCTGGATATCTGGCTTAGTAGGAGTTGGATGTTCTCTGTGTTTATCTCCTTCCACCTTTTTCTGGTGTCATGATCACCAAGAATGCTGTACTCTTGCCCTTCCCCCGCATTACTCTATGGTTTCAGCTGGTTCCCTGGTGAGGTGTGATTGGCTGTTCCTCCCTTCAGATTTGTTATCCATCTGAAAAAGATAAGCAAATTCTCCAACGGAGAGAGAAGTTAATACTAGATAGATGGGATGGCCACAGATATTTTAGAGGGAATTTTATATGTGTTGGCCTTCTTCTAGCCCACATTTGGTGGCAACTGGATCTTGGAGACTGAGCTCATTTTTGAACATGGTTTTGACTTATTTCCCAGTTCCAGCAATGAGTTCCATTCCACTGAGTGGATCTATTAGCTAAATCAAGAGCAGTTGGTTACCCACCATGGCTGTGTGCCACTACTGCACTTGTTTGAACATTACATCAGGTTGTTTCATGCTAAGTATCTTAGACTGCAAGTTGTTTGGACAGATGTCAGCCATTTTCCCCCAGTTGCTCATGCAGCACCCTCTGGCACTAGATTAGCTAACTGTCTGGGGACTGACTCTCTTCCAGATTCTGACAAGTCTCTCCATGTTTTGTCTCACGTGCATATGCTGTCTTCGACAGTAGGGTCTAACCATTAACCTTTGGTCAGTCATCAAGAACTCTGACAGAAATCTGTCTTGGGCTGGAGAGATGGCTTAGCAGTTAAGGGGCCTGACTACTAAGCCTAAGAATGCTGGTTCCAATCTCCAGTGGTTATAATCTCCAGGTCCCACATTTAGCCAGATGCAAAGTGACACAAGGGTGCAATGCCTCACTTGACCACAAGGGGGCGCCGGCTTCTGGATTTCATTCCCAGCAGCTGAGAGGCTGCTGGCGTGCCCATCTCTATCTGTCTTCCTCTCCTCCCTCTCTCTGTGTGTCTCTCTGTCTGTCTCCAAAAAAAAAAAAAAAACAATCTGTCTTTTTGGGAAACCTTGTAGGTGTCTGGGATCAACAGTTTATTGTGAAAGTTAACCCTGTGCTGGTACTAAGAGTTATAAGTCAGTGCCTAGGAAGGTGAGGGAAGAAAAAGATAGATAATATAAAAGAGAAAGGGAGTATAGAGAGGAGAGGGAGATAGAGAGAGAGAAAGGGATGAAGAGAGAAGAGAGAGAGAAGCAGGAAAAGATTAAGGTTGGTCTTCATGATGTTTTCTCCAGTTTCATGTGGTTCAGGTGTTCCCTCTGTGGGCCTACTGATGCATCAATGTTTTAGCCTGTTGTTCCAAATAAAGGGTTTTATAGTATCATTTCCTTTTGGATCCCTATTTGTATTCCCCGCTCTTGTCCTCCCTCCCACCCTCTCATTCCCTCCCACCCTTACCCTCGCCCATCCTACCCTCCCTATTGTCTGGACCTTAGAGTGCTTATTAGGTTTGGCAGCATCTCAGGTGGATTCAGGTTAGGAGCGAGAGATAAACAAGCCCATGCGATGATTATCTTTTTGTGATTGGGTGAGCTGACTGAGGATGATCTGTTCCATGTTTGACCATTTTTTTTTCAAATTTCATTATTTCATCTTTCCTTACTGCTATGAAGAATTCCATAGTATAGATATACTACATATTTGTTATCCATTCATCTAATGATGGACATCTGGGTTGATTCCAGCTCTTTGCTATTATGAAGTGAGCAGCTTTAAACATGGTTGAGCAAATGCCTCTGATTTGAGGCTTGGAGCCTTTAGGGTAAATGACCAGTAAGGGAATAACTGGGTCAGTTGGTAGGTCTATGGTCATCCTTTTCAGGAGTCTCCATATAGCTCTCCGTAATGGTTGAACCATTTTACATTCCCACCAACAGTGAATGCTTATTCCTCTTTCTCCACAGCCTCGCCAGCATTTGTTTTTTTAATGTTAGCCATCCTTACTGGGGTAAGGGGGAATCTCATAGTTGTTTTAATTTGCATTTCCCTCATGATTAGGGATGTTGAACATTTTCTTAAATGCAGAGCCAGTGCCCAGTAAGCCCTGAAAAGTCTGATTATTTCCTTTTCCCCAGTGTACAGTTACCCTAGCAAAAGGCTGCAGTTTCCCTCCGAGGAAGAATAGGACTAAGGTTAATATTAAAACTTTTGGGGATTGTGGGAGGGTCCTTCCACAAGGGGACCCCACCACCCCTTCAATCAAGGGTCTCAGAATCTGTGAACTGGCTCAAGTCTGGACAGTGGTAAAGAGGCCTTGGTTTTCTGTTGCTATAATTCAAAGTGGCTTTTTGGTCCTTTGCTCTGGAACTTTTCTGCTTATACAGATCAAGCAGGAACTTAGTAGGATTTTTATCTATTTCACTTCTGGGAACACCATGATTAAGCAGCCAGTACCAAAGGTCTATATGAGTCATACTGTTATGAGCATTGTTTTGCCTACGCTGTCCATTACGTCAAACATGCTCACCTTGCCTTTGGCGATTCAGTGCTGATACTTGGCCCTTGTTATCCTGAGATCTAGTTAGACCCACTGCATCTAAGTCACCTAATGCAGCAACTGCGGCTCCCACTGTGATGTCTTTTTTACATATTATGGCAACATTAAGTATGCTGTAGCTCCCTTCACAAATCTGTTTCTTATAGTCTTAGTGAAGGGCACATTCTCTGGACACTCCCATTGTGGGGTTAAAGATGAGTTTACATGGCAAATCCACTCTAGCATTCCAAGTTCTCTGAGCTTTTTAATCCCTTCATCAACATTAAGACAAGGGATATCAGGCAGCTCAAGCTCATTCACAGTAGGCCGTCTTTGGATCCATACTTCAGCCAACCAATCAAATAAACTCTTGGCACCTCTTCCAACTGCATGAACTGCAGTGTTAAATCTAAAATTTCTGCTCAGTGGGCCCATTTCGATAAATTCAGCCTGATCTAATCTTATATCCCTTTTGCCATCATCCTACACCCTTAAAATCCATTCCCACACATATTCCCCATGCTTCTGCCTGTACAAGTTAGAAAGCTCCTGAAGTTCTTTAGGGGTGTGCCACGCTTCCTCTTGAGTCACACTTTCTAAATCACCTTTAGGGGCATGCCTAGCCTTAAGCTATAGACCTAGAGGCAAAGATGGGTGGGCACTGAGAAGCATCAGCACCTCCTGCAGGGAGGGTCATTGCTGGTTCCTCAGACAAAGAAGGATTGATTCCCTCAGGAAAGGGTGGAGAGAGTAATACTTCAGGGTGTGGGGGTGGGGGTTCAACTGCCCCTAAAGGAAGGGAAGCCACATTCTCATGCAAAACAACTTCTTCAGAATCTGAGGGGTCAATCTACCAAGATTCTTCAGGATCTTCCCACACATCACCAATCCAAGTCATAGGATCCCACTCTTTTCCAGTCTGTGCCCTCACTTTAACTTCTGATAAACTGTGAGGCTGGGAATTTCGTTTTCTGCAATTTGAGCCCTGTTCTGGCTAGAGAGGAGATTCTTCTCCAGGGCACCCTTAGAAACCTCTAGATCATGTATGTGAATCTTAAGCTTGAAAATTTCCTTACTGAGCTTTGGCTTTTCTCTCAATAGTTTATCCCGAGATGCTAGAGGTAACCATCCAGTAATTATCATTCATATTACTTTTCCACAAATATTCAAAAGTTCTAGATACAGAGTCACTAAATTCCTTGCTCCTCACAAGATATGACTCAGAATCACTAAATACATCTATCTCACGGAGTTCGTTAAATAGTTCATACCATGGATTATTAGTGCCCTCCTTATTACCACTTAAAGTGCTCTCCTTATTACCAGCAGAGCCTTTAGTGGCACTGAAGTTGGAGAACCAACTCCACAGAGCACCAAGCCCACTAGGGAAATCCATCCTTACAATTCTGTCTCTCTAGAACCACTCCTGGTACCACAATCTGTATTAGTCAGGGTTCTCTAGAGGAACAGAATGGATAGAATGAATTGTATTAAAAGGGAATTTATTTGGATTAGTTTATGGCAGTCCAACAATGGCAGGTTGAAGGCCTGAGAGTCAAGGAACCCAGTAGCTGCTCAGTTCACAATGCTGGATGCCTCAGCAGTCCCAATCCAGCACTGAAGACCTGGAGGCATTCTGGAGAGATGATGCTCTTCAGTACACACTGGAAAGCAGCAGGGAGGAGAGGATTCTTTCCTTCCCAGAGCTTCCTTAAATAACATCCCTCCCTCCAAGGGACCACCCACTCAAGGGGAAGGTTTTACACTGGGGGAAGGATTCCTCCTTTAGTTAATCCTTCCTAGAACCAACCTCAGAGACACACTTCTGAGGAATGTCTGTGGATTACTAAACAGATAAGTTGACACAAACTTAATCATTGCATCATTTGTCTTGTATAGTTCATTGGAGTCATAGATCACAATACATTTTCTAATATTTACCTTAAATACACATATAAATGGCAGAAAAGACCTGAGATTTTCACCTTTTCTTTCTTTTAGTTTGTATTATATCTAAAAGTACAATTAATTTTACCATCCATACTTTGTTGCTGCTTATAAAGTGTTTGACACAATTTTTTAAAAGTTAATGTTACATTTTGGGAAGTAAGAACAGCCTTTAAAGATTTTAGCTTGATTTGAATGCCCATCTTAGAAACAGTAATAGTATTCACATTACATGATTTCAAGAATATTTGGAGCAACTCTAATAGGTGATGGGAGAGAAAAATCGTCAAGAATGTTTATACCTACTATAGTTGGACATCATATGATTTTCAAGCTGGGGTAGATTCTAAACTTTATTTAGAAGGGAATAATATTTTCACTCCATTACTGAAAATGATGTTAAAGAAGATGATTTCGACTAATAGTATGTTGAATTTATTAAATGCTTACAATCAGCTTAGCAAAGTATGAAGATCTTTATATAATTATGTTATTTTGACCTCATAACAATATTATTAGTGAGAAAATCAGGCTCAGAAACATAATGTTCTGCTGCAAGCCACAAAGCAAGGAAGAAACAAACCTGCTATTTAAACTAACTCTGTAACTAAGGTATATTATCTCTCCAAATATTCTTCAGGAGCCAAGAAATATTGTCTTAATTTTAAAGTGACACCAATGATAAAATTAGATCCATTTTTAAAAGCAGGTTATAACTGGAAGAGAAAGCAAAAAAAAAAAAAATCACTGGATACTTCAAAAGGAGAAGAAATTTGGGAATATGCCAAAAATAAACATTTGCAGAATAGGTTACTGAAACAAAGACAATCTAAAGTCATCCAATTTCATAATTTTGCTAAAGACTAGACCTAGAAGTTGGTGCACTTAAAACTAAAAATGCATGTGAGGGCAAAAAGAACATTATTTGCCAGAGTAGTGTCAAATTTCATGCATGAATCTTCACATAGAACTCAAAATTCTAGCCAGGGAAAATAAGGCAATTACTTCAAAGATTGATCTATATTATCCAAATATTATAATTTAAAATAAAATATTTAAAATAATTAAATAGACCAAGCATGGGTAAAAGACTAAATGAGTTATAGAAATGTCTCAAAGGAATATGTAGCCACAATTAAAATCAAATTAAGACCAAGCTATAAAATGGTAAATTATGTTTTGTATAATTATAAAGACAAAAAAGTGGTATTTAAAATTTTATGAACATTATAATCATTTATATGCAGAAAATAGATTAAAATGATTGACTTTGGTAAGTAATCCATTTTCAAAAATATTTAAAATATTAAAAATTTAAAGAGTGTGAAAAAGCAAACACTCTCAGAATAAATGCACATGTTTTCCACCTTTTTGCATTTTCTTATGTAAGGAACAAAATCTTAATCCCACTTTTTGGTTATGACAGGCACTGCTAATTACCTACCTGCTTGTTTCCTTTAATGTACTAAAAGAATGTCCTTTTGTTTGGCAGTAAGGACTGGCAGAATGAGGAATTTGAATATTATTTTTAATAATTTTTTTAAATAAAATAATTAAAAAATTAAATTAAAAATTCCTTGTAAATATGTTGTCATATATTGCAAGCAAAAAAACCAAGATGTACAGAAAAACAGCAATTATTTTAGTACAATTTTATCCAAAATATTTAATGAGATTTATTTATAACTAAACAATAATTCCTTATTTACCTGATAGTCTAAAGTAATTGACTGTTCTGTACATTATCTGATAAATACATATGTAAAGAATTTAAAGACTAAAGCTCTAGCCCTTCCTTCAAACATCATGTTCTTTGTATGTCAGCGCTGTGACCCCCTAGACATTGGAGCATGTGAGTGTATATGTTCAAGAGTCATTCTAAATTGTACTCTTGTTTATGTTGGCCTTTTCTGGTGTATGTGTGCTTTATGTCACCTAAATAAGGGGCCTGGGGAGAGAAGACAATACCATATTTATCCTGTAGTAGGCATCAAACTAATGTTTGTTCATGACCATTCCAACAACAATCATAAAGTTTAACAAAATTCCTGAAAAAAAAATGTCTAAATATGGGATGTAATTTAAAGCTTTCAGTGGAGCAGAGTGCTTTTGTAAGTTTACTTATTTACTTATTTAGTGTGTCATTGCATGTATCATACACTTACATGGTTTAAAATTCCAAAGATATGAACAACTGTACAGTGTGAAATATTTCCCTCCTACATCCTCTCCCTACCACCTGGTTCCTTTCGCTTTGTAACCTAAACCATAAGCTTCTTTTATTCTCCAGAGGAAAAAAAAAATTGTAGGTACAAACCAGTGTACATATTTCAAATTAATTTTGAAATTTTAACATTCACTGTACACTGAACTTCATACCAGGCACTGTCTTAAGTGTTTTACGTTTAATCCTCTCAATAGTGAGTTGAGGCAGATTTTCCTAATTATTCCCATTTTAGATAAGAGGAATCTGAGTTTCAGAGTATTCATGCTAGAGCTTTAAATGAAAACTGTTTATGGTGAACTAAGTCTTGAAGGATTATATAGATCACCTAGGGGAAGACTTGCTTCCATATATATGGAGAAAATAGGTATATGCTTGTTTAGTACTTTATTAAAGAAGTATCATTGTGAAAAATGAAGAATTCAAGCACAGATCCTTCATCTCAAAACAGAATTTGGCCCTAAGGCCATGTTGTTATAGTTGTTCATGAATGCTCCCTTTTCCAATATAATGTTGTTTTAAAAACGTAACAGCTATGTATAAATTGATGTATGTCTGTAACTGAGTAAAAGAGAAATTTGACTGAGACTAGGTTAATTTTTAATGTTTTTGAAAAATTTTATGTATATATTCCTTTTTTATTATATGCACCCTTATCCCCTTTAGCCTCTCTGTATTCCTTCTTCTCAGCACTTACCAGTGACTCTACCACAGAAGAAAATGAATCCACTTCCTCAGCAACTTTTAATTGCCATTTTCTTATCAGGGAGGGCAGTGGCATCCCAAATTCCTACCCTATGTAGATCAAATGTTGATTGGCCCTATCATGTGTAGGTCTTGTGTAAGTAACCCCAGCTGCTGTGAGTTCATGAGTACAATGTTCTTGTTCACTATGAGCACCAGAGATCCATGGCATTCCTCCCCATCCTCTAGCACTTACATTCTTTCTATCGCATATTCTGCAATGTGCCCTGAACCCTAGAGGAAGTGATGTATACCTGTTTTACAGTTGAATGCTCATTAGTTACTTACTTACTTATTTTCAGCATTATTCAGTTTTGATTCCTTGTAATTATCTGCAGCCTACTGGTAAAAAAAAAAAAAAAAAAAAAAAAAAAAAAAGCTTTCAGATTTTGAGTGGGGCAGAAAGAAGAATTTGAACTGGAAGAGAGTCAGTCCCCAGACAGTTAGCTTGTCTAGTGCCTGAAAGATGCTACATGAGTGAGTGGGGGAAAATGACCAACATCTTTCTAAGCAACTTGTGGTCTAAGCTACTCAGCAGCAATCAACCTGACATGATGCCCACACAAGTGCAGTAGTGGTACACAGCCATGGTGGGTAACCAACTGCTCTTGATTTGGGTAATGGATCCGCTCAATGGAACGGAACCCATACCTGAAATGGGGAAATAAGTCAGAACCATATCCAAAAATGAGCCCGCTCTCCAATATCATGCTTCCTCCAATATCATGCTCCCACCAATAGTTGGATACAAGAGGGCCTACACCTATTAAATTCTCTCTAAAATAATGATGGTTATCAATTTATCTTACACTAACCCCATTCTCTGTTGGAGAATTTGCTTCTCTTTTTCAGATGGATGCAGAACCTGAGGAGAGAATCAGCCCATCACGCCTCACCAGGGCACCAGCTGAAACCATAGAGTTATAGGGGAAATGAGCAAGAGTGCTGCTTTCTCAGTGAACTGGGTACCAGCACAAGAGCAAAGGAGATAGACACAAAGAACACTCAACTCCTGCCAAACGGCTCAGGGAAATTTGTGGAAGAGGGAGCAGAAAGATTGTTAGAGGCATAGTTGTGTCATTATGCACAGAGACATTGTCTCTCCCCCATAACTGATAGCTACCTCCATAAGGCAAGACCCACATTACCATGGGGGAAGGACAGGGAGAAGGCTAGCGATGGTTCCATCATGGCTGTATATACACTATATACATAACTAATAAAAAAGATAAATATTTTGAGGCAGTTTGGCAACACATACATTTAGCAATACAGAAATAACAGGACTTTTGACCTGGCTTTCACTACTAGACATTAATTCCATCCTATATAGCAGATTTCAAATCCAGCAAAAGAAATGTTGGTTTCCCTCATAATAATAATGTTACTGTTGCACCAGAGGGCACATCTTGCCTTGTAGTGCTGAGGGTGGAACCTCGGGCCTTGCACATAGAAAATAAGGAGTCTTATTTCTTCTTATTTCTCCCTTAATTCTTGTTGGTATTTTTAATGCCATTTTTCCTCTCTTCTTTTGTTTTGGACTCTTCCATTCTTCTATGATCTTTATCCTTCTTCCCTTCCTTATCATCTTGACTCATCTATCTTAGATCTTCTACTATCTCCAATTCATTGCCAGTCATTCATATGATTTCAGCCTGACTATTATGCCAAGCTTATTTTTTTTTTCTAGGAAACTGTTGGTTGTTTCTCTATAAAAGGGCAAAAGGCTATCAGCTGATACAAATGGACATTTACAATATAAAACCAAAAATAACCAAATTGACTTAAAGTTGACTTTCTGCCAACAGTGTACAGCAACATTACAGAAGCCTTTAGCAATTTTTTTTATTTTTATTTTTGGAGAGAGACAGACAGAGAGAGGGAGAGGGAGACAGATAGAGATGGGCATGCCAGCAGTCTCTCTGCTGCTGTGAATGAAATCCAGATGTGTGCGCCCCCTTGTGGTCAAGTGCGGCATTGCACCCTTGTGTCACTTTGCATCTCGCTAAATGTGGCACCTGGAGATTGGAACCAGGTTCTTAGGCTTAGCAGACAGGCGCCTTAACCGGCCTTTAGCAAATTTTAAGCAGCTATGGATAAGATTTTAAGTTTTCAGAAATTACAGTCCTTTGGAAACTTACGTGAAGTAGTAAAAAAATAAAATAAAATAAAATGATTCTAATGCACCCGAGTGAACAACCAGCTCAATTTGAAATAGTGTTAAAATGTGACTCTTGTTAAGATGTTAGTGTTAACTTCAATAAGTGTTGGAGTTTGGTAGATATGTTGTTCAAAAATAGTGCGTGATAATCAAGTATTCCACAAAGTAATTAAGTTAAAAAATAGATTCTCTTACTACTAAGAAATTTGGAGAAATGTTTATACTATAAGCATTTGACAAGATGTTAAATAGAAGTTCTTTTTTCCTTTAACTGGGTGGAGGGGATTGATACTTTCATATATTATTGGAGGCAACTCACTTTGAGAAAGTCTTTTGGAAAGACAGTCTGTAGACTACTAGGCTGTATTTGTTAAACCAGGGAGTTTTGCCCAGTTTCCAATTACAGAATTTTATATAGTACTTCTCAGACAAGCAGATACTGATGCAGTTGGTTTGAAACAAAACCCATATTCTACATTACTTTTTTCTTTTCCTCTCTATTTATTTATTCATTTATTTTTTAGATAGGATCTAATTTTGTAACCCAGTTTGGTCTCCAACTTATAGTTCTCCTGCCTTAGCTTCCCAAGTGCTGGGAACACAAGTGTGTACCTCTACACTCACCTTGACATTCTACTTCTTTTAAATAAGTTCCAAGGTGATTTCAATCTTGCCGAATTCTTTTTTATATTAATTTTATGTTTCTATAATTTTATTTGGAACTTTACGATATGACTTTTAATATATGAACTTCAAATTGGTCAAATTCACACGGTGTTATCCAATTTTTCCCCCTCTCCCCAAACCCCATTTTGCCAAGGGCCCTCTTCTGTGGGGTATGAATAATCACTGTGTGGTCATGAATGCACCATATCGTTCCTGTGGAGAAGACAATGCCTCACAGTATGTCTTCCCACCCTGTAACAATTACATTCTTTCTGCACACTATTGCACAATGTTCCCTGAACCTTAGAGATCATGTTGCACATCTTCTTTAGTGTTGAGCTGTTTGTAACACATTTTCTTTTCTTCTTCGATGAGTTTTGAGTCTACTCAATGTGTATCACCATCTGCATAGAGTAGCGAGAGAATCACTCATATTTATCCACCCCTACCTCTATTTTGTTTCCTGGGCCCTGGCAGATGTGAAAGAGATGACTCATTCAGTGCTAGGTACTGGACTTTCTCTTCTTGTCATTTTGATGGGTCTTACATTGCCCAGTATTCACCACTATCAGTAAAAAGCAGGCTCTATAAACCAGGAGTGAGATTAGTATTGATCAAAGGCAATAAACATATACATTTAGCCCTGCTGGCTAGCTATAATAGTTTTAGAAAGCACTATTCGAGCTTCTGTGGATTAAACGTCATCCATAGTGTAAGTAAACAGTGGGTCCTCCAAGTTACAAAATCAACCGTCCAGGGAAAATATACCCACTGGTGTAACAATGGCATATAAGTTATAAGTTATGTGGTGTCTTCTGTACATTGCTTTTGATAGATATTTTCATAATGCTAGTTCTTCCAATCCATGAGCATGGGAGATCTTTCCATCTTCTGATGTATTCCTAAATTTTCTTTGGTGTTATAATTATTTTTAAAGATCTTTATTTAGTGTGTGTGTGTGCATGTGTTTAAGAGAAAGAGAGAAGAGAGAGAATAAGAAAGGACATTTAGGCATTCCAGAGCCACTTGCTGTTTTAAACTCCAGACACATGTGCCACTTTGTCAATCTGGCTATATGTGGGTACTATAGAACTGAACCAAGGCAAGTGAGCTTTGCAAGCAAGTGTATCTAATGGCTGAAACAACTCCTAAGTGCCTATTTAAATGTTTTTATTGTAGAGGTCTTTATTTCCTTGATAAAGGATATTCCAAGATATTTATTTTTGTGGTTATCGCAAATGGGATTGTTTACCTGATTTCTTTCTCAGTGTTTGTCATTGGTGTAAAAAGAGTGTACTGATTTTTTTGTGTGTATGTGAATGTTATACCCTGCCACTTTACTGAATTTATCAGCTATAGGAGATTTTTAGTGGAGTCTTTAGTGTCTCTTAAGTACAAAATTATATCATCTGCAAACAAGGCTAGTTTGGCTTCTGACTTCCTAATTTGTGTCCTGTTTTTCTCTTGCATTATTGCTCCAACACTTCAAGTACTAATTTATGTAGCAATAGGGAGAATGAATACCCCTGTCTTGTTCTAGAACTTGGAATACTTCAAAGTTTTCCTCATTTAGTATATTTTATTGGGTTTGTTGCATATAGCCTTTATTATGTTGAGATATAATTCCTCTATCCATTCTGTCTCTCTCTCTTTTTTTTTTTAATCATGAAGGGATATTGTATTTTAAAAGGACTTTTCTGCATCTACTGAGATGATCATGTCATTTCTATTTACATGGTATATTACTTTTCTTGATTTTAGTATGATGAAACATCCATGTATGATGTATGATTCAAGTAGGTTTTATCTTGATTAGGGTGGATGAGATATTTGATGTGTTTTTGGATTATCTTTTCAAAATTTTTCTTGAGAATTTTTTCCTCTAAATTCATCACGGATATTGGTGTATAATTTTATTTTCTTGTATCTTTTCCTGGTTTTCATTTAGTGGAATGCTATCTTTAAAGAAGGAACATTCCATCCTTTTTAACTTTATGAAAAAATTTCAGTAGCAGTGGTTTCACTTCTATAAAGGTTTAGTTGAATTAAGCAGTGAATCCTTCTAGGCCTGGACTTTCTTTGGTTGCGATGTTTTTAATTACTGCTTCAATTTCATAGTATCTTAAAGCTCTACTTACATTATTTGTCTCTTCTGGGTTTAACTTTGACAGATCATGTATGTCAAGGGATTTATCCATTTCTTGCAACTTTTTCAATTTGGGGAGCATCATTTTTTTAAATGCTCTTACTTTTCTTTCAATTTCATTGGTATCTTTTGTAATATGTCCTTTTTCATTGCTAATGTTATTTATTATGGTCTTTTCTCCCTTTCTTTTGGTTAATTTAGCAAGGGTTTCTATCACTTTTGTTTATTTTTTTTTGAAGAACCAACTTTTTCTGTCTTCAATTCTTTAATTGTTTTCTTCATTTCTAATGCATTAATTTCTGCCAGATCTTGATTTTTCCTTTTAATTTGGTACTTCAGGGTTTGTGTCATTCTTCCTTTTACAAAGCTTTTAAATTGATCAAATCATTTATTTGAGATATCTTTATTTTTTAAGGTAGGAATTTAAAGATGGAAGTTTAAAGCTTTAAATTCCTACCTTAGTCTTTGGTATGCTGTTTGGTCATTTTCATTCATTTCTAGGATTTTTGAAAAGATTTCATTCTTGATTACATTAATGACCCATTTGCTGTTAAATATTTTATTATTCAATCTCCAGGAGTTTGTGCATTCTGTTGTTTCTTTTATTGTTAATGTCTAACTTTATTGTATTATGGTCAGGTGTAATACAAGAAACTATGCAAATTTTCCTAAATTTGTGGAGATTTGCTATGTGTCATAATATATGATCTACTTTAGAGAATATTCCATAAGCTGCTGAA
The DNA here is from genome assembly GCA_036365145.1 of Orientallactaga sibirica. Taxonomy (NCBI): domain Eukaryota; kingdom Metazoa; phylum Chordata; class Mammalia; order Rodentia; family Dipodidae; genus Orientallactaga; species Orientallactaga sibirica. The sequence goes on from JAEOAD010000840.1 coordinate 2,410,730, forward strand.
ATGAATGTGTATTCATACTAGTTTGGATGGAATGTTCTGAAGATCTCTATTTAGTCGATTTGATCTATGGGGGCATTTAGCTCCATTGTTTCTTCATAAATTTTCAGTTTAGATTATATTTCTAGTGACAGTAAAGGGATTTTGAAGTCCATCTATTATTGTGCTGGGACTTATATCTGACTTCATGTTTTGCAGATTTTGTGTCATAAAATTTGATACATGTTTGCTTGATGCAACATCTTCTTGCTGAATTGTTCCCTTCATGAGTATAAGGAGGCCTTCTTTATCTGTTTTGATTACAGTTGGTTTAAAGTCTATTCTGTCAGATATTAGTATAGCCCCACTGGCTTCTATCCTACTTCTTTTTGCCTAGAAAATCTTTTCTCATCTTTTCACCCTATACTACTGTCTCTCATTTCCAGATAGGTGTGTTTTTTAAAGATAGAAAATGGATGGATCCATTTTTTTTTGATTTTTGTCTTTGTATTTTGGAGTTGAGTTATTCTTGGTAGGTGTGAGTTAAACCTTGTCATGTTGATGATTTTGTGGAGTTTGTTGTTTTCTTGATCTTACTTCACTTTAACAACTGTTCTAGTTTTGATAATTGTTTTATTTCCCCTCCTATAGTCTCTTGAGTATATCATTCTTCTCCTCAGTGAAAAATATTCTATCCAATATTCTCTTTAGGATTGTCTTAGTACTCATATTCATATAGTAGGCTTTTAATTTTGAAAGATTTTCTTTCTCCTTCTATTATGAGGGATAATTTTGTTGGGTATTGTAGGTTGGGTTGACCCCCATATTCTTTCAATATTTTTTAGACTTCATCCTAAGTCCTTCAGAACTTTAGTTTCCATGGAAATATCAGATATTTATTCTTATGGGCTTACCTTTTTAAGTGACTATCTTGTTTGTTTTCATATTTTTCTCTGTGTTTTACGTGTTTGGTGCTTTAAGTATAATATGACATGTAGATTCTCTTTTGATCCTGTTTATTTGGCATTCTTTCTTAAAAACCTTTAAATTAATTAATATATTTTTATTTGAGACAGAAAGGGAGAGAGAGAAAGAGAGAGAGTGCACCGGGGCCTCTGGCCACTGTAAACAAACTCCAGACACATGCACCAACTTGTGCATCTGGCTTACATGGGACCTGAAGAATCAAACCTGGATCCTTAGGCTTCGCAGGCAAGCACCTTATCCATTAAGCCATCTCTTCAGTCCTTTCATTTTTTTTATCTTAATAGTTTTCTCTTTTGAAAGGTTTGAAAACTTGTCTTCCATAATTTTGTTGAAGACATTCCCTATTCTTTTGACCTGTAGTTCTTCCCCATTTGTATGCAAATGATTCATATGTGTGGTCTTTTAAAAGTTTCTTACATTTCTCACATGTTCTATTTTTACATTTTTTGTACTTGTTATTGATTTTGTTGGTCTCCCAATACATGTCCTCTGCCTTATCCTTAATTCCTGATACTATTCTGTGGGTAAAGCTTTCTTGGGATTTTTTTTTTTTCTTTTTGGTTTTTCAAGGTAGGGTCTTGCTTTGGCTGATGCTGACCTGGAATTCACTCTGTAGTCTCAGGGTGGCCTTGAACTCATGGCGATCCTCCTATCTCTGCCTCCCGAGTGCTGGGATCAAAGGCGTGCACCACCACGCCTGGCTCTTGGGATATTTTAATTGCATTTTTTCTTTTCTTTTTTAAAAATTTCCACTAGGTATTCTTCAGAATCTGTCTCTTTATTGTGTTCCATGTTCTTTTCTTGGTCTAACTTTCCCACTGAATTTAGTTTATTTTCTGTGCTTTCTAGGAATTCATTCAGTTTTTGTCTTGTTTGAACTCCTTCATGTATCTATTGAGCTCTTTCAGTTGATTCCCTATTATTTGGTTCTGGTGTTTGTTCATGTCCTCTTTGAGTTTATTTTACATGTTTATCATAATTGCATTTTGGAATGCTTTGTCTGGACATTCCTCTTAAATTGTTCTCTTTGAACTCTTCAACTATGGCAGTAGACATTCTTCTTGGGGATATCTTTCCTCGCTCTCTTGTGTTCTTTGTTCTGTGTTGGGGTTTACCCATTTGAAGATAACCCCTTTGTGATGCCAGGTATGCAGCAGTAGCTGCTTCCCTGGGACCATGTACCTATGTGGGGCTGCCTAGCCTTCCTGTCCAGGTAGGTATAAGTTGGTAGTTTATATGAATATCTGGTCTGGACACAAGGAGAAGCTGGCCCAAGCAGCCTAGATCTCTGTATCCCAGGTATGTGTGGGCATGTGATCCACAAGGTGGGCTGTGCTCAGTGAAGGGCTGAACCTATGATGGTGCATTCTGGGCACATGTGCCAGGGAGCCTAGTCCTCCTTACTCAGGGTGGGTATGGGCTGTCTATGCATGAGATGGTTTGTGCATGGGGCAGTGTTCACTTGGGACATAATCTTAGTGGTCTTGTCTGCCTTGCTCTGGATGGGCACTGGTCAATGTTGCTAAATTTTTAACAGCTATGTAAGCAATGATATTCTTTTGGTATGAAGGTTTCTTTACGTGGAATCATTATTTGAAGTCTGTATGATACATATCCAGGGTGAGATAGTCTCATTAGTGGCTATAAGAAAATTGTCAGATATACATGTTTTCCCTTTCTTGACTCAGAGGGAAAGAGGGAGCCCTAGTCATTTGCCTGGTCTGAAAAGAGTTTCATAGTGAAGAAGAGGCTATATATTTTTTTAAATGAGGACAGAAACACATTTGAAAGGGGGATGAGGTGACGCTTGTTCTGGGTTAGGAGAGGAACTGTCTATGAATTTTATTGGGTCATAAATAGCCTCTATAGATGGCTTATTTTTCCCCTGCTAAATGTCAGCGATCTGAAGTGAAATGGTTTTTAACATATCAATATGAGATTGATTCATAATTTGAGTTAATAGCAGAGAGTTGAATATCACCAAATTAAAAGTAAAAGGGAATGTTGGGGCTGTGGCGTCAGGAGTAAGGGTACAGAAACAAGATTCTACACTGTCACTCCTAGCAGTCTGAGTAGTTCCCCCATACTTTTACAGACTGCAACACAAGTTGCACCCATGATTTGTGGCTTTAATGCAGGAAAGAAATCCAGGAAGAGTATGTATGAAGCACAGTTGAAGATGGTTTCATATTTTATTTATTTATTTATTTAGTGGAGGGAGGGAGAGAGGGAAAGAGAGAGAGAGAAAGAGAGGCGGGGGAATAATGGGCATGCCAGGGCCTTTAGCCACTACAAACAAACTCCAGCAGCACAGGCAACCTTGTGCAACTGGCTTATGTGGGTACTGGAGAATCAAAAATGGGTCATTAGGCTTGTTAGGCAAGTACCTTAACTGCTAAGCCATCTCTGCAGCCACACAGTTGAAGAGTTTATTGATGACATTTTATCATAGGCTTAAACACGAGGGTTAGGAGAATGAAAGTCCATGGAAGCAGATCATCAAGTGAGGGTATGGATTCCTCTAAGAAAGTTGCAATTAAATATCTAGCATTATCCAGAAACACCATTTTGGTATCTCTCAAATTAAATTCCAAAATGTTACTCAAAACCTTTTCTTCTTTCTTTCTCTTTTTTGATAAGGGTGGCTCTGCAAATGTCTTGGATGGAATAAAACTTGATAAAGTAAAATCAGAATCCAGTTGGGTTGTACAAGGGGGCCAGAATATGTCCCTTACCTATAAATCGAGTTTCCGGTGAGAGTTCTAGAAAATTCCAGATTTAAATATGAAAAGGGAGAAAGCCTTTAAACAATTGTTAATTGTGCTGGAATTTTTGTTTTTCTGCTGGTGAGAGACTTCATTCCTGTGTGGGGAGCTCCTTTTCCTTCTCATTTCTCCACAACATTTGTCTTTATATCCTGTCTCATTGGGTCTAATATAAAAAAAAAAAGAAACTATATCCCTAAGAAAGAGATATTTAAGCAATATTCGCAAAATTGTTCTTTCACCGGGATTGTGTTTCTAGTGATACTGAAGACATACTCCTGCTGGCTCAACAAAGAGCTGCTCCTGGAAAGAGACCAAGAGAAATCAAAAGGAAAAAAAAAAAAGAACAATAGAAGGAATTTTTGTAGCATAAATACAGGAACAGAATTTTTGTGTAGTGTATGAATGGTGGAACAGGGTGTGGTGTTCTATAGGAAATTTTCAGACCCTGTGGCGGAAAGTGTGATCACGTGTGAAAACTAGGCAGAAGGAAAGCCGTAGAAAAGTACTCTTTATTCCCTTTGGCTCTGGTGGAGGAAAAGTGTGATCACATGTGGAGGGTGTGAGAGGACAGTGTGATCACACAGGGAACGTGCTGGAGGAAAGCTCTAGGAAAACTCTTGCTTCTGCACTGCTCTTGTGGAGGAAAGTGTGATCTCATGTGGAGAGTGTGGGTGGAAAGTGTGATCAAATGTGGAGGGTGAGGGAAGAAAGTGTGATTGCACGTGGATAGTTTGGGAGCAAAGTGTGATCACACAGGGAAAGTGCAGGAAGAAAGGATGAGAGAACATGGAGAGTACAGTGAAAAAGCTGTAGGAAACTGCTCTTGATTTTCTTTTGCTCTGGCCTCGTGCCTTTTTGCAGAACTTTGGCAATTCAGAACTTATATTGAGGCATCATCAAAGGTAATGAAACAGGTAAAAAAAATTATTCATTAACTACTTAAATAGAGGGGAAAGAACTCAGCTCAATTCTAATTTGCACAGAGGTGGCTGAGTGTCTTACCGGAAGAATCAGTAGTAGGGAGATGATATGGAAAGCAGCTAGAATGGAATTAAAAGCATGAAAATTACAATAACTGTGAAAGAAGGCTGCAGGAAGAATATGGATTATGAACCAGTGCCTGATGAAGTTTACGGAAGTTGGGTTCTAGCTTACCCACAGACAATGGGAGACAAAAACCCCTTCTACACTCCAAGCCCTTATGATTTAATTTCAGATAAATTACTGCAGGAGGTAAGTGTACATCTCAAAGGGATGTATTAAGAATTATAAGTTTTTTTATTTCTTTGCTTTTGACAGAGATAGTGCTCAATGAAAGAGAAGGTAAAGGTGTTGATTGGAGTAATAAATACGTTTAGCTGCCTTGGCTTTTTCAAAACTCAAGGGGTGGGTGGAAAAGGGGTAATGCTTGAGTTTTCTCAGGAGCTTACATTTAGACTACTAGAGATCGTGACAAAGCTTGGTGAAAACTTAAATCAGGAGTTCCAATGGAATCATTCATGTGGACAATTTTGCAATGCACAAGGGTCAAGTCAAGGTCACTCAAAAGTCTTATGCTGTTAGACTATTGATACAATTCAGAGAGAAATAAACCTCTGTTATTCATTTCACCCTGCTGCTCTGAAAATCCAATCTGAGAGATTAGTACATAAGGAGGGTTTCTATCTTTTTTGCTTATTTTTTTATTGATTTGTGGATAATTTGGTGTGGTGAAGATGTAGTACTTTTATTGCCGTATTCCCATCATAACTTTTTAAAATAATATTTCTTGAAGTAAAATAAAAATATTAAGAATTACATAATCCCCTCCCACTACCACTCTTGCACCCCTCCACTGAACTCCCACTTTTTTATCTATTACCAAATTTTAATTCCATCATGGCTTCTAAGCATTTCAAAAGAACTCCCCTACCACCGAAAAAGAAAAGAAAAGTATAAATTAAAGAAAATTGCTCAATAGAAATTGAGCAGAAAACTACATTTTTTGTTGAAGTAAATTGAGCATTTTTACTGAGGCAAAGAATATAATTTGAAAAGGTATTTTATGCAAAAACATGTTGCCAAAGTTCGTGTATATCAAAGGTTGTGCTATAAGGACAAAATAACAGAACTGAGAAAAAAGGTGTCTTCGCAAGAAATACTTTTTTTCTTACTTTTTTTTTTCTTACTACTCCCACTTTTATATTGATTTCCTTTTTTTGTTGCTGTTGCTTTGCTTTTGACCTCCTCCATCACGCATGACAACATGTTTCTTGGACCAGTATTATGCAGGTCTTATGCAGGCAACAACAGCCACTGTGAGGTCACAAATACAACTGTTTAGGTCTGGAGACAGTGTTGCAAAGCACTGTGAAGAACGTTTCTTAAAGCAACATCTCTCTGAGAAGTAGAGGGAATCGATATTGAAACCAAGCACAAATAAAGAACAACTGATTTGGGCTATGATTTGTGGATGACCTTCCATATGAGGACTTAACTTATATTTTCCACTCAACTCATAGGGCCTGAGGCTGACTGAACTAGGTGATGTTCCTTTATGCATTGTTTGACAGGCTAGTCAGGAAGGGTGGGCCAGGAAGCCAAAATAACAGCAGTCTGAGGACAGCTATCTCAAAAGGAAAATATATCCTGGGTTATATATTTTAGTAGAAATAAACATATTCAAAAACAAGGTAAGAATTTAAAAATATTATAGGCAAAATGTTTGAAACATAGAATGACAAATACTGACATAAATAGAATTTGAATACCACATTAAAAAAGGGAGAGTAATCAGATAAAAAAGGTCAACAGAAAAGGACAGTGGACACAAAGTGTTTCCCAGGAAAGCAGGATTCTGAACAAGAGAAGACAACAGAGAAGTAGTATTGGAGCACGTTTGAGTTAATTTTTTTAAAGTATTCACATCCAAAGTGCCTAGAAAGTGTCTAAGTGCAAAAACTAAAAATAATAATTTATGATGCCAGTAAGTAGCGCATTCCTATAGTCCTATCATTTGTGCTGTAGAGGCAGAAGGATCCAGAGTTTGAGGTCAGTGTGTGCTACATAGAATTTTTGGAAACTCTGAGGTATAGAGTTAGACCAAGTCTCAAAAAAATTAAAAGGTTGGGCTGGAGAGATGGCTTAGAGATTAAGGTGCTTGCCTGCAAAGCCAAAAGAGCCAGGTTTGATTCCACAGGACCCACATAAGCCAGATGCACAAGGTGGCACAAGCATCTGGAGTTTGTTTGCAGTGGCTGTATGCCCTGGTGCATCCATTTTCTCTCTCCCCTTCTCTCTCCCTCTCACTGCCTCTCTCTCCCTCTGTTTCTCAAATAAATAAATAATTTAAAATAAATTAAAAAGTAGCTAACTGACTCACTAAATAACTAGCTATAAAAAACCTAGGGTCAGGGCTGGAGAGATGGCTTAGCAGTTAAGGCTCTTGCCTGTGAAGCCTAAGGATCCAGGTTCGATTCCCCAGTGCCCACATAAGCGAAATGCACAAAGTGGCACATGCATCTGGAGTTTGTTTGCAGAAGCTAGAGGCACTGGCACACTTATTTCTCTCCTCTCTCTCTCTCTTTCTCTCGGTCTCACTCAAGTAAGTAAATAAATAAAATATTTTTTAAGTTTTTAAAATTAATTTATTTGCAAGCAGAGAGAGAGAGAGCGAGAGAAGAGAGAGAGAGAGAGAAGAAAGGCAGACAGAGAGAATGAGCATACCAGGGCCTCTAGCCACTGCAAATGAACTCCAGGTGCTTGTGCCCCTTGTGCATCTGGCTTACATGGGTCCTGGAGAATCGAACTGGGATCCTTTGGCTTCACAGGCAAATGCATTAACCACTAAGCCATTTCTCCAGCCCCCAAATAAAATATTTTTAAAAAATTAAAACGAGCTGGAGAGATGGCTTAGCGGTTAAGGCACTTGCCTGCAAAGCCAAAGGACCCAGGTTCAACTCTCCAGGACCCACGTAAGCCAGATGCACAAATGCACATGCATCTGGAGTTCATTTGCAGCAGCTGGAGGCCCTGACATGGCCATTTTCTTTCTATCTGCCTCTTTCTCTCTCTCTCTCTCTCTCCCTCTCTCTCCCTTCCTCCCTCCCTCTCTCTCAAATAAAATAAATAAAAAAGAAAAGATTTCAAATAATAAATAAAAACATAAAAAATCTAGGATTGAAAGTGTATCTCAGTGGTAGAATTCTTGTTTATTATGGCACATCCCTGGGTTCAATCCCCAGACTGGAATAAAAGGAAGGAAGGAAGGAAGGAAGGAAGGAAGGAAGGAAGGAAGGAGGAAGGAAGGAAGAAGGAAGGAAGGAAGGAAGGAAGGAAGGAAGGAAGAATGGAGGGGAGGGAAGGAAAAGGAAAGGAGGAAGGAAAGAAAAGAAAGAATTGGAAAGAAAGAATAAATCTATAGCTGGACATGTTACAGTGAAATGTAGGAATTCAAAGACCAAAGCAAGTTCTAAAACACAAAGGAAAAGATCAAATGACTTATAAGGAAAGAAAACTCAAATTGATGTCAGCTCTTTTAATAATTATTTTAGGTTTTTTATTTATTTATGTGATAGAGAGAGAAAGAAGCAGATAGAGGGAGAAAAGAGAGAAATTGGGTGCACTAGAGCCTCCAGCCACTGCAAAAGAACTCTAGACACATGCACCACCTTGTGCATGTGGGTTACATGGGTCCTGGGGAATTGAACCTGGGTCCTTTGGCTTTTCAGGCAAGCGCTTTAACTGCTAAGCCATCTGTCCAGCCCTGATATCAGCTTTTTAGCACTACTAGATGCAAATGGATGTTTTTCAATGACTGAAGAAAAACCAACTTTGAGCATAGTGTTTCCTATCTAAAACAGTCATTAAGTAAGAAGACAAAATAAAAATATTCTCTGGAGCTGGGCGTGGTGGCGCACGCCTTTAATCCCAGCACTCGGGAGGCAGAGGTAGGAGGATCACCGAGAGTTCGAGGCCACCCTGAGACTACATAGTGAATTCCAGGTCAGCCTGAGCCAGTGTGAGACCCTACCTTGCAAAACCAAAAAAAAAAAAAAAAATTCTCTGGTCCACAATAATTCCAATGCTTTGCTATACAAAGATTCATTTAGAAACATACTAAAAATTTTGAACAAAACAGATCTAGAAGTTTTTAAAGAGGCGTGAAGTACCCATAAATGACTTAATAATGGTCTGGTCATTGTGGTTTAAAAATAAATGCTAAAGAAACTAGAAGATTGATTTGTCAAGCACATGAGTTAGAGTTTAGCTTAGTCACTCTGAATGTTTAGCATTCACATGAACACCTGGGGCTCTGGTATAGCTGCAGACTCTGATTTAGTAGGTCTGAAATGAGGAGTAAAGTTCTGTAATTTTCACAAGCTCCCAAGTGTTGCTGATGCTTCTGGTCTTTGAACCACATTTTAGGTAAACGACAGAGTCCAGGTCTGATTAACCTGATGGATACTTGAGGGTGGAGAATACAAGGGACAAAAGAGCCAGGCATAAGATGCAGCATCAACTGGATAACATGCAAGAAAAGATTGGGGGGTAGGATACATTGAAATGAGAAATTAATATGAAATCAATTAAAAATAAGTCCATAATTGCAATAAGTATAAACAGGTGAAACCAGTTTGAAGGCACAAGTTATATAGAAAGCCAAGGTACAGATTTCAAGTATGTGAGACAAAACTATTTAAATATGGAAAAGTTGAAAGTAGATTCTGTGGTATTAGTTCCATGGTAGAGCATTTGCTTAACATGTGCAAAGACAATAAGTAACTGCCCAGCACAATCACACATGCAAATACAAACAAACATACAAGTGAACAGTAGAAATATCACAAAACAATATTATTGAGAAAACCTTACTGAAAATAATGTTCATAGCTATGTCATTTAAACTAAATGTCTCTAACAAAAATTAGGAGTGAGGAGAATTATGACATAAGCAAGATTCAATTCATCTAGTCAAGGAACATCTTAAAACATGTTTACACCAAAAGAATAGCTTCAAAGCATACTCAGGAAGCTGGGCGTGGTGGCGCACACCTTTAATTCCAGCACTCGGGAGGCAGAGGTAGGAGGATCGCTGTGAGTTCGAGGCCACCCTGAGACTACATAGTTAATTCCAGGTCAGCCTGAGCTAGAGAGAGACCCTACCTCGAAACCTCCCCCCCCAAAAAAAAAATACTTGGCAAAAGTTGAACCTGTATAGTAGTAAAGCTATTATCAAGTTTGGGAATTCAGACGCATCTCTCTGGATTATCCATAAATTACACAAAAATAACTTATCCAATGCATAGAAGGAAAGCAATTAATAAAATGAACCAATACCATATTTAGCTATAATACACATTTGTCAAGAACAATTTATAGTGAAATTTAAAAGTGGAGCTGTGGGAGAAGTTAGAGGGAGCTGTGATATGAATACTGCTTTTACTGCTAGCATGGGAACCAATACCAGGACAAGGGTGACAGTCATGGTAATCTACCAAAACCTTTCAAAGGGCTAGAGAGATGGCTTAGTGGTTAAGGTACTTTCCTGCAAAGCCAACAAACCCAAGTTCAATTCCCCAGGACCCATGTAAGCAAGATGCACAAGGTGGCATATGTGCATGTGTAGTTTGTTTGCAATAGCTGGAGGTCCTGGCATGCTCTCACTCGCTCTCTTTCTCTCTCTTTCTCTTGCAAATAAATAAAAATATTTTAAAAGCCTATCAAAGCATAAATACAGAGGCTATAGAGAACTCAACACTATGTCAGACTGCCAACAGGCCTGCTATGGCACAGGGACCATTGTGGAACAGGAGCAGGAAAGACTGTAATTGTCACAGAGTGGGTAGTAATACCCTGAGGCATGGTCTCCCTGCTACCCTACAGGGACTAACTGAGGCCTTCCTGAGCCCACAGTGAATAACAACACTCACTGAGCAGGGCCTCCAGGGTAACAGGAGCAGGGATGAGGGGATAAAAGAGTACAACCTCGTGCTGGGCATGGTGGTTCACGCCTTTATTCTCAGCACTTGGGAGGCAGAGGTAGTTGGATCACTGTGGGTTTGAGGCCACCTTGAGAATACATAGTGAATTCCAGGTCAGCCTGGGCTATAGTGAGACCCTACTTTGAAAAACCAAAATAAAATAAAATAATAAAATAAAAATAATATAACCTGTTATATTATATGTAAAATAAAATTAAAAAAATTAAAAGTGGGTGTAACTCAGTGATAAGTGCTAGGGCATTGCTTGGTCAGTATTCACTACTGCATAAAAGAAATAGCTGAGGGCTGGAGAGATGGCTTAGCTGTTAAGGCACCTGCCTCCTAAGCCTAAGAACCCGGTTCCAATCTCCACGTCCCACGTTTAGCCAGATGCAGTGACTCAAGGGCACAATGCCGCACTTGCCCACAAGGGGGCGCACACATCTGGATTTCGTTCACAGCAGCTGAAAGACTGCTGGCGCACCCATTCTCTATCTGTCTCCCTCTCCCTCTCTCTCTGTCTGTCTCTCTCTCTGTGTGTCTCTAAAAATAAAAAAATTAAAAAAATAAATAAATAAATTAAAAAAAAAGAAATAGCTGAACAAAAATAAAGAATGAATGTGAAAATACTAGACAATATATTCAATCACTCCCATTCACAATTCCATCAAAAAAAAATAAAGTACCTTGCGATAAACCTAACCAAGGAAGTGAAGGATCTCTACAAGGAGAACTTTAAGACACTCAAGCGAGAAATTGCAGAAGACACTAGGAAATGGAAAAAACATCCCCTGTTCTTGGGTCGGAAGAATCAATATTGTGAAAATGGCAATCCTACCAAAAGCAATCTACACATGTAATGCAATCCCCATCAAAATTCCAACGGCATTCTTCATGGAAATAGAAAAAAACAATCCAAAAATTCATTTGGAAGCACAAAAACCTCAGATATCTAAAATAACTTTGAGCAACAAAAATAAGGCTGGTGGTATCACCATACCTGATTTTAGCCTATATTACAGCGCCATAGTAACAAAAACAGCATGGTACTGGCACAAAAACAGACATGTAGATCAATGGAACAGAATAGAGGACCCTGATGTAAGTCCGGGTAGTTATAGTCAATAGACAAAAATGCCAATAATACTCATTGGAGCAAAGACAGCCTCTTCAGCAAATGGTGCTGGGAAAACTGGATGTGCATCTGTAGAAACATGAAAATAGATCCTTGTCTCTCTCCATGTGCAAGAATCAAGTCCAAATGTATCAAAGACCTTAATATCATACCTGAAACTCTGAAACTGCTAGAGGAAAAAGTAGGGAAAACCATTCAACATATTGGTCTTCACAGAGACTTTCTGAATATATCCCCAATCACTCAGGAAATAAAACCACAGATCAACCGCTGGGACCTCATGGAATTACAAAGCTTTTGTACAGCTAAGGACACTGTGAATAGAGCAAAGAGGCAACCTACAGAATGGGAGAAAATCTTTGCCAGCTATACATGTGTTAAAGTACTTTTTAAGACATAATTTCCTTATGTGTACGCATGCATATGCCAGTCTTTTACCACTGCAAATGTATGCATCACATTGTGTTGGTGGGTAATTGGATAATTGAACTTTGGTCAGCAGGCTTTAAAAGAAAGCACCTTTAATAAGTGAGTCATTTATCCAGTTTTAAAGGAATTTGAGGGGGATTTATATTCACAAACAGTAATATTAAAGTAGAAAAAAGTCCTTAAAATTAATCACTTGTTTCCATCTTACAATGTTATAATACGATAAGAAACTAGTGATGTAGCTCAGTGGTAGTGAGCTTGCTTAGCATTTACAAAGCATTCGGTCCCATCCCCAGCACTTCAAAACAAAACAAAACAAAACAAAACAACAAAACAAAATTGTGATTAAGAAAGCATCTCCCACCTTAGAAATCAATAAATTGAAAAGAAGAGATGAATAAAAATAGAAGGAGAAATACAGAGAGGAGCTAACAAAATGTGCTATGGTTGTTGTGTGTGTGGGGGGGGGATAGAATTAAAAAAATATTACCCAAGACTCAATTTTCTCATGTGTATCTTTAGAATGAGTCTTGGCAGTCATAAACAAATCTGTAGGGTCAATCTCGTGAGTTCTACCTTCCTGAAATTTCCCTAGGGTGTTTCAGTTGTTCTTTGTCTTTTTTTTTTTTTTGTGGTTCTAGGACCAGCAATGAGGAATTCTGGTCATCCAACACTAGAATGCACTGTTGAGGCTCAAGGGAGAGTGATGAAATTGTCATCTGACCTGTGTCCTTGGAGCTGTAGCCCCACCCAACAGAAGGCCATTTCCTCATTTAGAGTATTTAGCCTTGCTGGGTCCAGGTAATGGGACTGCAACCTCCATCCTCACCGTAAGTTTGACTGGGGACTGGGACAGAAGATGTTGGAGAATTAGAGAGAAACACTGGAGGCTTGTCCCTGATCATTGAGAAATGTCTCAGACTGGCGAGATGAATTAGCTGTTGAGCCACTTGCCTGCGAAGCCTAAGGACGCAGGTTCAATTCCCTATTACCCACATGAACCATATGCACAAGATGGTGCATGTGTCTGGATTTTGTTTACAGGGCTAGAGGGTCTGGTGTGCCCTCTCTCTCTCTCCCTCCTCTCTCTCTGTCTCTGTCGCTGTCTCTCAAATTAACAAAATATGTCTCCAGGAACTCCCTGCCTGGACTCCACTGCCCCTTTCCTGGTTTTGTTAATTTCAAGTTGGGGGGGCACAAAGTAGAAAAAAATGGTAAGAGTGCAAATCCAATTCTGTTTTATATCGTGGTCTTCATTTTAGATCTGCATAATACTGTTTAATCCCCCTGGGACATGTAAACTGTGTTGTACTGGCAAATAAACCCGAACTCTCTGTAGTTTCATAAATATTTGTTCTTACAAGAGATCCAAGGCTGTTGATACTGGCTCTTAGGGATGATTTGGGCAAGGGGCCCTATTGGCACATGACCTTCAAGCCCTGTCCATATGAAGAAAATGAGCAGAATAAAGCTAGTGGGGAGAACTCCCTGGAGATATTAAGGATCAGTAAAGAAAGACTTAACATGTCTGTTCACAGTTCACTGTGGTTCCATGCAGATGCGAATGGAATGGGAAATGTGATTTTTTTCTAGCGCTTAAGAAGGAAATTTAAACATTTGGTGAACTTGTCTATGTCTGGCAGTGCCTCTGTCATAACAGATTTTTATGATAATGTTATTCAATTTTTAAGTTACTATCTATATTCTGCCATACTATAATTTCTCTCTAGTTCCTAGTACTCACGATACTATAATCTCATTCTGTTATAATATTCTTTTAGTATAGGATAAACACTTATGCATAGATTGAGGATAGGTGTCTCTTTTGCCTGTTATGTGATTGACTTCAAATTAATTCAGAATACTATACTGGTATTTATATTAATGTTAACACATTCTTTATCATACTATTCATAGGTATCAATAAAATTGAAATGTTAACAGTTTTGATTGTAAAGTTATTATTGTATATGTTTCTTTTTTATTAAACAGACACATAATGATTCACTTAGGCAAAAGATAAGCATAGCAAAGATATATACCAATACAAGAGTTACAGCCTCTGCTAAGAAAACATTTCAATAGAGATTTTGCTAAACAGCTATTAACTCTTAAGTGTGAAGTGTGACATGTTAGCAATTGCAAGACACTGAGAGCAATACACACGACATAGAAAATAGATGATGTCAGTTAAATATAATATAGATAATCATAGCATAGTAATTTAGAGAAGGTGCAGCTTCCAACTTTGCCACTGTGAGACATTGAACAACATCTGTAATTCCATCATTCTTTGGTAGAATAAGTTAATTAGTACATTAAGATGCTTTCAAAGATGCCTAACACATAAGTACTAAATAAATGTTAGGTAGTATCATTTTTATAAAAACCAATTGTACAAAGTTTTATTGCCACTAAAATGTCAAAGACATGATTTATCTTAATTATTGAATTTCTTTTCTAAGTTGAAACTTACTGTTAACTATGTTTCATTAAAAATCTCATTTTTTCCTTAAAATACATTTTAAAGTAAACATTCTGAATTTTCATTTCCACTACATAGGCAGATTCTCCTCCAACATATTTTAACATGATGAAATATTTAACTTTCACACATATTTGCTCATACAACTTAATATTTTATTACTTTAATCATGTATCATTGGTATATGTTTACCCACATGATTCTTCTGGTAGTAAAACTTACTGCTATAACAAGTTTATATTAAGTATGAAATATATACATAAATGCACAAATATATATACAGATAAGCATTACTTTAGTGAATTTCCACAGGATAGATATGCCCAAGTGACAAATATCAGTATGAAAAAGACTCAGAACATTCAGGTATCCTTCTACTCAGTATTTCTACCAAGAATAGTTACCATTCTTGTGTTTTACAGTGTAGATTGATTAGTTTAACTACGTCTAGACATGTAATCATACAATTGGTACCTTTTTGTGCTTTATTTTGTTCCACTTTATGTTTTTCAGGTTTGATACTATTGTAAGTAGCAATAATTTCTAAATAAATTTTATGTTATATATTCTTTATTCTTCTCATTCTCTAATGGTAACCCACCACATACATCATTCATCTGCTTTTAGGTAGTTTCCAAATTTCAATTTCCTTGAATTATCTGCTCTGAAATTTCTAATACAGGCTCTTGGTTAAAATATACATGCTTTGTTTTGAATATAAACCTAACAATTGTTCATATTGTAAGTTATACATATGCTTTAGATTAATACACTTTGCTGAAAAGTCTTCCAAGGTTATTGAAGCAATTTTTGCTTCCACACTGAGTACATGTGAGTTCCAGTTGCACTAGATCTTCACCCACATATTTTCCTTTCTTCTTTTCTTTTCATTCCTTCCTTTGTTCTTTCCTTCCTTCCTTCCTTTAATTTGAGAGAGAGAGAGAGAGAGAGAGAGAGAGAGAGAGCGCACTCATGGAGGCATGCCAGGACCTTTTGCCACTGCAAAAGAACTCCAGGTACATCCTCCACATATATTCCTTTCTTCCTTTGTTCTTTCCTTCCTTCCTTCCTTTAATTTGAGAGAGAGAGAGAGAGAGAGAGAGAGAGAGCACTCATGGAGGCATGCCAGGACCTTTTGCCACTGCAAAGGAACTCCAGATACATCCTCCACTTTGTGAGTCGCTTTACATTGGTTACTGAAGAATCAAACCTGGGACTCTGGGTTTAGTAAGCAAATGTCTTTAATTGCTGAACCATCTACCTTCACAGCCCTGCTATTTCTCTCTCTCTCTCTCTCTCTCTCTCTCTCTCTCTCTCTTTTGAGGCAGGGTCTCATTGTAACTAAGGCTGACCTGGAATTCACTATTTAGCCTAGATAGGCCTTGAACTTATTGGGATCCTGCTATGAAAGCCGCCCAAGTTCTGGGATTAAATATGTGAACCTCCAAGTCAAGCTTTACCAGCATTTTCTAGCACGTGTGATTCAGGTGTCAGTTCACTCATTCTAGAGAATGATGATGTTGCATTGTGCTTTAAATATGTCCCAGCTTCATGTGTAGTGAAGTTGCTTACATAATCACATGTGCACTGGCCATGTGCTCATCCTCTTCTTTGACATATATAGAATAGACTGCTTTAATGGGTAAACAGACATTTCATATTTATTCTATTATTATTTGATCTGAAAAGTTAGACTCACCAGTTTGACTTCTGCTTGTGCCGAATGAACAAAAGTTAGACTGCCTCTGGGACAATCTATTAGTAATATCCATAAATTGTTGTCATACAAACAATTTAATAAATAAGAGCTATCTTACTTGTATGCCTGGTTCTTGTCAACAGCATGGTTTACAACAACAAAAAGGCAAACAAAAATATACCATCCTTGACTCTGTTTATACCATTGTAAAAAATTGTCATTAATAAAGAAAATAATTGAAAACAAAATTTAAAATCTAAAACGAAACACAGCCTACATCTCTCAAACATATGCCATGTGGTAGGTACCATGTCCACTGGATATGTACCCTATAACATTCCCAAGAGAAGGATGTCCCGTTAACTTCATTAAAAAAATAATTAAAAAAGCAGGATCATATTGAAGCTTAGAGATGACATAAAATTTTCTCAAAGCCATGTAGTGATATGCCAAAGTTGGTGCTAGATTTTATTGCAACGGATATCTCTATTATGTCCTAAACTTATCTTTTAAAAGAAAGGTTGACAGGCAATATGGCTGAGTCATGCCAGAAGAGAACTCCTACCACTTCCTAGCTGCGTAAGTTTAATAACTATGTCATTTGGTCGAGTGACACTCAATTTACTCTGTCTAAAATAATTTTTTTGAAAAAAGGATTGTTCTCTAGAGCTGACTTCAAAACTGATTCTATGATTTTTTTTTAAATACTCTGGAGTTCTACTCCCAGGACAAATGTTACTCTCTTCTGGTACAAATAAACCATCCCACTCAAATGTGGCTCTTTTATTCATGGACTTCACTCATTTTTGTTATTTTTATTTTGCTCATCCCTCAATGTCACCGAATATTCTCTGTCCAGTTTACCTCAAATTATGTCTCAGGCAGTACTTAGTACATTGTATCTCACAAACATTACCTATGTGTCTATGTAAAGTTAGATATGAGCCACAGGGGGGAAAAACACTGTGCTTTAACCCAACCCTAGAGCTCCAACACCCAGTAATATCCAGTTAATAGGATATAATTGATGGATCTATATTACTGACTTTATTTATACAGGTTGAATATTTGAGAGCTGGAGATGGAACCTCTATGATTATTTCTTCCTGTCTGTCTTAGGTTCTTCAAATGAAGCAATAGTGTGAGTGACTGCAAGCATAGACCCAGATTCAGTTCTATCTCATTCGGTAGCTTAGGGTGTTTTACACCACAGGGGTTTTCAGAGCTATAGCAAAAAAGATCCAGGGCTGGAGAGATGGCTTAGTGGTTAAGGTATTTGCCTGCAAAGACAAAGGACTTTGGTTTGGTTCCCCAGAACCCATGTAAGCCAGATGCACAAGGTGATGCATGCATCTGGAATTTGTTCACAGTGGCTGGAGGCCCTGGTGTGTCCATTCTCTCTCTCTCTCTCTCTCTCTCTCTCTCTCTCTCTCTCTCAAATAAATAAATAAATAAAATTTAAAAAAGAAAAAAAAGAAAGAAACCTCAAGGGTTCTTAAAAAAAAAAAGAAAGAAAAACATCCAGACTATGTATGTATCCATTAATTATTGAGTAAAGGGAAGGAGGAATTTAAAGTCCAGGTACTCCTATTTCTGAAAAAAGGATACACAGGCCCAGTAGCTCAGTAGGAATTGTTAAAGGGGACCTAGCTCATGGTTTAGAGAAGGGTTGTTCAGCTGATGACTGTGAGCACACAGAGCTGGAATCTGAATGAGTCTCAGCCAAACTTGGACAGTGCTTGCCTTACATACCTTCTATTCCTATTCTATTTTTATTTGTAAAATATTAATAATCTAGTTAATTTAGGAGACACTGAAATTTGATTCCATATTTCATACTCTGAAACATCAGCTCACATCATTTTCTTTCTTCATCAAACTTATATATGCCTTAATTACCATGAAGTGCCTTGAATCAGTTCAGAGTAAGCAATCATCTGTATATTTCTATAGATTTAATTTTCCAAACTCAGCAAATTATTCAACACAGAAGTTATCATTTCTGTCATTGTCGTTGTCAATTTATTGTCATTTTATCCACTTAAACTGTAATATCTGAAGTCTTTTTTGTGTATTCCGTCTAAAGTGGAAGGTATGACCATAGGTCATGTGTCCTGGATACAATTAAGCATGTTATATATAAACACAGCATGTAGCAAGTATTCTATTTCAGTAGAACCATATGCAGAGATCAAAAAATTTACTAGGAAATAGGACTTTTAGTTCCAAAATTCCAGTCAGATTTCAATAATATGTAAGCTTTAGGAGGACAGGGAAAGTGACTAGATTAATCATAAAATATTCCCTCCATACCTCAAACCCTACCTGGCACATATTGTGTTATCACCACTTATTTCTAGAATCAATTATGATTTTTATATTTTTACCCACCTGAAATACTGTTCTGTGGTTTTATTTAAACTAGTTGTCAGCATGGAATGACTTTTGCATTTTCTCCTGGAAGTGGGTGAATTTCCATGGTGAGCAATTCCTCTATATACAGTTTGCAAATCATTTTGGGAACCTTCCAAATGAAAGGCACTGTATAAATATACCCTCCCACCAGCAACCAGCCGGCTTTCCACCGGGGATGCATTTGCATCGCTTATGTACATAGTGTTTCATTTGGGGCATTGCTTTTATTTTTATGACCATAAAAGAAATATTCACAGTATGAACAATAATGTAAACTGCATTCAAGAAGATATATATTTGTGTATTTTTATGATTCAAAACTTAGAAATTTGAAATAAAAGCAGGCATAGCATTTTTCTTTCCTGTTTCTGGTGGCTTTTTCAAAGCATTCTTTATTATTTCTGAACTTTATGGTGGAATTTTGCTGAAATGCTCAAGTCTTTGTCTCTACCTCATTTGAGCATATGTGGTGGTGAGTTCAAATGAATGTTGTTGGCAAAAGGCCTACAAATAAAGAAGACTTTACTTTGCATTTATTCATATTTGTAATAATAGTTTGCTTTACTGCATCCTTTTGTGGATGGAGGCCTCCTTAAGGAGAGAAAGAGGAAAGGAAGCAACCTCAGGTATAAAATACCTACTAAATAACTTAGCATAATAATAGTGACTTTCTCAGATGGGAGAGGCTTTGAAGAGATGTATTTTATCCTTTATAACAAAGGGAGGTGATTTTATACAACACTACTGGGGAGTTTGACTTTGAATTCATATCATACAAAAAACTCTTATTGAGCTTTGAAACATATTGCCAATAAAGTTAAAACAAAATGTCTGCAAATTATATATTTCTGTGTCTAGAATTACCTGCATATACAAATGAACTGAATTATAACTTCTTAATTTATAAATTACCAGATTTAATTAAACTTAAGCTGAATGAAATAATCCACTGTAAACATATGTGTAGCTTTGAGTAGCTCCTCAGGCTATTCCGACCAATTTTGTATAATAAAATACATAAAGGGTAGGTTTAATAATGCTCTCTCATACTTTATTGAGGGAATATGTGAAGTGTGGAGAATTAATCTTGAGCTACCGACACATAAAGGTTGAACTAATAAGAATTTGAGTTCATTCGCTGTGTTACCAATTTTTTTTCATAAACATCACATTTGATATTTCCTTACTTTTTATCACTAAAACAATGAAGGCGATTTGTAAGACCTCAGCTATTATTTAACAATGGTAGGAATTAGCTCCCTCAGTTTATTTTGTGGCTTAGAAAGCAGATGTTATTTTATCCTCTTCGTTCAGACTACTATGATAGCTCAACTAAATTCATATTTCCAGTAATACCAACATTGTTTCATTAAGCTGATGCAAACTATGTTAACACTCTTCATTCTTATTACCAGAAAATTGAAAAGCAATTTCTTCAACTGAGAAAAGCTACAGGCATGGATTGATCTGCAACCAGTTTTTACTACAAAACCCATAATGCTTTGCATTGTAGCCTACAATCCCCATACTGCAGCACCAAACTTACTGTTAACTATCCTGTTACTGGCAAAGAGAAGAAAAAAATGAGAACTATGTAACAGGTGAGGATTCTACTTGTATCAATGTCGTGAGATTTACTTGCTATTTCCTTTGGTAAAATAAAAACATTTATGGTTATAATATTTGTTTTCTCATACTGAATACACTGTCACATACTCTCAAATGTATATACTTGCCATGTTGCACAACTTTATAACAACAGTATCTCACTGTCACCCAGGCTAATCTCAGAATTAGCTTATACTACAGGCTGCTTTGGTACTTGTAGCCTCCTGCCTCAGCCTCCTGGGTGCTAGGATTACTGGCATGTGCGACCACACCTGAAACAAACCTTCTTTTTTAACATCCATTATGGATTTTTGTAATTTTTGACCCCTCTCACTTGGAGAGAGGTCAGCTTTCTTCCGATTTTAAGACAAAATCACAATACATTGTTTAATACACCAAACATCTGCAAATGAGAACTCAGTGAAGTAATTAAAATTCTTAATTAGATGCACCTTGCAGCTGCTGTTAGTCTTAATTGGCAATAATGCAGCTACATTTTGTTCTGACACATATCTTCAGAAGAGTTAGAAAGAGAACTGAAGGCAGGCAAGAGGAAAATGTTCCCACACAGTTCAAGACAGTTCGCACAAAGAGGATCCCATGGCAACAAACAGTGAGGCCCACAGTTGGCTCGGTAGGATCCAGGAATAGACAATGCTTCACCTCAGATTTCAACAAACACCTTCTTCCCTGGATCTGAAGAGAAAGGCATTTAAATGATCTCTTTCAGTAGGACTGAAATGATCCAGTGTCCACCTAGGTGTATGTGGATGCTGCCTGATACTCTCTGCAGCCTATGTCAAGGTAATAACTTCAACTTTTGCTCTGTTTAGTTAACAAACTGACTGGCAGAAGCATTGCAAACACAGGAATTGTATTTTTCTCCCGTATGGAGTGACACCACACCTTGACAACTGCTTTATTTTAACTGTCAATTACAGGCAAGGAAACTGAGGCCAAGAGACATCCGTGATTCCCGTGGGTGATGACAGCCACTCAAGAGAATTTCAGCTGAAATTTGACTCTACAGTCCAGGACTTTTCCAAATTTTGCTTGAAGCAACTACATTTTTAATTGTATTTCCTTCAGTTTGCTTGAGGTCTAGTCTAGTTTTTCACTTATGTGGGTCAGCAAAAGGACTGTGCTAGAAGGTGTATCAAATATGGATCATCCACAAGGACGGAGAGACAGAATATACTTCCTCTTTACCTCTGACCTCCAGATGACTCTCAGTTACAGCATGTGAAGAAGGAACACAGGGAAAGAGAGCCACATGCACATCAGAGGTAAATCTGGGTGAGTTCCCATAGAAGAAATTAAAACAAGCAAACATTCAAGTCTTGCCTATTTGCTATAACACACTTCTGTCCCCTTGGATTGAAAGTTCAATTTCATTATCAATGCTTCAAAATATAGACTGACTTCCCTTTCAGTCTTCTAGCCCTTATTTATCCCCTCCCATGCCCTGATTAGTTTAGCATATATTAATTTAGCTTACATTTCACCTAATTTTTGCATGCAAGTATTTCTGTTTTACTACCTAAATTAAATGCTGGCCCAGTTTTCAAGGTGCAAGGATGCCGTGACTGGTCTTCTATTGCTGGGTTATTCTGTTAAACCTTACAGGTTCAAAGCTGCAGGTGAACCTAGTGGAGTGGGTCAAAGCTTTCAGAGTGGAATCAGCAGGAGGGGTATGCGGGAAAAGTTGAAGAGTGAGGAGAGGAAGGGATGGTGACAGGAAAAGCTTTTACCTGTCCTTCCAGCTCCACTGTCAGAACCTAACATTCTGGCTGCAGTTTAAATATTAACATTTCCCCAGGTTCCTGTTACTCTAAAGGTGGTATATAGTCCAAAAACATTGTTATAGTCCATGGGTCAGCTTATAAGAAGCTGACTCTCAGGCCTCACTCCAGATCTAGGTAAGACAGAATCTGCCTTTTCCCAAGACGCTTAGGTGATCTGCATACATGAATGTGATAAACACAAAATCACGGACATGGTACCATCCCAAGGTAAAAGTGCAAGGGCCTAATAATGAGCAAATCTCTTCTTTTATCTACTAGCACCTACTTTGTCCCGCTCCCCTCATTACAAATCCATTTTGGAAACCGCAGAGAACTCTCTGGAGGTAGAGAACTCTATGCCGTGGTGAATAGGAGGAGGATCGTCTTCAATCCCCTGGCTTCTCCTCCCACTCCTCTACTCCCCCGCCCTTTCCCAGGGAGCCGTCCAAAGAACTCCCCCCCCCCTCAGTCCCATTCTTTCTGGGAAGACTTTGCTCCTCCCCAAACGGAGGGGCATCTTTAGGGAGGGTAACTGCCTGAAGGATTTCTAGTTTACATACCAATAGAGACAGAAGTACTTTGCAAAACTGTCCTTTGGAAACAATTATCACCTTGCAGTCAGAGATTTGGAGCAGCTTCACATGTCCCTCCCTTCTGAAAAGGGTGGGGGAGAGATCGTGCACAATAAATCTGCTTCAAAGAGGAGATGAAAAGGAGGCTATTATGAGTGTGTCAGCTTAGGCTTTGCTCTCTGTACCTTTCTGCTGCCTAGAGAACTGTAACCATATTTCTAAGGTGTCTAACGCAAGACTGAGTGAGCATTCCAATTTGTCGAGCCACTTTTGCCTTGAAGGCAAGATTCCCGTTATTTCTCCCGGAGTCTTTTCAAAAAAGATTCTCAGGCTACCCTCCTTCCTCTTCTGGTCTTGTCAAAACTAAAACTCGCAAAGCAGTGGCTGTCTGTGGATTGGCTAGGACTAAAATATCCATTGGGTGGCAGCAATACTATCCTCTTTATGACTTGCAGCAAACCAGAGAATGCATTCAATCAAATGAACCGATCTTGTAGAAACACTGGAATCATTTATGCATTGCAGTTTCTCTTTCTTGTTTTCGCTCCTTCTTCCCTGGGATATTTTGAGTGGATTCTGGCTATTAATCAAGATCTCGTGCTATTCGTGGCTTGCTTGTCGTTTTCGCTCGGGATTAGCATCATTCAAGATAAACGCAAAGCTGCCTCCCCCTACCACCAGCACTCTCTTCTGAAAAATCATTTTTGGGGTCTGCTGTAGAGAACTAGGACCCAGGAGACACCTTCCCAAACAGCAGGGGTTGTGTGCTTTCACATAGCAGTACTGTACAAGGAAAACCCCGTCGGATCTGTTATTGCGGGATACTTGTGAAATATACATAGGATTCTTTCTTATGGCTGCATCCCGGATCTGGAAATTTTACTTGGGGACCAGGAGGATTTGAAAGGCTACATGTATCCAGAAGATTTGCAAGCAAGACTCTTGATTCTTGCCATAGAGCTCACAGACTTCCTCACTTATCGTCCGTTTTCCTTCCTTCTTTAAAAAAGAGGAAAAAAACCACGTTTTTTAAATTTTTTTCCTTCTTTCTCTGCTCTCTGTTCTCTAAGCCTCTCCTTTTCTTTCTGCCTCTTCTTTTTTTTCTTCCTCCTAGTCTTTTTTTTTTTTTTTTCTCCTCTGCACCTGGATTGTATCTTCTCCAAACAATCGGGCACTTTGAGAACTAAGTGGAGACAGTTTTGCAGGGAAGATCTGTATGGAATTATCTGCTTTGATGGTGGACTTGGCATTTGTGAATGGGTATCTTGTTCCCGATATTAATTGCTAGCAAAAACAAGAAAAAGAACATAGGAGTAAAACGTGGATTTTTCTGAATACGCATTGTGATGACCAGCAACTGATATCCAGAGGAGAATAATTTGGAAGACTGTTGTGGGTAAGGTCATTTTACATATGCAGACCCATCAGTGGCGTGAGCAAACTTGGGCGTTTGTAATGAGAATGGGTGACTTGGGATGATTGCTGCATCGCATTGATGGCTGTGATGTGGCCGTTATTGGCACTGAATGGAATAACTGCAGTTGGGTGTGTTGGTGTGTGCGTGTGAATATGTATGTGTGCCTGAATTCTGAGTCTAATTGAAAATAAATCAAACCATCACCCCTTGAATTATTTTGATATGGAAGAATGTGGTGAATTAATCCTGGGTAGATACTCTTTGTTTGGATGCAATATTTGTGGCTCTGGCTTTCTGGAGGGATAGCAGCGGTAAAAGGAGCACTTACTGAAGAGCCCCACTGAAAATAAAACAAGCTATTCTTTATTCCTTAAAAAGAAATTTGTTTTCAACTCGGTGCAGCATTCTGCTGCATTTCCTAGCCGCAATGGGACCAAAGATATCCCACTTGTCAAGTTACTAAACTTTAAGGTGATAATCGTTGTTAATTGTTTTCTGGCTTGTGGTTATTGGAGATTATTAAGTGCCCTGGACTACTTTTTATCTACTGGATTATCACTCAGAGAGAAAAAGAGAGAGAGAAAAAAAAAAAAAGAAAAGAACTGAAAATGAAGAGTAAAACCGAGAAGCATAGAACAATATCATCTCAATATCAGTTAGCACTTTTTCCCCCTTAAGTTCAAATGCCAAATTTAGGGTATTTACTCAATACCCTAAATACCTGAAGCTGGGACCCACGTGCAGGGAGTCTAGGATTTGGAAGTGGAGATGGTGCTTTTATTGCAATGCAGCCAGACTGGGAAAAGCAGGCAATTACACACTTCCCTTAACCTTAAGTTGAAGGTATGTCCTATCCACTATTTTACCCTTTTGGTAAAAAGTTAGAGAGTAGAGCACTAAGGATCCTTAAACATTTTCTGCTTGAGAAATGGGATGAAAAAAATCAATATTGATGACGTGGTTCAGTGCACTGTACTGCAATGCTAAAGTCCCATATTCAGTACCTATGATGAGAGAATGGAGCATTTACATGTGTTATAAATCTCACCTGGTAGATGGATCTGAAGGGGAAGGAAGATGATATGTGGATATGTAGGAAGATGGATGGAAGTCGTGCATAATCGGTGATTATGTAACTTCATTACATCAGTGAGCTTCAGTCAACGATAGTGCGATGAAATGATTGTATAGAGAGAGCCTCCATCACCCTGTTAACTTTTGAAGGCTGGTAAGAGCTAACAGAGAAGGAGGGCAGACAGTGATTAGCTCCAAGGATCCTGTAAACGTTGATCTCTGTGGTGAATTTAGCATGAGTTTTCTCACAGTGAGTTTCTGAGGGATAGCAGATCATGTAAGCTTTAGGGCTGGACAGGAGCAATTTTAGCCACACCCGTGGAGGGTCAAAATGTGTCTGCAATGTTTCACAAGTGTCTCACTGAGTAATTGGGGTGTTGACTCCAGCCAAGGTCATAGTTCTTTTCCCAGTGGTTGAAATGTGTGACCTCAACCAAGTGGAAAGTTAAATCCATTCAAATGACTGAGAGACTAAAGGGAATGATGGTTGAGTGTCCTCTCGCATTTTTCATGGTAGAGCTTGATGCAGATTTCAGTCTGGTGGTTCCCTCATAAAAAATCACGATTGCTTCCAAGGTGTGTCAGAAATGAGTGCTTTTCACCTTTATGTTTGCCATGACAACCTCTTTCTGGGCCATTTTAACCCTCAGGGAAAAGAGAAGTAAAAAATCTTTATAGATAATGAAGTCTGGTTAAATAAAATACTAACAGTAAGAAATGATATTGAATTACTTATTAATGCAAATCCCACAAATAATGATCTATTCTCAAGTTTTCCTCACTGGTTGCCTTAAAAGACATGTTGCAGTTGCTAAAGACTTTTACCCTGTGATGAGACAGATGCATTTTCCTAACTGTACAGAGGAGGGAATACTGCAGAATAAAATGACATTTTCCTTCGTGCTTTATTTGGAGTCATGCTTTAAAAAAATTTTTTTATTTTGTTGTTGTTGTTGTTGTTGTTTAAAGTAGATGCACATCAGCCTCTTTTGGCCTTCTACTGTTCCAGGATCTATGTTTCCCTCTGTAGAAGATATACTCACCAAAATATTAAACTGCTAACACTCTAAACCTGGCCATTTGAATCTATCATCTGGTTGTGCTATTTCCTATTTTCCTTTAAACTTATTTCAGAAGCAGGCTCTATGACTTTTCTGTTGAAGAGATGGGATCTTTCTTTCTTTTTTTCTTATATTTCTCATATTTCATTTTAATGCACTGCTATGGAGTCAGGTATAAGAGCTAGAGACTCACTAAGTAACTTTGAAAAGATTTGCTCACCTCCAATCAGAATGGTGGACTTGTGGAATGAAATTTTGAGGTATGGTATCTGAGGTGACTTTCTTATTTCTGCAGGACATGCCCAAACATTGATATATTGTGCTCGTGGATTTGGAGGTTTGGTGTTCATATTGTGTAGGAAATTGAATGTGAAGTTAACTCCTGATTCCTTCCTTCAGGGGTCAGGGTAACACTACTGCTGCTTCCAGGCTGTTAGTCCCAAACTATGTGCAGAAATATAGTCTGCAGTGATTTTTTCCTTATATCTTATTTTAATATTGCATAAATGATTTCCTCAGTTGGTTTTTTTTTTAACTTAAGCCACACATATGTTACCAAACAGGGCTTATTATGTGGACTTTGTTATTGTAATAGATAATGAAACTGATAATAGAAAGGAAAATTAGTTTCTCTTTTAAAGATACTGAGCATAAAACAGATATGTACATGAAATTGTTATCTTATTGCTTAACTACTATATAAACTCACATCAGAACAGATACTGTAAATCCTTGTAATAAAGACTACTTATAACCTGTTACTTTCTTTAGGAAGAGGATTATATAATGAAGGCAGTATGGCATTTATCTAAGTATTCTAGAAATCAATAATAAAAGCTTTGCCTAATAGAAAAAAGCATTTAAACATAAAGGCAGTGAGTAATATAAAAGTTAATATCTATTGTACTATTTTATTACTTTGTAAATCAAAAGTCATACACTTAAATTAGAAAATATTTGGGGAAAAGGACGAAATATCAGTTTATGATATGAATATTGAAGCTACTCATTTTGCTTCTGATCAGTTGTTTGAGTAAAATCAGGTGATTTAGCAAAGAAACACACACAGTATTCCTATAACTACATAAAAATTTTAATAAAAATTCTATTGTAGTATAGTTGAAATAAATCACTCATATTTCTAAATGACTAATACACACAGCATTTTTGAAAATGTCTTAACTTTGAAGATTAAGATTTATATTTGGGAATCTTTTAGTCTGTTATATACCAAAATGCATGGTATAATTTTGTTGTACAATAGAAAATGATTTTTGATTGCTCTCCTGTTTTTTTTAAAAAGATGACTATAATTTGCAGCAAAGGAGTATTAATTAGTAAGATACAAAAGTAACAAGTTTTGGAGCAATATTCAAGTTAGAAAGCACGATTATAATGCATCATTTGGGCAGGTATCTATAAGGTCATGTCAGCATTTTTTGTTATTAAATTCGAATCCTATTTCCATTACACATATCAGGAATCTCAAAGAGGAAGGGATCAAGCTCCTTGAGACCTCAAGGCAGTGTAGAATTCTAGGCTCACCTAGATTTTCTGAATTGTACTTTAGACTCTATTACTTAGGAGCCTGGCAACCCCCGAGACTCTTCTTGACCTCTCAGATTTCCAAAGAACCATTTAAAACATAATAGTAACATGTTGCTCTAAAGAAGGGGGCAGTGTCAGTGTCTAACTGCTTAACATCATGTTCGGCTTTAATATGGAATATTATTAAGGATTCCCCTTAGTCTTATGAATTTCATAAAGAATTTTTCTCATGCTCTAATTGTAAATCTTTATAGACAATTTCTAGCATCAATTACAGTTAGCTCATAGGTAATATCATTCAGTGATTAAGCAATGGAGGTAAATTAAAAGCTTTACCTGCTAGTTTTTACTCACCACTCTGTTTTGTTTTCAGGGGTGCTCATAGGGGAATATAGTTGTCTTAAGTGATTAGAAAAATAGTTGCTTTTGAATAACAAAGAATCATAACTCATGATTTTGGTTATATTTTAAGCACATATTTCTTTTATTTGTAATGCCCCTGAATAGTTATGAGTTTCTGTTTCTGGTGTGAGGGGTATACAAGCAAATGTATATAAATAAATATGATACTAGCTCTTGATCTGGATCAATTGACCAGAAGCCAACTCTCAATTATTACTGTATCAACCAAAGTATAATGGGTTTGAACACCAAGTGTAATAGAGGAAAAATGTAAAGATGCTAGTACTATTTCGAATTTTCTTGTTGCAATAATTGCTAATGTTCTTTAGGGGGAGGCAATCCCCCATGTGCCACTTTTAAAGCTGCATTTCTTTGATGTTATTGTATCTTAACATAAAAATATCCATGTGTGTGAGAGGGCATAGCTCATGATCTGAGCTGCCATCATGCTTTTAAGTAGATATCTAAACAGGTTAGGAAGTAAGTTTTTACATTTTAGGTAGAGTAAAAGTCAAAACTATAAAATTAACCCTATAAAAGTAAATGTATATGGGTTTAAAGAATGGTTATGTCAAAGAACAGCCTCCTCTTCTGTACGTCTCAGTTCCTTGCTTTTTATGTTAAGGATTCTCACATTTCCTGGTGTTGGATGACTTTGATTTGGTATATTTATCCCACTTCATAGATGTATGTGAATGATAAGCATTTGCGTGATTTTCTAAGCCTTAGCAACCTTTTTTGTTTGTTTGTTTGTTTTATGGAAACACTTTATATTTGAAGTAGTTGATTTACAAAAGCATAACATAGGAATTTAGATAGGCTGGTTTATTTGACAAATTCAATGAATCACCTTACAGATAAGCTTTTAATTTTCACTAGAGAATGCTACCCTGGAGTGTCTTACACTGCATATTGCATTCCATTACGGGCCAACCACAGGGCTCAATGGGCATCCCCTTGCTGCTTACCTTGGCCATTGGCTCACAATGAAAGATCCTCTGCTGAAGTCTATTGTTTGTTCTTCTGTACAGAAATAATGCTCATATGCCCCAGGTTTTTAGCTATAGAAAGGGATGACTAAGTGGCCTGGTACTACTTTCCAGTCACACAACATGAAGTTGAATTTTAACAGTATACAGTAAATAAAGCATTGGTAGGGAACAAAGCACTTAATATATATATATAATTTTTTTTTGAGGTAGGGTCTCACTCTAGCTCAGGCTGACCTGGAATTCACTATGTAGTCTCAGGGTGGCCTTGAACTCATGGTGATCCTCCTACCTCTGCCTCCGAAATGCTGTGATTAAAGGCATGCACCACCACGCCCGGCTCAAAGCACTTATACATTTTACTTCTAAAAATGTACCTTAACTGTTTTCATTTTATGACTTTAAAAGTAATATTTTTTTGTGACAGAGTATGCAAAAATCATGCTATATTAACTACATTCATATATATATATATATATATATATATATATATATATATATTCCGTGAAATGTATATTATAATGGTATAGTATCTACAGTTCGAAGAACATAAATTTGACAGTAAAATTAGCCTGTACTTTGTAATATTACATTAGAATATTGTGGGTAGAACTTGAATTCAATGAAAAACTGAAATAGACTATGGAATTTGGTCACATAATTATAGGCTTTCATTCTTCTAATATGTAGGTCAACTATGTATCTTATATTTTATGTGCATTATAATGCTAAGTATAAGAAAAATATAAAATTATTCACATTGGTTTAACTGCTCATGGCCTAATTAAAATAAGGTAATTGATCCAGTCTTATCCTACCAATATCTGTGTGCAACATAATGTTGTTAGTAGAGTGATCATCAGTAGTGTATAATC
This sequence comes from Orientallactaga sibirica, assembly GCA_036365145.1. Taxonomy (NCBI): domain Eukaryota; kingdom Metazoa; phylum Chordata; class Mammalia; order Rodentia; family Dipodidae; genus Orientallactaga; species Orientallactaga sibirica. The sequence continues at coordinate 2,440,916 of JAEOAD010000840.1, forward strand.
TGTTATTGTATATGAAATAATAATTTAAAAATGGATAAATATAAACAAAAACTTGGAACTTTTATGTTCAATGTCAGTTGATTAAGAAAATGTGTAATCAGAAAAATAAATATTAGAATATCACCATTCTTAGTGTGTAGTCACAAGTGCACAAATACCTTTAAAATGCATTTGTTATGCTATCTACATAGTTACAGTAGAATATAGATTTTAAACTCCTTGTAGTAGTTATTTTATCCCTATTAAATAAAAGGCTTAGAACCATTAAACTTAATATTTCATCTGCATATGAAGCATGTTCATCATAAATAAAAAGTAAGCTCATGTTGTAGTTTTGGATCTAAAAAGTTAGGCTTTTGGATGCATGGACTTGAAAGTTTATCATTTCTTGGGAAAATACATTTAAAGTTCTAACATATATAAATTGCCATTCAAGTTATAGAGCTCAAGATCTACCCTAAAACCTTTTGATATTACAAATTAATTACTTTTTAAAACATAAAATAGATATTATTTTTATTACAACCAAAATAAAATGAATTTTAACAAATGCAGCCAGAGCTAACTAAGATTCATTAAATTGGCTGGAATTATACACTGTATTGGAATGAAGGATGCTCTGTGATGTCATTTCAGCCATCAAGGAGATTGTGAAGCAGCAAAATGAACTTGAGTTTCCAAGATTTTAGTTTTGTGGCTCTCCTGCCATGCATGTCTCTGAATTCTTGATATGATATAAGCCCAAAGATTGGTACTTTATTTATGTAACAATGTGCCCTAGCATACCAATATTTTTTTTTTTGGTGCAACAAAAGAAAAGAAAATGTTAGCACATTTAATTCTTTGTCCTTTCATTGTCTTGATTTACTCATGATCACTTTTATACTCCATTAATGAGAATATGTCGAGTAAAGTTTTTTTTTTTTTAATTTTCATGTACATTGAGCCATTCTTTACTTTATTCAAAGTCTGGAGATAAAGTACAAGGGAAGAATTAGGAAAAACATTCACTGGTAGGTCTTTTGCCTTTTCTGTGCTATCCCTATTACTTGTGCATCTTCACAGGCAAGATTGTTGTTTTTTGATGTCTCTTCTTTTAAAGTGACCTGGAAGTGACTTTTCTAAACTTCTAACTCCCTGGCATCTAGCACAGCCCTCCTTATGTCCATGTTACATGTTATTATTGTTATTATTATTATTATTTTGCTTTCAAGGTATTCCGCTATGAAGAGACAGCACCTCTCACTTCATTTCTGCACCAACATTTTCACTCTGCTTACATAGGAAATAACGAATTGATTTTGAAAAAAAAATACAATAATATATTATCAGGCTTGTTAAGCTACCACTAAGCTTAAGCTACACAACCACTAAGTAGAAAAAATATGCAATTGATAGTAACTGCATTAAAACCTATACACACATACAAGCCTGTTTTGTCAAGATATTTGGTATATGAATCACTATTAATATGCAAAAGGAAAGTTTTGGAATGACAGATTTTACTCCCTTCTATTGTAATAGTCATATTGGAGGAAAATTTGATTTTTTTTTTCTGAATGAGAAAAAAAGTTTCAATGGACTGCATTTTAGATGATGAGGTAGAGAAGGCTGTGAAAAACATACATTTTTTAGGTTGGGTCTTGCATTGTGTTGTAGACTGACTGGATAGGCAGCTGCTAACATATCTATATGGAGAAATGACACTGGCTAGGAACACTATGGTGTTTACAGCTCCACCATCAACTTTATTTCAAAAAACACATTCATGGAATGATAAACAGAACAGTAAAAGTGGGAAAGAGAAAGAATTATATCAGATATTTTGTGTAAACAAAGCTTCATGTGGCCAATGTAGAAAATTTGAATGTAAAAAGTGAATCTGGTGGCTTTCAGTGTTTGGTTTTTGAATACCCCTGTTAAAGCCTGTAATTGTTCTCCCCATGACAGAACCACTGAATGGTCCTCAAGAGGCACCCAGCTCCATAGTGTGCAAAATAAATGCATTCAAGGAGTCTCTAGGGGTTTGGGACTGCTCCTTTCCCTTTGTTAGGATTCTCCTACATGCCCCCCCTCCAATGACATATCCTCAGAGTAAGATACTCATGTCAGTGGGTATGTTCTTCTAAATAACTAAATGATTTCATTTAGCTCCAAGGAGTAAGTGTGTGTGGTCTTGAGTTTTGAAGGTCCAGCATTGTGCAGGAGATGTAGTAGGGCGTGGGAAAACTGTTTCATAAACAAATGCTTAAGCTTCTACTGACCACAGATCAGTTTTATGTGTGTGTTCTCCAAAATGTGTGATGCATTGCTAGTTGAGACATGAACTTGTGATTGTGAGAAGTAATAAAGGAAAATTATGTAATAAAGAGCAGAGATGGGTACTAGATAGCTTATAGACTGCAACAGAACAGGGAATAAATGACCCAATCTTCCTCCTCTTACTATTTTCATTCCTCTACTTCACTTTCACCTCAGTGAAACATAGACAATATAGATGATAGATAGATACATAGATACATAGATAGAAAGATGATAGATAGGTAGATAGATAGATTGGATGACAGATGGTTGATGATAGAAATACAGGGTCTTATTATGTAGTACAGGCTGCCTTTGAGATTGAGATCATCCTGCCTTCTGTCTCAGCCTTTAGGGTGTTCTGATTATAGGTGTGTACCACAACACTCAACTACCACTATAGTTATTTGAGTAACTTGACTGTGAAGGATACATTATTCTGGGTTATAGATAAGAAACAAAATCATCTATAACTTTAATTAACAATTTTTCTATGCATACGTCTATGAGAAGTGACAAGTATAGCAGAAAGTTAGAAAAGGTCAGAGCAAAAATAGGAAGGGATGCAGGGAGGCTTGCTACAAGAGGCGGGCTTAGTGTTGGTCCCTGAAGGAGTTGATATTGATATGGGGAAGATGTAACATACTAACTATGAAAGAGATTTAAAAATAAAGATATTTATGCGGTACCAAATAGAACAATATTAGATACAACCCAATATTCTAGTTTCTAGAAAACAAGATATACAACACAATATATATGAAAATACATTTAGAACTCCAAGAAACCAAACCCACCAAGTAGGAGCCAATGGAATGAAATTGAATGAATATATTGAAAAAGAACATTTTTATTTGATTTTGACAATTTTATACAAGTATACCCTACATTTTGAGCATACATAACCCCCATGACCTTTCTCATCGCCCTCACTCTGAAAGTCTTCATCTTTCTGCCAATTACCAGTGGCTACATAATGTAAGACCAGACTCCACATCCCCCAGCACCCATTAACTGACATTAGCTTCTGAAGGAGGCCCCTATATCTCATTAGTGTCTCCCCTATCCATGACAAAAGATTTATGGGCCTAATCTTGTGTAAATATGCTGTGAATTTATGAGTCATGTCATGTTCAGAAAACAGAGTTCCATTTTCCTTCTCCCCAAGTTTCAGCTCTTGCATTCTTTCCTCTACTTTTTCTGCAATATTCCTGGAGTCTTGGAGGAGATAATATAGGTGTGTAATACATGGCTAAACACTTGATAATCATTTTGTTTCAGCACTATGATCAACTATAATTTTCTGCATTAACTTAACCATAATCCACTGTGGGAGTGGGAAGGAACAGCTTTTCCGACCAAGGTATGAACATAAATATTTAGAAGGCAGTTTGTCAACATATATGTTTAACAAAGCAAAGGTGGTAGATCCACTTTAGGGCCTCTGAGCTGCCCAGCCATGGGGTTTTAACCTTTTCCATGGTACCACTTGCTCTCCCTGCTCCCACTTCTTCCCTGCCCTCATTCCTGCTTTTTACCTTTTCCAACCCTAGTATTCCCATTACTGCTTTTAGTTCACTTGTATTCTGCTGCTGACCCTTTGAAGCCCCCACCCCTGGCCCTTTTCTAACTATATGGCGTCTACTGACACTCCAAGTCAAAAAGCCAAAAGAATTTTTTATAAGCTACTCAGATTTATGCTTTAGGATGAAGGAAAAGAAAATGAGTCTCTATCTTTCACGTACCTTTTAAAATTATTTATTTATTTATTTATTTATTTATTTATTTATTTATTTATTTATTTATTTATTTAAGAGAGAGAGAGAGAGAGAATGGGCGTGCCAGGGCCTTCAGCCACTTCAAAGGAACTCCAGATCCAGAATCATGTAACACTTTGTGCATCTGGCTAACATGGGTCCTGGGGAATTGAACTTGGGTCCTTTGGCTTTGCAGCCAAATGTCTTAACTGCTAAGCCATCCCTCTAGCCCTCTAGTACATTTGATTTTCAGTTTTGCAAAGTTCCCAAGGACTCTTGAATAACATCTTTATTGCAATTACATCCACATGTTTCTTTCCTCCTTTCTAAGACAGAAGCTAGGTTTAAAAATTAACTTTAGCCGGGCGTGGTGGCGCATGCCTTTAATCCCAGCACTCGGGAGGCAGAGGTAGGAGGATCACCGAGAGTTTGAGGCCACCCTGAGATTACATAGTGAATTCCAGGTCAGCCTGGACCAGAGTGAGACCCTACCTTGCAAAACCAAAAAAAAAAAAAAAAAAAAAAAAACAAACTTTAGTGCCGAGAGATGGCTCTGCAGTTAAGACACTTGCCTGGAAAACCTAAGGATCTAGGTTCCATTCCCCAGAAGCCACATAAAGCCACATGCAGAAGGTAGCACATACATCTGGAGTTTGTTTATACTTGGTACAGGCCCTGGCACATCCATTCTCTCTCTCTTTCTCCCCCCTTTTACAGTCCTTCACATAAATAATAAATAATTGAAAATATTGTTTAAAAATCAGCTTTAAAAGCTGGAGATTGAAACACTCATAATGGGGCCAGTGCAGTGAAACCATCTTTACTTAGTGATATTAGAAAGATAGTTGCCATGTAACCCAGCAAAATCATTGCTGTTTAAGTGTAATTCATCAATGAATACACTTTGGAATGTTTAAACTGTATTTTACAGTGTTAGTAATAGCAAAGTGACCCTAAAGTGGCAATTCATTTGTAAGATAAAAGAAACTGATAAAAAATAATGGAAAAAGAAAGGAAAATATTTTATATAATTTCAAGTTGAAAATATAAATTTTGAGATAATTTTATGCTAATATTATGTGGGAGAAGAATATTGCTTCACACTATGAATTCAAGAATAAGACAATGGTCGTTATGAGTAGCCGGTATGAACATTTTTGCTAACTTTCAATAATTATAACAATGTTGAATTATAGATGGAGAAGAGAAAGTGAACCTTCTTAGAAATAAAATAATTCTTATGCTAACTCAATTTAAATTATTTCCTTTATCAGCTATGTTGTTTCTATTTCTAAAAAACAGAAAATAGAGAAAAGGTGTTATATTTTCATATTTTAACAGATTATTCCATATTAGAAGTTCCAGTACATTGGTAAATGGACTAACATAAATGATAGAATGAAAAAGAATGGAATTTACATAGGTACAAACTAAATGTTACATGCATCATTAAGAGAATCAGTTATACCCATTTCCTTAGTTTTGAGGATTCAGATTCAGTGTCAGAAGGAGGCATAGGAATTGGTGATTTAAAAATCTTCTGAGGTCATGGGAGCCACAAGATGTTTCTTGGAAGGGATTCAGCTGTACCCTCACAATCTCTGTTCAGAGTTGTCTTTCTCCTCCTGCCATGTTGCATATTATGAATATTGAATGCTTTTTCTAATACTCTTTATTCAATTTCTTCTATGAAGTTTGCCATCTTTTTCATGTACAATATCACAGGCTAAGTCCCTACTGTTCTGAAACTCAATCAATGCTTTAGTAACCAGTCTTTTAATCTGGTTCCATAATCAGAGTTGCTTCCTTAAAATATACAGTTTTTTTTTTTTTTTTTTTTTTTTTTTTTTTTTTTTTTTTTTTGGTTTTTCGAGGTAGGGTCTCACTCTGGTCCAGGCTGACCTGGAATTAACTATGTAGTCTCAGGGTGGCCTTGAACTCATGGCCATCCTCCTTTCTCTGCCTCCCGAGTGCTGGGATTAAAGGCTTGCGCCACCACACCCAGCTCAAATATACAGTTTTTTTTTTAACTTTTTAGTAGTTATGTATATATTGTGTATACAGCCATGATAGTACCATTGTTAGCCTTCTCCCTGTCCTCCCCATATGGAGAGGGGATAGCCATCAGTTATGAGAGAGAGGCAATGTCTCTGTGCACAATGACCCAACTCATGGCTCTAACAATCTTTCCACCCCTCTTCCGCGAATTTCCCTGAGCCATGTTGGATTCATTTTAGGTCTATTTCAGTGATGAGGCCTTGGGAGCCACTGTGTCTCTGGATATCTGATTTGGTAGGAGGTGAGTGTTCTCTGTGTCTATCTCCTTCACCCTTGTGCTGGTACCAGGTTTACTGAGACAGCAGCACTCTTGTTCATTTCCCTAATAACTGTATGGCTTCAGCTGGTGCCCTGGTGAGGTGCGATGGGCTGATTCTCACCTCAGGTTCTACATCCATCTGAAAAAGAGAAGCACATTCTCCAATGGAGAGTGAGGTCAGTGCATGATACATGGATAACCATTGTTATTTTAGAGAGAATTTAACAGGTGTAGTCCCTCTTGTATTCCACTATTGGTGGGAGGGTGATATTGGAGAGCAGGCTCATTTATGCATATGGTTCTGACTTGTTTCCCCATTCCAGGTATGGAATCCATTCCACTGAGTGGATCTGTTAGACAAATCAAGAGCAGTTGGTAACACACCATGGCTTTGTGCCACTATTGCCCTTGTGTGAGCATCACGTCAGGCTGTTTGCTGCTGAGTAGCTTTGACCATGAGTTGTTTAGACAGATGTTGGTAATTTTCCCCCAGTCGCTCATGTAGCACCATCTGGCACTAGACAAGCTAACTGTCTGGGGACTGACTCTCTTCCAGATTCCAGCCAGGACACTTTGTGTTCCGTCCCAATAGCATATGGTGTATTTGGCAGTAAGGTCTTACTATTAACCCTTGGTGGGTCATTAAGAACTCTGACAGAAATCTGTTTTCTTTTGGGAAACTTATAGGTCTCACTGATCAACAGCTTGTTGTGCTGTTGATACTGGGATGCTGATATATGCTGATACTGGGAGTTACAGGGCAATGCCAGGGGAAAAGAAGGAAGAAAATATAGGTAATATGAAAGACAAAGAGAGAAGAGAAAGATGAGGGAGTGAGAAAGAGAGAGAGAGAGGAGAAGATTGACATTAGTCTTCATCTTATCCTCTCCAGGTTCCTGTGATTCAGGTGTTCTCTCTAAGCACCTGACGCAGGTTTGACCTTTTAGTATGTCTTTCAGGATATAGGATTTTATGGTACCATCTCCATTTGGGTCCAGTTTTTGTTGTTTTTTTTTTTTTTTTTTTTTTTTTTGGTTTTGTGAGGTAGGGTCTCACTCTGGTCCAGGCTGACCTGGAATTAACTATGTAGTCTCAGGGTGGCCTCAAACTCTCGGCGATCCTCCTACCTCTGCCTCCCGAGTGCTGGGATTAAAGGCGTGCGCCACCACGCCCGGCTTAGTTTTTGTTGTTTTTTTATCCCCCAACCCTTGCCCTCACACCCCCACCCCATCATCCGTATTGTCCAGTCCTGGAGATGTTTATTAGGTGTGTCAGCATCTTGGGAAAATTCAGGTTAGGAGCCACAGATGAGTGAGACCATGCAACGCTTATCTTTCTGTGATTGGGTGAGCTCACTGAGAACAATCTGTTCCAAGTTTTACCATTTTTCTTCAAATTGCATTTTTAAAATTTTATTTATTTATTTATGAGAGAAAGAGACAGACAGACAGAAATATGCAGATAGAGATAGAGAGAATGGGTGCGCCAGGGCCTCTAGCCATTGCAAATGAACTCCAGACACATGAGCCACCTTGTGCATCTGGCTTATGTGGGTCCAGGGGAATCAAACCTGGGTCCTTCGGCTTTGCAGGCAAGCACCTTAATCGCTAATCTATTTTTCCAGCCCAATTATACATTTTGACTAATAACTCTTTTACCTCAACAAATGAGGTATACTGTTTCCAGACGCTCTTTGTGGGACGGATGACACTTAACATAAGCTGAAGATGTTCAAGGCAGTTCTTGATATCTGAAGGTTATGGACTATCACATAGGTGTAATGGCACACTCTTGTATTCCCAGCCCTTAAGGAGGATCATATGTTCAAGAACAGCCTGGCTTAGGGAATAAGACAGTCTCAAAAAATATGAGCACCTGAATTGAGAGAAAAACAGATATTTTCCACTAGGCTCCCTGGAGACTCTGTAATGTAGAATTGCATACTGAAAGTTTAGTTACTTTTAAGGCAGAGGAAGAAACTAACTATAATGTGGAAGCAACCAGACACTCAGCAGTTTCTTTAGGAAGTTCTTGAGAGCGTGGGCCATTCAGTTTATTTAAAATTTAGTCAAGAAGCTGGAGTTTTCTTATTTATTTATTAATTTATTTAAGAGCAACAGACAGAAAGAGGCAGATAGACAGTGAAAGAATGGGCGCTCGAGGGCCTCCAGCCACTGCAAACGAACTCCAGATGCATGTGCCACCTTTGTGCATTTGGCTTACATGGGTTCTGGGAAATCGAGCCTCAAACCGGGGTCCTTAGGCTTCACAGGCAAGTGCTGAACCGCTAAAGCCATCTCTCCAGGCCCCAGAATCTGGAGTTTCCTATTTCCACACGCAGTGCTTCCTGACTGGAGGGTAACTTCAGGCAACACTGTTCTCCATCTTGGGCAGTGATGTGCTCCTCGGTCAGATGGGTAAACGGGACCTGTAGAGAAGAAAGATCTGACAGATTCATGATATTCTCTTGTTCTGGGGGTACACTTCAAAAATATGGTAGCAAGTTACTGGTGAAATATAAAATCTTAAGGGCTTGCTTAGAGGGATAAAGAAAGTAAATATTACTGCTTAGAAGACTTGCTGTATGTGGTTCTGTTTCAGAGAATTTCATTTTAAGAGGTATATTATAATTAGTAATGTTATAAATTTCCAGGCCACAGATATGTATTTTTCCATGTATCTAAAGCTGTTGAAATTTCATGCATGTAGATAAGACTTCTCTTCCTTCTATGATTTATTTGTTTGATTTTAGTTAAGAAAGAATTGGTTGGCAAGTTAGAGATGGACAAGAGCACGTGGGGGAATAGGCCAAGTTTTCTGAACTGCAAGATAGTAAGACAATTGTTTGGGTTGTAAGGCTAGGAAGCAATAGTGAAAGTCAGAACAAAAGTACAGACTTGAACTGAGTGGTAGTGGACTGAGTTACATATTGATTGACTGGCTCAGAACAGAGAAAGCTGTGTTTCATTGGCATTTTCCCAGCTGAGATTTGGATTAGGTGGGTGGGGGTGAAGTTTGAATGTGATGAATTTAAGATCTTAGAAATAAGCTATCATAGAGTTCAGTTTTTACTGAAAGAAGTTCATATAATGCCATTCAGCTTTATATTATGTAGAAATACTAATTTTCTTCCTTAATGGAAGGAAACTGCCATGATTTTAGATTTTCAGAATTCTTTCCTCAGCTCTAGTGAGGTGATAGGAATACCTTCTATTTTCTTCTTGTGAGCTATTCAATCATGTTGAATACACTGAGACTTAATTTTGTCAGTAATTTTAAAAATCAGTGTCTATATCTAATTGGGTAACTATTCATTAAATCATAGAAAATTTGAATAGAAATGAACTCAATATATAACCTTGCAGATAGGTAAAATCTCTCCTATACAACTAAAATGATTATCCATGAACTAACGTTCACGTTAATAAACAACCACTTTGACTACTTCCCCCTCAATTGATCTGACATTTGACAAAATGCTTAACAAATTTCTATTCAAATATCCTCAGATTTTCTACTTAGTCTATGCTTAAAGCAAGTATTAAGTGAGAAGGAGCAATTCACTTGCTGCCAGTACTACACATACTCTTAAGCATTTAACTCAGTTGTCTTATTGTCCTTGTTTATCTTTTGGAATTAAAAAAGCCATGGTATTTTTTTTGGAGAGAGACACAGAGAGAGACAGAGAGAGAGAGAGGGGGAGGGGGAGAGGGAGAGGGAGACAGGTAGAGATGGGCGCGCCAGCAGCCTCTCAGCTGCTGCGAACAAAATCCAGATGTGTGTGCCCCCTTGTGGGCAAGTGTGGCATTGCACCCTTGCGTCACTTTGCATCTGGCTAAACGTGGGACCTGGAGATTGGAACCGCTAGAGATTGGAACCAGCGTTCTCTTAGGCTTAGGAGGCAGGTGCCTTAACCGCTAAGCAATCTCTCCAGTCCTGTTTTTGTTTTTTTGAGGGGTCTCACTCTGGTCCAGGCTGACCTGGAATTAACTATGTAGTCTCAGGGTGGCCTCGAACTCACAGCAATCCTCCTACCTCTGCCTCCCAAGAGCTGGGATTAAAGGCATGCACCACCACGCCTGGCTTGCTTGCCCCCTTTCTTTCTTTCTTTCTTTCTTTCTTTCTTTCTTTCTTTCTTTCTTTCTTTCTTTCTTTCTTTCTTTCTCTCTCTCTCTCTCTTTCTTTCTTTCTTTCTTTCTTTCTTTCTTTCTTTCTTTCTTTCTTTCTTTCTGCCATGGTATTTTTAAAAGACTAAGAATTCAATGAAGGTATTGCACTTTCTCCCATTGTAACTTCTGTTTATGGGTCTATGTGTTTTTTAATATTTATTTATTTTCAAGGAGAGACAGAGAAAGAAAGAAAAAATAAAAAGAAAGAGAGAGAAAGAGAGAGAAAGAAAGCAAAGGCAGCATGCCAGGGCCTCCAGCTGCTGCAAATGAAGTCCAGACACATATACCACTTTGTGTATCTGGCTTTATGTTGGTACTGGGGAATGGAACTCGAGTCATTAGGCTTTGCAGTCAAGTGCCTTAACTGCTAAGCAATATCTCCAGCCTGTGTTTTATTTTTTTTTAAATCTTAATTATTAAGCTTCTTACAGGGCTTCTTCCATTTCTATTTATACCCTTATATTCAATATATTTTTATTACTTCTAACTTTAAGGCTCCCAAGGTCCAAATTATTCTTTTCCTACTGTCATATATATTTCTTTTTCTCATCAGATTTGAGATATTCATTTTTTTCTCTGTCACACAGTGTCCTCTACTTGATAGTAGGTAATTCATGTTATTAAGTTTTCTATGCAGAAGAGTTATGTAGATGATATGGGAGATGATTGATGGCTATTGAAATAGAGTATTCATGTGAAGTTTTTTAAACTTCATGCATATCTGCTAATTAAAAAGAATTAATTCCAGTTTTCTAAACTATAATTAGTTTTAATTTTTAAGACTATAATCAGAAAATATGTGTGTTATTATTTTGTGTCTTCCATATTCTATAAATGTCCACATGTCAAAATTCAATCCCAGTAGATCTAAACTCATTATATATTATTTTTAGAACATCTATTATCCAAATATTCATAGTTTTCATGTTGTTATTGGCTATGACTACAGAAGGTAAAGATACATATGATAATGCTTCATCATAGTCCAGGTTTTGGAAACTGAAGGCTATTATGAAACTTCACATCTCTTGAACCCCACTG